>OY284495.1:37774828-38974828 GCA_958336395.1 Ctenicera cuprea | reverse complement strand
ATTGCCTGGAAAAAGCCCTGACCTTTTACAAAAATTTACATTTAGGTGGGTAGGTGTTTCATTTTCTTTTCATTTATTACTTTTTCCATTCTTTCGGTGTATGAAAACACTGATTTCAGTCAAATTTCAAGGACTCTAACGAATGAAATATTTTAAATCAGCCCAAAAGCTTTTTTTAAGTTTATTGAATTGTAGAGAAAAAGGATTAATAATAAGTAATTTGTTTCCCGATGTTTCAATTCGGTTGTGACGCCCTCTAGGATTTTTTAAGTTTTTGTCTTGAGCTGGTACAGCTAACGAGTCAGTACTTCGTTACGCAATGCCATCCGACTACATTATTGCCAGATGACAGAGAAATTCTCTTTTTTTTTCGGAAAATTTTGATAAAGCCTGGCAGAAAAAGAGAAAACCTTCAAAAAGTCAATTTTAATTTTTTTTGATATCTACTTACCGTCTCGTCATATCAGTCGGTAAGGAAGATTTGGTATTAAGAGGTTGCAGCGGGTAAAAATCTGGCTTGTAGTGGGGTCTGTCTTCGTGTAAAGTTGAGACAGTTCCGGATTTACTATAGATTCTGTTTTAATTTTTTTTTTGGTTATTTACTTGCAGTCTCGTCATATCAGTCGGTAAGGAAGATTCCGAATTAAACTTACTTAAAAATTAACTAGCTAAACCCGTGGGCTATGCCTCACGCTTATGCAGCTAGCGAAATTTAATTTGGTGATGAGAGGTAGCAGCGGGTAATAATCTGGTTTGTAGAAGGCGTCCGTCGTCGTGTAAAATTGAGACAGTTCCGGATTTACGATAGATTCTGTTTGGATTTTTTTGGTTATTTACTTACCATCTCGTCATATCAGTCGGTAAGGACGATTCCGAATTTTAACTTATTTAAAAATGAACTAGCTAAACCCGTGGGCTATGCCTCACGCTTATGCAGCCCGCGGAATTTGGTTTGGTAATGAGAGGTGGCAGCGGGTAAAAGTCGGGCTTGAATTAGGGGTTTCGCCGCCGCGTAAAATTGAGACAGTTCCGGATTTAATGTAGATTCTATTTTGATTTTGTTTTGGTTATTTACTTACCGTCTCGTTATATCAGTCGATAAGGAAGATTCGGAATTTTGATTTTAAACTAACTAGCTAAACCCGTGGGCTATGCCTCACGCTTATGCAGCTCGCGGAATTTGATTTGGTATTAAGAGGTAGCAGCGGGTAAAAATCTGGCTTGTAGTGGGGGTTTGTCGTCGTGTAAAGTTGAGACAGTACCGGATTTATTATAGATTCTGTTTTGATTTTTTTTTCGTTATTTACTTACCGTCTCGTTTTATCAGTCGGTAAGGAAGATTCCGAATTTTAACTTATTTTAATATTAACTAGCTAAACCCGTGGGCTATGCCCCACGCATCTGCAGCCTGCGCAATTTGGTTTGGTAATGTGAGGTGCAGTGGGTAAAAATCGGGCTTGTATTAGGGGTCCGCCGCCGCGTAAAGTTGAGTCAGTTCCGGATTTAATATAGATTCGGTTTTGATTTTTTTTGGTTATTTACTCAATTTTGGTCATCCTTTTTTCGTCCCCAAATATTTACAGAATAAAATTGTTTAAATATGAATAGGCTGGGCTAAAACAGTCGTGAAAAAAAGGGATCGTATAATATTCTGAGAATTTTGTCTTTGGAGGGAAGGACGGGAATATTTGGTTACCCATCTGGCAATACTGTGCGACTATACGAGCGACAAGATTTCATACAAGGTGATTCAGAATTATGGTGCAAAATTTATATGACGCATTCTAAGTTTCAAAATAATTTTAAAGAAATCTTATAAACATGGGTCTGTAACCGCTTTGTTGCAGAGCTACAGCCTTCTGAAATCGAACAGTCTAATCACTCTGTTGTCGATAACATCGCAGTAGTTGCACTGAAATTTTGTATTCTACTAATTTTCGTCCTATATGTAGTATTTGTTATGAATATTTTACAATTTTTTAATGTTTTGTCTGTAAATTTTATTCTCTATACAAAATACGGAAAAATGTTGTTGGAAGTCCCTAAATCTAGCAGTTTTCGAAATAATTCAACGTTTTAGTAAAATCGAGTTAAGCCAAAAATGTTTAAACATTTTCTTATAGTACCCAAATAGTTTACACAAACTTTGAGGTTACGTTCTACAATTAAAACAATAAAAAAAAGTTTCTAGACATATGCGTCCGGAAACCTTTCGTTACGGAGTTACAGCTCTCAGGATTGGGAAGGTGGGAACAGTTTTAGCAATTCAGACTATTGCTTCTTCCGGAGGCTGTAACTCCGTAAGGAAGGGTTTACTGAACGATATGTGTACGAACTCGTTTTCAGTTTGTTCTGATATATACAACTTATCTTAGAAGTTTGTACGAGATATTTTTGCATCATCAGGATACACTCAGACCTTCGTGGCAACTTTATTTTTGACAAAAATGAAGTTATATTGAAAACTGTTAGATTTATAGTAACTTTCAACCAGAAGGCGTTTTTGTATATTTAGACAATAAAATTTAGTAACAAAAATTTTAAAAACTACGATTAAAAAATAAATACAAGAAAATATAACGTGACCATCCATATGATATACCACTAGTGCACTTATTCAAACAAAAATTAGTAAAAATACTAAGCTAAATGTCTAGCGCTTAGACAAAAAAAAATTTAAGTTTTAGTGCAAAAACTGCGAAAGTTATCGGCATAAAAGTAATTCGACTGTTCCATCTCTAGGAGGCTTTAACTCCGAAACGAAGCGTTGCATAATTTATTTTAGTACGTAGAATTAGTGATGGGCAGTATCGAATTAAATGAACTATTGATAGTTTCTGAATGAATGATTTCAACTATCGAATGAATTCATTCGAATAATTTATTTCAGGCTGTAGCTTAGTAACGAAGCGTTTTCTGAACCATGCTTATGAAAACCTTCTAAATTATTTTGATATCTAGAACGCGTCAAGTAAATTTTGCACCATAATTCTGAATCTATACCAGTTTGGAGCAAAACAACGCATGCTGTTTAAAAGTTAATAACTATCCACTGTGTACAGATAACAACTTTAAATTTTAGGTAGTTATAGAAGAAGGACCAAGGTTTACGTATTTGAAATTTCAAATCACAATTCAAAAAGAAATTGAACAGCAAGAACGCAAATTTGATAAACAAAGAAAAAGGTTTTTTTTTATCTTGAAAAATTACAAGAAACTTTATATATCAGCAAAGAAGGCTTAGAACGCAGTTTAAACGAAAGTTAAGGATTGTACAGTTACGAAAGCTAGGCTTAATAAAGAATATTTTAAGTAATTTAAAAAAAAACACCTTGTATCGCCGAATATGGACGAAAAAACGTTTTTTCATACACCTAACTTCAAATTGTTACTGTTAAGTTGTTTTCAAAAACTAAAGCTTAAAATTTAAGTTACATCATTTTTGGGCCTTCAATAATACCCATCTAAAATTTTTAGTGCTTATCCGTACCCAGTGGATAGTTATTAGCTTTCAAACAGGGTGCGTTTTTTATGCCCCACCCCGTATATTTCTTGATCTTCTTGTGGCAATTGTTAAGACCGCGGATTGCAACATAAAAAATGTTTGAAATGCAAAATGCTTCGCTTATTTTTCTTCTTTCGTCACCAAATTTTCCTGTTTCACCAAATAGGGGTTGGTACTCGTACCAACCCCTAATTGGTTTAGGAATTCCGGAGCTTCTCCCCTGTCTTAAGACCATCTGTTATACGCGTTAAATTGCATCTTGGTTTTGCCCCCGAAAGCTATTAAAAACACGTGGAGACGTAAAACGGCCACCCTCGTTTCTTCTGTCAATATTTAAAGTCTTCAGGGATGCCAATTGTAAATAAGTTATGTCTTGTTGTTTGTACGACCCTTCTTGGACAGTCGTGTTAAGAAGTTTATGTTTTCTGAATGGAAGTAGAAAAGGACAGTTTAAAAATTTTAGAAGTTTAATAATTTATGTAAAAAAGGAATTAGGTCCAAAGGGAAATTTCTGAAACATTAATATGGAAAAAGCTTATCTGAATGAAAATTGTGCGGTCGTTTTTAATACGCAAGCCAAAGCGGGTGGTAACTGTATGCATAATTATGCAGCACTCTCAATTGAAGTATTAAAGCACAAGTTTAATAATAAATGATAAAATAAAAGATCTTTATAACAAGTAATAAGTACTAAGTAACAAGTGAGATTCTAATAAATTTCCATGTGAATGTCGGGAGTCATTCAAGCGAGTATAATTTCATTGTTACCAGTATAACTATGTTTGCTCCACTTAAGATAACGTACAGTGACAATCCTTTCAAGTTTAAATAAAACTTCCGTGTGACACAAGAGTCTATTGTGCTTTAGTCCGTATAGTTATCAGTCTGGGCAATTGTTGCTTTCTTTATTATAAAAAAATAAACGTTGTTGGTTATTAAATATATTATTGTATGGCGTATTCCGTGTACAATTCTCCGTTATGTTATTATTATAACGAGAGAATCTTGGCATGACTTTAATTTTTAACGTTGTTTGTGGAATTAATCATGTATGAACCTACGAAGTGTGTACTTAGAGTAGTTGTACAATTCTCGAATGCATATTATAATTTTATGATGGCTTGTAGAAAGGTTACTTTGATTGATCGTGGTTATGATAATACCATGGTAGGAAAATTGGAAGTTTTTTTGTGAAATGTTTTTGGCAGAGATGCTCAGTTTGACCGCCATTTTGTAAAAATGGTGCTCAAAATAAGTTTTTCGCGAATATCCCGCGAACGGTAGCACGTACGTGAAAACGGCCCGTAACAATTTTGTAGAGCGTGAAATTATCTACAAGAACTATTCAGTAACATTTTATCGCCAGAGCAACCCTTTGGGGTCAAAAAGGCGAAAAAGTAAATATCATAAAAGTTTTTGCGTCATTTTTACAAAATGGCGGCCGAAGCTTACATCGGATCATTCGGGACTTTCAGTATGTTGAAGAAGAAGCCAAACTGAGCATCTCTGCGCAAAATCACCTTAGTTCGCTTTTGTTTTCTTATTTTTCCCAATTTTCCTAGACTATTGTAGGAAAATTAGTTTTTTCTCAAATAACGGAAAAAACTCGAATAAAGCTGACTTGTGGTAGACATGCTGAGTTTGGCTTCTTATTTAACGTACTAAATAAAAGTCCCCATCCGATGTGAGCTTCGGCCACTATTGTGTAAATTTGGCGCCTAAAATAAGTTTTTCGCGAATATCCCGCAAACGGTGGCGCACGTACATGAAAATGGCCTGTAACAATGTTGTAGGGCGTGAAATTATCTACAAGAGACATTTAGAACGTCTTGTCGTCGGAGCAACCCTTTGGGGTCAAAAACACGAAAAAGAATATTAATATTGTAAAAGTTTTGGCATTTTTACAAAATGGCGGCCGAAGCTCATATCGGATATCTCGCGAACGTTGGCGAACCCTTTTGGGTCAAAAACACGAAAAAGAATATTCATATTGTAAAAATTTTGGCGCCATTTTTACAAAATGGCGGCCGGAGCTCATATCGGATGATTTAGAACTTTTAATGTGTTAAAGAAGAAGCCAAACTGAGCATCTTTGCCAAAAATCATCATAGTTCGATTTTGTTTTCTTGTTTTTCCTAATTTTCCTGGACAATTACAGGAAAACTAGAAGTTTTTCTCAGAATAGCGGAAAAATCGAAAAAAGCTGATTTATGGTAGACATGCTCAGTTTGGCTTCTTATTTAACATACTAAAAGTCCTCATCCCATATGAGCTTTGGCCACCATTTTGTAAAAATGGCGCATAAAATAAGTTTTTAGTAAATATCTCGCGAACGGTGGTACTTACATGAAAATTGGCTTTTTGTACCAAAAGGTTTTCTTGTTCAAGACCACTCTAACAGTTTTCGATGTAATAATACAAATTTTGTACCATAATTCGCAACCACTCTGTAGATTATGATTGCTGGTAATAATTTCTGAGGTTATGGCCTTGGTGACGGCACTGTATCGTCATTAACACATTGCTGTAATGGTATCAAACTATTGTGGTTGTGGCACCAAATTTTGCGGACTGTGTCACTAAAGTATTTTTATGGTCTTGGGCAATGAAATTCTGGTTACGATACCAAGTCATGGTGTCATATTGTGTCTATTCATAATTTGGTACTAAACAGAGCCACGGATCTAACTATTCTGTTCAAAAAAGCACACTTTCAGAGATGGTACTAAGCGTGTTGGTTACGACGCTATATTCTGGCCAATTCATCAAATCACCTTTGTTATGGCGCTAAAGTTTGATCATGGAATCATTTAGCTTGGTTAACAGTGCCTAATCTGGTTATGCTTATTATACCACCTTGGTTTTACACCAAGTCTTATCCATTATAGCAAAACATTGCTGATTTGACATAAAACTTTGGTCTAGGTACCACAACATCATAGGAATTGCCCAAAGCTTGATCATGCGATTATAACCGGACCTGGTTATAGTGTAGTAACACATTTTAGTCATAGTGTCACACAAATTACACTAGTGTTCTGGTTGTTTTTAAAACACTATTTATGGCGAAAAGTTTGGTTAGGTATGAGTACTAACCAAAACTAGGTTATAGAACTAAACCTGATTATTGTATTTTGTTTTGGTCATAGTAACTCTGTATGCTGGCTGTTTAAGGCAGAGAAACCTACCGATGACAAAAAGAACTTACAATTAGTGATGAAAACTTGATCACGTAACTAATTCTGGTTGTTATACCATATTCTGATTGCCGTTTGTCGCAGTATATTGGTTGTGGCATAAAAATCTAGTCATGGTAGTAAACTTCTGGTTATATACCACAACATCATATCTATTGATCTGAGTTTGGCCATGGTAGCAACCCTAGTTATTGGAGCATATATTATCAGAGTATTCTGGTCATGGTGTCAAAATTGTCTATTGCAAGCAAATTCTGGTTAGGTTCCATGACCTTATAGGTAATCATTGCCCAAAGCTTGGCCATGAAAATAAATGTGGGTATAAAAGCATTTTGAAACTTTTGGGCAACAATGTAATTAATGTGCTCTACGCCGTTGTTATGGCACCAAAGTATAGTACTTATGGCATTCAATCCTGATCACGACATTCTGGTAATTGATCAAATTTTGGCTATGGCATTAGAGCAGTCTAATTAATGTACCAGATGCTTTTCACATAATTAAAGAATTGCACTATTGCCCTGTCGGGGATGTCCAAGGGAAGTCTAGCAGGTAAGCGGGAGGTCTAATGCAAGTCGAGGAGGTCCAAGGAAGAGCAGGTATTTTAAATAAATAAAGAGAGTAAGATGGAAGTAGTAAAAGTCTTGAAGAAGTCGGGAAATTCAAGGAAGAAGGAAGCGTTTTAAAGAAAATACTAAGGTCTATGTACTCGCAGTAGCCGAGGAAGTTCGAAGGAACTTGGTGGGGGGAGCTAGTAGAAGTATTGGGATAGTCGAAAAGTCGAAGGAAGGACTAAAAAAATTTCTAGAGTCTGCGCAGGCGCAGAAGTATGGAAGTCCAAAGTAACTGCGGTGGAAGTAGTCTAGCAAAAGTCCTCGGAAAGTCAAGGACGAAAAAAGTGTTTCAAAGAATGTTCTACAGTCGACGTACGCTCAGTAGTCGAGAAGTTCAAAGGTACTTGATGGGGGAACTAACAGAAGTCTTAGAACAGTCGGGAAATCCAAGGAAGAAGGAGTAAAGGAATTTCTAGGGTGTACGCATGCATAGAAGTAGGAAAAGTCCAAAGGAACTGCGGTGGAAGTAGCCTAGCGAATGTCCTGGGGAAGTCTGAAAGTTCAAGGAAGAAAAGCACGTTTTAAAGAATGTTCTAGAGTCTGGGTACGCTCATTAGTTGGGGAAGTCAAAAAGGAACTCTCGGGGGAACCAGCAGAAGTCCTGGGGAAGTCTTAAGAAGAAGGAGTAAACAAATTTTTAGTCTGCGCAAGCCCAAAAGTAAGGCAAGTTCTAAGGAACCTCCTTGGAAGTAGTAAAAGTTGGGAAGTCCAAGGAAAACAATTGGAAAGAAAGTAGTTGGGGAATTCTAAATTAGGAGGAGGGACAAACGGAAAGTTCTGGAGAAGTTGAGAGGTCCTAAAAAGAACATGCTAACGTCTGTTAATATGGAGTAATAGTAGGGGTAGTCTAAAACGCCAAGGAAGTAGGTAGTGAAAGTCTTGGGGAAATGCAGAAGTCCGGAGGAAGGAGGCATTTTAAAAGAACTTCTACAGTCTGTGTTTGTTCATTATTTGGGGAAGTGCAAAGGAACTCCGGGAGAAAACAAGCGGAAGCCCTGGAGAAGTCTGTAAGTCCAAGGACCACGCACGGTGGTATTTTAAAGAAATTTCTAGATTCTAGGTTCAAAGGAACTCCAGGGGAAGTAGCAGAAGTTCTGTGGAAGACGGGAAAAAGAAATCATTTCAAAATTTTTAGAATGCGCATGCTTATAAGTCGTGGAAGTCCAATGCAACTCTGGGGGGAAGTAACGGGGAACTCAGGAAGTTCGGCGAACAACGAAGCATTTTATAGAAATTTCTTTGGTTGGGGAATTCCAAACAACCGCCGGGGGTAACTAGCGGAAGTTCTGGAGAAGTTGGGAAGTCCAAGATAGAAGAAGGCATTTTACAGAAAATTTTAGGATCTGGTCATATGTAGAAATAGTGGAGTAGCGGTAGTCAAAAGTAACTCTTGTGGAACTGTCCTGGGGAAGTAATTTTAAAGAAATTTCTGGAGTGAGCATGCATAGAAGTAGGGAAAATCCTTTACTATAATGTGAAATATTTAGCTTGCGGTTTACCCCTCAGTATTATTGAACTAATCAACAGCTTCCAAAGTACATTTTTTTAATGCAGAAGTGGACCTGGACACGTCCATCTAGTTGAAGACTGATGATATGCAAATAGTCAATAATAATTATATTTTCTACAACTTTAATATGATGGGAAGTTACCCTTTTTGTGTTACCAGATATGATTACTTAAACATAAATAGAAAATATGAATTTTAGTTGATCTTTATTACCGTTCGAAGATTTTGCAGCAGTCATCGCCAATAACTCTGCCATCTAGCAGTGGGATATTTCGAATGAAATAATCGAATCTTTCGATTATCAAAAAAGAGATATTTCGATTATCAAAAAATAGATATTTCGATATGAAAATCATTCGAATGATTTTCATATTCAAATTTTTGGTTTTGATTTTATGCGACAGCCAGCTGCATTTTGGATACGAATGATTGTTTCGAATGAATATTTCGATTATGATTATCACTACTGTAATATGCAATAGTCGGTAATTAAGTAATACTGCAATAGGTAAAAAAAATCCACTAAATTCTGATTATAATAACAGCATATCCTTATAAAGGCAATAAATTGGTGGCACAACATCAAGTCCTAATCGCAGTATAAAAAGTGTCTAGTATAAAATTCATTCCCATAAAACTGTGCAATAAAACAAGAAACAGAAGCTAAATTAAGAAAAGCGTAATAATAAACTCATAAATTCCACGTGAACCTAATAAAAACCTTCCTCACTACTTAGTATATTAACAAGTAGTTCCTGCCACTGTTTGATCAGCAGCCGCCATCCGGTCAGTCAATACAGTCGATGATTGGGACCAAAACTAATAAACGCTAGCCTAAGATAACCGTAAACAAATGCACACATGTAAGAACAAAATAAACACTTGAAATAACCGGAAGTTTGGGACTATCCCTGCAATAGTACCATCTGCTCAAATAAATTTCCACTAACATCAACACACAGCCTGACCCCTGGCGTATTCGTCCATCAAGAAAGTTCAAGTATGTGCAAGAACGAAAAAATAAACAGAGCCGTTGTTGTTATTGCTAGCTACATCTATTTTACTCTCACAGATCTCAAACGTGTTGTTGAACTCCAGAGGATAAGCCAAGCCGTCTTTGTAAAATGTATCGTTTGTGTCTAAATTCAGATCAATTAGTGAGGGAGTAAATGAGAGGAGGTGTGTTTGTTGCAGCTATTATTTGTAAATCCTGAAGTCGAATTGAAACCAGCTCAAAGGAATTCTAATCTAAATATTTACGCAAAACATTCCAACCGGAAATTACAGAAGATTCATCCGAAGAAGAGACACGAAAGGTACAGTTTGCTTAACCACCATTAAGTCGACACGTCCTCGAGAACCGCTAGAATTTCAAATATTATTGAAACAACTGTTCATGCACGACACTTCCTTATTGGACTAAATTGTTTGCAATAAAACTTTTTTTTCTATTTCGCACAATTAAGAGCTTACGGGTCTTTGACTTTTCTCTGTTAATTTTTTCCCATCAATTTCTTGAAATTTCTCACCGAAATACCTGCGGAATTAATAAACTTTCTTGCAAATAACAAATAATTTCAAAGAATTTCCCCCGTGGTAATATTATTAAATTTGTGGAGGTCATGTTTATTTTTAACCAAATAGATGAAAGGTGCATCAGTTCCGATTAGAACATCCTGTTGATGAGTCAACCTTTCAATTTCCATCGGATACGACTTCCGAGATGTGAGGAGGTCTTTGAATCTTGATCTGCTTGATTTTTTTCGTCTACGATTTTCGCATTCTAATGCGATTAGTCAGCGGAAATGGTGTTTGTGTGTCATTTGGGCGTGATAAATTTAGAACTATATTGTAATGATATTTGGGGTTTTTCTTCATAATTCAATGTTTGTTGTTTCACAACGAGCGGTTATTTATAGCAGGTAATTGTGGTTAGTAATAAGTATTGTTGTTGAATACATATACATAGAATTATGAATAATTATGGATAACAGCGGTTTCAGTAAGCCACGTTTAATAACTTGATAGTAGAAGTAAACGTGTTCTTAAGCAATGTTATAAAAGTCAAAAAAAAGTAGTGGTGGGATATAACGAATAAAAATAATCGATTATTGAAATATTTCGAAAGGTTGCGGAAAATCATTCGAATGATTTTGGCGATTTTGACCGCTTTGGGATCGAGCTTTTAGCGATATCGGTATTCGCCTCTGCCGAAAGATATTAGCCACATAGATTTGAAAAAAATGGGCATCCCGCGGCACCCCAAGATATCAGTATGGGGTCACTGCTTAATTGTGGTGCAATACTCCAGGTGGGGGAATCTTAAATAATCCCGTCAAAATGCTTAGAATAGCCAGCTGCAATGCATATCCGGGCAAACCCAAGGTACAACATTAATTTGAACATTCGCATCGAGCGTTTGAATGATTTATACTCGCGTAGTAATTCGTAAACTAACAAATAGTTGTGAATTTTTTAAATGATCGATGGTGTAATGGTTTGTGCCTAGCGGTCCGAGGGAAAGCGATGAGAACGAGGTGCGCAAATCATTATTTCGAATGAATATATCGATTCTTACAATCATTCGAAAACCTATCATTCGATTATGCCAATCGCTAGAAAAATGCCACGTAAAATTAGCTGCTTTAAAGCAGTTCTGTCAAAAAAAATCAACCGTCAAAATAATATTGGTAGCTGGCGATAATTTCCACAACGGGGGGGGGGGGGGGAGATGCCTTTCTGTACAAGTTTAATGAGCACATTCCTGAGATTGTTTTAAGCAGAAAATGTATAATAACCATAAGTTTGGAAACGGTTACTTACAGAGTTACCGCCTCCAGAAGATGGAATCTACCGTCTGATCAAATTTTTTTAAATTAATATCTTTACCAAAAAGTGATATATTTGATTTACATGTTGCATGAATATTTCGTTATTGGTGATTTACAATTTCATTTCTTTTCGTTCAAAGCCATACACCAGGGGCGTAGATCTAGGGGGTGCTCAAAATACGTTAAGAGATTAACGTCACATATACCCCTCACATTATACGTTTCTGGTTAATAAATTTAAACGAAAACCAGCAAGAATATAAATCATCATTAGTGTAATATTTATACAAAATTTGAATCAAATATCTTAATTTGCGGCGGAGATATTAATAAAAGCGTGATGCGACTATTCCATTTTCAGGAGGCTGTAACTCTGTAAGGAAGCGTTTCCTGAGTATGTTTGCTTGACATTTTCTACTTAAAATGACCTCCGGAATGTGCTCCTTAAGTGTGTCCAGAAAGTTATGTAACCTCCTGTATAACAACCACTAGTGCCACGATTTTTGCGCATGTTTTGCACTACAAAGTACAAACACATATTGTAATGATTATGTAATTGATAAAAAAAATCAAAACTCGTGCTTTGCACTCTTACCGATTTTTTTTATGAATTAGGTTCTTGTGATCTTTAGCGCAAAAATTATCTACAC
Organism: Ctenicera cuprea; assembly: GCA_958336395.1. Classification (NCBI taxonomy): domain Eukaryota; kingdom Metazoa; phylum Arthropoda; class Insecta; order Coleoptera; family Elateridae; genus Ctenicera; species Ctenicera cuprea. The sequence continues at coordinate 38,962,521 of OY284495.1, read as the reverse complement.
AAATGGGGTCAAGCGAGTCAAGTCCTAGGTGTTCGACATGACAATTCTACAAATATGAAAAGGGAGGGGGAAATTACAATGATAATAAAATGGGTTCTTGTGACATTACTACTGACAAGATACCACCTTTGTGTCTTTTCAGTGTAATAAGCTTTTTATTCACCAAAAGAAAACAAAATAGATACGCTTTATCGGTTGACAGTGTCAATTTGTTGAATTATCACAAAAGAACAATAATGAAAAATTGAAACTTAAATTATAAAAAAATTCCGTCATTACTTAATGATTTCTCCTAATTTCAAGAAAGATTTAGTATAGACTTTTGTATGTTGTAAGAAAAGTCTGCTGAGAATAAGTTTTGTCAGAAAAAGAACTGTTAACCAACTATTACAATATTTTTTGAATACAGTTTAAAGCCTAGTCTCCATGCAGCGTAATTTCGAGATGCGAAACGCAAAACAATTCCGCAAAAAAATAACCTCGTCCCAACACACGCGAAATCCGCTTCAAAGAGACAACAATTTTAACTGAAGCTCAATACAGTATAATCTAAAATAACCTTATCTGAATTTTAAGCCGCGCATAAGGTGAGACACAGACATGGTATGAGTTTGGCAAAGATAGCATGATGATAATATTCGCAACTTTCTTGTGATGCAATAAAGAAAACTACCGCGGGAAACTTAAATATTTTGCAGAAAATTTCCTCCATTTGAGATTCAACTATTTTGGAACAATACGAAAGTTACCGCAGAAAATTATTCGCTCATGGGGACTAGGCTTTATAAGAGATTATACAGATAAAAACCGAAATAATATAAAATAAGTCGCTAAACTTACTTGTTATTTAAATATTACAGTTTGTACCAACGTTCTAGCACCAACAGTGAGAGATTGTATCACTCCTACCACTGCAAAGCAATAAGAAGGCACGTCAATCAACTGGGAGTGCTTGCATGTCATACATGTATTTAATTTTGATTTGTACGAAAATAAATTTTGCTTGTGATTAAGCAATGCCAAAGGAAATTGACGAAGCATTTTGCCTCGACTTTCCTGTTCTCTAGAAATTGGAACCGTTTCAACATATTTTTAAAAGTATTTTTGCATCAACATTTGTAGCCCCAAGATTCTAGAAGATCACATCGTTAAATTAGATTGTCTTGCATTTTAGCACAATAATCGTTTTGTAGGTATTTAATTGAAGTTCAATTGATCTTTAGTGGCGGCACCCAGCTGAGGGTTTTGTGGCTGCATCGCGAGAAAGTTGAGTAGTCGCTTGCTATTGCTACGGAAATACTGTGTTGTGCTATGGTTCGAAAACCAAATAGCAAATTCACAAGCCAAAAATTGAATCAAGAATTATCGATTTTAGAATTTAGCTAATTGGGACACCAACCAAATTTTAGCTCATCTCCAGCCCCATGAGTATAAGAAATTAAACAAAAATTGTATGGCCCGTTTTTGAGCAATAAGGTTTATAATAATCAAATTTAAAAAGATATGTTAGGGAGTTATAGCCCAAATTGTTCAAAAGTCGTAGCGATAGTCACGGGAGGTTTGAGAAGGTAAAAATTACCTCTTCATAGCCATAACCTCGCGTAAACCGCCAAGAACGACAGCGTTTGTTTAAATAAATCAGTATAAATTTAAAAAAAAGTTTTGCCCCACAAGAATTCCACCACACAATTCGGTTAATTTATACTGATTTGTTTTAACAAACGTCGTTCTAGGCGGTCTACACGAGGTTAAGGTGAGGACGAGGTAATGTTTACCTGCGGCAAAAGGTTGTACTCGCATTTCTCAACTGCACCACCGAGAACTTTGCAGGAAAACGTTAGAATAGCGGTTCTTGAACTTTGGTAGCCTGAGGACCCTCTTTACGTACAATAAAATGGGAACCTCCGTCTTATAAATTATTATTTCTCCTTCTGGCGAAGGCTTGGAAGCTTTTGGTGAAGTTAGCGCTGCCGCATTTAAAAAATAATCTTCCTACTGTAAATATAAATATACCTAATACCTATACCTACAATTATAACGTTGCGCTAGAACGGCACGCTTCCAAATCTAATACGCTAGCGCATGCGCAGTAAGCGGGTTGACGTTGGTGATATACTGGCGCCCCGTAAACTTCACCAGAACTTCCCGAGTTGCCTCGGTATTTAAAGCTAAGGCTGCTGGCCTCCAATATCAAACCTGGATCATCCCGCAAACACAAACTGAACTACAGTTAGACTCATAAAAGAATATTAATTGCCTAATACAGTTAACCAGAACCTCGATTAGAAAATACCTCGAAGTTGTACCAGGTGGTTGTCAAGAGCTACCATTATTCTTCCTATTCTATTTGATCGAATATTAATGCCTCGTAGCTAACAAACGCATCTAAAGAAATCAAAGGATTATTTGATACATCTAGATACTTTTCCGATTTCTTGTGTTTCGCACTATGTTTATGCAACAGTGAATTGAAAAATAATCAGGTTAATTAATTACAAAAATGTGTTGCGTAGCAACCAGTGTTTCTTTGGCTTTTACTCGATTTATTATGCAGACAGTTTTAGTAATTTACTCCGATTATTTTTATTTCACGAATAAAATATCGAAATGAGTAGTTTGCTTAAATTTTATAGCGATAAAATGTTGTACATCAAAAATAGTGGGGTTGAACTGTTCTATTGGCTGCTGAAACGAGAAATGCGACATAGTGATTGGACGGTGATCGGTGAATTTTCCTTCGGGGGTTCCTCTTTTTACACCCGCGGTACTTAGTTTTTTAAATAAATGCCTGAAGGTGGGGGTACAGTAAACCTCCGAAACGTCGCATCTTCTTAACACCGAGTTGTGGACACTGTCCGACAAATCCATCAAAACAATTGCACGATTAACCTGTTCGGCTAATCGATCGAAATGAAATTTCCACAAATGTTTTCGTAATGATATTTCACACATCATTACATTACTTACGGGAGAGGCATTTTCTTCCTTGGAAATTTCAACAAGCCTCTAGTAGTTAATCTTTTGAGTGCGCCACAACATTATCTTCAGTGCAGTAACTCAACCTACCTAAAAACCTGGAAGATAATTATGGGACGATTATCATGGCGAATACCAGTTAAGCGATTGTTAACCTAATGAATAGGTACCATGTCAATGTGCTCACCATCCGGCATCCGCTTCTACCAAAAGATATTAACCATATGGATTTGAGAATAATGGGCATCCCGTGGCACCCCAAGATACACGTTACGGGATCACTGGTTAATTGTGTTTAATGCAATACGTCCTGGTCGGAAAATCTTCAATAATCCCGTTGAACTACTTAAAAAATATTCAGAATCTAAGCATACAGCTAAAATTATCAACTCTTATTTAGGGCTCAACAATAAAAACAGCAGGAAATAACAATATGAACACATCAATAATTGCATAAATAACAAAATATCAAGAGTAGCCTCTTAAATATGCTACACCAACAGCTTTACATAGGTACGAATTTTATCGATGTCCATAGGACATTGGCGCCAGAGTGGCGGAAGATCTTGTGTTCAAATCCGAGACTGGATGCCTGACGAGCGGCTTACCCAGCCGCGTTAAAAAAATTAGGAACCAAATCAAAATACATATATTACTTATGGGATAGGCATTTTCTTCCTGGAAATCTCACGTAGTTTCTAGTAGTTAATCTTTTGTGCTACCGCATTATCTTCAGTGCACTGCACACAGCAAAGAGAATTACGGGATGCTTACCGCGCCGAAAGTGCTGACCAATCTGTGTTTGCCGAAATGCATCATCCACCGTGACACCCCAAGATACACGTTACGGGATCACTGGCCGGGGAATCTCAAATAATCTTGTGGAACTACTTAGAATCCAAGCATACAGCTAGCTGTTTCAACGGGCTTTATCACACTCATTTAGGGCTCAATCTCAACGACAACAGGAAATGACAATATGAACACATCAATAATTGCATAAATAATAAATCACCAACAGTAGCTTCTTAAATATGTTTTAAAAATTGAGAACCAAATTAAAGTATATTAATTATGGGATAGGCATTTTCTTCACTGGAAATCTCACGTAGTCTCTAGTAGTTGATCCTTTCTGCCACAGCATTATCTTCAGCCCACTAACTGGGCGTAACTAAAAACCGGAAAGATTATTATGGGATGCGTATCTCGCTGAAAGCGCTGACCAATTGGTGTCTGCCGAAATACATCATCTACACAGATTTGAGAAAAATTGGCATCCCGTGGTACCTTAAGATACACGTTACGGTGCGCGATCACAATACATCCATGTCCGGGAATCTCAAATAATCCCGTCGAACTACTTAGAATATTTAGAATCCAAGCATACAACTAGCTGTTCCGACGGGCTTTAACAACTCTCATTTACGACTCAACATCAACAACAACAGGAAATGACAATATGAACACGTCAATAATTGCATAAATAATAAATCATCAACGTAGCCTCATATCTAATTACGAAAACTCAACATAACGTGACGTAAAGCGTAATTCGTCTCTGAATAAGACATGTTCTGTAACAAGGGATACAAATGTGACTATGTGCTTTTCGAAAAAGTAAAACACAGAGTCAACTTCTGATTTGCGTTGTCTACGATAAATCCCTAGTCTCGTTAAAAGTTAAAACCGTTAACCACGATACGTGTGAGCTCTACTTTCACATTTATAGGCTTTAAGATTCACATTCGCAGCAGTTCTGCAACGTAATGCCGATGCCGTAAAGAGAACAGCAAATGCAACTGTGCTTCCACAATAATAACTACACGCCTGCGATGAATGGGCTTGGTATGTAGAAGAACCTAACAGAATGGAGAACTTGTACGAAGATCGTGAACATACAGAAGAAGTGAGCGGTACTCCTCGCCTTTGAATTGTGGATCGAGGACACACGGACCGAGTTCCATGCATTCCGGGGATTGCTTACTATAACTAGTGAGGCGAAAAGTAATGGCGGTCCGACACAACTGATCGTGATCTTTTACGCTTGCCTGATTTTGATTTGTCTCTGTTTACTCATGTGAATGATGGTTGAATGCGTTGGGCGTTTGCTGTCTTGGAAATTTGACGGCTTGGAAGATTAAATGTAACAGAACAGTAGTGGGATCAGCAAAAGACTAACATTAGTAAGATATTCGTTATTGTAAAGCATTCAAATGATCGAAATTTTTATTTCTGTGTTGGAAATAAGAGCAGAAAATTCAAAATTATTTTATCTGATCAGGTGGGTCATGAATTTATTTTAATTTCGCTCAGCTATATCACATTGTGGGAAAACTTTCAACACATGTGGTGATACAAAACGGTTAACAATCTCTCCCATACAGTGCTGCCATTGTAATGCCAAGTTAATTAAGTGTAATTAATTAGATTTTGGAAATTATTCATATTACTACTTTCTTGATATCTAAATAATTTTCATGTTGTAGGGGGTAACTTCTTTTGACTGTTTCTAACATTTCATGGAAATTTTTGAGCGCGAAATTTAAGCATAGTGATGGGATATTACGAATGAAAATAATCGAACCATTCGAATATTTAAATATCTCGAGAGGTTACAGAAGATCATTCGAATGATTTTACGATTACTAATTTTTTTTGTTTTCGAAAGCGAGTTTCGAAGCAATACGCCCTTACAGTAGGCAACTGCAGATGCCCATTGCAGATACATGATACGATGACAACGCCGGTCGTGGTATTATGAAGCGAATCCACAAACGGAAACAGCATTTTTTCTGACATGCGATTGCATAAAAACAACCCCCGTCTTTCCCGAGCTATGGGTGTTACACTGGACAAAAACAAATAAAACTTGATTACTTATATAATAAATAATAATCGGATATTGTTTTTGTCTCTGATCTTATTTAAAAAAATATATTTAATTACAGAACAGAAAAATGTAGTCACTTTCGCGTTTTCCGAGATATTACACAAAAAACAAGCCGGAATTAGCGATGAAATCTTATGTAATTAATAAAAATACTGTTTATAGCTGAAAATTTACGTTGTTTTGCTGAGAGGACCAAGAAAAGACGATGAGAACGAAAATTCCTTCATAGGAGCATTCGTGAAACAAGCGGCGAGCGTACTTTTTACCGCATAGAAACACCGAATCATTTTATCCGAATGAATTTTTCGATTATAAAGTGCTTTCGAACGGCAATCATGCGATTATGAAAATCATTTGATTATGCTCTTCACTAGTCTTTAACCACCATGAAAATGAATGTATTTAAAAAAATGTCTGTCTATGGTTGCATGAGAGAATGTGTGCGTATATGCGCCTCATATCTCCCGAACGGATGGTCCGATTTCGTTGAGCTTTAGAATGTGATGGTATTTCGACAAAGTAAGCCGATAGTTATACATGTTTTTGGTAGCAAATTCGAACATTTAAGGTGGCATCTGATCCAAATATTTTTTCCTGAACCTTCTACCTTCAAAATGATTGCCGCCTCTGATTTTTGAAAACTGGCCACATCATTTTTTTTTAAATTTTAGGTCGTGTTGCAATTGGGTTACAATTTAGTCCTTTTTTTTCGTTTAAGCTTAATTGCTCATGAGTGATAGTGGAATAGGATTCAAAATTTAATTTTTATATGCAGTATTTATGGTTGAGGGGTGGGATAATTCTTAATTTTTGACCGACGAATTTTCGTTTGGTTTCTGGTTTTGTTTAATGCCGAAGAATCTTTTAATTAAAATTCTAAAACAAAACAGAAATCGAATCTTAAGTTTTAACGCCCCCCGTAACGGTTGTTCTCGCTAAACCGTTGGTTTTTCTATATAAAATAATGTAATACTCTTTGTCGAGGTTTGCTTTTTTGACAAATATTTCATTAAATTACAATTAAGTTTTTGCGGTCTACCGAATTTAGTTTTTACTTATCACTGACGCCCCACGTCGGGCACCAAGTTATATGAAATTTTGTTAGCTAATCCGTTGATTCTTGTGCAGGGTGTCTGGTAATTAGCGTTCAAGTCTTTTGACGGTTGTAGAAGCGGTTATTTTAAATTGGAATTGTTTAACGCACAGGTGTCCGACTCATAATTGTTTTGGAGGTACCAAGTAGAATATTTAATTTATTATTATCACTGGCTGACTAGGAAATTTTCTATATCTTGGCACTCCACGTTGGACGCTAGATTTTCTGGCCAATCTGATGATTCTTATATAAAAAATTAAATATTTGTCGTCGAGGTTTACTTTTTGTGGTATATTCTACATTTAACCACAATAAAATTTACACGAACTACTGCGTTTAATTTACACATACCTTTTCGAAGAATATTTAATGTATTATTAACACTGGTTAACCCGAAAATTCGCTACATCTTGGCGCCCCACGTTGGTCGTTTTTATAGAAAAGAATTAAATATTCTTTATCAATGTTTGATTTTTGTGATATATTCTACATTTAGCAACATTAAAATTTACGCGAACTACTGAGATTAATATCCATTTTCTTCGTCGAAGAATGTTAAATTTATAATTATCACTGGTTAACTGGAAAATCCGATAAGATGAAACTGATTTTCTGGCGAACCCCTTGATTCTTACATAAAAAAATTCATCGATTATTTGTCGAGTTTTATTTTTATGATAAATTCTAGATTAAACCGCAGTCAAGGATTTGCAAATTACTGAGTTTAATTTCCACTTCTCTCGTTGAAGAATGTTTAATTTATTTTCATCACGGGTTAACCACAAACTTCGTTATATCTTGGCGCCCAACGTTGGTCGCTATATTGTAACAGGTTTTCTGACTCATACCTATATTATTATATACGAGAATTACAGATTCTTCGTTGGGGTTTATTTTTATGATAAATTCTAGACTAAACCACGGTCGAGGTTTTGCAAATTACTGACTTTAATGTATTTTCATCCCGGGTTAACCAAAAAATTTGTTATATCTTGGCGCCCAACGTTGGGCGCCAAAATGTAACAGATTTTTTGGCTCACCCCTATATTATTATATAAAGGAATTACAGATTCCTCGTCGAGGTTTATTTTTTTTAATAAATTCTTGATTAACTAGAAAATTCGTTACATTTTGGGGCCCCACGTTGGGCGCTGTAGAAGCTGAATGTTTCTGCCGTCCTTCGTCTTGCAGCTGTTTTCTGTTATTGGCACTGAACGCTAAACTATAGTAACGGTTCTGAGGTCGGTCTTTTCAAGGAGTTGTGCGCACTAGATTTGCGTTTTGCTAATATTCGTTACTCTGCACCTTCGAACGGTTCGATTATTTTCATTCGAAATATCCTATCGCTGTCACTGTACTATTTACGAAGGAAAAGGGCCCTAAAAAAATTGAACATTAATTTAATAAAAGTTTTAATTTAGCATAGTAAGGACCAAAACCCGACATATCATTATGTGTTCCATGAATTGCCTAAAATTTTTCTTTAGGGTTAAACTGTATTCCGTGCAAGTGACAACAGTTGGCGAACTTGTAACTGCGCCTCTTTGTTGATTTTATGTTGTGTTTGGGGTTAGTTTGGGGCAACTGATGTAACACTGAACCGTGTTAAGGAAAGAATCAGAAAACGGAAAATGGCCACAGTCCTCTGGAGATTAGATTCTGATGGGATATACATATGAAGCTATTTTCTACAAAGGGTATTTCGGCAACCCTTCCGAGATATGTATTCCCGCATTGTACCACATTAGAAATTTGTTCTTGAACCTTTTGAACTTTTTTCAGGAATCCCTAATTGTAATTCCCAATTTGCTTTAGTGAAAACAATTTTATTCCAAACATGTAGGGCCGATGAGGTGGAAACGCGTATACCTCGGTCTTTTAGTACCTTTTTTTACGAGTTATCCTTTCCGAAGCAAGAATAAATTGCACTGGATCTTTACGAGAGTTCTGATGGGAGTCGCTGCAACGCGAATTATTGGAGGTACGCGACTTGAATACCAATCTAATTTCATTGCTACATTTCGAAGGCAGTAAACTCGATTTCTGCTTGCAGTATCAAAAGAGCTTTCCCTTACCCACCCTATGAAATTGAAGTGATTAGATTTATGCTCCTATCAGCTCAAATCAAATGCGATGATTTATTTTATGACTGTACCTGTGTAGACTTTTTTTGCTAAATCACACGCTTCATCGATAGAGTTAATGTTTGTTTTAAACATGTTTACTGTTTTAAATTTGTATTATGGAACGCTGTTTTATCTTTTATCCTAAGTGATGTGGCTAAATAATAAATAAAAATACGTTTTTGTTGTCTGGAAATGATTTTTGCCAGTTAGTAAAGTCAAAAAATATTGTTTGACGTAAATCACCAATTAGTGAAGTTTTTTTCTGACGTCAAAAAATCAAATAGTGAAGTCGCAAGCTATTTGTTGACGTCAAAAAACAAATTAGTGAAGTCAAAATTTATTTTTGGACGTCAAAAAACCAATTAGTGAAGTCAACAGTTATTTTTTGACGTCAAAAAACCAAATAGCGAAGTCAAAATTTTTTTTGACGTCAAAATAAAATTAGTGACAAAAGTTATGTTTTGAATATAAGTGAAGTCAATAGTTTGTTTTGACGTTGAAAACCCCATTACTGATATCAAAAGTTATTTTTTGACGCCAAAAAATTATTTATTATCAAAAAATATGTTCTATTTCCTAGTAATAAAATAGTTTTTAAATTGCTGCGTTTAACTATAATTTTCAAAAGATATATTTGTGATGTGAAAAATAAAATTCGACGTCTGAAAATGAATGACGTAAAAATAATTATTGGCTTAAAAGATGTATGTGTATGTTGTCAAAGAATCCAATTTATTTATAACTAATTAAATGATTGCTTTGTTAACTTTTAATTTTTAATTTCAAATAATCTAATAGTGAAGTCGCAAGCTATTTATTGACGTCAAAAAACAAATTAGTGAAGTCAAAATTTATTTTTGGACGTCGAAAAACCAATTAGTGAAGTTAACAGTTATTTTTTGACGTCAAAAAACCAAATAGCGAAGTCAAAATTTGTTTTTGACGTCAAAATAAAATTAGTGACAAAAGTTATGTTTTGAATATAAGTGAAGTCAATAGTTTGTTTTGACGTTGAAAACCCCATTACTGATATCAAAAGTTATTTTTTGACGCCAAAAAATTATTTATTATCAAAAAATATGTTCTATTTCCTAGTAATAAAATAGTTTTTTAATTGCTGCGTTTAACTATAATTTTCAAAAGATATATTTGTGATGTGAAAAATAAAATTCGACGTCTGAAAATGAATGACGTAAAAATAATTATTGGCTTAAAAGATGTATGTGTATGTTGTCAAAGAATCCAATTTATTTATAACTAATTAAATGATTGCTTTGTTAACTTTTAATTTTTAATTTCAAATAATCTAATAGTGAAGTCGCAAGCTATTTATTGACGTCAAAAAACAAATTAGTGAAGTCAAAATTTATTTTTGGACGTCGAAAAACCAATTAGTGAAGTTAACAGTTATTTTTTGACGTCAAAAAACAAATAGCGAAGTCAAAATTTTTTTTTGACGTCAAAATAAAATTAGTGACAAAAGTTATGTTTTGAATATAAGTGAAGTCAATGGTTTGTTTTGACGTCGAAAACCCCATTACTGATATCGAACATTAATTATTTTTTGACGTCGAAAAATTATTTATCATCAAAAAATATCTTCTATTTCCTAACAATAAAATAGTTTTTTTAATTGCCGCGTTTACCAATAATTTTCAAAAGATATATTTGTGTCGTCAAAAATAAAATTCGACGTCTGAAAATGAATGACGTAAAAACAATTATTGGTTTCAAATGATGTATGTGTATGTTGTCAAAGAACCCAATTTATTTATAACTAATTAAATAATTGTTTTGTTAATTTATTGTATTTGAAAAATAATTTTGTAAGTAAAAAGCCAGCAATTTTCAGACATTAAAACATCAATTTTTGACGTCAAAAAGTTTTGGATGTCCCCAAAACAATGTTTTGGTGCCATAAAACCAATTATTGGCGTCGGAGAAAATTGGAGAAAAGACCAGTTAGTGACGTAAAAAATTATTTTTTGTCGTCAGAAATTTATTTTTTTTTTAATAATTGCTTTATTTGTTAGTACTAGAATAGTTTTTTTTAATTTGTGCATTAAAAGAATAATTTTCGATACATCAATTTTTGACGTCTAAAATAAAGTTAAGCGTTTAACAATGAATGAAAGGAAAATAATTTTTGACGTCAAAAGCTATTTTTTGACGTCAGATGTGTATGTATGTGTATGTTGTCAAAAATCCAGTTTATTAATAAATAATTATATAAATTTTTGTTAAACTTTTACGTTAAAATTTTTGACGTCAAAACAATAATTTTTAAGCTTCTGAGAAAAGGATTTTTTGACGTCAATAAAGCAATTAGCGACGTCAAAATTTTTTTGTCAAAAAGTTGATGAATTTGTTAGTCTAAAGTAGTTTTTTTTTAAATTTCTGCATTAAAAAATAATTTTTTAAAAATAAAATTTTTGACGCTGTAAAATAAAGTTTGGCGTCTAAATTTGTTTGTCGTAAAAAATCCGTTAATTTATTAGAAAGTAAATATTTTTTTAGTTTCTGCTCAATAAAATACCATTTTTCTGACGTCCAAACCTTTTTTAAAGTACAAAAATATTGTTAGCGTCAAAAAATAATGACATCAAAAGTATTTTTTGACGTCGGAAAATTATTTGTTAGCGTATGTTGTCGAGTATCTGCTTTGCAACTAATCGGTCTCGGGTTCGAATCCCGAGTTTGTGATGGTTGTTTGTGTTCGTCTGTGCGTAGTAGACAGACGAATAACCCTGGTAGTTGCCGTCGCAGTAATGCACGTTATAAAAGAAATACATACGTTTTTTTGCTGATTATTTCCTAAGTAATTTAAAATATCTACGCTGTAATAAGCGCGTGGTTGCGGCTTATAGGGATAACCCTGAGCATACGTGGGTGGAATTATTTTAAATGCTCTGGAATAAAAAAAAAATTGTCGTAAATTTGACTGATACGCTACTGATAAAAAATCATGTTAGTATAAAATTTTCATTTCTTTTTACAAAAATTCCTGGCCACAGTAGATCGTTCAACCTCTTCGCATGAATAATACGTGTCAATCTGAAAGTTGTCATGTAAATAATAGAAACGAGAACGAAACGAGTTTTGAAACTGTGATCGCCGTGGCGTAAATTTTTTCAATCTACTTTTTACCGTTCTGGGCGCGTTCAGTTTTCACGAGTACAATACCTGATTTATCTAAATAAATATGAGAAATCTGAAATGGAATTGTAGCTGTGGGAAAAGTCGAGTCTGTGACTTTTTTTTGCAAGTGTGAGAATGCATTTCATTTTAAATATAATTAGCTCATAAAATTCAGAAGTCTAAAAAAAACTACTTGAAAAATAATAATTGGATACACAAATATCACAAATACACACATTCTTGCTTTCTTTATGGAAATTGGAAAAAATTTACTGGCGGTACTTTACACGGTTCGAATTCCGTTCGATTTTCCTTTTTCTCTTATTACATTTCGTGAATTCCATCGCAATTTTGTAGGAATTTGTAAACAGAGCCAACTTTAATCAGTGTTCTCAGGCCGAGCCCCGCCAAAGAATTTCACGAGGTTTACCTGCTTGCTCTGGCAAATTAAGTCCAAGGTTTTCTAGCGTGAATATTACGAAAGTCGAGATACCCGAATCCATCCAAATACTCAATGTAAACTGCAAGTTATTTAAGTTTTGTTTGCCCTTTTACTTTTGTTTTTCTGTAATAAAGCTGACGTTCTGTGTGGAACGAACTGAAACTAACGAGCTGCACTGTACACAATATTTTTTTAAACGGCCACTTCTTTTATATTGTTATTGTATAGCAGTAATTGTAGTAATGCAATTATGTTACGTAGCATTAAATAATACCACATATACCAAAATGTTATTGCTTATCGACTTTACGTCGTTCGTTCTCTTTACAATGTGCGTCTTAAATACTTTTTCAAAAAAATTCTAATTTAAAATAAATATTTCCTCAATTTTTGAACACACTTCTTAGGCAAAAGACACGCAAACGCCCACATAGCAGGAGGTTTTAAAGTGCGCTTAAAATTTGTTATTCAAAGAAATTCTATATAAAAATATAATGACTTCCTTAGTTTTTGAACACACTGCTTAGGCAAAAGACACGCAAACGCCCACATATCAAGGGGTTTTAATGTGCGCTTAAAATTTGTTATTTAAAAAAATTCAATATTAAAATGTAATGATTTCCTTAGTTTTTGAACACACTGTTTAGGCAAAAGACGCGCAAATGGCCACATAGCATACAGGTTTTAATACGCGCTTAAAATTTGTTATTTAAAAAAATTCAATATTAAAATGTAATGATTTCCTCAGTTTTTGAACACACCGCTTAGGCAAAAGACGCGCAGATGGCCACATAGCATACAGGTTTTAATACGCGCTTAAAATTTGTTATTCAAAAAATTCAATATTAAAATGTAATGATTTTCTTAGTTTTTGAACACACTGCTTAGGCAAAAGACACGCAAACGCCTACGTAGAAGTTTTTTTTTATTTTTTTAAAATATGAATCATGAAGCCGTGAGCACGACCCCATGATTCCCGTCCCACCCCCTTACCCGGGCTCAGCACACTAAGTGCTTTTCACCGGTCTAACATGCCCCACCCCTGAAAGACATGCAACTTAACACACACCATCTATAGACACACCGGATTTAACTTATTCAGAAAAATTTCCGACGGGCAGAGGACTCGAACCTACTGCCGTTAGGAGTCTAGTTTCAAAGCCTGGGACTTTAACCACTAGACCACCCGCTGGCCCATAAGGGGGTTTTAATGTGCGCTTAAAATTTGTTATTCAAAAAAGTTCAATATTAAAATATAATGATTTCCTCAGTTTTTGAATACACTGCTCGGGCAAAAGACACGCCAACGCCCACATATCAGGGCCTCAGAGGATTTTAATGTGTGCTTAAAATTTGTAATTAAAAAAAATGCAGTATTAAAATATAATGACTTCCTCGGATTTTGAACACACTGCTCAGGCAAAAGACACGCAAACGCCCACATAGCAGGGGGTTTTAAAGTGCGCTTAAAATTTGTTATTCAAAATAATTCTATATTAAAATATGATTTCCTCAGTTTTTGAACACGCTGCTTAGGCAAAAACCACGCAAAATCCCACGTAGCAGGGGGGTTTGTTATGTTTTTTCATTACATATCTGCGATCTTTTTTGAAAAACAACGCGCATGTATAATATTTGCCGGCATACAATTCTTTACAAAAACATCGTTCTCCTGTAGTTAAAACTTGAACGGTTCACGAGTCGCCACTGGAATGTAATACACTGCTATACGTATACTTACATCAAATTATAATAAAGCAATGCTAATTCGTATTCTAGTGCTGTTAGAACATTTTAGTTTGTGGATCACGCATTCGGTTCTGGAATCCTTGCTTTGGCAACCTTGAAATTGTTCATGCATCACAATTATTTATTATTACATAGTTGGCTCTGCTTCCTGAGGTGCACCGTACATGGATTCGTGTCTACATAAAGCCGTGTGTTTTTACTATTGCGTGTTTCAAATTTGTTTCCGTGTAGAAATGGTACGCCCTAGAGGTTTTGTCAACCTTAACGTTTTTTCATTGAACTTAAAAGTTCGCGTTCTTGTGACTTTTAAAGGTTGTTAAGGTTGAAATACTAAGAATTTAAATTGCCGATAAGTAAAAAGAAGAATATCAATTTAATATTTTATTTTTAGAAACCTGAATTGAAAAGTAAGACAAAATTGCAATAAAAGGTATCAAACTAACGACTTTCTCACAGTGTTTCGTCACGTTTGACCCTGAAGATGATGTTGATTGATTGCTGTTAGATTATTAATGTCGAATGCAAGGATCAGCCATACTTATGGGTTTCAGAATTTCTTCTACAAAAAATCTGCGACTTGTAGAAGTTGATGTGTTTGACATCGAAGATTGATTAATCTTATTTTTCCCTTGGCCCTTGTTCACGATTTTATAGTACTTTGGGAGCTATTACAATACTGCTTGGGTTAGAACGAGCATATGTATTGCTAGCTTTAGAATTTTGGTGTCGAGATCAATAGTTGTAGCACAATAAATAATAATCGATGTAATGAAATTTACATTCTTCTTTTAGCTTTTTGTAAATATTACAAAAACCATTGTTTTTCTTTACAATTGTTCAAGACTGTAAGTAACTGTAAGAAAAATTAAACATCAAACCATAAACTTTAGTAGGTTGAAAATGATTGTCTGGCGTTAGAAACCGATTATTGACGTCAAAAATTGTTTGTCAAAAATCTGCAGTCGTAAAAAACAATATTCAGACGTCAAAAAGCACAATTTTTACGTAGTTAACTCAATTTTTGACGCCACAAAAAATTTCAGCCATTTAAAATTGATTGTTTCATGTTTGACGTCAAAGAAACAATTATTGACGTCAAAAATTATTTTATTACGTTAGAAAATTAATTGGTGCCAAAAGATCTCTTTGTTTTAATAATGATTCAACGGATATTTTGAATTTCTACATTCAAAAAATAGTAAAACAATAATCAGACGTCAAAAACACTGTTTTTACGTCACAAAAACATTTTTTTTCACCACGCAAATAATGTTTTGACGACAAAAATATATTTAAGATGATTGAAAATAAGTGACTTAAAAAAACAATTATTGACGTCAAAAATAATTTTATTACGTCAAAAAACTATATGTTGTCAAAAGATCCCTTTCGTTTATTATTAATTTGGTTCTTTTTAAAAATGTTTTCTGAAGTCATAAAAACAGAACTCAGACGTCAAAAAACATAATTTTTACGTCGCAAAATCAATTTTTGACGTCAAAAAATAAATTTCAGACGTCTGAAATTGATTGTTTCATGTTTGACGTCAAAGAACCAATTATTGAAGTAAAAAAATATTTTATTACGTCAAACTTAATTGGTGCCCAAAAAATCTTTTGTCGAGTCGAATACAAAACTTTTTACGTTACAAAAACAATGTTTTACATCTCAAAAATAATTTTTTGACGTCAAAAATTTATTTCTAACGACTGAGAATGATTGACGTCAAAAAAACAATTATTGGCGTCATAAATGATGTTATTACCTCAAAAAATATATTATGGTGTCAAAAATTCCTTTCGTTTATTAATAGTTAGTGTCTTTTTAGAAATTCATTTCTATTATCATAAAAATAATATTCAGACGTCAAAAAACATAATTTTTACGTCACAAAATATTTTTTTTATTATTTGACGCCAAAAAATCGTTATTATTTATTAATAATTAAATCGATTTTTTTTAATTTTTACATTTAAGAAATATTAGTCAATAAGATCAATATTAGACGTCAAAAACACAATTGTAACAAAATCATAAAATTTTCGTTTTGATGATTGACACAAATTTGGGAGATTTAAAAAAACTCGTAAGAAATATATATATTATATATGCAACAATTTAGGTGGAGTTATAGCACTGCCATCGCAGTAGGTATACCCCTACCTATGTTACTTCCCACCACACCTATCACGTGACGTAAGCTCCGCCCCTCGACCAATCAGAGCGAAGCGCTGTCGACAGAAACCGAGTAAAACCGACAAAAACAAATTAAAAGTAGGTTAGGAAGCGGTTACTCAAGAACAGGTGAACTGTTTTTTAAGTACATTTTAGTCGATTCGTTTTCATTGTTCGAAGGGCAGGGCTTACGTCACGTGTTAGGAGTGACGGAGAGGGACACAGGTAGGAGCAGTGCTAGAATCCCCTTATCCAACTTAGTAAAACATAAATATATCTGTTTGGTTGTACAAGCGTGCTTATTTTCAAAAGGTATTGTTGTGTGTTGAAATAAAAATGGGGAGTTTCATATAAAATTGTGGGAATTGGTGCGGGATTTTGTTTTCTAGAAAATGTCTGAGATTGGAGAAGGGAAGGAAACTATTTGATTACCCATCTGGCAACACTGCTGGTTAATATTAAGGCATTAATTTTAGGCGCTATTGGAATATGACCTTGATACTCTCCGGAAAGTTTGTTTATACGATAACATATCGATAATAACGCCAGACAGAACTGCATCATTAATAAGACGTTCCATGGCAGTTCTGTATGTTTTATATGAATTGTTTACATAACCACTATTCTGTTTTAAAAACAACAGTTTCAATCTGAGAGGTTCATAACTGAACTTTTGCCACTTTGCAATCTTTTTGATAACAACTTGGCTTAAAAAATTATTTATATTTTTTTTCTGTTTATCAATTTTTATAACAATTGTTATTTTGTTTTTGTTGCAGGTATGTACCATTTTCTAATATTACTGTCTTATCCTGTATGGGTGAGTATCATGATTAATTAAAACATTGTAAATCTGTCGGCTTATCCGCAGTAAAATGTTGAAGGTTGTTTGTTGGTAGCATGCATTTTATAATAGATGGTGGATACTACGCTTATTAACCGCGAGTTATTCTTAAAACTACGCAAGACGCGTGTTTATGTTCCATGTTGTAGCGTTTGCTGTAAAGAGCCCGGTAGCTCGCTTGGAAAATGCGGGTACGGGGTACGCAGCCTCCAGATCGAACCCCGGCAAGGGTAACTTTATTAGTTCATTTTCTAAATTAATCAGTAGTAATTTTTTATTTTGAACATGTTCATTATTATCATGATAATTATTTTTTTTGTCGAACCTCCAGATGTAGTGGTCTACTCACCGACGTTGATAAGCCTGTTTTTAAAGGAAAATTAAACATTGAGAGTGTCATCAAAAATATATCATTGCGAAGACCCGACACGGGCTGTTATCCTTTTTTCGGCTTTCTCTTTCTCTTGCTTTTTTGTATCCTTGTCATTATTTTGGTTACCTGACACACCCACTTTGGCCTCACAAACCGTAGATTCGCACCAAAACATCTCGGTGTTACTTAGTTGGTTGCTACCGTTTGCTACTGTATTTTATTTGCTACCGTTTGCTACTGCATTTAATTGGCTTTGCTTGGCCTGTAACTTTTTTGCACCGTAATTGAATTGCACTATAATTGGTAAATAATCTCGGTATATAATATATTGCTTTTATTGACAATATAGACAATTTAATGCTATAGGTGTTTTATTAACATCATTGCTTAAGCGTATGTAGTATTGGTTACCGGATTTAGAGGTTAGTAAGTAAGCATAGTTAGATCCCTGGTTAGCGTCATCTTCACTGCAGTCACCCACGTCTTTACTAGGTACAAGGGAACCGTGCAGTCCGACTGGAGAGTAACTTCCCGCTTAAAGTGAAGTCCTACTGGAGAGTAACCTTCATCAGAAAATCTGGAACCCGAGAATTTCTGTGAGGTTGTACGTATAAGCCGACGCACAATCCTACCTGCAACTCAGGGTACATAAAGAGAGGGTTACAGCGTGTTTGCTAGGAAGCGCGTCGCCCACGTTGCCTCGCTTATAAGCCGTCACTGCGTTATTGTAGTTTTCGAACCGTAGTAAGCCGTGTTTTGAAAACAGACATTAATTTGCTAATGGTTACGTGTTCTTTGCTACAATAAAATTGCGAAAATTCAATATAACGTAAACACACATTATATTATTGAAGCACCTATGCAATGGGCTTCACCACTTTTTTAAATTCTGATTTACATTGTGGAATGAGAAATATTCTTTTCTTATTTTTAGATACACGCTTTGTTAAGCGTTAAATTTTTAAATTTATATATGAAAGGCCCATATTCGGCTTGACTGCTTCGGCTGCCTATGTGCGCGACCGATCTTTTCTTCATTACTTCCCTTCTACCTGCGCTTAGATGTCGTGGGGAGATGCAGAGCGCCGCCGTGTTCGACACGGCTTACTTTTAATATATTTGATCACATTTGTATTATAAGAAAAGCGTGGAGCGTAGTCCACGGGTTCAGCTGGTCCACTTAAAAAAATTGTTTAATTCTTAAATTTTTCAAACTTTGTTTATTTTTTCATTTCTGTTAAATTCAGCTGAAGTTCTAAAAGGTTTTGATCGTAAATGTTTTTCATTCGTCCACGTGTGTTGGTTATAAAAATTTTGTTATCCCTATGCATTGTCATAAAATGGCATTTAATGCGCCATTTTACAAATAACCATCTATAAAAGCGGTCGTAACCCCATTTATATCAGTCGACGCTGACATGAAACTATTACTCAAAAAGTCCACGCTGGAGCATCCCTTGCCGCTTGTGTTTACAGCACATAATTTGTAGTTGTACCTACGTAAAAAAATTGAGTGCTCTTTAGGGGATAACATGAAGAGATGCTCGTTAAGTTGAATAGGTGGGTTGCGTGTTCGAATAATTGATCAAAAGAAAATACAATTTAATATTCAGTTTTTAATTTTAGTAAAATTTTCACAACAATTCGGGTTTAATCGTTTACCTTTTTAGCGCGACAAGAAATTTATTTTTCCGGCGCAATTCACAACCGCAGAATCATAAATTTTAATTTCAATAAGGGAGATTAACGATGTGGATTCAACAGAGCATGCATGATTATAATGGCCCCGTACTTTCACTTTCTCATAACAATAAACAAGAATGGCATTTCGATACGAATATTCGTTAACCATTTGTATTTTTTAGAAGGTTCTGTGCTCACTTTTCACTTAACACGCTTGAATTGTGGGTTTATAATTAATTTTGTAGGCCGATAAACCGCTGGGCATTGTTTGCGAAAAGAAACGGAATTAATTATGATTTATTTACGTGAACACAAGTGTTGAAGCTGTAGAAGTAAATAAAAACAAATCTGTTTAATTATAATTTGTTTCAATTTTTTAGATGATCTGGGATGATTTTATTGATTTTTGTTGATTTTAGGTCATTAAAAGTTTATTGTAAGAGTATAACATTAAAGCAGCCCCTTTCCGTTAATTGTAGTTGATTAAGATTCAATCAACTAAACTCAATATAATGTGTATTAAAAAATTGATTTCTTTATGATTGATTACTGATTTCCGACAAGGTCAAAGAATATTAAATAGTCTCGCAGAATCACTTCGAAACTATACAACTAGTTGTCAAGACGGGATTTATATACTCTCTGGGTCGCTGATTAATACTATTTCAATTAACCAGGTAGAGGAATAACAAATAATCTAGCCGAACCACTCAGAAACAAAGCACGCAGCTAGTTGTCTCAATAGGCTTCATGAACTCTTATTTGAACACAACAATAACACCTTAATAATTACATAAATTGTAAATCATCAACAGTAGCCTCATATTCATGTCTGTGTCATACCAACGCCTTCACATAGGCATCAACAGTTTATCATTAAGCAATTGAATACAAAAACACAACGCCACTTTAGTGCCAAGGCTTTAACTCTGCTACTTTACCGCTAAGACTTTGAGTACCGGTTCTGTACCGCCAACACTTTAATGGCGTTTTTTTTACTGCCGGGAGTTTAACATTCGGTACTTTATGCCGGTTCTTTACCGCCAATACTTCAGTGCCGGTTCTTAGTCGTCAAGGCTTTTGTCGGTTTCTTACCGCCAGGACTTTAGTGCCGGTTATTATCGTGCGCGCTAATTTATCGCCCCGACTTCTGTCGTGGTTTATTACCGACGAGACTTTAGTACTGGTAATTTACCGCCAGAGCTTTAACACCTCCATTACTGCTGTTACTTGTTGCCGGTTCTTTTTCTCCTTAACTTTTAACACAGCTATTACTACCGTGCCTTTAGTGCCTGTTCTTAAATGCCAAAACTTAAGTGCCGGTATTTTACCGCCGAGACTATAATTCCGCTATTACCACCAGTACTATAGTGTCGTTTGTTTAACGCCAAGGATTTAACGTGGCTATTACTGGCGGGTCTTTAGTGGTGTTTTTTAATTCTGTCACTTTAGTGCCGATTCTCTACGACCGCGACGTTAGTGCCGATTCTTTACCGCTAAGACTTTTGTCGTTCCTGAACGCTGAGACTTTAATGACGGCTCTTTTAAGCCAAGACTTTAATGTTATCGCCGGTGCTTTAAGGTTGTTATTTATTGCCGGCGCTTTAACACTGTTAGTTTACCGCCGGGACCTTGAGTGTCGGTTCTTTACCGCTAAGATTTTGACGCCTGTTTTTTCTACCGCCTGCACTTTTAAAAACCCCTTACCTTTAACACCGCTACTACTTCCGGGACTTTAGTGTCTGTTCTTTAACGACAAGACGCCGGGACTCTTAACGCCGTTATTGCCACCGGAACTTTAGTGCCTGTTTTTTACCGCCGGTTTTCTAAAGCCGGGACTGATTCTACAACGTAAGCACTTTATTGCTGTTTCTCCACCCGCGGGACTTAAGTGCCGGTTCTCTATCGCCAAGGCTTTTGTCCGTTTTTTACGGTTTCCTACCGCGAGAACTTGAGTGCCGGCTATTTACCCCCCCCCCCCCCGACACTTTTAACTTTGCTACTACCGCCGGAACTTAAGTGCTTGTTCATGAACGCCAAGATATTAGTGCCGGGACTCTCAACGCCATTATTACGACCGGACTTTAGTGCTTGTACTTATCCGCCGGCACTTTAGTACCGGTTCTCGACAGCCGGGACTTGAGAGCCGATTCTTTAACGTGGGCACTTTACTGCCGGGGTTTGGTGCCGGATCTCTATCGCCAAGACTTTTGTTCGTTTTTTACGGTTTCTTACCGCGAGTTCTTGAGTGCCGGCTATTGACTCCTCTTACCCTCAACACCTCTGTTACCGCCGGGACTTTAGTACTTGTTCTTTAACGCCAAAACTTTAGTGCCGGGAATTTCAACGCCGTTATTACGACCGGGACTTTAGTGCCGGTTCTGTACAGCTGGGACTTAAGTGCCCTTTCTTTAACGTTGACGCTTTATTGCCGGTTTTCTACCGCCGGGACTTAAGTGCCGATTCTCTATCGCCAAGGCTTTTGACCGTTCTTTACGGTTCGTTACCGCAAGGACCCGAGTGCCGGCTCTTTATCCACTTCACCTTTAACACCGCTATTACCGCCTCTTCAATAACGCCATGGCGTTATTGCCGGTTCTTTACCGCCGGGACATTAATATTGCTGTTATCGCTGGAATTTTAGTGCTGGTAGTTTACCTCCGGGACTTGAATGCCGGTTCTTTGCCGCTAGCACTTTAGCGCTGATTGTTATCTACCGCCGGGACTTTAGTGCTGGTTCTTTACCGCCAAGATCTAAGTGCCGGTACCTTACCGCCGGGACTTTCGTGCCACTTTTTTACCGCCGAGAATTCTTGGCCGGTACTTGACTGGTGGTCCTCCACCTCCGGGACTTAACTGCTGGTACGTTAGTGCCAGGTATCGTTGGTACTTTAGTAGCTGTACAACTTAAGTTTAAAAATTTCTGAAAATCCTTGTGAGTTTAATTATTTGCTGCTAATTTAACATAAAAACTTTAAACAATTATTTTCAAAACCATTGAAAGGGAGAATTTACTGCTTTTACCTTTTGTTATGTTATAGATACCATTTTGTTTTACAAACGACAATGCTTTTGTGTTATTCTTATCGTCATACATTGTTAAACTTTAGTTTATTTATATAATTATCTTATCTAATTGAATGTGTGCCCGTTAGCAAATGATGACAAAATGATTTTAGTGATATTGATATAAATATAAAATTTCTCATAAATGACTCATCAATTGTCTTCGTTCCAACGAACAAAATTTTATCTAGTGCTAGAAATATTTTCTCTCATTCTAATTGTTGTAATTATTATCAAACCCCCAATATTATTTTTCTACCTTAAAGTATTTTACGCACACAATCGTAAACAAAATGAAAATTTATTAAGGGAACTCGCCTTTCTAAAATCGTAAAATAGTCGTAAAGTGACAATTATTCTCTTCCCTATGATATTATTATAAAAAATTTAATTAACATTACTTTTCAATTTTTTTTACAACATTAGCCATAAAAACGGCATTCAGGCCCTCCTTATTAACCCTTCACAGTAATAAAAACTAAATGTAAGCGTCACCCTCTATATCCTTAGTTCATATCAAAACCGCTCCCATAAGATCAAACCACGAGGGTGTCTAAAAGTAAAAGGATTATTAAGTTGAATAAGATTCTTGGGGTTTCCTGAGAGCTTTCTACCTCATACATGTTGTGAAAGTTTTAAGAAGGGCTGAATTCTTTAGTAAATTTTCGACTCTTACGCGTTCTCTCTATGTCAGATGATGATTTATTCCCGTTTTTCCCTATTTTTGTGCAACGGAGGGTGTTCTAGGGTGCGGCCGTAATGTTTGCCCTGCGTCCATCCCTTTTTGAAATATGGACTTTTAGCAGTTGGCTATTAATCTGTTCCACTGCAATTAAGTAATACTAACTTAGCTTTTGTGTTAATGTGACTTGTGAATTTATTTGGTTGATTTTGGGCCGTATGGGTGTGGGTGAATTTGCTGATCGAGTGCTTTAGGGTGTGTTACGAGCAACCCTTCTGCGTTTTATGAATAGAGTACTACGTCAATTATTGATAAGTGCATGATATCCCTCGTTTAACTAAGTAATTGATGCTGGAAATAAGTGAAGTTGAAATTGAAATTTGAATTTGTACGCTTGTTTTTATTTAGAGAATGTTTTGGCTTTCTGGGAAAAAATTGTCATTTCGTGGGCAAAATTATGAACAATTTTTTATTATGGCCATATTTTTACAATTATTGTTTCGTGGACAAAATTGAATTTTATTTTTAGATATTTGAAAACCATCATTTATGGGCAAAAGCTTGCAAGGTTTAAACTTTTCAAACCTGTTATTCAGCGACCCACAGTTGAGAAAAAATGTCATGTCACATCCACTTGACTGTGAATTTTTATCATTATCAGCATGCAATGGAAAGTCCGCTTATTACCGTTTAGATTTACATAATTACACATCTTGATGGATTGTGTTGATAAGGATTTATTGAATGCTTTATCAAGTCCAATACGTGATTAGTGTGTCTTATCTCATTTTTCTCCGACTGGAGAAACGAAAGCCCATCACAATAGGTAACAAGAGTTCGTTTGCGAAGTACGATTAGATAGTTGTGCTAATATTTTTATTTTTGGACTTTTTTTGTGTTTCTGGAGTGTACGGTGTACTACGTGCATGTGTTACGCATGTTGTGGATTATCACATATGTGTTTGGGTCACGAAGAAACATTTGGCTGGAATAGCGATGATCAAATGGTAAATATTTACTTTTTCCCAGTGTGGGGTTATTGGTTGGCTTTGTTCGTTTTTTGTCCAATATGCTGATACGTTTTCAATATTTATGAATTTTATATACATTTTCTTTGTGCATTTTCATATATTTGGAAATTGAATATTTGTCTTCAAACATTTGTTGGAAGTTTAATACCTGACATTATGGCCGAAATTTGGTTAGGTTTGGTTTTCTTTTTTTAAAGATGTATTTGATCTGTTTCAAAAGTTTATAAGATATGTGGTTAGTTTAAGTTTACATTTTTTGGCTTAATTTACAAGATGTTTTGGTGTACAATTTTGCAGTTATATTTAGGTTTAGATTTTATATAAACTTAAGCAAACAAGTCTAGTGATACCATACTTTACGAATATTCGCTAAAATTTCACAGAATCCAATAATTGAATATAATGTGAAGCAAAGTAAGTGGGAGTTATTGACGTATTTTGTTATAGAACTTTATTTATTCAACAATCAGCAACGTTTTAAGCTTTTTTTATACTCCCAACTAAAACTGCTATGACAATTCTTTGAATTGAATTATAGGCAGATATTTTTGTAACACCAGGTTCACACTTGCAAAATGCCTGTCCTGCACTGTGCTAACACCTGGCCTACACTTTTTTTTACTACTTGGCCTATACTTTCCTAATGTCTAGCTTACACCTTCCTAGCGCCTAGTTCACACTTGCCTAACACCTATAGCCTACACTTTTCTGACGCCTAGCCTACACATACTTTACCCTTAGACCAAGCTTTTTTAACACCCAGCCTGCACTGTTTTAACACCTAGCCTACACTATACTAACACCTATTTTGTACAATTGTCACTCACACCTACATTACACCTAAAGCCTACACTTTCTGACGCCTAGTTTACACATTTTTTACCCATAGACCACGCTTTTTTAACACCTAGCTTACACTGTTTTAACACCTAACATACACTGTTTTGACACCTAGCCTACACATTCTTAATGTCTAGCCTACACTTTACTAACACCTATCTTGTACTATTGCCTATAGACTACACTTTCCTAACACCTCACTAACACTTGCATAACACCTATAGCCTAACACTTTCATAACACGTAGCTCACACCTACATAACACCTATAGCTTACACTTTCTGACGCCTAGCCTACACATGTTTTACCTTTAGACCACGCTTTATTAACAACTAACCTGCACTGTTTTTACACTTAGCCTACGCATTCTTAACGCCTAGCCTACACTTTACTAACACCTAACTTGTCCTTTTGCCTATCGCCTATAGCCTACACTACACTTTCCTAAACCTACACACACCTGCACTGGTTTTACACTTAGCCTACACATTCTTAACGCCTAGCCTACACTTTACTAACACCTAACTTGTACTTTTGCCTATCGCCTATAGCCTACACTACACTTTCCTAAACCTACACACATACCTACATAATACCTATAGCCTACACATTCTTTACCCATAGACCATGCTTTTTAACACCTTCCCTACACTTTCTAAAACCTAGCCTACACTGTTTTAATACCTAGCCTACACATTCTTAATGCTGGTCTACACTTTACTAACACCTAGCTCACACTTACATAACACCTATAGCTTACACTCTCTGACGCTTAGCCTTCACATTCTTTACCCATAGACCACGCTGTTTTAACACCTAGACCCTGCTTTTTAACACCTAGCCTACACTGTTTTAACACTTAACAGACACTGTTTTAACACCTAGCCTACACGTTCTTAATGTCTAGCCTATACTTTAATGACACCTATCTTGTACTATTGCCTAACACTTGCCAAACACCTATAGTCTGCTTTTTCTCAACACCTAGCGTATACTTTTCTAACGCGTAGCCTACACATTCCTAACGCCTAATCGACCGTTTCCGAACTCCTAGCCCACATGTTCTTAACTCCTAGTCTACATGTTCTTAACTTCTAGCCCACAGCTTCTTAACGCCTAGCTGGCGCTTTTATACGCCAGGCCTACACTTTTCTACCGCCTAGCCTACACTTTTCTAACGTCTAACCCACACTTTTCTAATGCCTAGCCTACACTTTCCTAACGGTTAATGTACACTTTTGTAACGCCTAGCTCTTGATTGCTTAAAGCCTACAGCCGATTCTTTTCTAACACCTAGCATATACTTTTCTAACGCCTAGCCTACATGTTCTTAACTCCTAGCCTACAGATTCCTAACGCTTAGCTGGCACTTTTATACGCTTGGCCTACACTTTTCTACCGCCTAGCCTACACTGTTCTAACGTCTAACCCACACTTTCCTAATGCCTAGCCTATACTTTCCTAACGCTTAATGTATACTTTTGTAACGCCTAGCTCTTACTTGCCTAACGCTTCCAGCCTATTCTTTTTTAACACCTAGCGCATACTTTTCTAACGCCTAGCCTACACATTCCTAACGCCTAATCGACCGTTTCCGAACTCCTAGCCCACAGGTTCTTAACGCCTAGCTGGCACTTTTATACGCCTGGCCTACACTTTTCTAACGCGCCTAGCTCATACTTACTGAACGCCTATAGCCTATACTTTCCTAACACGTACCCTGCATTTTCCTAGCGCCTAGCTCGCATTTGCCAAACACCTAAAGTGATTTCTATTTTGTATAATACAATTTGATTTTGAATTAGTTACCTGTACAGTATAACATCAGCTTATTAAGTATTATTACAAATTTTCATACAAATTTAAGAAGCTTTTACGCTATTAAGATCTTTTAAAATTTGGCAAGGACTTTCACAGATCCCACGCATTTGTGTATGTCATGCAATTATGTTATATCATTAAAGTTCAAGGAGATTAGTAAAATTTCGTTGAAATTGCACGAAACCTTATGACGCAAAGCAGTAAGATTGTTCGACATCTTCCAACGCTCGTTTTCATCTTATTCTCCATTTCCAGAATGGTTCTAGAAGCACTTAATCTAATTATCTGCAACAAAATACGTTTTAATTTCAGTTTAAATCTCAACACGAACACATTGCTTACATTCAAATCATGATAAAGGTTGTCTCGGGATTCGTGTCAACCTACAACCTTATCCGAACCGTTCCAATTAATTACTTCGCCAAACTAACAGACAAAATCCTCTTAACTGCCAAATTAAGCCCCGGTGTCTTTGGGTGCAAAAAGAGCAATTAAGAAACAAGCGAGGTCGTAATTGATCAAGCGAAACATTGCGCCTGCTCGGTTGCAACCCTTCTCGAATTAATGCACTTTTGATGCACCCAAATTATTCGATTTATGGAACGAAAACAGACCATAAATCACAAGAATGCGTGTGTGTGGATGAGTCGTGGCTGGTTCATTCGAAAATTTATTACGAGCACCCTTGCTTCCCATCCCCTGTATGATCCCCAAACCGCAGACACAAAAGCGGAACTGAATGGATATAGCAACAAAACCACGAATAACAATGAAACTCTTCGCTCGTCTAAATTCATAACTCTCCCTTGTGTGTTTGTTGTGTGATCGCGCCATGTTCATGTTGTTTGTGTATGTTACACGGTTTGCTGCATCGAATAGTAATTGGAAATTTGAATGCGACGGGCTGCTTGAAAATGTGTGGTTGGTGAGGTGAAGACAAATCCCGAACTTGCGTTGATGTGTTAAATGAAAAGCAAAATGAGAAGGTTCTACGCAATTGTATTCCTTTTCGCGGCTGTGTTTTACGAAGCGTGATTAAAACAGATTTTATGCGATTTGTTTCAGTGTAGTTTTCGGCCTTTGATGATCTTCATGGTCCAATTCATACCAACAATGGTCTCATGAGCTAACTACTAACTGTAAGCGGTTTGTTTCGTGTGGGTTTTGGCCTTGTATAGTTAGTTTTTTATTTAGAGCATACGTGATACATGTAGATTTTTGTTTTATGGTTTTAATTCGCGAAATTTCAAATCGAAAATCGTTTCAACTTTATTTCTTATCAACTCTTATTCACAATATAGAAAAATCACACTACAGGCCTTGTTCTTCGTAGTTACACATATAGTACCACTACTTTCCGCTAGATACGTCACTTATTTCGAGCGAGGCCCTCGTGTAATTACCATCGAACTTTACCTAAGGTAAGTTCGTTTGATCGTTTAATTAAACTAGTTTTGTTTGCGAGTTGGTGGGCGGGAGGCTGCGTTCGTTCGGTCACTCATATTTCCAGGTGATCCGCTTTTGATGAATCTTAAAATGTAGGGGTAGTTATA
This sequence comes from Ctenicera cuprea, assembly GCA_958336395.1. Lineage (NCBI taxonomy): Eukaryota > Metazoa > Arthropoda > Insecta > Coleoptera > Elateridae > Ctenicera > Ctenicera cuprea. The sequence continues at coordinate 38,934,036 of OY284495.1, read as the reverse complement.
AAAATGTATCAGCGTGGGATGTTAAAACGCGATTTACTTTAATACAGGGCTGCAATTTTGAAATATAACGCACGCGTAATGTAAACACATAAAGTAATATTCAGTCACTGAGGTATTTAAGATTAAGAGATGGGCCGATGCAGCAAGGTGGCATTCTCGAAAAACTCCGTGCATTCAGCGGTCAGAATATCGCCAGTAATAGCATGAAAAACCTGCAACAAGCAACCACTGTATAGAGAAAAAATAAACTTTACAACGATACCTGACACGATCTATACTGCAATTTAAAAAATGAAGATTGCACCTTATTTTTGCAACGTTCAAGATTAAAAAAAGTAAAAAGATGTCACAATATTCCCGTGTATTCCATGTGTATTTTTGCAAAATTTCAAGTTTCTACTTAATAGCGTGTTAGCAGGAGAGCGTTGGTTCTATAAATAAGTTACTTACTGGAGAGGTATTTCCCTTCTTGGAAATCTCACGTAGCTTCTAATAGTTAACTAACTAACTCGAAGTACCTCTAAACCTATAGTATAGAATAGAAGAATAAGACGGTTATCACATCGGACACTGGGTATCCGGTTGTTAACCTGATCAATATTTACTAATCCATGCCTTTGTGCTCACTAGTCGGGGACCCGCTCCCAGCGAAGTAGGATTTCGGTACCAACCCAGGGTTTACGTTCTTACGATTAACCAGGTCGAGGAACCTCAATAATTCGACGTTTAATTATCACTTTCCAAGAATACAGCTAGCTGTCTCGACGGAATTATTTAATTATCAACGACAACAATCACGCTGAAGATTCGACAATAATATCAGCAAATCAACAATAGTAGCAACATCTCACGATAATTCAATTAGTATTTCACAACACTGCTACTATTTATCACCACCTTTACATAGGTTTCAATTGTTTAAAAGCCAACAATTAAATAGAACAAGCACAACATTGTTTTCATCACTACGGTTACCCACTCTCTATGATTCGTTCTGAACTACAAACTGACCTGCTTTAAGCTTCTCAGATCTCACCCGCTCTAGGCATGTTTTACCCTCACAAATGAACCGTAACAGTTCTGTAGTCGTTCAATTAAATTTTTAACTCATTCTTATAAAAACTTTTCAATAAAATTAGAATAAAAAGCACAATATAATACAGTCATACGCCTCTCCAATAACAGGTATCTATCTATCCCTTCTTGTCGCAATCCTTAGTTGCCTATATTTGTAGTCAAATAATGACAATCTGCACATGTATACTGTATTCAATAAAAGGAAGGACTATATAAATAGAAATGCCCATTCCCGATAATTTAATAACCCGGGTGCCCGCTTTTAATACAGGCGGATTACCAGTCAGACCGTTACCCGATAATTACCCGTTACCTGTTAATTTCTCGTTACCCGATAATTACCAGTCGCCCGATAATTATTTACCCCTTACCCGATAGTTGTTCGTTACCAGATAAGGAAACAAGTTTAATAGTTCTACAAAAAAACAATTTTTTAATATTTTTTTATTGACATTACGGAAATTCGAACTCTAAAATATTTCCTAGTACAGTTTCCTATATCTGGGTATTTATTTTTACTATTTTTCCACTATATAAGTGGGTCTGATTTCTGGTTAAGTAGTGTTTCACTTAAAAACAGTGTGTACCGATTTTTTCTTCTAATATTTTAGAAGCTTTCGGGTAATTATCAGGTAACGGGTTATAATTGGGTAGCAGCTAATTATTGGGTACCCGATAATAAGTAATTTACGGGTAACGGGTAATCCATTATTTTACCCTTAAACAGCGTACACTGATTTTCGGGTAGTTATCGGGTAACGGGTTATAATCGAGTCGCAAGTAATTATCGGGTTCTGGGTAATAATTGGGTACCGGGTAATATTTGGGCAACAAGTAATTATCGGGTAACGGGTAATTATCGGTTAAAGGCTTACAGTTGGGCAGCCAGTTATCGGTTATCGAGCAATAGTCAGGTACCAGATAATAATCGGGTAATAATGAGGTACAGAATAATAACCGATAACAAGTAATTATCTGGTAACGGGTAATTTTTGGGTAACTAATAATTATGGGCAATGGGTAATTGTTTATTTTATCCTTTAAAAAGTGTGTAATGATTTTCGGGTTATTATCGGGTAACGGGTTATAAGCGGGTAACGAGTAATTATCAGGTACCAGGTAATAATGAGGTACCGGGTAATAATCGGATAACAAGTAATCGCCGAGTAACGAGTAATTAATTATTCTTCTCTTAAAGACTGTGTGCTGATTTTCAGGTAATTATCAGGTAACGTGTAATAATCGGGTAACAAGTAATTATTGGGAAACGGGTAATTATCGGTTAATGGCTAATTATCGGGTAACGGGTAATTGATTATTCTACGCTAGTAGGATATTGTTGAGTTCCCGTCGTCAGTTCTAATATAAAATCTGCAATCAAGCTGAATTGTTCATCATGGGTAATTTAAGAGAAATTGTAAACGGTCCACTAATATTGAGAATGGCAAATCCCCCTTGGGACAAATTATGTTATAATGTATTTGGGCCGTACGAAAAATTCGTATCGATAATATTCGTTACACAAATGGTATCATTACGTATCGCCTTAGTGATGTATTGATATACAGAAATATATACAGATATATAGAAAAGATATATCGACCTAGATCTAATAGCTAGCGATGGGCATAAGCGATTGATTGCTTTTCGAATGATTTTAGTAATCGATATATTTACTGGGATTAATCATTCGTATAGAAAATGCGCATCTGGCAATATATAGGTCGACGATTGTACTGCTACCGAATCCTAATTTGGGAAACTCGTTCTCGTCGTCTTTCCTCGGGGCGTCCAGCAAAAACAGGCACTCGGTTCGTTCGAAATATTCGCAACATTCTGATACTTTACAGTTTACTATACGAGTGTAAACCATTCTAACGCTCGATTCTAATGTTCAAATAAAATCATTCTTGTCTCGTTGTCTCTCGGGTTTGCTGGAATTATGCATTTGAAGCTGACTATCGCTTAAAAGCTCGCCTCCAAAGCAGACAAAACCAAAAATTTAAAATCGCAAAATTATTCGAATGATTTTTCGTAACATTACGAAATGTTTCAATAATCGAAAGGTTCGATTAATTTTATTCGAAATGTGACATCACTACTGATGTCAAAATAAACACAAGACAAATATATCACCGCGATTATTACACTAGCACCTGAAATCGTTAAAGAATTCACCGTTATCAGCGCAATGAGAAACTTCGTTTACTTCCCAGCAGTTCTCGTATTAATTAAACTCGGGAATATAATACTTCCATAGATCACTATAACAATACAAGCAAAATTTACACAAGTTTGCTCTATAATTTACAGACACAACATATAAAGGCATTAATCCTGCAGATTTACGTTCTGAATTCCACCGATAACAGCGAGATGTATTATTAAATCGATTCGGATTATTCATCGGAATGAATTCTGCTAACTAAATTTTCGCACAGCCCGCAAGTCGGCTTGTTTTTCCCTCCTTAGTATATCTCGTGCTAAACTTTTTTTTTGTTTTGTGGGAGATGAGTCCGGATTAGTTTAGGAAAATCCCTCATGGCGTAGGAGTTTCCGTCAGTAAGTATTGATTCATTGTTAAGCTGCTGTTTTCGACGGCATTTTTTGTTGAGATTTGGGGGTAGTGGAAATTTTATGAATAAAACGATGGTCTGAAAGGTTACGTCGTTTTTGCATGGATTTCGCAGAGACAAAAAATTATATAAATGGAAATATGAAGATTTAAACCGAGAGTAGGGGTTGGACATTTCGGATGAGCCAACGTGAGTTGAATTTAATTAAAGGGAAGCGTAAATGTGGGTGGGTGCGTGGATCGGGGGCTTTCAATAAGTGCGTCCAATCATTGTAAAACCAAGCAAATCGCTCTGCGTCACGTAACCTAACACCGTCTGATGGGCCCAATATCGGAAACCAATAAAACAGAATTGGCAGCAATCAAGCTCAAGTTGTGATAGTATTCGTTACCGAAAAACACCTTCCTACTACATTCAGCTCTAAATTGAGTAACCATCCCCACTCGATATTTTTCTCACGTTTCGCATTTTTCCCAATTTTTATTTCTCTTTGAGGGGGTCTACTCGTGCATGAAGCTTTTATGAACTGTGCGTGGAGTTTTCATGAACTGTCCATGACCTCCAGATTGAACTTGCAGGTGTTTAATTTTGGGCCCTTCCAAAATTGGCGGAAAGGTTGAGGGTATGGAAGGTGTGGGCGTTTGTATGAGTTTCGCCAAAAAGAAATTCACAAGCTGTTATTTTAAAACGCTGTAAATTTATGTTAGAAATATTAATATAGCCCATATGCGGAAGAGTAATCATACAATTTGTTTTATTAATCAGAAAATATTCCTTACTTTGATGGGAAGATTTATTTACTGCGAGTTGAATTTTTGGTAATTCTCGTACCAACTACTTTTGTGGGAATGTACGCTGCGACATCTCATGGCATTTAGAATCTTGAATCTTTACAATTAGAGCTATTTTCAGATATATTTAATTGAAGCTTAACGGACCTACCTTGTGGTATGTTCTTGACATCGGAACCTTCTGGTTTAAAATAGAACTTACAGGTGCGATACTTACGGCTGTCGTTTTCTAAATAAATTTTATAGTTTTTGAACATAGAACATATCTGTATCTAAAATCGCTAACTGAGGCTGACTTTATTGCTAATATGATATTTCTTTGTTAAGCGCGTCCCGAGGGGTGTCTCACTAGATAAAATTGCCGTATTACCGTAATTGCCTTGATTTTCGACGTGATTGCCGTGAGTTCTACTGATTGCCTAGTTATTGCCGTGATTTTGGATGGGTTATTGTTTTCATGTGAAATTGGTACAATAACGTGCATAATTTGACAGTAAGTTTAGAATAGAATTACATAAAAGTAATAATTTATTATATACTTTATACGAACTGCATACGTTATAAAGTTTAAGACATCAACCAAATTGTACGTCATCCTAAGCTGTACGGGCCTACAAAATTTAAAAAGAAAACGTAGACGGTGTTTGAACAGTTTTGCAGTTTTTATCCTTTCAAAAGTTCTCTTGGATTATAATCATTGTGTTTCTTAGAGCCATTATAATAATTACATTGAATGCCGATATGACAACTCAGTTTTGAGTAATAAGGCGTTAATCTCAAATTTAAAACAAAATGGTAGCCGCCAATTTGAAGCTAGCTAGTTAATGTAAAAAAGCTTCGATCTGCTCTAATTCGTTTGTACATTTGAAAGATGCGGTTTTCGAACATGTGTAACTTCCTCTTCCGGTTTCGAATTTTTGGGAGATATGAGGCGCACACGCATACACTCACCCACAGACAAGCATTTTTTAAAACCACTTTTTTGAGATAATGAAAAACTTTCATGTAATCAAGACGTCACTGTAATACCGAATGTATAGGAAAGTAAAACATGCAAGTATGAGAACGTTGGCGAAGTTTAAATATGCCTAAACGGTTAAAATTTATCTTAAAGTATATTCATGTCCAAGATAGAGCGTGCGTAAATACGTGAACCACTGCAGTAAGACGCAGTGAACAGGGCAGTGTCGTTTAACACGCGACGACGGGGCGCGTGCGCCAGGAATAAATAGCAGCGGGCAATTTTTGCATCCAAACACTGAACGAAAATGTATTCGCGCGCTCATGTTGGAAATGAATAGATGATAGTGATGGATATACTGATGACAATCAAATATAATTTAGTTCTATGTATTGCAATTTTTTCCGAACACATTCTGCTCGTTGATCACGCACGATCGTTCCGAGTACGCTTCGGGGGACCTCGGGTTTTGTTTAAATTGTTAAATAATCGTTTTGCAGCATGGATATTCATTATTCACATGATGTGTTTTACTTACCGGCGAATATACCTTTGCATTTTCGTTGTTACCGATTTATTTTTGTTTATTGCCGTTGATTTCCGTTCTATTGCCGTGATTGCCGAGTTTTTGCCGCGATTACCGAGTTATTGCCGTGATAACCGACATCCTAAAAGAATATAGGACATCTTTAATGGATATTCATAGGACATACCGTATGGATATCATTCAGATTTCATTTTTTACAAAAAATATTAGTAATAAAAACAACAGATATTTATCGTATATTTTATTTGTTATAGAATGCATTTGATTAATACAATATAGTAATTACTTTCTAAATAGACTCTTTCCATCACCGGACTTAAAATGTTACCTTATAGGACGTCCTTGTGGGATGGATATCTAACTCTGTATTTCTTATGAATATCCGTGCTATGTCCATGAACGTGCGGATGTACATTGGACTCGAAATGGATGCCCATAGGATATCCTGTGCTGTCTCGGTAGTGACTCATCGTACTCGAAACTCAGATTTCAAGCGTAGTTAGTAGCCGGATAGTCCCTGTTAGTGAAAACCTTAACAACGCCAAAATAATACGTTTAACTTTGTGCAAAGAAAGATACTTCAGTACTGAAGAATGCTAGAGACCAAAAAATTAAATTTGTTTTACAAGAAAATGGAGAAGAGGCAGCGCCGCCTTCTAGTTATTACTTAGTGCACCTAAAAAAAGCTTACAATCTTATTCTAGTATTACTCGTGAGCAAACGTTTAACGCGACATTTTATTGACCGCCGTTTACTGAAGGGCGTAGTTTACCAAATCATAAGAGCTTTATGAACACATTAGGCTTCAGGGGAGGGGAAATTATAAAATTTCAAAATTGTGAAAATGTCCAAAAAGTTAGTTTTCTAAAATTGGTTACATCAGGGATTTCAACATTAAAGGGCCACAAATTTACCCCACCCTCATTTTTGAGTGAATTTTCCGATCTCGGTGTCCTACCTACGTCATCTACTTTAAAACAAAGAACCAATAAGAAATGTTTTATAAGTTTCCCGCTTGAACTGGAGTTTCCGTAAAGAAATAAATGAACAGCGGAGCATGTAACACAATGAGTATGATATAATAGTTCCATAACGGGCATAGCATGACCCTTGTCTTCGCGAATGCACACGATTGTTAAAAATATGTGGGCAAGTGCTACTCTCATGCTAACGACATTCACACAATGGAAGAATGAAATAGGCGGAGAGGAACAAGCGGAAGGCCGCTGGTAAGGACAGCGAGCTCAACCAAGCGATGTTTTATTAAAATCCCCAAATAAAAGCTTTGCCAGTACAGAAAGCATTATACAAACAAAAGTCGGAAATAATGAGAAACAAGCTGCGCTCGGTCGATAATTGGTTTAATTAGCTAAATTCCTTAGAGATTGCTTATGCTTTTTGTTTGAAAACGAAGTAGGTAGCTAAAAATAATAATGAGGTATTTGTTTTCCCGTTTTTAAATTTCCTGTTGCCTCATTTTTTAATTATTGATCGATAAAAGTAGGGAGACGCAAAATTCTTTATTTATTTATTCCCCAATTAGGTATCGTGGCATACACGTGGCGTACATCAATAAAATATTTTATGAACACTCTACAGGTAATGGGGCGGCGTAAATTGATTATGTAAGAGCAACACGTAACGGTGTTGGAGCAACACGTGACCTTCTGTCATTCTGTAACTGTCAAAATCTATATTACTTTCTACAACGAACATCTTCCTAGGCATGGAGAAAATTGCACACATCCAGCGTTTCATATTGCTTTCCCTCCACCACCCTATATATCATCATAAAATTAAACTGATTTCACCATTTTTCGAGATTCTCCCTGTTTGATTGAAAACCACGTCGGGGTGCGTTTCACGGTACAACGAACTCAATTTTTGATGAAATTCCTTACAAATTCTATGAATTGTAAGCATTCAATCGCAAAAGAACAACCTTAACGGTTCTTCACCACCTCATGGTTGAACGCACCAGTTATGTAAATTGTTTGCTCATTTTGAATGTGGTGTAAGGGAAAGATATTTTTCAATTTTGAAATAAGTGATTAAATTCGGAAAAATTACAAAAAAACACTAATAAAAAGGTTTTGCTAGAACAATCAGACATACCGGAAAAAATTAAGTGGATTAATAATAAAAAGGGCTTTGGAAGAAAATTGTTACCAAAAGACCATTAAAACGTATAAGAAGATTGTTCCCGAACCGAAAATATTGCAAAGAAAATGTTTCCCAGCCTAGGGGGAAAAAACCGCCAGAAGAGTTTAAAAAATTTGAAAAGAAGAATGGTCGCAAATGCAACAGTCAGCAGTGAAAAAACAGTCGGTGAAGAAGCTTCAAAGCGGAAAGGAAAATCCCATGATGCTAGAACAGTGATAAAAAAGTTCAAAATGTTTTGAAAAAAAAGGGAATCCTAAACGCAGAACTAAAGAAGAAAAACTAAAATATTTTGTAACCCTCCTTTTCCCCGTATGAGACGCCTCTGGTCCACGTACTCAAACTAAAACTATTATAAGCTAAGTGCGCAACGCTTAGATATCGAGTTTCAAACTTTTAGTGCCACTGCTGTGAAAGTTATTGACAAAGAAGTGATTACACTGTTTCTTATTTAGAAGGCTGTAGCTCCGTAACAAAGCGCAGAACTTCCTTACTTATTATTTTGATGCTTTAAAAGTTATAAATTTTGCACCATAATTCTGAATCACCCTGTATAGCTTACAGGATCAGTATTCTCACTCTCACTCCCCGTCGGCGGCGGTACCTTTGATGTTGATGACAGCAGATTGGTACTGCGCTGTTACCCAAAGGTTTACAAAAAATGTGTCTTTTGTGTGCTCAATAACCTGTACTATGCTATTTACTGTGCTAATGGAATGTAGTTTTGTAATCCGGCGAGGGGTTTGTTTATACGATAACCAACATCGCCATAAGAACCCCAGACGAAACTGCAGCATTATTAAGTAAGCTCCTTTGTTTACGACTCATTATTATGGCACAAATCCACCTGCCATTGTAGTTTTGTATGTTATCTAGTCTATGTTTCTTTCAAAAAACAACGGTGCTTTTATACTTTTGCAACCGGGAAATCTTTTATAAATACATGGTTTTTTGTAGTAAAATTTAAGAGGTTGACTGTTTGACGACCAAATAGCTCCGTATCAAAGCGATTTAAGACACAAGGTTATGCGAACTGTTTTGCCTGTTTTGGTGCCTTTAAAACATTATAGGAATTTGGGACTCAAATTTCCGGACACTCGGTATGTAATATTGTTTCTTTGCGTATATGCTAAAGAAGGCGTCGCCCATGTGACCTCACTTGCGAGCAACCACTAGTTAAAGGTCACCTCCGTCATCTATATATTTAAAAAATATTTTAAAAATTAAAAATTTCTTTCGACATCTATTCCCAGAATTCAACTTAGGCCGATTTTGATTTTTTTTTTTAAATAAAAGCTATTACTATGTAGATGTGCACAAAAATCCTAGATCTATAAAACAACAAATCATAGCAAAGCCCCAATTTAAACGAACGCATATGAACTAACTTACGCTTACTACTTGCAGCGCCATCTGTTTCTTCCCGGTGAGTTTTTCGGAACTACATACTTTTTCTTCATTCATTGGGATTTAGAGGGAAATGGTAAAAGAGTAAACCTGAAACAAACTTCTACGTTTGGGGAAAATTTCATAGGGCCTATTTTTCCTTGCAATATACGACTTCTATCTAAAAAATAATAGTTCCATAGGAGCGCCCTAGGAAAAACTGTGTAGCGTAGAAAAAGAAGATAGAAAGATCGCCAAAATAATGATATATGCGAAAAGTATTAGAGTAGGTATACCCCCACCAGTGTGACCCCCCACCACTTGTACCACGGGACTTAAGCTTCGCCCCGCCTCTCGACTAATGGCAGTGAAGCGTCGCCTACTAAAGCAGACTAAAACGGACCAAAAAACGGGTGGAGCGGTTGCAGAAAACAGGTGACCTGTCTTTTAGTCCATTTTAAGTCGGTCCCGCTTCTCTCTCACTGGCCGAGAAGTGGGACCTGTCTTTTAGTACATTTTAGTCGGTTTTGGGCGCGACTTTCGTTAGGTGATACGAACAGTGACTACTCGCTCTTAGGCGGCCACACTTGGCTCTCATTGGCCGAGAGGCGGGGTTTGTGTTTGTTTGGCTATCATTGGTTGAGAGGCTTGGCTTACGTCACGTCATAGGAGCAGTGGTGGGTGATCAGCAGTGTAGCGTAAAAAAGGAAGATCGCCAAAGTGAGGATAGTATGGGAAAAATATTAAAGTAGGTATATCCCTACCAGCGTTGCTTCCCACCACGGGACGAAAGTCCCGCCTTTCCCCTCGACCAATGAGAGCATAGCGTGGCCTACCAAAACCGGCTAAAGCGGACTAAAAACAGGTGAGCGGTGTTTTTAGTCGATTTTGGCCGGCTGCGCTTAGCTGTCGTTGGCCGAGAGGCGGGACTTACGTCACGTGGCAGGAGTGGTGAGGTGAACGACTGCTGTATTTTTAATCGGTTTTAGGCGACCACGCTTTGCTCTCATTGGTCGTGAGGCGCGACTTATGTCACGAAGTAGGAGCAGTTGTGGGAGGTTAGCGGTAATAGAAAACAGGTTTTGCTTTCGTTCGTCGACAGGTTACAGGCGAGGTTTACGTAACGTGGTTAGAGGAAAGGTGGTAGGTAACCCGTACTGAAAACAGGTGAGCGGCTAAAGGTGACAGGTGATTTGTTTTTTAGTTCGTTTTAGTCGGCCACGCTTCGCTTTCATTGGTCGAGAGGCGTGGGAGGTTAGCGGTTATAGAAAACAGGCGACCTGCTATTTCGGTTTAGTCGGTTTTGCTTGGTTTTACTCGCCGCGCGGTGCTTACGTCGCGTGATACAAGGTGTGGTGGGAAGTGACACAGGAAGAGGTGTATCTACCTACCAGAATAGGTTATGGAATGGATCCTAGGAAAAAATAACATATCAACCCTTTTGGAATTGTAAATGGACACCTTTTGTATTACAAATTGGATCATTTTTATTTGAAATATATTATTATACTATCTCAGTGCTAGAATTTTACTGAATGTTTTGTCTTAAACCTTTTTCATGTTTGGACGCATACGCGTGCGCAGCCCCAAGTGTGCGCCTAGTACAGAACTCGAAACCACTTTGACCGGGGAACTGGGGAAGGCACATAGTACCCTCTAGCAACAATGGGGGTCCGGGAGTTCTATGGAAGTGTCTGTACACGGATATGCTTTTAAAGAACTAATAAGAAACGCCATGGGCGTGGTCTGCACTGTGGCAAGTGGGGGTCTGGGGCGATGAGAAGACTAGCGTCTAGCCCCTTGGCCACAATCGATCCTACCTAATCAAGGTCATACTTGGTGTTAGTATGCCGTCAATCAGTGAGTGAATGCAAATTTGTCTATTAACAAATAACCTCACGTAAACAGCAAAACGCAACAACAGTGTTTAAAAAAAAAACTATAAAATAAAAAAAAATTTTTGGGCGCAACCGATACTCGACCTCACAACTACTTATGCAGTAAAACGGCAGTACACCCGAACACACCCGCATATCCATTTGTGCCACTACTAACCTGCCGGTTATCGCCAAATAAGTGCCTATTGAATGCGTGCGTAATAGAAATGCACAAATTAAAACGTCTGACCTTGGTGGGATCGATTGTTGTCGAAGAGACTAGACGCTATTGATAAGAAGGGTCATGGGGGATTCCCACAAAACATTTTGAAGAACTTTATTCAAAATACCCAATTTTACGCCTTAAATTGTTGTTTTTTCTTATTTGTTTATCGGCAAAAAACACCCTTCCATGGCACATCCGACACACTTCGTACGCACGCCTATTTTTCCTGGGTTGTGTCTTTTTTCAGATCAAATTGATAATGCATGTATAACTTCTTATTTGTTTTTACCTCTTTCGTGCATCCATTTGTTGTTGTATATTTTCTCCTTCCTTCTTTATTTTTTTGTTGTTTTTTCCCAGGGCCTAACCGTTCCTCATCACTGTACGGTTGAAAGCACAAGTTATGTAAATTGTTTGTTCATTGTAGTTGGTTGTGGCGGCATCGGGGGAACATGATATACTTTTGCAGTTAGTTAAGATCCCCTAGCAAACTGACAAAATGTCAACGAAACTTGCGAAGAGCGCGTAACATATGTGGATTTTGGGGTACAAGGTGTCTCGAATATTGGCAAAGGGATGCCGCCGTGACTGCGCTAGGGGTGATTTCCATCTTACACGACTTGGGAGCGAATCGATGGCAATTATTGAGGAGTGAAATGGGGCAGACCGCGAGTTTGCTCGCTTAAAATAGAAGCGTAGCTGCTAAATTCCGAATTTGCCAACGTTAATGTGAAAGTAAAATGAAGGGGGCCGATGTGTCGCATAAGAACACCTTGGGGCGCCTAAATTGGATCTTTTCAAGAAATACAGAAATTGTGAGGATTCGAACGAACTTTTGTTTTCGGTAATTTGATTGAAATGAAATTAACGTAAGTAAAAAGTTTGAATAATTAAGCGGAGGGGATGGAAAACAATTAACTGAATGGCCTCAATTTTTTAATTATGAAATTCTAAGCGAAGGCAAATGTAGGGTTGTTTAAGCACGTGTCGAATAATATTTTATGTGCGCAGAAATCTAGTTTACGCTATCTTAGTACTTTAGTGGCATTTTTTAATTTATACAGGGTGTTTCAATAAAAGAAGTCCACGATTAGTTAGTTTTTAATATTTTAGCCTCAATCGCCGAATTTGTAGAGTTGCTGAAATTTTGTTTCAAGAATTTCACTCAATCCTAGGATTTAAACGAATTTCGGGCAATTGGGTAAGTTCCACGATTGAGGCAAACACCTGCACTCAAAAATGAGATGTCAGATCAGCATAAATTGTAATTACCGTAATATCTCAAAAGGAACGCAATGTTACCGTGTAGGAACATTTTTGAAACCATAAAAACTGTGAGCGGTAGAAATTTGAACAATTCTCTAATTTCTTTGTAACGCCCTCTGTGAATTTTCGAAGTTTGGAAATTGATGCATTTATGGGGGGATAAAAGTTTTAGGTTTAGGCTAGGATTTGTTTATTACGTACAGTAAAACAAGTTTCTGCACTTACATTCTCCCCCACTCAAGTTTTTTGCCCAATTATTTTATTTTGGGGTGTTTAGTGTTTTTTTTTATTAAGCAACCTTTTCCATAGCTGTCGAAAATTGTATGTCATAGTAGCCTTAGGGGAACACAATGTTAATATGTACTTGAAACTATTTAAACTGTGAAGATGAAATTTTCAAAATTATGGAAAAAAAATTCTGACACTGGTGACACAATTTTCTTTGTAACGCCCTGTGTAAATATTTGAAGTTCGAAAATGGTTTCTTTTATATTCAGTAAATGCTGGTTAGCTCATAAGGTACAGTAGAACAAGTTTCTGTACTTAATATTTAGAGTCCCCCCCCCCCTACTTTTTAGTTTTTCCCTGACGATTTTTTTGGTTTTTGGTTTCGGTTTTTTGCTATACTACTGCACTGCAACGCTAATAATTATTCATACTTGACGATCACGCGGCCGTTGCGTTTTCAAAATTTTTAGTTAATAAACATTTCAAAGATTTTAAATTTTTTTTTATTATATTAAAAATTTTCAGATTTTTCCGAAATCTGTTAAAATTTTCAACAACTTTCAAAACTTTTAAATTGTTTTAAAAAATTTCAAAATTTTTTTTGGTAATTTTTAAATTTTATTAAATTTTTAAGAATTTTCACAACTAATAAATTTTCATAATGTTCTAACTTCTAAAAAATTTTAATTTTCGTTATTTAAAAAGAAATTCAAAGAGCATAAATTTTCAAAACGTTTTTGAAAAGTTTAAAATGTACAAAATTTCACCATTTTCAAAATTTTGAATATTTTTAACATAATCGATATTTTCAAAATTGTTTAGAAATTTTTTAGCTTTTCTAAATATTTTCAAAAAGAATTTCAAAATTTGAAGAATTCAATTATAAATTTCTAAATATTTTTTAAAATTTCTAAAATATCTTTAAACGCGCGGTCTCGTGGCGGTTGTCCGACGGCGTTTTATCTGCTTTATGTTGTTCGTTAATGCTAAGCCATTTTTTTTTCCAAATACGATACAAATTTTCAAAAATTTTAATAAATGCGAGAAAGATTCCGTGGAGGTTGCCCGATAGCTTCTTCCTGCTCTGCGTTTGTTAATTCTAAAGCAATTATTTTTTGAAACTTAAAACGAAAAAAATTTCAAAATTTGAACGTTCCAAAAAATTGACAAAATTTTAGAAATATTTTAAAACCATTTCGAAAATTCAATAACACCTTTCATTCGGGAGGCCTGGTTTCGATTTCCCGGCCCGGCCGACTGTCCTGGCTCAGGTTTTTTCCGTGGTTTTCCTGTGCCAAAAGGTGAAAATTGCAACGTTACTATTCGCGGAAATCCTCCCTTATCTAAATTTCTTGCTTTAAGCCATTCTTTCTCGGCTGAAGAGGTGCTTAGGACTCCGCTACGGAGTCTGAAAAGGGACAGATCCCTAAATATTCGTCGCTTCTTCAAGGAAAATGAAAGACACCGAACTGTCTTGTTTTTAATGGGAGGAAGGTCCCGTAATAATCGAATCTTTTTTCTTAATTTCGTGTGATGGAAGAACTTTTCGGCTTCTAACTGCACGTGTATTCTTATAACCGTGTCGACTGCATACGAGAATCTATCATACGATAAAGAACATTTGTACAGGGATGGAGAAATTAAAAACTACTATGAATTATGAATACAGTAGTCCGAGTGAAGCAGAAAGGAAAGCAAGGAGGTATTGTAAAAAGTGAAGAAATCTGTTTTCTATATCTATAAAACAAGCGAAATAATTTTTATATAACTTTTTATGACGAACTTGGTACATACGAGGAATAATGAGCTCACAAAATTTAGACACATTGATTTGACCAAAAAATCCAAACATACAGATTATCTTTGTGGTAAATCCGAATCCCTCCCACCTGTCTCAACTTTTGTGACGATGGGCCCCTACTGCTGGAACCAGTTCTTTAAGCGTTCATTATATAAGACGCAGATTCGTATGTACTGCAATGCAGCGTACCATTACCGAAACCATCTCAGCGGATAAAACGTGCAAACCAAGCGGCGAGGGACGAGTTTGTAGTTAGATAAGTGTGGGGCGTAGCCCACTGATATTTTATGGTGGCATTTTCCAGGACATAATTTGTATTCTATGACTGTCAAATACACTGACATATGGTGTACAGAATTGAGCAGTCACCACGTACCGGAAATTATAGCAAAAATTTTTTATAGGGCCGGAGATCCAGTGGCACAGCTAGACCTACCCGCCCTCAAAGACAAAATAGAATATTAAAAAATAAAAATTATTTTATTATTAGGTAAAATTAAAAAGAAACTATTAAAATTAAGGAGTGCCTTCCCCCAGGGTGCGCCGCCACTGTGATAAGAAGGAAAATATTAATAATATCTTATTATAATGAACAATAACAATATAAAACTGAAAACTAGATATAATTTAATAGACAATAAATATTAAAAATGTAATAAAATATTAAAAATTTAATAAAATATTAAATATATTGAATAATGTGTATTGCGACGTGTATACACATCAGTGATTGAACGAGTACGGCGTGGCAGTTTGTGTGCAGAATTGAGTTTACAAAAACACAAATCATTGTTATCGTGTTAATAATACAAGATCTGCTCGCATGTCACATTACCGCCTCACCTTCCAACCGAGTGTGCGGGTGAATGTACTACTAACCTGTTCTACGCCTGATGCCATATAATAATTGTATAGACTGTACGTCGTAACCCGTTTTGTCATGTAATACCCAGACAGATCATAAAATGAAAGAATTTTGTCGAATTAAAAAAACAAATTCTCTTCCAACAACCAATCTAGAAACCCTAGAATGATATGACAACATCGTTTAACATTCATGAAAAAGTATATTACTCTATACGACTGAGCCCATGCCTGGGCTTTCCATAAAATGCCCAATTACACTATCTGCCTACGACATATCGCAGTGACTAGCCGGCCGGTAACATTTTACCGGTATACGTATATCATCATCGGATAACATGTGGCGTACTTTACCGGCAATTTAAATTTGACCAGCGGCGGTGACGTGTTGTTCATGTACGTGTTTTATATTGTAGCATCATCTATTAACACACGCCGTGGCTCAGTGCTAGAATGCGTATACAGTGTTGTGAGGTATGGGTTAGTCGAGTTCGAATCCCGTGCGGGTTACATTTTTAAAATTTTAATTTCACTACTTCTTGAAAATGGTGTGCATGGGTGTTGGCATGCTACTGTTTATGTTTCCTGATATTTTTAGCGATAGTGGCAGCCGCAGGCGCAGCAATGTGCACGCTGTCGGCTTATCGACTGCCAATAACACAAAAAATTAAGTACTTGGGCGTACAAAGGTATCCTGCTGGTAAAGCACGCATATCATGTTGTACAATAACGTCATACCGGCAAAAACTTTGTATTCGCGTTTACGTCAGTGGCAAACAGTAATAACTCTAATCATTGTTTTGGCTACAACCTTAAGGGTACACCATGCGAAATTAAATAGTAAATACTTATCAATTGCTACAATAAACAAATGTCGGTTCTACGTTTGCCGGAACGAAAAGATACCGGTATATTCTTAAAATAATTGCCGTTGCGGTTTTCAGTTACTGCTCAAGAAATTTTTAATGTCTGTTTCGGTTACGGTTCAAAAAATGCGTTTTTTTTCGGTTTTTGGTTTTCTATTACGTTTTGGTGCACGTCCCTGCTTATCATATATTCAAAAGT
Source organism: Ctenicera cuprea (assembly GCA_958336395.1). Classification (NCBI taxonomy): domain Eukaryota; kingdom Metazoa; phylum Arthropoda; class Insecta; order Coleoptera; family Elateridae; genus Ctenicera; species Ctenicera cuprea. Next base: position 38,917,211 of record OY284495.1, on the reverse strand, counting down.
ATCTTATTAAGAATGTGTTACGCCCCAAAACTAACTGCAAGGAGAGAATAGTGAAGCAAAGGTCGACAGGCAGCTGTGTCACGGGCCGCGATACTTCACCAACGCATGGGAGTCAGATAAAGAGACAGCGAGTAATATTGTAAAGTAAATTGATAGTACGCTGAATTTTTTTTTAAGAAATCGATGTTTTGATTGTTTGGAAAAATATTGCTTGGAATTAGAAAAAAAACAAAAACAGAAAGACAAATTCGTCCACCAAATGTTGGGCGGGAGAGGGAAAAGTACTCCCCCCTCCTAATATTGCCGTATTTACAAATTAAGTTGGTAGCTTTATTCTACTATCACTCATGAGCAATTTAGCCTAAAAAAATTTTTTATCGTCTCCCGTTTATAAAATAAGAGGGTAGGAATTTTCAATTTTCAAAAATTCATAAAAGGTGTCATAAAGATATTAGCGGGCTGGGACACAAACCAAATTGTAGCTGATTTATAGCGCTATAAGGCCACAAAATTTAAAAGAAAGTATTGTTTGGCCAGTTTTCGAACAGTACCATTTTGAAAAAGTCAAAATTTTGGTATTTTTTTCATTTCACGGTATTAGTAGTTCCAAAAATTCAACTAGCTTGTCACAATGTGTAGCCTTAGAGCATTTTTAATATCAAATTTCATCCTGATCTGATAACGTAAATAGGCCTTTAAACTCTAATTTTCAAAAATACATAGAAGGCGTCCCACAGTTACTTGTGAGCTGGCACATGGACCAAATTGTAGCTCATCCTCAGCTCTGTGAGTTCACATAAAGGGAAAAAAGTCGTGTCGCCAGTTTTTGGGCTATATTTTTTTGAAATTTTTCTAAATTTTGGGAATTTTTTTCACTTTATAGCTTTTAATTTCTCAAGAAATTTTATTTACAGTAACATTGTGTCTCTTAAGGGCTATTATAATCTAACATTTGAACGCGATCTGTCAACCTGATTTTGAGTAATAAGGCGCTAAAGTCAATATTTTCAAAAATGTATAGCGGCCCCCAGTTTAAAGCTAGAAAGTTCGGAAAAAAGGCGTTGGATTTGCCCTAAAGTCTTCTATCAAATTAAATTTTATAAAATTTGGTTAGGAAAAAATGCTACCAAAACGACATGCCTAACTTCCGTTTCCGGTTTCGGATTTTTTTAAAGCCGGTGATTTTTTGGTATGCCTTCGACCATCCGTTCGGTAGTTATGATGCACCACACACATACGACATACACATCCGCCTACCCACGGACAGACATTTTTTTAAAACCACTTTTTTTGGGTTCCAAAACGTGTATTTTCGTCAAAATTTCTAATTCAAAAATTTTCATGAAATCAATACTTCCCTCTACTGAAAGTATCGGATGGTAAAAATTTCGAAACTTTTGCCAATAAATCTACATCTATTTTACAGAAGAAATTCATATGTCTAACAAGAATTCTATTTCATTGCAACGTTTAAGCTTGAAATTTCAAAAATAATTACAACCACTTGAAATTTTGCAAAATATTCCAAGCAATATAGCTCTTGCATATTTTAGCACCTAAAACATGAAAGTCACACCCCACTTGTTTTTAGAGACCGATAAATTCGGATTAAATTCCCCACTGTGTGTGTGTGTGGTTACTCCCCAGTGTGTTGGTCTAGTAAAGGTTTTCTCATTATCCTTTTCTAAGTGTAAAAGCGCACCATACGAAAAACAGAGCCAACACCCTCATGACGTGATACATTTTAAACGAAAAATAGACTAACAATAATTAAAGGTGCGGCTTTTCATTCAGGTTGTTCTAGCACGACCCTGTTTTTGTTGCATCCAAAATAATAATAGACTTGAACCTGATGCTTTTCAGAATCGCCTCTCGGGCGTGGTTTGGGGATTAGCCTGGAGTTACATGTAATGTTTAAATTTTTGCACGGTTTATATAAGCTTTATTGGAAAAGTTGGTTAGCGGAAAAGTTTGAGAGCCTTTTTGCTGCTGTGTTTGGCAAGTTAAGTTTTATGTCGTTATTAGGGTCCTTATATGTCGTAACTTTTTGGCATCTCAGCCCTCTTTTCCTGACTTGAAAGGACAGAAAAGTAGAAAGGGGGATGTTCAAGCTAAAAGTTTGTGGCGGTAGCCTTAAAAGTTTTATCAAGGCGTGTTTTGTTTTTATTTTGCTACAAATATAATTTTTTTACGGTCATGTTTTATGTCCATTTTAATTTCTTTTTTTTTTGTTTTAGGTATGTAGCAGTTCGAGGAGTTTTTATTTTTATAACCTCGATTCTTAGTTCTGTAAGTCTGGGTGAGTTCCATTTAATTTTTTTAAATTTTAACATCGCCACAATTACTTTTGTAAGTGTTGAAAATATTTCAAAAAAAGAGTTCTATTTAATTTCTGTTCATCGAAATAATTAATTGATTTAATTAGCGGAGGCCCCCTAAGTAAAACGATTAAGTTATTTTAATTTGGCGAGGTCAGCTAACTGTTTTTTTTACTAGATGTGTTTGCTTATGAATGAATAATTTTGTCTCCTTTCTTTGCGTGTGTTTTGTCAGTGGCGTAGTCAAATTTTTAGCCCAGTGGGGCTAGATGTTGCATATCACGGGGGGGAGTCGGTTAGGAAGAGCAAAATAAGTTTTGTTAAGTACTGTCTTATACGTTTAGGTAGCGTACTCTCCTGAGAATACACAAAAATTAAATTGTTATTAAAAAATTCTTCGCTTTGAGTGAGTGGGCTCAGAATACAAGATTTAAAATTTTCCAACTCTTGGACTGTTGTTGGTAATGAAAAGTGAAAATTATTAAGAAAAGAAATCGAATTCGTTTTTTACAAAAATTTATATTTAATTGTCGACTTTTTACTGTTGTAACAATCTTTTAGTGGGGGGGGGGGCAGTAGAGCAGCGGCGAGGCCGCTCGGTGGCTTTGGCGCTGCTCTACCAAACGTGCTCTGGTTCGAATCCGGAGCGGGCTGACTGGGTGTATGTATGTATGTTACATGGAAGCAGATGACGCTGGCAGTTACAGCTGTCAATAAGTGTAGAACAAAAGCTGTCGGACAGCCGCCACCGGAGATTCCTTGCATTTATTGAAATTTTTGAAAACTTAGAAAATGTCATATTTTGTAACGGATATTTTTTGAAGAATGTAAAATTCTGTTTTGTTTTAGTCGGTTTTAGTTTGTTTTCGAAAATTTTTAAATGTTCTGAAAATTTCGGTAAATATTTGAAATTTAACAAATTTTGAAAAATTTGGATATTTTTAACATTTTGGAAAATTTTCCAATTTTTCAAAGTAATGAAACTTTGTAAATTTTTGAAAAATATAAATGTATTGGACAATTTTGAAAACTTGAAAGTATTGTAACATTTCTGAAATTGTTTGTAACTTTTGAAAATTTGGAAAATGTAGGTCCTTTACTTATTACAAGCTTTGTATAGATACGCAACCAATGTAATTCGTTTACGCTTAAGTTGAAGACGACTACACTAAGGGGCGCTGTGCGCCATGCGTCTAGTTTATACTAAGTTCTACGTCGCATACCTGCTACTGTTGGAAACTTACCTCATTTAGAATTTTTTGGGTAGGGACTTTAAACTCGGTCTACGATAGAAGCACGTGTAAACAGTTAAAATCGGCGACGACAGTATTGTACATCTTTAGGTTTTTAGTTAAGCCGCTCTTAGTTGGATTCGTCAATGGGAAACAGTTGAGAAACGGAAAAATCCCCCTTGTTTTGAGGGGCTTTTGCTCTCAATTACGGCTATTTTAAGCCTTTACGCAGATCTAAAAAAGGAAGGTATCCCGTTTTTGCTTACGTCAAGATTAAATCAAGACATCCTTGAAAATATGTTTATATAAATATGTACATATGAATTTAAATATAATTATATCTGACCAGGCAAATTGTCAATCAATTCAAATACAGTAATGCATCAAAAAAGCGATAAGAAAGGCGATGAACCGGAATGTCCTTTTACTGTAAACGTAAACAATGATGACGTGCGTCAAATTCATATTTGACCGAGATATTTTCACTTTTACAAAAATCGTTATATTGTGCGCTACATAGCAATATACGTAGCGCACAATATAACGATTTTTGTAAAAGTGAAAATATATCGGTCAAATTTGAAGATAACACTGGCATGCGACCATTCTAAGAACGCGCCTTTTTACAAGAAATCCGACGTTGTCAAACTTGTGGAGATTAGATTTACACAATGATGACGTGCGTCACGTACAACTTTGTGCTATTACCTACACCGCAGGCTACGCAATTCAAATATTGTATAATATTTTATACCATTTTTGTACGTGCAAGGTGTACTCAAGGAACCCAAAAAAAGTGGTTTTTTAAAAATGTCTGTGGGTGATGCTGCTACAGGCGAAAGTGCTGGCCGATTTTGATGAAATTTAAAAGCAAGATGTATATCGAAAATTGTAGTTCCAGTTAAGCTTTTAAAAAAAATCCGAAACCGGAAACGGAAGTTAGACCTCTTTTTTTGGGTAACGTTGTTTTTTCAAAATTAAGTTTTGAAAATTTGAGCACGGAATCTGATAGAACAACTTAAGGCAAATCGAAAACTTTTCCGGCATTTACGTGATTTTAACTCTATTAGCTTTAGTTAAAAAATATATTTTTTATTCTTTGCATATTTTTGTTATGTTCCCAAATAGAGATGTTGTAGCCATTTTTGTCCGACATCCGAATTATTAACGTTCAGTATTATAAGTTTACGTGTAACGACAGTTTCTCTTGTTTTGAATATATTTAGAACATCAGCTACCTGCTTTGGCGGTCGAATTGGCATACGCCGACCGGGACACACCCTTCATCACAATCGACCAGCATATTTTTATTTAGGAGTGTTGTTTATAACTTGTTTGGTTGACTGCTTTCTAGACCTCTTAGTACAAACAGCGCAACCTGTCGCTCACGTCTACTACTATTTCAAGAAATGTAATAATTCGTAAACGTTGCGGGTCTATAAGAGTATAGTCAATGTTACAAGGTATTTTTATTTATAGTTACAGATCTTTTTGTTATAGCGAAGTGTCGATGCCTTTTTCGTTATTCCAATTTTTTTCTCTATCAAAAATGTTTTCGTCAATCGACCTTTTATTGATTATCAGATTACCTCGTTATAGCAAGTTCTCGTTATAACAACGTTCTAGTTATGATGTGTTTTTTTCTTACTACCGTTTCTCATTGTAACGATTTTGTTATAGTTGTCGACTTTTCTCACTATCCCAAATTGTTTTCGTTACACGAATCTTTTATTGATTATCGACTTTGCTCGTTATAGTGAGTTCTTTGTTAAAACGTGTTTATCGCTATTACGACGTTCTCGTTACCACTATTTTGTTATTGCAATTTTTCATTATGACGATTATTTTGTTATTACAAATTATAATAAAATGTTTTGTGCTATAACGAAGTTTCGTTAAAAGTTGGTTTCTCGTTACTACGCCTTTTCCCACTATCAAAAATTGTTTTCGGTACATGAATCTTTTATTGATTATCAACTTTTCTCGTTCAAGCTAGTTCTTTGTTATAACGAGTTCTTCGCTATAACGACGTTCTCGTACAACTTTTTTGTTATTGCAATTTTTCATTATGGCGATTATTTTTTTGGTACAAATGATTTTTTTGCTATAACGCAGTTTCGTTAAAAGTTATTTTCTCGTTACCACGATTTTCTGCACCATCAAAAATGTTATCCGAACCTTTTCTTGATTATCAACTTAGTGGGTACAGTGAGTTCCTTGTTATAACGAAGTTCTCGTGGTGACGTTTTTTTTAGTTGTTACAGTTTTTTTTTATAATGATTGTTGTCGTTGTAGCCAACTTTCTTCGTTAATAGGAATTTTCTTAATTCGTTTGTTTTATAGTTACAAGATTTTTGTTTGTTTTAGTGTGAAGTTTCATTAGAAGTTGTTTTTTCGTTACTACGATTTTTTTCATTATCAAAATTTGTTTTCGTTAGACGGACGTTTTATTGATTATCAACTTGCCTCGTTATAGCCAGTATAACAGCGTACACGATACACCTTTTTTTTAATTGCAATTTTTTATGAAACCTTTATTTTTGTTGCAAATTATAGTTTTATAGGTTTTTTTTTGTTATAACGAAATTTTGCTAAAAGTCGTTTTTTCGTTACTACGATTTTTTTCATTATCAAAATTTGTTTTCGTTAGACGGACGTTTTATTGATTATCAACTTGCCTCGTTATAGCCAGTATAACAGCGTACACGATACTCCTTTTTTTTAATTGCAATTTTTTATGAAACCTGTATTTTTGTTGCAAATTATAGTTTTATAGGTTTTTTTTTGTTATAACGAAATTTTGCTAAAAGTCGTTTTTTCGTTACTACGATTTTTCTCAACATCAAAATTGTTTTCGTTATACAAACCTTATCTTTATTATCAACTTAGTTCATAACAGTGAGTTCCTCGTTATAGCGAAATTCTCGTGGGGTAACGTTGTTTTTTTGTTATTACAATTTTTCATTATGACGATTCTTTCTTTTTATTGCGATGTTCTTTCTCGTTTTAATGTCTGTAGTTATAGCAACCTTCCCGTTTCTTCGTTAAAAGTAATTTTCATAATTACAACGACCTTTTCGTTATAGTTACAGATTTTTGTTTCGTTATAGCCAAGTTTTATGATTATCAACTTAGTTCGCGTTGCATCGAGTTCCTCGTTATAAAAAAGTAATTGTGGTCACGGTTTTTTTGTTATTACAATGATTTTTCTCATTATAACATCCCTCCAGTTATAACAAAGTTCTTTCGTTGCAAATACTTGTCAAAAGGTTTTTTTACAGGTTTTTTGCTGTAGCGAAGTTTCGTTAAAACATGTTTTCTCGTTACTACGATTTTATCTCAGTATCAAACACTGTTTTCGGTACACCAACCTTGTCTTGAGTATCAGCTGCCCTCGTAATAACGAGTTTTCGTTATACCGAAGTTCTCGCTATAACCGTTTGATTGATACTTATTGCCATTTTTCATTATCACTATTTTTTCTTGTTAAACTGATCTTCGTCTTTATTAAAGGGACTTTTCGTAATTATGTTGACGTTTTCGTTATAACCAAGTTTCGTTAAGTTATTTTCTCATTACTTCGCTTTTTTCTACTATCAGAATTATTTCCGTTATACGAACCTTTTACTGATGGTCGACTTTACTATTTATGACGATTTTGCTTGTTATAACGAAGTTTTGTTATAACGTTATAGGTTTTTGTTTTGTTATAGCAAAGTTTCGTTAAAAAATGTTTTCCCGTTACTACATTTTTTTTCCCAGTATCAAAAATTGTTTTTGTCACACCAACCTTTTCTTGGGTATCAACTGCATCCGTTATAGCGAGTTCTCGTTTTAGCGAAGTTCTCGTTATAACGGTTTGATTGGTACCTATTGCAATTTTTCATTATAACTATTTTTTTCATTATAACTATTTATTTCTTGTTAAACTGATCTTTGTCTTTATTAAAGGGACTTTTCGTAATTATATTGGCGTTTTTGTTATAGTTACAGGTTTTTTTCGTTATAGCCAAGTTTCGTTAAAGTTATTTTCTCGTTACTTCGCTTTTTCCTATTATTAAAATTATTTCCGTTATGAAACCCTTTTATTGATAATCGGCTTTACTATTCATAATGATTTTCTTGTTATAATGAGTTGCTCGTTATAACGACGTTTCGTTATAAGGGTTTTTTGTTGTAATGATTGTTTTCTCGTTGTAATGACCATCTGAATGGTAATGATTTGTTCGTTATAGCAACCTTTTCTCGTTGTAACAAAGTTTTGTTTGGGGCATCTGATTTTTCAATAATAAATAATTCCATTTTTTTAAATAATCGAATAATAAATAATAAAGTGCTTCATAAATCGACGAGGCCAATACATTTAGCACCTGGTTGAACTTTCATTATTATCCTCTTTGTTCCGGCGAGTTTTTTTTTTATTACTTTTGTAACGAGCCACGGCATCTGCAGGGCCAGCGCAGTTAATGAAGTGAAATTTATTGTCTCTCTGAAACACAACGCGAAATAAACTGTCGGTAAAAATGAAGGTCTTTGTGGGTCAGTGTGCTGCAGAACGAGGTGAAATTTATAACGTACACCGTTCCATATTGATTGGTTCGTGTATATCGTAAACTCTCTTTGTTACCAGTGACTAAAATAAATTTAAATAATGGCAGTCGGTAGCCCAGTTCGTGTTCTGGAATTGGAACCGGCAGATAATGAAATTGGGGTGCGCAAAATGCGGATTTTTTCGGTGTCAAAGGACAAATATACGTGATTGGGGGAAGATTTACATGTCCATTTAGAGGGTTTATGGAACAAAGGGTCACGGATGAACGTTGAAGGGCAGAATCAATTTGAAACATTTTCACACCCACCGAATATAGATGTGAAAGGATTAATTAAGAAAACAAATCCAAATTATTTTTAAAAAATGTCCAACAAAACATAACGCACAGTATCACAGATTTTTGTGATGTTTTGTTCTTAATACAGTGTTGAATGACTTTCTGTACAACCTCAAAGAGCACGTTTTAAGTAGAAAATGTTTAATAAGCATGGGTTCGGCAACGCTTTCTTCCTTACGGAGTTACAGCTCCCGAAGATGGAACTATCTAACCGCGCTTTAATTAATATCTCCGCCACCAATTAAGATATTTGATTTAAATTTTCTATGCACATTTGTCTATTCATGACTTACGTTTTCACTTCTTTTCGTTTAAATCCCTCAACCAGGGGCGTAGATATGGGGGGAGCTAAGAATACGTTAAGAGATACGCGTGCCATCTCGTATATTTCCGCTTGCGTGGTTAACGGATTTAAACGAAAACAAGCACCAATGTACATCATCATTAGTACAATATCCATACAAAATTTAAATCAAATAGCGAAATTTTTGGCGGAGATATTAACTAAAATCGTGCAATCGATTTATTTTTAGTGTCCAAAAAGGGCTCGCAATTACCTCATTATTGTTCGCTATTCGATTGAGATAGCTGTAAAAAGAAACATTGCAAATAAAGCTCGTATTATCCGTGATAGTTATTACGATGTTACGTGTGTCGAACATTAACTATACACTTTGGTGTCAAATTAAAACAAAATAGTCATATTCATGTATTGCATTTAGAAATTTGGGGTAGAAATTAATTAAATACAAACAGCTTAATTAACCTACTTGTTACAACTTCCGTCCAATGTTAATTTTAAATGTGGGAACATCTCCATCCTCCCTGTTCTACTTTTCAAGAAGTTTCTCACGTTTGGGGTCGTAATGATTCTCATGTCAAGCAGCCTATTTTGCTGCGGGTATATCTATATTGTCATCTATATAATCGGGGCATCTTTGGCTTGCATAGTGGGGTAAGAATATCATAACTTACCTATCAAGTTACCCTTGCCAGTGGCGTAGGCAGTATCAGTTTTTCAGGCGTTCACGAAGTAACAAAATTCTGCCGAGCGCCTGGAAAAAACCTAAAGCAATAGAGAAGTGTTTTATTTTGTTTTATTTGACTAATAATGGATTTTTGTGTATGTGCTTTATTCTGGACAGGGACCGGATTTAAAACCCTTAAGTAAAGGAAAACACTAACAATTTTCATCACTTAGTGATTGACCACTTTGTAAATCAGAAAGAAAAGCGAGTAGATGTCATTTATAGAACTGTTGATTAAAAAATAAGATTTTTTTTGTTTTATTTTTGTGTCGCCCTGCAGTACTCAATGCGCGCAGCACGAGTTCTACTAATGGGGTATACCGTCTGAAGTTCATCAAGATCCAACACACTGGACAGATCAGACCAAAAACCTGATCTAAAAGCTGGCTAACCCATACCTAGCATCCGACCTAAAACCTAACTAATCCGGACCTAAACATTAAGCAAACCAAACCACACACCTTCCCAAAGCAAACCCAAAACGGTGACAAGCCAGACCAAAACTCTGCCGCAGAACCTGATCGAATGTAGCCAAATTACATTGGGTCAAATCACAACTAGAACCCAACCTAACTCCTGATTTAAACACACGAAAAACCTGACCAAATTGGCCAAACCACGTAAAACAGGACTTTTAACCTCGCCTAACCAGACTTAAAATCCGCCTCAAAACCTGGACAAAGGAGACCAAGAGCTTGTTTCAAAAGCTGGCCAAACCAGACCTAAAACCCGACCTAAAACCTAGTACCTAACCGAACTAGACCCAAAATCTGCTTCAGAACCTGACAAAATCTGGCTAAACTACACCTACAACCTGACCGACAACCTCGCCAAAACAGATCTAAAATCAGCCTCAAAATCTGGATAAAAGAGACCAAACGGCTGACACAAAATCTGGCCAAACCAGACTTGGAATCCGACCTAAAAACTGACCTGGAATCCGACCTAAAATTTGACCAAACTAAACTTAAACCTTAATATGCCAGACCTAAAACCTGATTTAAAATTTAGCTAAATCTGGGCAACCTACTCCTAAAACCTAAAACCCAAAGCCTGAACAAATCAGTCTGAAAACCCGACCCAAAACCTGGACAAAATCGACCAAACGCTTGATCTAAAACCAGTCCTAGAACATGATTTAAAACTTTACTAAACCAGACCCAAAAACCTGGCCAAACCAGATGCAAAACCTGGCCAAACCACACCTAGAACCCGACCTAATATCTGGCCAAAGCAAAACCAAAACCCGAACTATAATCTGACGAAAGTACACCCAAAAGCTGACCAACCAGACCTAAAACTCAATACAAAACGTAGCCAAATCACTAAAACATACCAAACGCCTGACCTCTAACTTGACCAAACTAGATCTAGAACCGTAGCTAACACCTCACCAACCCATACCTAAAACTTGGCTAAACCAAACTTAAAACCTAACCAAACCAGACCTGAAACTTGACCGAACCTGACCTAAAACCTGACCAAACCAGATCTAATACTCAACCGAACCAGACTTAAAATCTAATTCAGAACCCGAGAAAATCTGCCCAAACTATACCTAAAACCTGAGCCCCAAACCAAACCTAAAATCCGCCTCTACACCTGCATAAAACAGACCAAAAACCTAGAATCCGACCAAACTAAACCTACATGACCATACTAGACTAAAATCTAGCTAATTCTACATCTATGGCCCTACCCAAAGCCTTAAAAAAAACACCTGATCCAAAATCCGGGTAAACCAGATTTACAACACGACCTAAAATTTGAATAAATCAGATCCTAAAACCTGGCCAAAGCACAACGAGAATCCGACCTAAAACCTGACCTAACCAGACCTAACACCTGACTAAATTACACCTAAAACGTCACCAAAACCTAACCAAGCCCGACGCTTAATTGGGCTAACCAGACCACAAAACTGACCGAACCTGTAATGTATTGGATGCATTGCGCAGGTTTGAAAAGTCACACAGCGCAATGTCTTTTGGGTTAAACCAGTTGTAATTTAGTTGTGGTTGAATAAAGTCAAATTGTGGTGTATTTTAATGTTTAATTAAATACCCTAACCCGAAAACATAACAAAACCCGACCAAACCTACTTAAAATCTAACCAAACCAGGCCTAAAACCTGCCGCGAAATCTGACAGCATTTGGCCAAACTACACGTACGACCTTCCCCAAAATCTGACCAAACTACACCTACAACCTGACCCAAAACTTGGCTTAATCAGTAAAACAGGCTTAAAACCTGCTCTTATCTTGGCCAAGCCAGATCTAGAATCCGACCTAAAACCTGACCTAACCAGACTTAAAACGTGACTAAATTACACCTAAAACGTTACCCAAAACCTAACCAAACCAGACCTGAAACTTGACCGAACCTGACCTAAAACCTGACCAAACCAGATCTAATACTCAACCGAACCAGACTTAAAATCTAATTCAGAACCCGAGAAAATCTGCCCAAACTATACCTAAAACCTGAGCCCCAAACCAAACCTAAAATCCGCCTCTACACCTGCATAAAACAGACCAAAAACCTAGAATCCGACCAAACTAAACCTACATGACCATACTAGACTAAAATCTAGCTAATTCTACATCTATGGCCCTACCCAAAGCCTTAAAAAAAACACCTGATCCAAAATCCGGGTAAACCAGATTTACAACACGACCTAAAATTTGAATAAATCAGATCCTAAAACCTGGCCAAAGCACAACGAGAATCCGACCTAAAACCTGACCTAACCAGACCTAACACCTGACTAAATTACACCTAAAACGTCACCAAAACCTAACCAAGCCCGACGCTTAATTGGGCTAACCAGACCACAAAACTGACCGAACCTGTAATGTATTGGATGCATTGCGCAGGTTTGAAAAGTCACACAGCGCAATGTCTTTTGGGTTAAACCAGTTGTAATTTAGTTGTGGTTGAATAAAGTCAAATTGTGGTGTATTTTAATGTTTAATTAAATACCCTAACCCGAAAACATAACAAAACCCGACCAAACCTACTTAAAATCTAACCAAACCAGGCCTAAAACCTGCCGCGAAATCTGACAGCATTTGGCCAAACTACACGTACGACCTTCCCCAAAATCTGACCAAACTACACCTACAACCTGACCCAAAACTTGGCTTAATCAGTAAAACAGGCTTAAAACCTGCTCTTATCTTGGCCAAGCCAGATCTAGAATCCGACCTAAAACCTGACCTAACCAGACTTAAAACGTGACTAAATTACACCTAAAACGTTACCCAAAACCTAACCAAGCCCGACGCTTAACTTGGCAAACCATACCTGAACCCTGACCAAATCAGAGCTAAACCTACCAAACATCTGACCAAACCAGGCCTAAAATCTGACAGAATTTGGCGAAACTCACGTACGACCTTCCCCAAAACCTGACCAAACCAGAACTAAAACCCGACCAAATTACACCTACAACTTGACTGGCCAAATCAGTAAAACAGGCTAAAAACCTGGTCTTGTCTTGGCCTAAAACCTGACGTAACTAAACCTTAAATCAGATCAAACCAGACATAAAATCTAAAAGATCCAAAACCTAAAATGTGCCAAACTACACCTAAAAACCTGGTCTTCTATTTGTTGTGTTTCTGCCTCCAGCATCCTCTTGCATTGCATTTACATATAGGGCTTTTAATTTTTTTAACTATTTGCACCAACCACATTCTGGTTAGTTCAACAATGCTGATATGTAGCTGCATCCTTCTTGTGGGTTTGTTTCTCCTGCTTACTACAATATAAAAACATGGCTCTGCGTTGCAAGATAAACGTAATATATTTCACTGTAATGTTGTCCTTGAAATTACAGCTTATAGCTACATTCCTTTACCACCAACTCCAAAATTTGATTACATTTCCCTCATAGGTACATACATTAATATAATCAATCACAGCCTATTTTGAAGTTTCAATTTTATTGGCTAATATTTGAGGCATTTCCATTGTAAACACGACACAAAAACTTCTTCCGGTTTCGTGTGATACTTTGTTAAAAAATGACGAACCTTTTGTACTTTGATCGGTAGGACTACGTCCGATTTTATATGCTGATACCTATAAATTCATGCAAATTTTCACGTTGTAATTGAACTATGACCACGGTTACACGGAATAACAAGTGCAAAATATGCAAATACCGCATGAATTGCTTTCTACATTCAAGGTTATCAAAATATCAGCTGCATGTGTGCACACGGCTGTTATTATTTATACCTGCACGCATTTTTTAAATTGCAGGTTATCACGTGCCCACGTGTGGATGTAATTTTCCTCCTGCTTTTAGGGCACGAGAAAACCGTGTTCACGCACTTCCAATATTGCTGTCAAATGGAATTTTTCTGTAAGCATTTGGAGATGTGACGCGCGTATTTCCCTATATGAAATAATAATGCCTTTACTGAAATAATCCACATTCTGAAAGGCAGACTGGTAGACGCCACTTACACTTTAATATCAATTTAGATTAGATACAGCCTTCGTTGTCTGAGAAATAAATTGTGCGAATGTGAGGGCTCAAGGATTCCTGAATTATTACTGCGGAGAGACTTTTGGCAAGGATGCATTCCGACCCTGAATTTGCACTGTTGGGGTTGTTTTCTTGTTGTGTTGTAATTTTATAGCAGTCTGGGTTTTATCATGACCTTTGGCGAGTTCTTGTTAGTTACAAAGAAATTGTTTATGTTGCAGTAAAATGAGCAATGTGCCCCAGTGTTGAGATAAAATATGGGGAAAATATACCCCGATTTTCGAATTAAACATAATACTGTGCAATAAAAAATACACAAGCAAATACACATGACAGCCATGTTGCTATTAGGATAATAAATAAAACAATGAACAAAAATACGAGAAAAAGAATAGGATGCTTATGTTGTAAGGAAAAGGACGCAAAGGTCAGTGGCGTAGCTAGAGTTTTCACAAGGCAGATTGAGTACAAATCAACTATGAATGTGTAATAATTTTTGTTATTTGTCTAAGGAACAATGTTAAAGAATGTCAACACAAAATAAAAATTACCAACATAAAAAATTGACGTTTATTCAGAGAGCATTTTATTGCATTAGCCAAAATATTTTGTTTGATTTACCTCTAAAATTGTCAATACACAACGATTTTGCTTCGTCATACTCAGTATTAAGTGTGGTCAGCGATGCAGGTTTTCTTCACGTGATAAATGTTTTTTTTAACGTCAAAAATCATTTACGAGGTTAAAAACTAAAAACTATTTTTTGATGCGAGTAAATACTATTTGTTTTTTGACGGTAAAAATTTTAAGACGCTTAAATTTAATATTTTGACGTCAACGTTTTATTTTCTGACGTCAAAAATTGTTTTTTGTGGTTTGAATTACTTTCAAAATTGTCGATACACAATGATTTTGTTTCTTGATACTCAATACTATTGAGTATAGCCAACGATGCTGGTGTTATTGAGGTCATAAAATGTTTTTTGACGTCAAAAATCATGCATCTGCGTCAAAAATGTTATTTGACGTCAAAAATCAATATCGGCGTCAAAAATCTGTTTTGGCGTTAAAAACTAAGAAATGGTTTTTGGACGTCTAAAATTAATATTTAGACGTTAAAATTTAATTTACTGACGTCAAAAATTGATTGTGGGAAAAAGGATTTACTTATTAACAGACTAAACTAATTGACGTAAATAAACAATTTTTTTACACCAAAAAAAGATTTTTGACAGTAATGCAGTATTGAGTACAGCCAGCTATGCAAGTTCTTTTGAAGGTATAAAATGTTGTTTTGGCGTCAAAAATCATGTATCGGCGTCAAAAGTCGGATATCGGCGTCAAAAATGTTTTTTGACGTTAATAACTAGAAACTGTTTTGTGGTGTCAGTAAATAATATTTGACTACTATGTTTATTTGACGATAAAAAAATAGTTTTTGGACGTCTAAAATTAATAGTTAGGCATCAAAATTTTATTTACTGACAAAATTGATCGTGTGAAAAAGGATTTACTTATTAACAGACTAAACGAATTGACGTAAATAAACAATTTTTCTACTTATAAATAAAGATTTTTGACAGTAATGCAGTCCATACACGACAATTTGTTTTCATCGTAAAATGTTGTTTTAACGCCAAAAATGGCTTTTAAAATTTTAAAACTGAAAAAGTATTTTGCTATCTCGGTTAATAATATTTAACGTGTTTGGTTTTGACGTGGAAAAATTATTTTCAGATGCCTGCAATTAATATTTTGACGTCAAAATATAATTTTATAACGGCAAAAATAGATTTTTTGCACTAATGCAGTCCACACACAACGATTTTGCTTCGTCGTTCTTAATAATGAGTACAGATAGTTTTTTTGACGTCCTAAAATGTTGTTTTGTCATCAAAAACAAATTTATCGGCGTCAAAATCTTTTTTAACCTTAAAAACTAGAAACAATAACATTTTGTGCCCCAATAATTAATATTTGACGTATATAATTGGTTTTTGACGTCAAAAATTTATGTTCAGACGCTTACAAATAATATTTTGACGTCGAAATTAAATTTTATTCAATTTAATTTTATTTTTTGAAAAAAAAAACATTTGCTAACAAATTAAACGAATTAACGTCAATAAATAACTTTTGTACGCCAAAAATAGATTTTTTTGCACTAATGCAGTCCACGCACAACGATTTTGCTTCGTCGTTCTCAATATTGAATACAGATCGTTTTTTTGACATCATAAAATGTTGTTTTGCCATCACAAACAAGTTTATCGGCGTCAAAAATCTTTTTTAACCTTAAAAACTAGAAACAATAACATTTTGTGCTTCAGTATATAATATTTGACGTATATAATTGGTTTTTGACGTCAAAAATTTGTTCCCAGACGCTTACAAATAATGCTTTGACGTCGAAATTTATTTTCCTGACGTAAAAAATGTTGTCATAAAATGTCGTTTGCACGGTGAAAATTTATCAGCGTCGAAAATGTTTTAAACCTGAAAAACTGAGAAAATCAACGTTGCTATCTCGGTGAATAATATTTAAGGTCTAATAAGTGGATTGTGACTTTGAAAAATTATTTTCATCAGTCTACATTTAATATTTTGACGTCAAAATTTAAATTCTGACGCCAAAAATAGATTTTTTTATATTACTGTGATTTTGACGTCATAAATTGTTGTTTTGACGTTAAAAAATTATCAGCGCCAAACATTTTTGTAATCATAAAAAATAAATTAATTAACGTTACTGTCTCAGTCAATAATGTTTGATGTCTATAAGTCGATTGTGACTTTTTTTGAGACCCTTAAAATTGATATTTTGACGTCTAAATTTAATTTTCTGACGCCAATGATTTTTTGTCAATAATGCAGTTTATACACAACGGTTTTGCTTTGTAGTGCTCAATATAGAGTAGCCAGCAATGCAGGTTTTTTTTTGATGTTCGAAAATGTTTTTTGCACTCAAAAATAATTTTATCGCCGTGAAAAATGTTTTTTTTGACGTTAAAAACTAAAAAAAAATGTTTTGTGGTCTCGGTAAATAATATTTGACGTCTATATTTGTTTATTGACGTCAAAATAAAAATTCAGACGTTCAAGTTAATATTTTGACGTCAAAATTAAATTTTCTACGTTAAAAATTGTTTGATTGTTTAATTTAATAAATATTTTTTTTGCTTAAATATAATTTTTTGACAACTGCTGTCTCGTTTTAACAACAACGGAGCCAATCTGGGAGGCCACGTCAGAGTCTTGTGTAAAAACATCAGTAAAATTTAAACGGTGATAAATGTTTTAGAAAAATGAACTATATTGTATACTTTGCTAGGCAGGGCGTTGCCCACGATGTGCCCTCCGCATACACCGCCATCAATTAGATCCATGTAATAAAAAGCTTTTTTCAGCAGGTAAAGTTTTTGGTGAATAAAATAAGGAAATCCCCCATCAGTAACGGATATTGATGTCGCAATAACGCGGAGATCTCTTGACATTTGAATAAATAATAAAGGAGCAAATAGGGCGGATATAACTCGATATTAGAATAAACAATCCTGCATTGACAAGCAGAATGGGTTTTTGATATGGCAGTGACTAGGGCGGAAATCTTCCAATAATAGACAAAAATCATCACGTCTTGTATCTTATTTGTTGCTGCCTCTGCCTACGTTATGCCAGCTAGAAAATCTGTTTTCGCGCATTAAACTTTTACGTTGTCACGTGGTCCAAAAACGTAGTAACCTTGGACATATACAACGACCTACAGAAATAACCCTACAACAAAATTTCTTAAAGCGTATGAAATGAGCCCTTTAGTTGACATTCAGAAGCTCGCTGAATTTTTCATTTGCTACATTGGTCTGGATTTTACCGTTCACCGGAAATTAATATTGTCGTTTTGAACGACGAACTTTCATTTAAAATTTACATAAATAAATCTGTACTCGATTATTAATAAGTGCATTTTATTTCGTTGAAAATGGATCGTGGGTAAGTAAAATCTAGCGACCTACTCGATTGAATATTATAACGAGATCTTTAATTCAAAACCACCTCGGGCTTTGTAGAAAGTTCGTTGTGGTATGGTTGAAGGAGATACAAGTACTTTTAATAATTAACTGCTATTATGTATTATGGCTTTGGGCCACCACGCGGTATGGCATTTGGCTGGATTATATATCGTTAAAAGGGTTTTAGTACCCGTGTAATAGTTAACAGTAAAACAGTCAAAGGAATTTAAAAAATATTTTAATAAGATTCTTAAGGATTTAATTGTAGTCATAAAATGAAATTGCTAGTTAATTAACTTTGCAGTACTGAGGTTATAAATAAAGGCAATTAGAAATATTAATTAAAATTCAGAAAATAACACAACTGCTACCCCTACTCTTATCAGACTTATCTGCTATGAGCACGATGTATTAGACAAGTGCGAGGAGATTAAATTTAATGGCTTTTCTTTTAAATAATATTCTAAAATATGAACAATTTTAAGGTCAAATCTTCCCCTACACACATTTTCAAACCAAACAGGTAAATATAAAAATACCTCTGTAGGTGCTCATTAAATTCAGAAAGCAGTAATGTAATATTGTGGAAATTATAATACTCCCATTGGGCACCAAATTTGCGCACCTGATCGTGGGTAGAAAATTGTAGGATGCGTATACGTTCGCCCAACCGATTTTCCTAATTAATTCACATAATTTGAACGCCGCTAAAGTTTATTTGTATGGGAACAGCTGTGCACCTGCACTTGAATTGAACTTTTAGGGAATTCTGAATCAGGAAATGGGCGTTCTATTTAATTATCTGGGAACGGTACTTGTTTGTGTTGGTTTTTGGTTATGGGTGTTTATATGGAACAGTGATTTGCTTTGATTTTTTTAATAAAATGTAGATTTTAAAAGGTATTCGAACAAAAGTTTAAATATGGAATGATACAAAAGGGTATGGAAATGAGAACGAAAACAAAAATTGAAAAAAATGAAAAATCAAACCAACCAACGGAAATGAAAACATAAATAGCTATACTGTTCGAATACCAGCCAGGGGGGTAAAAATGGGCGAATAAATTCATCTGAACCCACTTTGTGCTTTACCCATACTTTAAACTTTACTTTTCATATATTCAAAATATTTTTTCGTCTCTACCTCCTAGTTTTACCACAATATTCCTTTTTGATTTATGGGGAAAACAAATGCTTGGCAGTGGGGGGGAAGATTACTCCTCCTCCCCTATCTTAAATATTAGATTACCTAAACCCTACATATTGCAAATGTTGAATATTTTCAAAGTTTTAACATTTTGAAAATTTTGTTACTAGAACATTTTCTAAATCATTTTAAAAATGTCGGAGGTTTTGAAATATTGATAATTTTACAATTTTTGGAAATGTATATTTTCGGTCTTTTTGTAATTTCCAAAATATTCTCAATTTTAATTCATTGGAAAATTTGGGTTCTCGAAAATTACGTAAATTATTTAAAAAATATCGGAAATATTGAAATTTTTAGAATATAAATTTTCGAATTCTACGTGGTTTTTAAAATTGTCTAAATTTTAACGTTTTAAAAATTTTGGCACTTGAAAATTTATAAATCATTTCAAAAATGTTGAAGTTTTCGGAAATTTTGAAATTTTTTCGCATTTTTCGAAATTTAAACGTTTTGAAAATTTTGGTACTCGAAAATTTCGAAAATCATTCCAAAAATATCGCAGTTTTTAAATTCTGGAAATTTTGAAATTGTTTGGAGGGCAGATTTTCGATCTCTTTGTGATTTTCGAAATTTTCATTATTTTAAAAGGCGCGTGTTTAAGGGGGGCCGAAAGATTACTAGCCCAAACGCGCGTGAGAAAACCCACTGAAAATATACTGCCTGACATTTATTATATAGCTATTTAACTGAGAAAAGTGTCTATATTACCAGATTCCCACATCTTTAGGTTTAAGGGTTGCCCTAAATAGCTAACTGCTAACACATGTTTGAATCGTGCCTTAATTCAGATTGCAGTAACAAACTTGTCATTTTTCACCGTTTTAACTGAATAAAACAAACATAAATTCTCGGCCGCTCGGGTCTCCCCTGTTACTTCTCCAATACGCCGTGCTCACAGAAAATAAGAGGTTAAAACCGATAGGGATAGCGGTGTAGTAGCAGTATATAGGTAGTTAGTTACAACATAAAGTTTGATATTTTGAAATTTTTTGTTTGGTCTTAAAATTGTCAAATCGTTTTTGGTACTCGAAAATATCGAAAATGTGAAGAGTTTAAAATTTTTGGAATATTGTAAATCTAAAAAATTTTAAACTTTCGAAAATTTTCGCAATTTGCGACATTTTGAAAATTTTGATATTTTTTTTTGAACTTGATTGTTAGTAATTGCAAACAAAATCGATGGTAAAGGAAGCAGGAAAATAGATCAAGAAGGTTAAGAATTGAAAACGGGGAAAAACGTTGTATTTAAAAGTAAAATACATATGTATAGAGGGAAAAGAAAGAAGAGAATAAAAAAAATAAAGTCGGTGGCACTACACTCCAATGAGGAGTTTGGCCTGCAATGCGGTGGGTCAGGGCCACCGGACCATCGCTTCCGATACCCAGCCGTCTCGCACTCTTATATGAAGTACGGGGTGGTGTGGTAAGCACCACGCCTTAGACGGCTGCCTTACTTCCCGCACCCCTCGAGGGGTTTGGTTGACAACTTTTAAAAAGTGACTGGCTAGGCCGCCCGCCAAGCATCCAGTCTTCGGGTTTGAACCAAGACCTTCCGCGTAGCAGCCAAGTTCCCTAACCACTCGGCCACTCTGGCGCCTAAAGAAGAGAATAGAAGATGCAAAAAAATATACAAAAAATTATTGGTTCAAATTTGTTCGACTCTTGTTTTTTTGTTTTTTCTCTTGTTTTGTCTCTTCTTGCTTCTCACCCTTGTTTCCTTTTTTCGTGTCTTTCACTATTTTTGTTTATCCGCACTCTCACCTTCTTTCCCTCGAACCCTTTTTGACATCGTTAATTTTATTTTTATTTTTCGCCCGAAAATTTTCCCCGCTAGGCTAATATTAAATGACAGAAAAGTGTTTATAACATTGGCAGTAGTTATTAGTAATTTTACTTATTTTTCTACTTAAATAAAAGCATCAGAGGGGTGTGGGGGTCGCATAATTTTTTTTCCGTTGTTCACACTGTTTGTATAAAAAACCTTAATTTTCATACAAAAATCTATTTAAATAACTATTTAAAAGTCACTAAATTCAACGCTTTGCGAAATCAAGTTGCCATGAAGTGTTTGTTTCACATGATTCGAAAGCGGCCGAAACCTCGCCATCTTCCAGCTGTTGATGTCCGCCCTAAGAATTGAAAACGTCAATAGCGCAGCAACTCGCAGTAAACCCCACGAATTTCGGTGAAGAAATGAAAGCGCCAGCCTCCTTGTGCGCACTATCAGCCAATCAGCGCCGCCGAAGGCGTGGTCTGACACCACTACGACTTAAACCTCGCGAAAGGAACTAAAACCGCTTCTTATCTCCCTTTACACCACAACCCCGGTCTGTCTCACTCTCTCACGACATTCTAGTACATGTTCTAATGACGCTTGATCGGATTCAATCAATCCCAGACCGTGGTGCAGTCTTGTATGGCTTGAGGAATCGTACCGTTCGACAGTATCAGGACGAGGCTGTCGACTACAAAGTTATCTTTATCTTCGGGAAGATGTAGCTTTGACGATACGTTTTCATACCCATTTCATGCAAACATTTAACGCTAGAATGCTTCATAATTCTGAATCACCCTGTATGATTTTTTAAAGAGCTCTAAAAATTAGATGCCTAGATCAGCTTTAAGGAATAATGTATTTTATACAGTTTTATTTTAATACCTATTAAAAGTACTGCAGGAAACTCTATCTCTTTACACTCTCGACATAAATTTCAGTGAGCGGAAAATTCCCAACTACTACCACCCATTCATTTCCTGAAAAAAATTAATTAATTTTGCTTGTGCTTCTCGTTAAACGTTACAAAAACTAAATAATTTAATTACATGCTTTTTAAGCGGTTCATCCTTCTTACGAACAAAATGCTAGCATTTTCCGCAGAACTCAAGGTCAATGCAACATTGTTTCCAGTGGCGCACCACAAAAATGTTGTCGTTATAAGTTTCACCCCCCAAATGTGTGTATCAAAATAATACATAATTTTTATGATTAGTTAGGTTTGCCCTAACCATCCTGTCTTTAAACCTTATTGAATTCTTCATTACAATTCAAATGGTACGATCAAAATTTCCACACAGGATGTTTTAAAATAAGCAGCGGCGCAATAAAAGTGGAAGTAGCTTCATTACCATCGTACTGATGTTCTAATCACGCATTCCCGTTCTCACCATCATCATCATCGTACTCGCATACGTCGTATTAATAATTAGTATCACCCGGTGCGAAATGAATTGTTCTGAAGGTTGTACACGTTGTTATTATTATTATTATTATTTTGCAACGGTCTGCGTCATGTAATAGAACAGGACCCAAGGTCTCTTTGGTGCCATCAGCCGCTACATCAACTACTTTTATTACGTACTTGTTGCAATAACCAATTTATTATCTTCTACTGGAAAATAATTGCTTCGCACAAGTGTGTATTTTTCCCGTCTTGTTGGCGTATAATGAGGAATAAATATTATTAGAGCAGATATTTAATCAATATTGAAAGATTCTAGATTGGTAAGTAATTAATTGGATTGAATTGCAACTTAGTATTCTGTAAAGAGCGTTTGGTTATCAAGAAGATTTTTTGTTTGTTTTTGGGGTTATCAAGCAGAAAACAATAACTGCATCTTAATAGCAGTATTTATCTTAGTTCTGGTTAGTTTTTATACGATTTTAAGCGGTTGCCATCAGTGGCGTAACCACAGTTTTCATACAGCATGCGCTCAGCATAAAAATTAATAAAAGGCGCATTAACTGAAAAACAAAAGTTATCGATGTATAATAATTGATTTATTTATCCAAGCGGCAATGTAAATATAATAATGTAAATAAATTAAACATAATTGAAAGGGCATATTAATGTGTATGATAGACGGACGCATTAGCTAAATTATTCTGTTTGGATTACTTAAAAACTGTCAATAATGCATATCATGTACAACGATTCCGTTTCCTCGTACTCAATATTGAGTATAGCCAACGATGTCAGTTTTTTTTGACGTCAAAAAACATTTACCGCCGTTAGGATTTGTTTACGTCTGGAAATTGTTTGATAGCATAGAAATATCAAGCAAAACTATTTACTTATTAAAAAATAAAACGAAATTTTGACGTTAGTAAATTATACGGCAAAATTAGGTTTTTTGATGTCACAAAATATTGCCTTGACCTTGAAAACGAATTTATCGGCGTTAAGAATGTTTCTGTGGCGTTAAAAACTAAAACAAAAATATGAAGTCAGTAAATAATATTTGACGTCTACGATTACTTTTTGACGCCAATCCGTCATTTACAGACGGCTAAAATTTTGACGACAAAATTTAATTTTCTGACTTCAAAAACTGATTTTTAATTTTTTTAGGAATTTTTGTTTTATAACGTGACATATCAAGGCGCAAAACTATTTACTCATTAAAAATAAACGATATTTTGACGTTAGTAGATAATTTTTTACACTAAAAATATTTTTTGACGTCATAGAATGTTGCCTTGACGTTAAAAACAAATTTATCGACGCCAAGAATGTTTTTTACCGTTTAAAACTCATAAAAACAAATATTGTGAAGTTACTAAATAATATTTGACGTCTACGGTTAATTTTTGACGCCAACCCGTCATTTACAGACATTTAATTTTGTGACGTCAAAAATTGATTTTTGATTCTTATCGACGTCTGGAATTTGTATTATATTGTAGAAATATCAAGCAAAACTATTTACTTATTAAAATATAAAACGAAATTTTGACGTTAGTAAATTATACGTCACAATTAGGTTTTTTGACGTCATAAAATGTTTCCTTGACGTTAAAAACAAAATCATCGGCGGAAAGAATATTTTTTGACGTTAAAAACTAAAAAGAAGTATGAAGTCAGTAAATAATGTTTGACGTCTATAATTATTTTTGGTTTCCAATGAATCATTTATAGACGTCTCAAATTTTTACGTCAAAATTTAATTTTCTGACGCCAAAAATTGCATTTTGATTTTTTGACGTTTGGAAATTGTCTTATAACGTAAAAATATAAAATAAACTATTTCTTATTAATAATTTAAATGAATTTTTGACTTTAATAAACGATTTTTACACCAAAAACAGGTTGTTTTGACGTAAAAACAAGTTTACCGGCGTCTATAGTTAGTTTTTGACGTCAAAACGTCATCTGCAGACGTCTAAAAATAATATTTTAGCGATTTTGACAATAATGCAGGCCATACACTACGATTTTGCTTCTTTGTTATCAATATCGAGTATAGCAAGCGACGCATATTTTTTTGACGTTTAAAAATGTTGCTTTGACGTCAAAAACAAATTTATCGGCGTCAAAAATGTTTTTAGCCCTACAGATAAACAATATTTGACATCTATAATTGGTTTTTGACGCCAAAAAGATGTAATTTTTATTTTGACGTCAAAATTTAATTTTCTGACGTCAAAAATGTTTGGCGTCTAAAAATTGCTTTATAACAAGAAATATGAAAAACCAGTGTCCGTAATAATATTTAAACTAATTTTTGTCGTTAATTAGTAATTGTTAACGGATAAATCTTTTGACAATAATGCAGCTCATACACAACGATTCTACTTCTTGGACTTCTGGCGTCTAAAAAATTGATGTTTTGACGTCAAAAACCACTAATAAACGTCTAATATTATTTATTACCATTGCAAAATATTTTTGTATAGTTTTTAAGGCTTTTTTCCAGGTAAATTGTTTTTGACGCCAAAGCAACATTTTATGACGTCAAAAAACTTGCGTCGCTGGCTATACTCAATATTGAGAACGACGCATAAAAAATTTTTTTGACGTCAATATATAATGTTATTAGGACAAAAATAGAGGTTTAGACGTCAAAAATTAATGATTTATTGACGACTAAAAATCGCTTACGCAATTTAAAATTATATACTCGACATTAATGCTATTCTATAACCATAATTAATTTTGTGCGTCAAAAACAATTAGTGATATCATAATACTATTCAAATAATATATCTGTAGTTGTAGATGTCAAAAAAATTATTTATTGATTTAAAAGCGTTTATTGCCGTATTTGACATCTAAAAACGTTTTTATTGGCGTCAAAATTTAATTTTTGACGTCAAAATCATCATTTATTGGCGTCGAATAATAATTTATTTATGGTTTACGTATAATGTTTCTGTTTATTAATGTTTCCGTTTATTAATGTTTTTTAAATTATCTGAACGATTTTTTGGCGCCAATAAATTATTTTTGAAGTTAAAAATTAATTTTTGGTATCGGAAATTATTTAACGACTTCAGGAATGTGTAATTAAATTTTTCTATAGTTCAGCTTGAGCGCCTGCAGTAACAGTAGTGCCTACCCCATGTGGTTGCTATTTGTTTTAAATTAACTTTGTGGTACTTTTTGAGATATTTCTTCTAATTTATTAAAGAAATAATTATTTTGCGGTAACGACAAAATTTGAGCTCTATGATTGGTCGACATTACGTGCTGCCATCTATTGAATCCGTGCGTATAAAAATATCAAATTTGGTTATTCGTTATTTCACACATAATCGTAATTATATTTTGCATTAACTATGATGTGTTTTAATTGTAATATTTAAAATTTAGCGACATTTTTGTAAATGTTGTCATGTACGAATTTAGAAAGGCTCGAATCGTGGCAAAGTATGCAAAAGTTAAGCAAGGAATATAATTTATTTCCCTATCAACGTCACATTAATTAAATTGGATTGAAAAAATTAATTCCCATTTTTTATAAATATTTCATTGCCGATTTCTTTTTTCAACAAGAGGAAGTAAGCGTATACGGCAAGGTTATCAATTCCTGCATAGCAAACGAAGTGTCGAAAAAAAACCTGCTCACATTTAAATAAATAGCAGTTCAGTTTTGCAATTTGCGTTGCGTGTGTTCGTTCTCGACACAATTACTGAAACAGCCAGAGTATTAATTTATATTTGTTAGGCTCTGATTTCTCGTCTCGTTGTACCTGTTTAATATAAGATGAAACCAGTTTCTTCCGTTCGAATTCCCATCTAGAAGCACTAACATCAAACCCAGCATCAAACGTTCGGAAATTAATACGAAAAGGCTTATTAATTTTATATTCTAAATACTGGGAGATGGAAAGACGCTTTCCGCGTTCTTTATGCCTAAAATTAATAAGAGGCGTTTATTTTTGGAACTGATACTGCCAAAACGAGCTTGTTACAGATTGTAATTGGATTTTTCCTGTTGAAAGAAGTTGCAGATAATTATTTCTTTTCCAAAATGGAAGAAGGTAAACTCGTGAACTTTTCGCGAACGTAATTTTTCGACTCGATTTGCATATTTATGTTGACACCTACCTTTACAACGAAAACGTCAGCGAGTCCATAGCCAAATCATCCATTTCAATGAACTTATAGGTCGTTCACTAGTGGGTGACACCAATTTTTTCTCGAAAGGTATGATTCATAATACGTAATGTTATGATGTTTGTGATTGATATGATTCCTGAAAGGTGTGTATGGTAATTAGAGCCTGTTTTGTATTATTGGCGCCCCTAGGCAGGATATATTTCTGCGCCCCCATTGTGACCGTACAATTTCTGAGATACTTTATTTTATAAATTTTAATAGCAGTATCGGTTAACATTAATTACTTTTTTGGACTGCTAATGAGTAGCAAGATACGTTACATAAGTCTAAGACCCTTTTTTGAACGTCGTATTTTTAGTCTGATCAGATCTCTTCCTAACGGCGCCTTAAATGTTACACCCAATACCCGAAGCACAATAGCGCCACGTCTTGATACGTTTGAGAAATCGACCCAATTAAGTGAATAGTAGCTTCGGAAAGAGTGTTTTGTTGCAACCAAAGTGGACATAGCATTGTCCCTTACCTTAATCAGCTTTTTTCTTAACAGCGCCTCAACGTTACGCTTAATTCTCGAAAGATACGCCCGAGAAGGTACACTAAGAAATGTAAGAATCTACGACCACGTCTCTCTGATTTCGCCAAAATGCTCCTAGTAGGCTAAAATCCACAGTGTTCATTTATTAATTAAAGTTCTAAATCCAATCTGATTTCATCTTTTTGTTGGTTTCTACCGAAGGATTTTCTTAGCTCATTTTCAAAGGTATTTTTTATTAATTCTTTTTGAAATCATTTAGTTGCATTGGTAATTAATGTGCACTGTTTAATCATTTTAGTTGATTTTATATACACACACAAGCACGTCGTCACTTATACATATATACCTATCTCAACACACTTTTTTCTATGTATTCAAGCTTTAAACGTTGTAGTTAATTGAGAGCAAGTCACGTCGAAAAGGAAGCTTCAGAAGCAAAAACTTATCTCTGCAGCAGGAAGAGATGTCAATCAGTTGGGTCGATAGTTGTATGGGTTAGACATACAAAATTGCTCTTTTAGTGCTGCTAATGTAAAAGCAATAAAGAGAGTAGATTATTATTGTTTTAAATACAAAAAGTGGAAATGGGGAAATGTGATCTTAGCTGCAATTTTATTAATTTTACACGTATTCGCGTGGCAAAATCACACAAATCCGAGGTGCAACTACGGTTTTGTCGACGGTACGTGTAGCCGAAATATTAAAAAACCGCATGTGTGAGATGATTTTATTAGTTTGTGATTTTGAGTGGTTGTTTGCAGAAAGATGACAAAATGTCCACAGAATTTGACCGCATTTGCAGACTTCTAGTTAATCTAAAGTGTCGAGTAATAACGTACTATAAAAAATGCCGCACTGCTCTGCACAATAAAAACATGCTGTACTGTATTGTAAGGACGGGACTTTAACGCCGGTACTGTAACGCCAGAACTTTATCAACGGAACTTCGATACTGGTACTTTAACGGACTTTAATACAGGGTCTTTAACGATGGGATTATAACACCAGGTGTTTAACGGTGGTACTTTACCGTATAATGCCAGGATTTTAATGTAGGAACATTAATGCCGGCACTTTCATGCCGTACCGTCAACGACGATACTTTAACGCTAGCACTTAACCGCCGCAACTTTAACACCGGGACTTTAACGCCGCTACGTTCGTATCGGGTGTTTAAGCCCGGTTCTTTATCGCTGGGACTTTAACACCGGGAGTTTACCGCCAGTACTTTAACGCAGAGACTTTTTTGCCAGTATTTTAACGCCGGGCTTTTAATGTATAGTCTTTAATGCCGTAACGTCAACGACGGTACTTTAACGCTAGAACTTAACCGCCCCGAGTTTCACACCGGGTGTTTAAGGCCGTTTCTTTATCGCTGGGAATTTAACAGCGGGAGTTTAGCGCCGGTACTTTAACGCAGGGCACTTTATTGTCAGTATTGTAACGCAGGGAGTTTAACGCCGGGATTTTAATGTATGGGCTTGAATGCCGTAACGGCAACGACGGTGCTCTAACGCTAGAACTTAACCGCCGCAGCTTTAACACCGTGACATTAACGCAGCAACGTTCACGCCGGGTGTTTAAGGCCGGTTCTTTATTGCCAGCAGTTTATCTCCGGTACTTTAACGCAGGAAGTTGAATTTCGTTATCGCTATCGAATTTCGGACTATTCGAAGCCGAAGATTTCGCCGAGCGGCCTGAGGAAAGACAATGAAAACGAGAATTCATTGTCACATCGTGAGCGTTTTTACTATTTTTTTCCGCATAGATACATTAGAATGATTTTATTCGAACAAATCATCCGATTATTAAATTCATTCGAACATGAAAATCATTTTGCTCATCGCTAGTAAAAACTGTATACTTTATCCGAATATTAAAATGCGAATGTATCACCAAGAGTGTTTGAAAAATCAGAATGATTTTAATGGAATAAATTATCCAATGATTAAACCCGGCAATCATTCGAATATGAAAATCATTCTATTCTGCCCATCACTAGTAAAAACCGTATTTTTCATCCGAATATTAAAATGCGAAAGCATCACTAAGAGTGTTGAAAAAATAGAATGATTTTATTCGAACAAATCATCCGATTATTAAATTTATTCGAACATGAAAATCAATCGAATCTGCTCATCACTAATAAAAATAGTATTTTTTGTCTGAATAATAAAATGCTAATGTATCACCAAGAGTGTTAAAAATCAGAATAATTTTAATCGAATAAATCTTGCGATTATTAAACTCGTTCAACCGACAATCATTCGTCATCATATAAAAATCATCCTGTTCTGCGCATCACTAGTAAAAACTGTATTTTTCATTCGAACATTAAATAACAGAATGGTTTTGTTCGAGTATATCATCCGTTTGTTTCATTCGAACGGCTGTAATTCGAACATGAAAATCATTCGCTTCTGCACATCAGTAGTAAAAACTGTATTATTTATCCGTTTGTGTCAGCAAGAGTTTTAAAAAATCTGAATGGTTTTATGCGAATAAACCATCCGATTATTAAATTTGTTAGAACGGAAATTATTCTATTACAGAAATCATTCGAACATGCCTCTGACTAATAAAAACTGTATTGTTTATCCGAATATTAAAATCCGAAACTATCACCAAGAGTGGTAAAAGGAATCAGAATGATTTTAATCGAATAAAGCAACCGATTAATAATTCGTTCGAACGGCAATTATTCGAGTATGATAATCGTTCGATTCTGCCAATTACTAGTAAAAACTCTATTTTTTATCCGAATATTAAAGTGCGAATGTATCAGCAAGTATTAACTATCCGATTATTAAATTCATTCGAACGGTAATTGTTGGAATATGAAAATCATTCGATTATGCTCATTGCTAGCAAAAACTGTATTATTATGCAAATATTAAAATGCGAACGTATCTCCGAGAGTGTTGAAAAACAGAATGATTTTTTTCGAATAAATCATCCGATCCAGAGTGGCGGTAGCTCAGAGGTTGGGCGCTCGGTCTCTAACGCTGAAGATCTAGGGTTCGATTCCCCGCCGAAGCTATGCAGTAATAACAATCTATGTCGCAACCCGCCGCTCACATTCCCCAATCCGGTGTAGGCAACCGTGGGGTTCTAATGCCTGAAACCTTCTCTGGTATTTAGTCGTTCGGATTCGACGTTAAACTGTAGGTCCCCCGTACTCCACCTTAGCGCTAAGGAGAGTGCGTGGCAGCGAAGAGTGCCGGTGCCCAGCAGTGGGACGTAAAGGCTGATTACGACGACGAATCATCCGATTATCAAATCCATTTGAACGGCAATAAATCGAACATGAAAATCAATCGAATCTGCCCATCACTAGTAAAATCTGTATTTTTCATCCGAGTATTAAATATGAAGGCATCGCCACGAGTGTTGAAAAATTGGAATAAATCAGTCGATTTAAATATTCATTCGAACGGCAATAATTTGATGAAAATCAATGGAATCTGCCCATCACTAGTAAAAATTATAAAATATTAAAATGCGAATGTATCACCAAGTGTGTTAAAAAATTGGAATGATTTTAATCGAATAAATCTTCCGATTATTAAATTTGAATAAATCATCTGATTATTAAATACATTTGAACGGCAATAGTTCGAACATGAAAATCATTCGATTTTGCACAGTACTAGTAAAAACTGTATTGTTATGCAAATATTAAAATGCGAAAGTAGCACCAAGAGTGTTAAAAAAATCAGAATGATTTTATTCAAATAAATCATCCGACTATTAAATTCATTCGAACTGTAATTATTCGATTATGGAAATCATTCGATTATGCCTATGGCTAGTAAAAACTGTATTGTTTATCCGAATATTAAAATGCGAAAATATCACCAAGTGGTAAAAAAACATCAGAGTGATTTTAATCGAATAAAGCAATCGATTAATAATTCAGTCGAACAATCGTTCGAATATTAAAATCATTCGATTTGGCCCATTACTAGTAAAAACTGTATTGTTATGCAAATACAAAATGCGAAAGTAGCACCAAGAGTGTTAAAAAAATCAGAATGATTTTATTCAAATAGATCATCCAATTTTAGATTCATTCGAACTGTAATTATTCGATTATGGAAATCATTCGATTATTCCTATGGCTAGTAAAAACTGTATTGTTTATCCGAATATTAAAATGCGAATATATCACCAAGAGTGGTAAAAAAGTCAGAATGATTTTAATCGAATACATCAACCGATTAATAATTCAGTCAAACAACAATCGTTGGAATATGAAAATCATTCGATTTTGCCTATGACTAGTAAAAATTGTATTGTTATGCAAATACAAAAATGCGAAAGTATCACCAAGAGTTTAAAAAAAATCAGAATGATTTTATTCAAATAAATCATCCGATTATTGAATTCATTCGAATGCCAATCATTCGATTATGAAACTTTTTCGATTATACTCATCACTAGTAAAACTGTAATTTCGGTCCTTAAACTTTCAAAAGTAGGACAACTCGAACAGTACATTGCCAATAGTAATACATAGATTATTCCTGATACGTTTGATAGTAGAAATATCTTTCATTGTTTATTTAGACTGTGCCTACATGAGACGCCCAGGAAATTGAGTCACGGTGGGTGGATAAAGAAAGAGCGGCGGCGTCATAATGCACTTTTTCGTCCCATATCAATTTCCGGCTTTTCACCCATTGTGGTATATGTTGGAAATATAATTGAATAAACCTGCAGCCTGAATTTATATTACTACAATTTTGTTATTTATTGTCAAAGTTTAATCGAATTTTGCACTTTTCTCGAAAAATTTACTTCGTGTACTTACATGGATGATAACTCCAAGGTAAACAGAACGCAGAATTTAAAATTTTGCATGAACCCGTATAGTTTCGCGAGGTCGTGGTTTTAATCAAATTTACATCTAAAACGTACACAAAATTATTTGCTGCGGAAAAGTGAAGTCATTTAGAAAGGAAACTGGTTTCTGAAAGAATTGCGTAATGAGTTATTTGCAGTTTTAAGTGGTCAGTTGTTAATTATAGTCTGGGAATAACTGACATTTTGACTTGTAATTTGTGCCGAGATAATTACACATCATTTTTTGTCTCGCGTCCATTTTTTATCGCTTTGTTTATTGTAAATATTGATATCGGTTTGGATTTATTTATATAAAAAGATGTTACTTGGAAGGTACCGTTGCCAGCTGAATGAATGATTTGATGTTGAGAAATGAGATAATTTTAGAGCTGCTAAAATAAAGCGCATTTCATTGTGTATTACTGAAAAATACGAATCCGACGTAATATAAAAAAAAATATTAAGGATTATTTAAATTAAATTAAAATTTAAAACAGAATACAGAATTTAATAACTCGGTTCAAGTTTTCCAAGCCATTCTTAATCGGATGTAATAAAATCATTTAAAAAATGGTAGAATTTTAAGTGGGGTGTCTTAAGGATCCGTTATGGGACCTCTGTTATTTCTAAAATTCAACTCATTTCAAATTACCTCTTTTCGTCAGTATTTGAATTCACCTTTTTGTTTTGTTATTTAATAATCTGAAACCAAATTCCGCAAAATAAAAATAATAAAAAAAATTTTAACCCTGGGTTAACGTCCTAAAATCCGTCCTTTAAAACGAACCGCGTGAAAATATTTCCGGTTTCTTTAAAATATGTAAAACGAATGTGTGTCCACCGGAGGTCCAGTCGCCCCTAAATTAGCCAGTAGCGAATTTCACCGGTGCGCTCTCACAAGGGTTGCGAAGTCCTTTGGACCCTTAATCCAATTAGGGCAGCAGCCTTTGCTGATCTCGGCTAATAGGGAGGAATATACGAGGCTAGATATATAGGGGCCAGTAAACAATGTTTAAACCCTTGTAAACCGCCACTAAAACCGGAGGATTACTACAGACGTTACCAGAGATTTAGCTTTCATTTTGTGGCTGATGAGTGGCGGTTGAGATGCAATTACTCTGTCTGGCAGTTTTTTTTAATTGAAATGTTTGGGGGAGAAGCTTTTGGTTGTTATAGTAAATGTAAAACCTTCAAGTCATACCAGTTTAACCGTGTTATAATCTGATTAGAATCAAAGTAGATTGTGAACAGATTTTTATTAAAATTGAAATTCCAGAAGACAACAGCAAATCGCGTTTTTTGCGGGGTTTTGAAGGAAGCGCACTCGCTTACCGTTCCGAGGATTCCGGGTTCAATTCCTATAAAATTCTTTTTTAATTTATTTTTATTGTTTCTATTATTTATTACCACGTTTTTTCGTGCCTAAAAGGAAGGTACTTTTATGGCAAACATTTTTAACCTAAACATTTTGAATAATAAGCAGGTTTTAGGGCTTTGGGGGGGGGTGTCTCTCTGCGTTTTCATAAACACTTTACAGGTCAGACGCTTTAATGCAACAAACCCAAATTAGGCTCAAAAGATTGGCAATTTTACTCGGACGAAATCGCTACAAAATGAGGTTGGTCCGCCAAAAATAGAGGGTGAGGGGAGAACTGCTGTACTTTAATATAGACGGGCTCGGAAAAGAACTTTAGATTCGTGTTGTACACATGTCGTATAACCGATTTGCGCAACTGCGTTCTTCCTACCGCTCCCCGCCATCGATTTTTTAATATTACAGAAATGTAGGGCTTCAAAGTCGGTTATACGAACATGTTAAATGACAATAGGAACAATCTTCCATCGAGAAAGCACCGTAGGAAGGTTTTCTTTGGCCGTTTACCAGCGTAACAAACAACCATCAGTAAATTATAAAATCGATTTTAGATGTCAAACATTTTTCAGTTTTCAGAAATTTTCTATTTCTAAAATTCAAAAATTGCAGACGTATTTAAACTAAAACTTTAAATATGTTTGCAATTTTTGAACATTTTGAAAACGCAAATGTTTGAAACTGATGAAAATTTTGAAAATTTCACCTTTTTTGAAAATGTTAAAAATTAACAATATATTTAACATTTTAGAAAATAAGTGAACATTTTCAAATTTTTCAAGAATGAAAAAAATTATTAAAATTTTGTTTGAACTTCTTGAAAATTTTCGGAATTTTTAAATTTTTTGGAAATTCTTGAAAATGTTGGAAATTTTTGAATTTTAGAAGATATTTGAAAATTTTTAAATATTTTTAAAATTTTAGAAATACAATAATTTTAGTTTTCCATAATCTTCAAAAAAAATTTAATATTTGTATAAAATATTAAAATTTTCTAAATTATTTCATTCGTCATCAGCACCATCATTATTATTATCATTCAAATAAGTTGGTTTTTTTTTGTTTCCCTATACAGAGTGGCTGGGTAAACCCCGGACACTTTTCTTGCGGGGGGGGGCCAAGAGATGGCGCTTTAGTAAAGAAAATTTAAATTAAAATACTGGCAACAACGCAGAATCCAAGACGTTGTTTTAGTTGTTTTGATTTAATATGGGGCGTATTTAATAACTAAAACGTCTTGGAACGTCAGCGTTGTTGCCAGTATTTTAATTTAATTTTTCTTTACTAAAGCGCCATCTCTTGACCGCCGCAGGAAAAGTGGCCGGGGTCTTCCTAGCCACTCTGTATAGAGAAACAAAAAAATCAACTTATTTGAATGATAATAATAATGATGGTGCTGATGATGCTGATGATGATGGTGCCGACATTGATGTCAAAAATAGTAAATTCCCTGCCTCAGCAAGGTTAACTAAAAACGAACATTTTTAAAGTAATATACGAGCACCTTGTACATTTTACGCTATGGCTTAAATACTAAAGGTCAAATGATAATGACAATAAAACAATAATAATGATTATAACTGCAAAGGTCTTTGAATTCGTTTGTTTGTGGAGGCTGCTTAGTAATAACGTTTTGTAAAACAAAAGCCAAAGTTGGTATTGGCGATGAAGAATTCAGAACTAGATTTTGTAGCAAAAAACTAATTAGTGATCAGGATATTGAATTGATTTCGTATTATAGTCCTTTGAATATGTCAACAATTTTTTAACTATAACCTATGTTAAAGTGTGTGGGTGAATAAATAATTTTAGTGTCATCATCATCAACCATTATAGGAATGAACTTTTAACATCACAAAGTGCTTTTTAAGTAACCATGTGGAAAATTTTTTCGTTATAAATAAATACAATTATTCCACTCAATATAATATATCGACCAAGCACTACGTCGCATTTGTCGTTTCTGCAGCTAATAAAAAAGTTTAATCCGATTATTTTTCACCTACAAAATTTAATCGCAATAACATTTAAGCAAACTACTCATTTGTTTTATTCCATGGTTTTAAAAATTAAATTAATTTGACATATCCATGTTTCATTAGCAAAATAATCCAGTAATGTAATATACCATTTGTGAATTGGAAAATAATCGGAGTAAATTACTTATTCTTCCTGTTTCGACTCGTGTTTGTTTTACTCGGTACTATCGCATCTAGTAAAATTCTCAATTCGAACAAACATTCGTTTGATTTGCAACAAGCTTTCGTAATTTAATAACCCGATTATTTTTCAATTCGCTCGTGGTACCACTGTCGAAAATTTGTAAATATGTTTTTGTTATAATTTTCATATCAGAATCTCTGTAATTATTTTAAGGCATTAAAGTTGCAAATATTTAAAGCATTATTCGCTTAAAAGCTAAAAACTTTTCACAACAACCATTAGTTTTGAAAAATATGCTTTAGAAAGTAGCCTTTAATAGTGAACCTTTTGAGTGTATTATGACAGTTATCTTCAGTGCACTAACTTGACGTATCTAAACGCTCGCAGAGAAGGATGGGACATTTATCACGCCGGATACCGGTTAATCGATTGTAACCCGATCATTGGATTTTTAATCTATGTCATAGTGTTCACCGTTCGAAAACTAACCCTCTCGTAAGTCATGGCAGCAGGTAGCTTATATTCCCGGCAGGTGTCACTAAGAATCTAACTAAATTCTAGTAAATTCTGCAAAAATCACCAGGTAAACACTCTGACCTTATCGGTTTAAGTTTCCGTTAAGTAACCAGATTTAAATTTTCCGCGCTTCACCCTGATTGGTCGAGGGGCGGAGCCTAAGTCTCTGGCAGACTCTGCAAGTGGTCTTCGATTAATGTGAAGTATTAGTGGGGCACAATAGCTATGTGCAAGTGAAACCTTTAGTTTTGCGTCTCTGCTGGAATGTCATTAGATTTGACAAAAAATCACCACAATCAAGATGATCGCGGAAATTCCCCAGATCGATTGTAGAGCTACTAAAGTACCGATGATACCCTGCACTCAAGTACCGGCTCAGGGTCTTAAAAGTCCCGGCGTGTTAAAAGTACTGTCTACATCCGACCTAAATATCCACCGTAAAGTTCGGCTGGGTTTAAGTCACGTTGGTAAAACAGCGTAACTAATGACCCGGCTGTAAAGTCACGTCGGTAATGTAGCTACCTACAGGTGCAGATCCTAAAACCGAATACCTCTCTCTACTGGCAATACCCCGGATTAAAGTAACGACGCGCGGAATTCAAGCCCTGGCGCCCTAATGTACCGACTATACCTGACACTAACTTTCTGCCGTAAACTACCGGCGGTGTTAAATTCATGGTGGTAAAGTACCGTCACTAAGGTTCGGGCGGTAAACAACCTACGTTAAAGTCCCGTCGGTAGGGTTGGCACTTACGGGTGCTGGTCTAAGAACCGGTAACCGCTCCCTATTGACAATACCCCGCACTAATGTACCGGCACGCGGTACTTAAGTCCCGGCGCTTAAATGTATCGACTATACCCGACATTGAATTTCTACCGTAAAGTACCGGCGGTGTTTAGGTCATGGTGGTAGTAAAATACCGTTACTAAAGTTCCTGCGGTAAATAGCCGACGTTAAATCCGGCTGAGTTTAGGTCGCGTTGGTAAAGTACCGTCACTAATGACCCGGCCTCAAAGTCACGTCGGTAAAGTAAGTACCTACAGGTGCAGGTTCTAAAACCTGCAACCACTTCCTACTGGCAAAACTCCGCAGTAATGTACCGGCGCGCCTTGTTTAAGTCTTGGCGTTGTTAAAATCATGGGGGTAAAGTAAACGTCTACGTTAAAGTCCCGTCGGTGGTGTAGCTACGTACAGGTGCAGGTCCTAGAACGGGCTACATTTCTCTACTTACAACACATAGAACCCTAAGCCCCACCCCCAAGATACATGTTTTGAGTTCCCTGGTTAATACTCTTTCAATTAACCAGATCCCAAGTATATACATAACTAGGCCTAATTACTAGATCCCAAGCACATAAGTACTTTTTTCAACGAGTTTTATCAATTCTCAACGACGACAAGAGGGAATTACAATAACAAAAATACCAACACATCAACAGCTGTGTAATTAATAACTCATCAACAGTAGTAAGCACAACACTATTACTTTTTATTGACCACTACCAATAGTAGTTATCAGTAATCAAATCTTACCAAGCACAACATTGTTATTTGCGTACTGGCAGTACCATAGCAGCTTCACAAACGCACCTGATGTATATATCAAGACGTCTTAAGACTGACCACTTGCAATTTTCTCATTACATCATACCGTGAGAGGTAGCTCCGCGGTTAACGCTTCTGCCTTTCATTCGGGAGGCCCTGGGTTCGATTTCCGGACGGGCCGTCTGCTGTGTCTCAGGATTTTTCCGCGATTTTCCTGAGCCAAAAGGTGAATACTGAGACTATACTTTCCGCGGAAAACCTCCTTTATCCAAATTCCTTGTTCTAACCCATCTTTACCACCCTTTCTCGGCTGAAGAGAGGTTTAAGACTTTGGTGCGGAGTCCGAAAGACCCCTATAGCGGCCCGCCCCTTCACTGTAAATGAACCACCACCGATTTTCCTTTTTCCTATTACACCCTCGTTCTATATTTTTGCACATTCCATCATTCGAGCGTATCAGTTTGGTAGTCGGCCAATTAAACATTTAACACATTCTTAGATATTCTTTTTAAAGGAATTAGGTGTGCAGTTTTACTTTGACAAATCTTATGCTTTCCTCAATGAACATTCACGTCTTTTTTTCTGTTTTAATACTATATCTTCATCTTCTTCGTGCTTTATAACTCTACTTTGTCGAATAAGTTTGAAAAATCAAAGCAAATCTGCATAGGCGTTGGGAGCGTCAAATTCTACAAACTCGTCAAAACTAAATCCCCTAAAACAAGATTTCGCGAATGCTACACCCTTGTTGTTTCTGATACGGCAACAACCACAGACTCATACTCATATTGGAGCGCCTCATAAAATATGCAAAAGCTCTAGAATGGCAATGGCACACTTAGATTTTCATATTAAACGTGCCAAAAGACAAAGAGCGGCCAACTTTACAAACGCTGGATTTCCTCATTCCTTTGGAATTTCAACGAGCAACACCCGTAAAATGCGCAATATTACCGTTCATAAACGTGAGCTGCAATTTTAAGGCGAAATCAATAAAACGAACGTCTACTTACACCTGTAGGATCCATTTTTGACACGTTTCGAATTAAATGTTTGCTTCAGGTTCATACTTCATACCAGTACTTGATCGGCATTCGTTTATTTATTGAATTTTCTTCTAATGTCTAGACATCAAACCCTTGTAAGAGAGAGAAAGTGGCTCCCTGAGTACTCTCTCGTTCGCAACCTTAATTTAATTTGAGCTATTCGAAAAGGTCAAATGTCAACTGTATTTACGTACACGTGTTTTATGATATTGTAAAATTTGGTTAAATTGCTGTTCTGCAATGGTTGTTATGGAATTGTGTCTGTGCACGTGTGCTAGTCGCACTTAACGTGACTAGAAATGTGCAATTATTGCAGAAAGCTGCAGCCCTTTGCTCAGTTCTAGCCAGACAACGTGATTACACAGTAACAAAAAACTTGTACTGTTTGAAATTGCCTTCGAGTTACGTTTCGCTTTATTTTTTACATCAAAAGTATTTGAATATTAACAGCTAGGCTTCCGGGTTGGAGCCGCGTCATCGGTGCATGAACTGCCGACGTTTCGTCCTCGGTTCCACGGGACATCTTCAGGGCTGTGGTCACTTTGGGATCTGGAACACAACTGGCGAGACCGGTGCAGGCACCGGGTTTATAAGGGACGGGTGGGTAACAAGGTGTGAATGCTGGGTTTGTGATTGGCTGTCGGGCTGTAGGGGTTGAGCGGTTGCAGGGCGGGGCTTGGATTTACTCGGAAATAACAGTTTGTAGGCATTGTGCAGGGGATAGCTGTGGTCTCGGTTAATATTGTTAGGAGTTTTGTGTATTTCTATGGATTCACGGATCACACGGTTGAGGTAGGTGGAAGAACGGGCTAGGATTTTGGTTTTGTCAAATTGAATGTTATGGCCTGTATCGTGTTTATGTTCTGCGATAGCCGACTCTGCGGGACGTTTCAGTCGAGTGCAGCGCTCGTGTTCAGAAACTCGAACGCTGATCGGCCTCTTCGTCTCACCGATGTAGGCTTTCCCACAGGAGCAAGGTACACTATACACACCGCAGGATTGAAGGGTAGGTAACTTGTCTTTGGTCGGAGGAAGGAAATTGGAAAGTTTTTGAAAGGGAGTAAAAACGGTTTTTATGTTTTGTTGTTTAAGTAGTCTGCTGATGCGGTCGGTGGTTTTGTGTATGTAAGGTAGAAATGCTACAGAGGTAGGTGGTGTAGGAGTATTGGTACGTTCTGTGTGTGCGGGTTGGGCCTTTTGAGTAATAGCGTGTTGGATGTCTCGTTTGTTGTAGCTGTTTTGGGAAAGGACAGTCGTAATGTGGTTGAGTTCGTCTTTTAGGTGGGATGGTTCAGAAATGGCAAAGGCTCGGTTAACTAAGGAATTGATGACAGAACGTTTCTGGGCGGGATGATGATGGGAATGTGCGTTTAGGTAGCGGTCAGTGTGTGTAGGTTTGCGGTACACGGAATGTCCTAGTTTGCCGTCAGGGCGACGACTCACTAGGACGTCGAGGAAAGGAAGGTTGTCGTTGGATTCAATCTCCATAGTAAAATGGATGCTGGCATGTTGGGAATTTAGGTGAGACAGAAAGTCGGAAAGGGAATCCCGTCCATGAGGCCAGATAACGAAGGTATCATCGACGTATCTGAACCAACATTTAGGTTTTAAAGGTGCGGAGTCTAGGGCTTCCTGTTCGAATGCTTCCATAAAAATGTTAGCAACGACAGGAGAGAGTGGGGAACCCATGGCAGCACCCGACACTTGTTCGTAATACTGTCCACGGAATAGAAAATAGGTGGAGGCCAGGCAATTTTCTACTAGGAGGGACAAGTCAGTGGGTTGGTTGTGTAAGGAAAGTATGTCCTGGATTAAAGAAATGGAATCAGGGATAGGAACCTTAGTGAACAGGGATTCGACATCAAAACTGACTAAGATATCCTCAGGATTCATAGACAAATTTTGAAGTCGTTGAACAAAATGGTTGGAATTTAGGATGAAAGAATCAGTTTTGCCAACATAAGGTTTAAGAATTTTGGAAAGGTATTTCGAAAGTTTATAAGTGGGGCAGTTGATAGCACTAACAATGGGACGTAAAGGAATATTAGGTTTGTGGATTTTAGGAAGTCCGTACAGTCTTGGTGTCTGAGAATGTCTGGGAATTAAAGATTTTTGAATTTCTTTTGGAATTGAAGAGGATTTTATAAGAGCAGATGTGGATTTTTCGATGCGGGATGTTGGGTTGGAGGATAATGTGCGGTAAGCGTCATCGTCGAGTAGTGAAAGGATTTTATTATCATACTCCTCACGGTCAAGCCAACCATTTTGTTCAACGACTTCAAAATTTGTCTATGAATCCTGAGGATATCTTAGTCAGTTTTGATGTCGAATCCCTGTTCACTAAGGTTCCTATCCCTGATTCCATTTCTTTAATCCAGGACATACTTTCCTTACACAACCAACCCACTGACTTGTCCCTCCTAGTAGAAAATTGCCTGGCCTCCACCTATTTTCTATTCCGTGGACAGTATTACGAACAAGTGTCGGGTGCTGCCATGGGTTCCCCACTCTCTCCTGTCGTTGCTAACATTTTTATGGAAGCATTCGAACAGGAAGCCCTAGACTCCGCACCTTTAAAACCTAAATGTTGGTTCAGATACGTCGATGATACCTTCGTTATCTGGCCTCATGGACGGGATTCCCTTTCCGACTTTCTGTCTCACCTAAATTCCCAACATGCCAGCATCCATTTTACTATGGAGATTGAATCCAACGACAACCTTCCTTTCCTCGACGTCCTAGTGAGTCGTCGCCCTGACGGCAAACTAGGACATTCCGTGTACCGCAAACCTACACACACTGACCGCTACCTAAACGCACATTCCCATCATCATCCCGCCCAGAAACGTTCTGTCATCAATTCCTTAGTTAACCGAGCCTTTGCCATTTCTGAACCATCCCACCTAAAAGACGAACTCAACCACATTACGACTGTCCTTTCCCAAAACAGCTACAACAAACGAGACATCCAACACGCTATTACTCAAAAGGCCCAACCCGCACACACAGAACGTACCAATACTCCTACACCACCTACCTCTGTAGCATTTCTACCTTACATA
Source organism: Ctenicera cuprea (assembly GCA_958336395.1). Classification (NCBI taxonomy): domain Eukaryota; kingdom Metazoa; phylum Arthropoda; class Insecta; order Coleoptera; family Elateridae; genus Ctenicera; species Ctenicera cuprea. Next base: position 38,875,600 of record OY284495.1, on the reverse strand, counting down.
CACAAAACCACCGACCGCATCAGCAGACTACTTAAACAACAAAACATAAAAACCGTTTTTACTCCCTTTCAAAAACTTTCCAATTTCCTTCCTCCGACCAAAGACAAGTTACCTACCCTTCAATCCTGCGGTGTGTATAGTGTACCTTGCTCCTGTGGGAAAGCCTACATCGGTGAGACGAAGAGGCCGATCAGCGTTCGAGTTTCTGAACACGAGCGCTGCACTCGACTGAAACGTCCCGCAGAGTCGGCTATCGCAGAACATAAACACGATACAGGCCATAACATTCAATTTGACAAAACCAAAATCCTAGCCCGTTCTTCCACCTACCTCAACCGTGTGATCCGTGAATCCATAGAAATACACAAAACTCCTAACAATATTAACCGAGACCACAGCTATCCCCTGCACAATGCCTACAAACTGTTATTTCCGAGTAAATCCAAGCCCCGCCCTGCAACCGCTCAACCCCTACAGCCCGACAGCCAATCACAAACCCAGCATTCACACCTTGTTACCCACCCGTCCCTTATAAACCCGGTGCCTGCACCGGTCTCGCCAGTTGTGTTCCAGATCCCAAAGTGACCACAGCCCTGAAGATGTCCCGTGGAACCGAGGACGAAACGTCGGCAGTTCATGCACCGATGACGCGGCTCCAACCCGGAAGCCTAGCTGTTATTAACAACGGCCGCGGAAGCCTGCAACTTAGAGTATTTGAATATTATTACGGTTCCATAGCTTATAGTTTTGAAATATATTTAGTTTATAAGAAGTTTTGATTTCGAGGTTTTAAATGTATTTTGAGGCTCAATAAATCCGGAATAGATTTATGGAAAATATTTGTCTTATGGTGATGTCACCAGTAATAACGTACAAACTAAGCAGGTATACATTACTAGTTACATTAGCAACGCGGGAATCTCACATGGCCTCTAGTAGTTAACTTTTAAAGTGTGTTAGAACATTATCTTCAGTGCGCTAACTCGATGTAGCTGAAAACCTATAACAAACGAGAAGAATAGAACGCTGATTGTTTACCCGATCAATGGAGTTTATTTCATGTCAATGTGTTCCCCAATCACACAGGCTCACGAGGAATCCAATATGAAAGTGGGCATCCCGCAGCACCCCAAGATGTAGGGTTTGGTGTCACTGGTTGATACTATTTAACTTTTTAAGCGTTTTAGAACATTATCTTGAGTGCACTAACCCGACTTGACGAAAACCTATAACTAACGAGAAGAATAGAACGCCGCTCGTTATACCGATCAATCGAGGAGTAATTCATGTCATTGTGTTTCCCAGTCGGGTGCCCGTTTCCCTGATAGTGAAACGAGGAATCCAATATGAAACTTGGCATCCCGTATCACCCCAAGATGTAGGTGTTACTGGTTGATATTAGTTAACTTATTAGGTGTGTTAGAAATTATCTTCAGTGCACATGAAAAACTAGAAGAATAGAACGCCAATTGTTAACCCGATCAATGGGGATGAATTCATTTCATTGTGTTCTATCTCCCGAAAGCTCGTGAAACACGAGGAATCTAATATGAAAGTGGTCATCCCGTACCACCCCAAGATGTAGGTTCTGGTGTCACTGGTTGATATTAGTTAACTTATTAGGCGTGTTAGAAATTATCTTCAGAGCACATGAAAAACTAGAAGAATAGAACGCCAATTGTTAACCCGATCAATGGGGATGAATTCATTTCATTCTGTTCCATCTCCCGAAAGCTCGTGACACACGAGGAATCTAATATGAAAGTGGTCATCCCGTACCACCCCAAGATGTAGGTTCTGGTGTCACTGGTTGATATTAGTTAACTTATTAGGTGTGTTAGAAATTATCTTCAGTGCACATGAAAAACTAGAAGAATAGAACGCCAATTGTTAACCCGATCAATGGGGGTGAATTCATTTTATTGTGTTCTATCTCCCGAAAGCTCGTGACACACGAAGAATCTAATACAAAAGTGGGCATCCCGTACCAACCACCCCAAGATATAGGTTCTAGTCCCACAGGTTAACACTGTTTCAATTAACTAAGTCGAGGAACCTCAATAACTCTACGCCTAGTTGCTAGGTTCCAATCATTGGTTCTCGAGTGATTTTAGTAACGATATGTGCATTCGAAATAATCATCTGTATCCAAAATGCGCGCGCATATGGGCAATAATATATCGAAGCTCGCCGATTTCACTGCTACCGAATGCGAATTTACGAACCTTCCGAGTTCCGACATACATGATTCATCTGAAATATTCCCAACATTGCTACAATTACAATTTGCTATACTAAAGTATTCAAACGCTCGATGTTTAAATCAACTCATTCTTGTTCCTCGGGTTTGCTCGGCAAAGAACGCCGTTAGCCATAGGGTATCATTTAATAGCTCGCCTCAGAAACAGACTAAAACCAAAAAATTATAACTACAAAAGTATTCGAATGATTTACCTTAACCTCTCGAGATATTTATAATAATCGAATGTTTCGATTGTTTTCATTCGAATTATTCTACCAGTGCTTGTCATAGCGTTACGAGCAGCTAATGTTAGGAGTCTAATCGTATGGTAATTGTTCAGATTGGAGCGCTATATAAGCAATACTATTGCAAATATTTCTTTTTGCATTTTTGAAATGTAAGAGAGCTGTACAAAATTCAAAAAGAAGCCTTATTAGATTTATACTTTTTAAGAGCATTTGAAAGTGTTCTTATTTATAGATCGTCAGAATTGGAATATTTGATTTATGGCCGGAAATATTGATGCTATTCTACTTTTTTTTTTCTAAAATGTTTTTTCCACATTAAACAAAACTTTATAATGACTTTAATGTTTTTTCGTGTTTTTTTATAGGTTGGTGGAAATATCAATGTTATTATATGTAAATTTCAAAAATGTTTTTTTAAGGTACCGAGGTTTCATGGACATTCAGCAAAATTTGATTTTATTTATTCTGATGAATCAATGAGTTTATAACAGGGTGAGTCATGTAAGTGCCAACCCACTTTTATTTCCTAAACTATTGGGAACATCAGATTTATTTCTTAATAAAAGTTGTTGGTAATTAACAGCTGCATAACCTATAAATATTACCTATTATTATACTGAGCGTTTGGTTATGCATGTACAGCACATTACTTTATTATTTTAAATGGAACACCCTGTATATTATAACATTTATAGATTCTACATTTAATTCTAGATATTAAAGTGTTAAGATACTATGATCCTAAAATCGGTGGTGATACAGTTATTTGACCTTTTTCTAAAAGTTTCACATTTTTGTCGATTAATATTGCAAAATTAATATATTAGACACCAAATACATTTAGCCATGGCTGTTTGGCATACACTTATAATACATTATAAAGTATTCAACGGTTTGCTAAGAAAACATCTGAATATTACATAGGGTGTTCATAATTTAATGCCGTTTTGGCATTTTTTTACAATTTTTTCCCGGATTGTGTCTGTGAAATTTTCTGGAGAAACTTTTCCGACTGAATTTATTGATCTCCACTAATTTTACTACATTCGAACCGTAAAAATTGAAAATACAATTTTTTGACTAAATTTTGTCGAGTTTTTCAAACATCTAAGGATGCGCGTTCGTACCATCGTATAGTTGCACGTTTCACCTTCCCTACAATGTGCATGCGCAGAACGTAGTAGGTGGCCTTTTTTCTTTCCATCGTATCATCTCTTAGAGGCGCATTTATTTTTTGTACCCCGGGTGCAAGTATACCTGTGCAGTTCAGGACTGTAAGAAACTGAACAAATTGCATTTTGTTTGACACCACAGATGTACGAGAGGAACTGGTGTTAAAAACCGCCTAAAATAAAAGTTTGAATTTTCGTTCTGACACTTGTCCATTTTTTCCGGATTGTGTTTGTAAAATTTTAGAGAGAAACTTTTCCGACTGAATTATTTTTATTTTTTTACATTTTAATATTACATTGTTGGTTTGAACTGTAATAGTTAAACATTTATGACTAAATTCTGCCAAGTTATCAAGAAAACTTCTAAGGAAACGCTGCGCGATCGTATCGCCGAATAGTGACACGACTAGCTCTCCTTCGATGTGCATGCGTTAAACGAAGTATGGGTCTTTTTCGTTTTCCCATTGCATTATTTATGAATATATACTTTGGGCGCGCAATTATTATTGAAGCCCCGGGCGCAAGCAGACATAGTTCCGGCACTGCCTAGAATTACACGCAGAATGTAAAAATGCAATAACATATAAGGTGTTCCACAAGTCAATGTGCTGTACAGAGATAACTGAACACTATGTATAATTGGTAATAATTTTAGGTTACGCAGCAATTAATTACCATCAACTATTATTTAGAAAACAAACTGCTGTTCTCAATAGTTTAGAAAATAACAGTGGGATGGCCTTAAATGACACACCCTGTAAACTTATAATGAATTTGTATGATATTAAGGACATTGGAAACGTTAGAAACATTTCAAGACGTTTGTTTATGCCGTAAAAACTGAATGTATTAAAAAAAATTTCGAAAAGTTAAAAGCTATGAAGTGAAAAAAATCCAAAATTTTTGAAAATTTTCAAAATATATTGCTCAAAAACTGGCCAAATTTTGTAGACGTATAGAGCTATGGATCAGCTACAATTTGGTTTGTGTCTTAGTCCGCTAACTTTCTTGTGGGACCTTCTATGAATTTTTGAAAGGTGTAAATTCGTACCCCCTTATTTAACAAAAGGGGGGCCGATAAAAAAAATCTGTTTAACTTAAATTGCTCATGAGTGATAGTAGAATAATGTTCTTAACTTAATTTTTAAATACGGCAATATTTGAAGGGGTTAGTTTGCCCCTCCCTTCCACCCAATTTTAGGTGGATGAATTCGTCCTTCCTTTTTTGGGTTTCTTTAGTTCCAAGCAATCTTTTTACAAAAAAATCGGCTTTCTTCTCTAAACACTTGGGAGAAATTCGGAATATTGTCAGTTTACTGACTCCCACGCGTTGACCGTTTTTTCGGTGCGTGACCGAAGTACAGACAATATTGGGCCGTAACACGTTAATAATAAGATAGTTTTGAATATATGATAAGTAACAATATCTAAAGTATAGGAAAGTGCTTCTTTATTTATTTTAAACTTGAATGAATCTTATCGTTCTATATTTAAATTTGCAAGAATTACCAAAGCTTTCCAGGCACCTTACAATGATTCAATAACCTCCCCCCCCCCCCACACACACAAGCGCGCTCTCATACACACAATATGCTATTATTCCTAGAGATACTTGCACATCCTCCTACTGGAAGCGACACTTCCGGAACGGTAGTGTTCGACACGAGTGACGTGCTTTGACGTCAGATTGGTTCCGGTTTGTTTGATGTCACTCCTACTAGCGAAAGCCACGAATTGATAACGAGGACTTGGGACATTTACATGGGATCGATTAGTTGTGTTTTCCCGAAATAGAAATTCTCCCTGAATTCGTGACTAAGTCATTGTTGAATCTATGGATTTTATCTAAAGATAGAAATGATTGTTATGTAATCTTTCTACATTTCCTTTTGGTTTCGAGAAAACCTATTTGATAAGAATTTTTTGTTGGCGTTTTCCTTATTAGGAAGTAATGCCGGAATGAACAAAGCAATATTCAACTAAATTTTTGTATGCTGTAAAAATTTAGGGATTGTAAGCTGTTTTCTATTGCCAAATATGTTCCAATGGTTGTATTACACATTTGTAAAATATTAGTAGAATTTTTTAATTCAATACTCAATTATTTATCAAAATAATGCAATTTGCATGTTGGTGCCATTCCACCACCACAGGATACAATTTTCCACTCAAACCACACAGATGACGTCAGTACAGAAATGTAGTTTAAAAAACAAAGTTTCTAATTGTTTTGTGAGAAAAGTCGATTTTTGGATTTTTGGAAAAAAAGATTTCTTGGGATTGAAGAACACCGGAGACCAAACAGAAACTTTTCCAGCCAGAAATTGAAAGGGGGAGGGTCAATTAGCCCTTGTAAACATTGCTCGATGTTGCCGCGCCTAAAAGTCAAAGTTAAGAATCTTATTCCACTATCACTCATGAGCAATGAAGCTAACACGGAAATGTTTTAATGTCCCTTTTCATTATAAATAAGGAAATGGATCTTTTTTTAATTTTAAAAATTTGCTAAAAGATTCACAGTACCTATGAAACGTCGTTTTACTTTTTTTATTACAAATTGAATTTCAAACGTCAGTAATTGTTTTTTTTGCGTCAAAAATAAATTTTCTGACATCTTAAATTAATATTTTGTGATCTAACAACCATAGAATTTTGGATAAAAATCCATGTTATGACGTCAAAAATACATTTCCTGGCATCTGCAAGCAATTTGAAATAAAATAACTAAATGGTTATTCGTAACTCTATAAATAATTCATTTCCAGCTGTCAATAAATAATTATTTGACGTCAAAACGTCGGAAAGTGTTGCCACCTAACGGAATACTAGAACTATATTGCAGTATTAATGTATAAACCCAACATTAAGCGCGCTCTTGCAACAACTTTATTAAATATGGGAAAAAATTTATTGCAGCGACTGGCTAGCATGTCAGCTACTCTGTTAGATAGCACCATGTTCCGAAGCTTGGAATTCATTATTTGACGTCAAATATTCAGTTTTTGACGTCAAAAAATTGCAGGCGCAATACAAAATTTTTGCCGTTACAAAATCATTTTTCACGTCAAAAACCAATTTCTTAAAGGTCTTAAAAATGATTGTTTGACGCCAAAAAAACAAAAAAACTAATTGGTTATTTGTAAAAGTATAAATAATGTATTTCCATCCTCCAGTCATTAAATAATTATTTAACGTCAAATATTAATTTTAGACGTCAATAGTTAACTGCTTGACGTCAAATGTTAAATGATTTTTGACGTCGGAAAGTGTTGCCACCTAACGAAATACTAGAACAATGCTGCAGTATTAATGTATAAACCCAGCTTGAAGCGCAATTTTGCGATAACTCGATTAAATAGGAAAAAATAATTTATTGTTGCGACCGACTGCCACGCCAGCTGCGCCGCTAGATAGCGCCGTTTTCCTACTTTTGAAAATCATTACTTGACGTCAATATTTCAGTTTTTGACGTCAAAGAATTTAAGCCGTTAAATACAATTTTTGACGTTATAAAATCTTGCTTTGACGCCAAAATCCAATTTCTTGAAGGGATAAAGAATGGTGGTTTGATGACAAAAAACAATAGACAACTAAATGGTTATTCCTTATTCGTAAAAGTATTAATAATTTATTTCTATCTTCCAGTCAATAAATAATTATTTCACGTCAAAATTGAATCTTTGACGCTAATAAATTAAATTTAGAAGTCTAAATTAAAATTTATGTCGAATAAATAATTTTTTGATGTCACTAAAATAAATTTTTGATGTAATAACCAATTATTGACGTCAAAAAGTTTTATTTTTTATTTTTGACGGTAATGAATGGTTTTGCGATGTCGAAAAAACCATTTTATGACGTCAAAAATTGGTTTCCTGGCGAAAAAAAAATGTTTAATAAAATGCAAATGGGGGTTCTATGTCACGTTTCCGACATTTGAAAATCATTATATGACGTCAAAAATTCAGTTTTTGACGTCAAAGACTTTTTTACGTTAATAAATACATTTTTGCCGTCATAAAATCGTTTGATGGCGTTTAAAATCATTAATTATGGCAATAGAATGCCCGCAATTTAGAAATAATTTACATACGTTAAACAAATTTTTGACGTTAAAAAATCGCATTTTGACGTCAAAACCAACTTTTCAAATTTGTGTAAAGAAATGATTGACGACAAAACCCAGTTATTGACGTCAAAAAGGGTTTTTTAATAAAAAATATTTCACAGTAATAAATAGTTTTTGATGTCAAGAAATCATTTCATGACGTAAAAATTTGTTTCCTGACGCGAAAAAATGTTTGACGTCAAGCAATCTTTAATAAAATGTAAATGGAGGTTCAATATTACATTCTGACGTTTGAAAATCATCATTTGACTTTAAAAACTTAGTTTTTGACCCAAAGACTGATTTTATACATTAATAAATACATTTTTGACGTCATAAAATCATTTATTGACGTTTACAAATCATTAATTATAGCGAAAAGAATTTTCACATTATAAAAATAATTTAAATACGCCGTTTCTGAATTATTTTCTAATTAGAACAGATTTGGACCCTAAAAATTTAGAATTCGTTCACAACTGTTTTGTATGCGTAAAATATTGTTTTTTTTAATGAATTTACCTTATTTTCAAAAGTTTCCACCAATTGCCTATCAACTTAATCCTCGTTACGCCACTGGTTCTCGCAAATATAACCGATTAGGCAATTAAAATTGCAAAAAAGTTCATACATTGAGGCGCACCAATAAATCTCCGAATTAACAGCTTTCGTGCAAAGAATGCAACAGTAAGATTATACGGAACATAAAAGGAAAACAGCCCCACAAATCCCTCTAATGTCAAGAACCGCGACCAATAAAGGTCATGAGTGGCACTTGTGCATCCCACATAGAATAGGCATAAAGTTGAATCTGGAGATTTATATCTAAAATTGACTCTTAATATAATCTGGAATGACATCCAGAGCCCGGATCGGGGACCCTAAAAGTGCGCATGGGATTTCATTTTGCGCACTTTGTTTTAAACAACCCCTTCGCGATGGATGCCGTAGATATATAAAGCGCTGTTTTCGACATCTGGCGCATGAAATTGCTCTTTACTGCTTGATGGAAAACTCGACGAGAGCACGAAACAATGAGATTTTGAAATTCCAACTTGGATTGTATTAAAACACATTTTACGGATTTCAAAGAATTATTGGGCCGGAAGAAAATTTTACCACACAGGCGGAAAATATTTAGAAGAAAAGGACATCGAAATTACAGTATAAGCCCTAAAATTTTAATTGTAATTGGGTTACAGGATTCTAGGAATGCCATTTTACTTTTTGAAAACAAAAGCTGCTACCTAAATCGTTTGTGACGTCACAAATTGACAGACGTCGATAATTAATTTTTTTGTGTCATACATTCATGTTTTCATCTTTAAAAACCACCGATTTTCGAATAAAAATTTAACTTTTTATCTTAAATTATGGAAAACAAAATTACATTTTCTTCAAGTCGAATAAAAAACAGAATATCTTTTTGACGCCAATAAATAAACTTTAGACGTCAGAAATTGAATTACAGCCGTCGGAAATTGATTTTTTGTCGAATTAAATATTATTATTATTATTATCCTGTAATCGAACTTTTAACGTCAGAAATTCATGTATTAACGCCAAAACTTTATTTTACTACATGAAAAAGTCATTTCTTGACGTCTGAAAATCGTTCAGGCAATTTAACACAATATAATAAAAAAGGAAATACGTAAACAATAAACAGATTATCTTCAGACCTCAAGAAATAATATTTTGACGTCAAAACGGGAATCTTTACGTCAATAACTGAATTTTAGACGTCACAAATTGAATTACAGCCGTCGGAAATTGATTTTTTGACGGCAAAACTTAATTTGTTGTCGAATAAAAATATTGGTTTATTAAATTCTGTAATGGAATTTTTGACGTCAGGAATTCATTTCAAGACTTTATTTTATTGCGTCAAAAAATCATTTCTTGGCATCGGAAAAGCTTTCAGGCTATTTAAAACAAATAATAAAAAGGGAAATACGTAAACTATTATTAGATTATCTTTAGACCTAAAGAAATAATATTTTGACGTCAAAAAAGGGAATTTTTAACGTCAATAATAGAATTATAGACGTCACAAATTGACTTGCAGACGTCGGAAATTGATTTTTTTGAGACAAAACCTAATTTCTTGTCGAATTAAAATAAAAAAGTTTATTAAAATCCTGTAATCAAGTTTTTGACGTCAGAAATTCATTTATTGACGTCAAATTTCTTTGACGTTTGAAAGGCTCTCAGGCAATTTGAAACAAATATTGAAAAAGCGAAACAATTAAACTATAAATAGCTTTTATTTAGACCTCAAGAAATAATATTTTGACGTCAAAAGGGGGATTTTTGACGTCAATAAATGCTTTTTTGGCGGACACCAAACGAAATCCTTATGGGAGTAGTGTGCACTAGGACCGTACTGAAATCGACTTTGATTTTCTGAGTTTAAATAAGTGTAAGCGGTTTCCAGTCCTCAATAAATGATTTTTTGACTTCAAAAAATCAATTGTTGACGCCAAAAAACTTTGTATAAACTAAAAAAATCCATGTTATTTTTTAATAATTAAATAATTTCTTGTAATTCCGATGTTCGTAAAAAAAAGTTTTCGGATATAACAAAATTTTGACGCCACCAAATAAATTTTACACCTTGAAAATTGTTTTTGACGTCCGAAACCATTTATTGACAAAAAATATATTTTTTACGTCAATTAATAATTTCTGTGCCTAAAAAATATATTTTTCGTCATTAATTGGTTTTGGACGTCAAAAAATAATTGCCAGGGACTAAAATTTATTTATTGACGTCAAAATTTGATTTTGTGAGAACTGAAAATCGTTTTCACAATTTATAGGAGATTTATAGAAAAATTTCTGAATTTTTTTTGTTTTTAATATTTGTTAATTGCAAATAATATTTGTTTGTTGAAATCTAAAATCGATTTCATTATTTGGTTATAGTCTTTAATTTGGCGATTATCCAATTGTTCAACTGTTCTGGTAAACGACCAAAACGAAACAATTGCTTCTATTGTCGAAACTCGTACACTTTTTAAACATCGAAAATTCGTAGGGGTTGGTACGAAGATCGGGCATGACTTGTGTGTAACAAAACTGAGTAACACACCTGTAAACTTTATTTGTTTTTCATTGCCCCCCCACGATTCCGTTATTTGCGTGTACCGTAAGCGTGCGAGCTGTATGACACTATCTATGAAATTATTTGTTTTCTCGAAAACTACTGCATTTACAAAAGAAAGTTGTTGAGTTTTTTTGTTAGGAATTAAATGGTCTTACCATTAAAATGATAAAATATGGGCCATTCCGTTTGTTGTATCTTAGGAACATTTTTTATGGGACACCCTGTATAGGATTTTCATATGTCAGTTTATAGTACGTGTCGGTTCGCAAAACTTTTATCAGTACCTTTTTTACCAATCTTCTCAAATAACAGAAATATATTAAAACCCGTATCTTTTGACTCAGGGTGTAGAATAAGAAAATCCTTCGCTCATATTTTTCTCTAATTTAGAACGGCCATTTGTGTGGGAACATTAGTCAAATTTTTGCACACCTGGAACATAATTTTCAATTTGTACCTTCAGAGGTTTTAAAACGTACCACATTGCCTTCTTCTAATTAATATAAATTTTTACGATTTCATCGATAAATTCCAAAAAAAATTTAATTTCTTTGATATTCGCCAATTTCATGTTATCGAATTTTTTTAAGCGCCTTAGGACGTTAACGCTCAAGAAATGTTCATTTTACAACAAAGAAGCCATCCATTCTCAAGAATTTTATTAAAACATTTAATTAGAGAGAAAGGCCTAGCAAGTAGGACGATCAAAATTTATAACGGGGCAAGGTTTCTCCGTAGTTAAGTGGAGACTTAAAATTTCTGTATCCTTCGCCTTCCTCTCCAGAGGCAGCTTCACTGCCTGCTGAACCGAAATAGTGGGTAAAGAGGCTGCGTGTTTTAATCCCGGGGGAGAAGTAGGTCGCACGCTTTTAATTTCACTCTAAAACTCATGTAATAAAGAAGGGGATTAAGAGTGCCGTGATAACAGGTTTATGGAGAGAGCCGAAATTAATTTGTACGAATAACGCCCCCAGATAAGTGCATGAAAAGATACATTCAAGCAGGAGGTATTTTCATTGATTGCGATTTTTTTGGGGGTTATAATTTTTTCATGTAGGGTGTTAATGAAACATGGCTATAATTGCTAAGATAAACAAATGAAATTTTAGTCAGTCTTTAAAATTTATTAAGACAGAAAAACTTACAGGCCATAGAAATGCATTATATGCGCTAGAAAGTCAGCTATTTTCACTTCCGGTTTCACCGGAAATGACATCAACTTTCTTATTTTTAATGAAACACCTTGTATATTTTTGCACATTCCGAATTATGATAATTCTGTCTATGTCAATGAAGGGAAGTTTTGACAGTCCATAAATATTTTTCCTTAACTTGATTTGAATCGATTTGGGCGGGTAAGCACTAAACAAAAAAAATTTAGATGTCAAAACTTCACTGAAACCAGTGAAACCGGAAGTGAAAGTAGTTTTTTAGCCCATATAATGCGTTTTCCGCTTTATAAAATATATTAAAACTCGTTCATCTTAATAAATAAACAATTAAAAAAGAGAAAAGGGAATGCGCGATGTTCTATTAACACCCGGTATATATAAAGTCTTGATCTAATAAGGAATTTGAAATTTATTAAGACAGAAAAACTTATAGACCATAGAAATGCATTACATGCGTTAAACATTCAGCTATTTTCACTTCCGGTTTCACCGGAAATGACATCAACTTTCTTATTTTTAATGAAACACCTTGTATATTTTTGCACATTCCGAATTATGATGAAACTCTGACTAAGTCTGTCTATGCCAATGAAGGGAAGTTTTGACAGTCCATAAATATTTTTCTTTAACTTGATTTGAATCGAGTTGCTCTTAATAGTAAACAAAACAAAAAATTTTTAGATGTCAAAACTTCACTGAAACCGGTGGAACCGGAAGTGAAAGTGGTTTTTAAAAATATATTAAAATGTAACTCGTTTATCTTAATAAATAAATAATTAAAAAAGAAAAAAGGAATGCGCGATGTTCTATTAACACCCGGTATATATAAATTATATGCGCTAGAAATTCAGCTATTTTCACTTCCGGTTTCACCGGAAATGATATTAACTTTCTTTTTTTTTGAATGGAACACCTTGTATATTTTTGCACATTCCGAAGTATGATGAAATTCTGACTAAGTCTGTCTATGCCAATAAAGTGAAGTTTTGACAGTCCATAAATATTTTTCTTTAACTTGATTTGAATCGATTTACTCTTAATAGTAAACAAAACAAAAAATTTTGGGATGTCAAAACTTCACTGAATTAGCTTAGACAGACAGAATTATGTACATCCTAATTACGATTATGTGAAAATAAAAATAAGAACGTTGATGTCATTTCCGGTGAAACCGGAAGTGAAAGTAGTTGATTTTAAGCCCATATGATGCGTTTTCTGCTTTATAAAATATACTAAAATTTACTTCGTTCATCTTAATAAATAAAGAAAAAAGGGGAACGCGCGTTGTTTTATTAACACCCGGTATATATAAATTCTTGATCTAACAAGGAATTTGAAATTTACGAACACAGAAAAACTTATAGACCATAGAAATGCATTATATGCACTAAAAATTCAGCTGTTCACTTCCGGTTTCACCGGAAATAACAAACTTTTTTATGTTTAATAGAACACCTCGTATATTTTTGCGTATTCTGAAATTATAAGTCTGTCTATGCCACTAAAGTGAAGTTTTAACATTTTAAGAATATTTATTATAACTTTATTAGAATCGATTTAGGTGGGTGTAAGCACTCTTCATGGTAACCAACAAAAAATATTTTTGGGAAGTAAAACTTCACGGAATTAACATAGACAGACTCAGAATTACATCTAAATTCCGAATATACGAAAACATACAAGGTGTTCTAATAAAAATAAGAACGTTGTCATTTTCGGTGAAACCGGAAGTGAAAGTAGTTGATTTTTAGCCCATATAATGCGTTTTCCGCTTTATAAAATATATTAAAATTTACTTCGTTCATCTTAATAAATAAAGAAAAAAGGGAATGCGCGATGTTTTATTAAAAAGTTATAGACCATAGAAATGCATTATATGCGCTAAAAATTCAGCTATTCACTTCCGGTTTCACCGGAAATGACATAGACTTTTTTATTTTTAATAGAACACCTCGTATATTTTTGCATATTCTGAAATTATAAGTCTGTCTATGCCAATAAAGTGTAGTTTTAACATTTTAAGAATATTTATTATAACTTGATTAGAATCGATTTAGGTGGGTGTAAGCACTCTTAATAGTAACCAACTAAAATATTTTTGGGGAGTAAAACTTCACTGAATTAGCATAGACAGACTCAGAATTACATCGTAATTCCGAATATGCGAAATATACAGGGTGTTCCATTAAAAATAAGAACGTTGATGTAATTTTCGGTGAAACCGGAAGTGAAAGTAGCTGAATTTTTAACACCATATAATGCGTTTTCTGGTTTATAACATATACTAAAATTTTACTTGTACAATTTAATAAATAAAAAAAGGGGATGCGCCATGTTTTATTAACATATCAAGTCTCTAACAAGGAATTTCGAACTTATTAAGATGCATTATATGGGCTAAACATTCAGCTATATTCACTTCCGGTTTCACCGGAAATGACATTAATTTTTTATTTTTAATGGAACACCTCGTATATTTTTGCATATTCCGAATTATGATGAAATTATGAGTCTGTCCATGCCAATTAAGTGAAATTTTAACATTTTAAAAATATTCTTTTTAATTTTATTAGAATATATTACTTGATAGTAACCAACAAAAAATATTTTTGGGAAGTAAAACTTCAGTGAAATATCATAACAGGCTCAGAATTACTAATTTGGCGTGGCGACCTACGAAGACTTCTCTACTACGCCAGTTGCACCGTTAGGCGGCAGCATTTTTGACGCCAATATACGCCTTTGCCATAAAAATTCAGATTTTGAGGCCAAAAATTAATATTTTGTTGTGAATAAATATATATTTTTGTGTCGACTACCAACGTAGAGCAATTAATTTTGGTAAATGGTTTTTCGACGTTAAAAAATCAGAAAATTGTCAAAAATTAATTTATGACGTCAATTGATACATGTTGAATAAAAACTTTTTTTTTATATCTAAAAAATGGCTAGTGGTAGAAAAAAAAAACGAGGCGTACCAATTTTATGCATTTTTTAACGTAGAATAATCATATTACTGACTCAAATTGCTGAACAAATTAAAAAAATTGCCCCCTCCCCCACTTTGGGACGCCCCGGGTTTAAATAATTTTATTCGAATGGTGTTAGATAGTGGCACTTGGTACACAGGGTGGCCACTTTTCTGGAAAACATGGAAAACCGGGAAAAGTCAGGGAATTTAGATTTTTTTTATTTTGGTCAGGGAAATCAGGGAATTTTACCAATTTCAACGTAAAGTCAGGGAATTTCACGAAATAGTCAGGGAAAATTCTGTAAAATGCAATTATTTTAATATTTTTATTTTTGCCTGCAAACCGAAAACTTTGTTACCTACGTACAATATGTTTGAAAATTTATATTTATTGTATTTGGTTTTTCTTTAAAGTTTAGATGTTGTATTTTGTTACGCTTGTTGAAAAATTTCCATTTGCTATAAAGTAATTTAAGTTTACTTTTGCTAATTTTTATGTTGGGTTACAATTTTGTTAAAAAAAGCAGTTGAAATTGAAAACAGGTTTTGTACCAATAAAATGAGTCAGGGAAAACTGAAGTTTATCAGTCAGGGAAGTCAGGGAAAAGTCAGGGAATTTGAAAAGCAGTTTTAAGTGGCCACCCTGGTACATAGTACTAAACCATATGCCAAATTTCACAATTTTGTATTGAAGGGTGTCAGATATATTAATTAAAACTTAAACTTTATTCGCCCCCTTTAGGGGACCAAATCTCCCCTCAGAAGCATTTTAGGGCACATGTTAACATCAACTTTTGTTGGTCATTTCAGCGAGTACAATACACCTATGAATAGCCAGCCCACCATTTTTGTTACACCCTGTATATACTTGTCTCGTAATCCATGATATAAGAAAAGATCAGCTTGTTTACGGGAATGGTTCTAAGGTTGAGAACTCGCTTACCAGTGCGAGAATCTTGAGTTCAATTCCCATAAATTCCTTTTTTTTTAATTATGGGAATTGAACCAGTAGGACCACTTCCACTAACCACAATGCTGTGGAAACACTCGGTAAAAAATGATTATTTAATATTTTTTTTTAAATTCCGAAAGCAGAAATAAAGATGTATTTGTTTGGTTAGAAAATATTTGAAAAACATTCCCGCAATTTTCTTATATTTAAACATTTTCAAAAATTTTCAAAATTTTTGAAAAATGTGCAAACCCCAAAATATTTTTCATTTTCAAAAATTTTCATAATTTACAAAAATCTACAAATTAAGAAATTTTCCAATTTTCATGTGTCTAGATATTTTTTAAATTTCAAAATTTATCTAAATTATCAAAATTTTTGAAAATTTTAAAATTATAATTTTTTTAATTATTTGAAATTTGTAAAAAATTTCTATTTTTCGACGTACTTATCTAAAATTGGAATTGGAAATTATTAAAAAATTTTTGAAAATGTAAAATATTTTCGGTTTAAAAATTTTTAGATACATTAAAGTTTAGAAAATTTCTAAATTTGGAGATTTTTGTGAATTATGAAAATTTTTGCAAATTAAAATATTTTGGGTTTTGAAAACTTCAATAATTTTGAAAATGTTTAGATGCCTACATTGAAAATTATGATAAATTTTTAAATTTTAAAATTTTTAAATGAAAGAAAATTGCCGGAAGTTTTAAAAACTTAAAAGCTGTAGTTTTTAAAATTTTGAAAATTTATGATATTTTGAAAAAGTGTGGAAATTTTGTTTTTAAATAATGTTAGAAAATTTAATAATTTAGGAGGAAATATAGAAGAGATTGGTTTATTTATTTACAAATATCTAAAAAATGTTTTTAAATAAAAATCAATATTGTAAAGAATACTTAATAATTAAAAATATCTACAAGATATTTTTAAATACCCGAATTAAAAATATCTCAAATATTTTTAATCGCTTCTTCTTAAAGTGCCGTATTCATTAATGAATGTTGGCAACAACTTCGGCAAAGTTTTCTCGGTCTTTAGCTGCTCTAATCAATGCATGGGTACTCATATGTGTCCAGTCTCTGATATTTTTGAGCCAGGAACATCTTCTTCGTCCTCGTCCCCTTTTTCCATCAATTTTCCCTTCCATGATGAGCTGTAAAACGTTGTATTTATCATTTCGGTACAGGTGTCCCAGGTATGCTGTTTTCCTTTTTCTTATAATTGTTAGCAGTTGCCTTTCTTTGTGCATTCTTCTCAGCACCTCTTCGTTTGTAATGTGTTCTGTCCACGATATGCGCAGCATTCTTCTGAATAACCAGAGTTCGAACGCGTTTAATCTCTTTTCCGTGTTGGTCTTGAGTGTCCAGGTCTCGACGCCATATAGTAACACTGAGTATATGTAACATTGCACGAATCTGTATCTTGTTGCCAGTCGAAGGCTGCAATTCGTAAGTAGCTGTTTCATTCTTAGAAAAGACGATCTTGCTAATTCTATTCTGGATTTTACCTCCAGATCCGGATCTCCATCTTGCGTCAGCCAGCAACCAAGGTATTTGAATTTTGATACCTTCATGATTTGTTGGTTATATATTGTCAGTTGGGCTCGTGCTATTGGTGTTTTGCTGAATATCATGAATTTTGTTTTCTTAGTGTTTATTTTTAATCCGACTGCGTCTCCTTCTCGAGTTATTGCATCCATCAAGCGCTGTAGACCCTCCAGACTATCCGCAATCACTGCCGTGTCGTCGGCATATCGTATATTGTTAAATAGCTCACCATTTACTTTTATGCCGTCCTCAGTGTTTTCCACAGCTTTTCTAAAGATCTCTTCTGAGTAGATGTTAAATAATAAAGGTGAGAGGACACAACCTTGTCTAACGCCTCTTTTAATTGGAATAGCTTCGGTGTTTTCATTATCCAACCTTACTGTGGCATTCTGGTTCCAGTAAAGATTTTTGATGGCGTTTATGTCTTCGTAGTCCAGACCTTTCTCCGCCAGTATTCTCATTAATTCGCTATGTTTAACGCGGTCAAATGCCTTTTCGTAATCGATGAAGCAAATGAAGACGTCTTTCTGTTGGTCTCTACATTTTTGCAGTAGTACTGATAAGCTAAATAACGCTTCTCTTGTTCCAAACCCCTTCCGAAATCCAAATTGTGAGTCACTTAGATCTTGTTCACATTTCTTGTATATTCTGCGATGTAGGATTTTTAAAAATAGTTTAAGTACATGACTCATAAGGCTTATGAGACGGAATTCATCGCATTTGTTTGCATTTGATTTTTTCGGCAAGGTGGTGAAAACTGATTTCAACCAGTCTTTTGGTAATATTCCAGTTTGATAAATTGAATTGAACAGGTTGGTGAGTAATTCAATGTTTTCTTCGTCTAAGAGTTTCAGAAATTCGTTATAAATCTGGTCTGGTCCGACAGCTTTACCATTTTTTGTGTTTCTTAGTGCACTGGTGATTTCTACCGTCAGTATGTCTGGTCCATGCTCTTCTGGAATTACATGTTGAGGTTCTGTTCTCTCGTCTTCGAACATGTCTTTTATGTATTCCATCCATACTTGGTGTAGTTCTGCTTTGTTTGTTATTAGTTGATTATTTTTATTCATGATCTTAATACTGTTATACTTTTTTGGAAAGCCTGTAATCTCTTTAATCTTTTTATGTATGTTAAAAGCATCATGTTTTGCTTCCAATTCCTCTATTTCGTTACATTTCTCATTTAACCATTGTTCTTTTGCTTCCCGTGTTTTTCTTTGTATCGTGTGATGTGTTTGTCTGTATTGTTGTTGGTTTTTGTTTTTGTAGCTTCTTCTTTTGTCCATTAATGCTAAAATTTCTGGGGTCATCCAGGGCTTTTTGTTGCTATTGGAGTCATGCGCAATAATGGTGTTTTGTGTATTAATGATGGCTGATTTTAACTTGCTCCAAGCGAACTCTATGTGTTCTGTATTTACTATATTCTTTATGTTATTTGTTCGTTCTTGTAATTTATCTGCCTTTATATTTTTATTTAGCTCATGCTTTAGTTCTTCGTATTGTGTTGGATCTTTCAATTTTTGTATATTGGGTTTCTTGTAAGAACGGGTTTGTATTTTCTTAAGGCGTATGTTAATATTTCCTATAACCGGATTATGATCTGAGCCTACATCGCTTCCAGGATATGTTTTGACTCCCGTTAACCCGTTTCTATATCTCTTATTAATTAAAAGATAGTCTATCTGGTTTCTTATAATATGGTCAGCAGTGTGTTGTGGAGATGTCCATGTATAAAGTCTCCTCGGTGGTAGTTTGAACCATGTATTCGAGACCACCATGTTTTCTTCTTGGCAAAGTTGTATTAGCCGTTCTCCTCTGCTGTTCTGTTCACCTAAACCGTATTCTCCCACGATGTCCTCTATTTTGCCCTTGCCCACTTTGGCATTGAAGTCTCCCATAATAATAACGACTTCGTTTCCTTTTATGCTTTTTCTTAGTTCTTTTATTTGCGCGTATAGTTGTTCGATTTCCGCATCTGGTTTATCCGCTGTAGGGGCGTATATTTGGATGATGTTGATATTTTTTGGCGTTGCTTTTAGCTGTATAAGCAGTGCACGGTCTGATAATGGCACGAAATTAATGAGAGTTTTATTCGTGTCTTTGTTAACCATAATGGCGACACCGTTTAGGTGTTCTGCACTGTTGTTACCTGAGTAATATATCGTATTTGTTCCAATATTACATTTTCCACACCCCGGCCATCTTGTCTCTGATATTCCCATAATGTCTACATTAAGTCTATTCATTTCTTGGGCTACATTGTGAGCCTTGCCTGCCATATACAGGCTTCTTACGTTCCATGTACCTATTCTGGTACCTGTTCTCTGTTTTATATCATGTTTCTTCGTGGGGATTCTTCGCACCCTTTGACTATCTAAAGCCTGCCACGGACTAAGGGCCACATTTGTATTTTGACTTGCCATAATTGTTGTATCTTGAGAGGAAATTGCGCAGTAGTTTCTCTTTGCTTTCTGCGCCGCAGTGCTATGGCCGGTGGGGCATTGCGCTTCGCCCATAGGTGTCCGGTAATAAGCCTTTAAAGAAATCAACTTCAGTAGCCTTATCCCAGTACTGACAACACCGCTGCCTGCTGTCAGCCAGTTTTGGTCCGCCCCGGGTATTTTATTTCCCCGGTACTCACCATATCTGGTGAGCATTCCCCTATCCGCCACCTGGGGAGGCGCCCGATGGGGGACTGGTAACCCCACACGGGATCGCTTACATATGAGATATTTAACAATTCCTCTATTTTAAAATAAAATAATTTTCAAATAAAAGGTATTTTTAATTTTAAATTAATATGAAATATCTTAGAAAGAAATAATTAATTAAAAATATTTCAATAATTCACAAATTAATAAATTCGAAATATCTTAGAAATATTTACAATTATTTAATGATATTAATAATATCTTATACTTTATGAATTTGAAATAATTATAAATATCTACGATTCTTTAGAGACAGCCTATAATAAACAAAATATATTATTAAAAATTGCAGTGCCGAATAATTAATTTAGTTGCAAATTATTGATCACGCTCCACTCGCACTCTAACATCATCATCATCCTGTCATCTAATGTTTAAGTTGATGTCCGGAATCAGTCATTTCAAAGTCTGTGCCAAATATGTGTGGAAAGGTTTAGAAGGGTAGATAACGTGATAAAACGGTACGAGAAAGGGACTAGAATGGGCACAGACTTCGTTATCTACGCTCCAGCACCCGCTTCATTTCATTTAGCTCCGTCATTTCCGACATACAACTTCCTGTTTCTTATTAAGTTACTTCATCATATCAAATAGTAAATACTTTGCTTCGAGCTAGAGTCATACGCTTAACTTAACATTCTATGGCTTAATTAAAGTGAAAGTGCTTGTAATTGCGACAAGAGAATGATACTTTTTTTTATTACTAATTTGCGTTAATTATTGCTCATTCCATCAGGGGGGCGTTTTTTAGCAAGGATAATTGCGTAGTTTTAGCCGTACTAGGAAGTAATATTTATGCTTGTTGTTTGCCGTCTATAATTGGAAAGTTATGTATTTAATAGTGAAATAAATAACAGCAATACATTTTTAAGTATTAGGTAGTGTAGCGGTAACTAGAAAAAGAAAACGTGACGTGTTTTTTTTTACATTACTGTAGCCAACACAGAAAATCAAATATCACTACAATTTCTCGCAATTTTAAAATGGTTGCGTTTTGGGGGGCGCTGCAATCGATGTTGGGTATTTTATGTTATTACGCAGGTTCGGCAGCAGATGGCTCTGTAATCGAAGTTAAGTATTAAATTTATGTGTGTGGTTTATAAAAAATATCTTTCTGTGGGTGGATGCGTGCGTTCGTTAATTCTTCGTATCCCCCGAACAGATGGTTCGATTTTGATGAGCTTCATTAATCGAAATCAGATATTTCAAATAATTCTACAATTAAACATATCTTTGATAATTAAAATAAATTGAATTGCGCAACATCTTGGATATTCGATAATTGTTCTATTTTTAAATATCTTAGATATTTTAAAATTAAGTAAATTATTAAATATACCTTAGATATTTTTTTATTATAAAACGTTATCACTGAGATTTTTGTAAACCAATGAATTAAAAGTTATTTAGATAGTTTTTATTATTATTAGTAAATTAAGTTCCGAATAGGTTCGAAATTATTAAAACTATCTTAGGTAATAATATACTTTTGAAAGAACCTCCATGAATTTTAAAATAATTAAAATTATCTCATATATTTAGAAATATCTACAGTTTATTTCGCATATAAATTCAGTTATTTGTTAATACCTGACAGGTATTTTAATAAATTATTTTTTTATAGATATTTTAAATAGAATTAAAATTACCAGTTTCTTCGATATTTTGAAATAAATTCATTTGCTTAATATCTTATTCTATTTTAAAATATCTTAGATATTTGAAAATAAATCAATTGTTAAATAAAGTTCAGATAATCAGATGTTTTGAAATTATCGCGATCTATAAGGTTGGTGCGTCCGATAATCTTTAAAATTACATCCGGGAAGAGGGGGGCAGCTGCTCACTAGTTGTGAATATCAGAAATGTTTTAAATTAATTGAATTTATCGTAGATATTTCAAATAATATTATAATAGAAATATCCTCGACATTTTAAAATAAATTTAATTTCACAATATCTTAGATATTTTAAAATATCCTAAATATTTTAAAGTAAAGGTGTGGTTAAATATCTCAGATATTTTGAAATTACCGTCATTTATAATTATTTCAAATTTCGATTAAAATTAAGTTATGTATGCTCAATCATGGAATGTTGCCAAATGTAGTTTGAGTTAGCAATAGTTTAAACCATACAGATAGCGGTAATTTTCCAATATTTTAGATGTCCGACATTTCCCCTTTATTTTAAAATATCCAAGATAATGAAAAATAAATTGATGTTACAATATCTAATATTTAAAAATTAGTTAGAAATATCTTTTAGATATTTCTGAAAAGATAAATGCAAATTTCTCAGAGATAAATTTAAATAATTAAAAATATCTTGGATATATTTCTTTCGTATACATACATTCACAGCGCAATTTTTAATTATATAGCAATATCTCGGATATTATTTGATCTTAGATATTTTGAAATTACCGCCATGTATAGGGTCTAGGCGTCTGATTGGATTTAAATGCTAAAATTGGGCAGCTGCTCTGATTTGCGCGGGTAAACATGTAAGTTAATTTTAAATTACAATCAAAATAATGTTATGTATACTCAATAACACAACGTTTCTAGATGTAGTTTGAGTTAGCGATAGTTCAAACCATATAGCTGACGGCAATTTCAAAATATTTTGGATAACCGAGATTTCCCCTTTATTTAAAATATCTAAGATATTGAAACATAATAATATGATTTTGCAATATCTAAGATATTTTTAAATAGTTAAAAATACCTTTTAGATATGTCTGAAAAGATGAATATAAATTTCTGAGATAAATTTAAATAATTAATAATATCTTGGATATATTTCTTTCGTATACATACATTCACAGCACAATGTTTTATTATATAACAATATCTCAGATATTATTTGATAATTAAAAATGTATTAAAGATATTTCGAATTCGCTTGTTTGTGAATATCTGCGATATTTTTCAGACATTTCAAATAATTTTATGCTTAAAAATCTTGTTAAAAAATTAAATTTATTTTAAAGTATCAAAGATGGTGTAAAATATTTAAAAATATCTTTTAGATATTTCTGATTAGATTCTTAAAAAATTTACTAGATATTTTAAATATTTACAAATATCTTAGATATATATTTAAATAAATAAATATGTTTCTGAGATATTTTTAAATCATATATAATTTGTACTTTTATTTTATATCTAACATATTAATCAATCAATCATATAAATCAATTTTTTATTTTATTTTAAAAGATCTAATATATTCTTAAATATATAAAAATATCTTTCAGATAGATTCCCTAAATAGATGAAAAAAATATTCAGAAATTTTTAAATAATTGAAAATATCGTATGTATATATTCACAGCACACCTAAAGTTTTCATTATATAAAAATATTTCTGAGATACTATTTAGTGATATATGGAAAATATTTCTAATTCACTTAATTGTAAATATCTAAAAGATGTGCATAAATAATTAAATTTTTTATAGATATTTCAAAAATTACTAAAAGATAACGTCCATATTTGAAAATTCTAAGATAGTTCAAAATAAAATAATTTTCCAATACCTAAGATATTAAGAAATTAAATTTATTTTAGAACAAATAAGATATATTTAAAAATATATTTTAAATATTTTTGAAGAGATTAATGAAAATTTCTTAAGAGATATTTTTAAATATCTTGGATATAATAAATTCCTTTACATACATTCACAGTACAGACGTAACATTTTTTTGTTATATAAAAATATCTCTTGAGGTATTATTTAATAATTAAAAAATATCAAAGATATTTAGATTTAACTGTGAATATCTGAGAGATATTAATAATAATTAATTAACATTTTCATAGATATTTGAAATAATTTTGATGTTTTTACTCATTTAAAAATATCTTTGGGGTATTTCCAAAAGATGAATAGAAAATTTCTCATAGATATTTTTAAATAATTAAAAATATCGTAGATATATTTAAATAATATACATTTACAGCACACATCTAAAGATATATTTAGTTTATATGTAAGATAAATCAAATTTAATTAATAATACCTTTTAGAAAAGTTGTAACGTAGAGTAAAGTAAAGTTGAGCGGCGTTTCATACCATTTGACGAAATTAGCGGTAAAATTTTGCAAGCATCTTAAACTTATAGTTAAGTGTTTCGCCTATTGTAAACGAATGGCAATATTAAATATTTTGTTTAAAAAAAAGAGCAACTCTTAAGGCCGGTGGCCTTAGTCTTGCTCTTCTAAACGTGTTCCGGTTCGATTCCGGAGCAGGGTGCGTATGTTTGTACACGTTAGATCGGAGGTCATATGGCCCTGGCAGTTGATTACGGGGCGTGAGTGTAGCGAAAAAGGCACTCCTTGTCAATTTCTAGTTACGCCACTGTTGAGCTGTAAAATTTGCGTACGTCCTGGTTCTTAGATGATCAATAATTACATCTGCGTCTTTTTTATATCTTTCACATTAATCACCAAATGGTTTCCAGAAATTGAAATTGTTCCCGAGGGATTTTCCTATTAAATTAACTTTCTTTTGTGGCGGTTAACCCCCAAACCCCCGACGAATTATGCATTACCGAAGTTTGTCGACGTGGGCGGCCGAATTTGGTATTAAAATTTTATCCTGGGCTTTAACGTTAAATGAAGCGTCACTTTTCATGAATTTAAAGTCAATTTCTTTTTTACACATACACTCACACAGAGTGTCGTCGGCGGCGGCGGCGGCGGCGGCGGCGGCGGCGGCGGCGGTGTTCCATTTTTATCTCGATATTCGAAGGCGTCGCTTTACGACTCGACCACAACTTTAAATTCTGTTACTTAGCGGTGGTCCATTAAAAATACACCAATTTAGGAGCCGCCAGATGTTACTAATTGTAACATTTATATCTTACGACTCGTTTTCATTTGTAGGTAACTGCGGGCTCATTCATGCCATTAAGCGAATTAGCTGCCTGAAGTTGAATGAATTATTATAGGACCTACGGCCGTTTCTTGTTTGCTGCTTCTTTAAATGGATTTTTCTCTTTTTCTTGCAGTTTCGGCAAAAGGACCGGGGGCAGCGCCCGGAGGCAGAACGAATGCTTTGTGCTCGAACCCTCGGAGATGATTGTAGTAAGTTTTATTTTTATTCTAATTTTTTAAGTGTTAAAAGAGTTAAAAATCAATAAAAATAATTTTATTTATCGAAAGATTACTTGAAAAGTGTAAAAGGCGAACGGAAACGTATTATACAGAATGTTGCATAATTTTCTGTACAAACTTAAGGAGTACATTCATTTTAAGTGAAAAATGTCTTATAGACAGTCCCGAAACGCTTCCTTACGGAGGTATAGCCTCTCGGAAGATTAAATAGTCGAACCACGTTTTAGTTAATATCTCTGCCAAAAATTGAGATATTTGATTTAAATTTTGTACGAATATTTCTCTATTGATGTTGAACATTCTCACGTATTTTCGTTTAAATCCATTCTTCAGGGGCGTAGATGTAGGGGGTGTTCAAATTACATTAAGTTATATGCCGCATATCCCCCCCACATATACGCCCCTGGTTAATGGATTTAAACAAAAACGATCAAAGATGTAAATCATCATTAGTACAATATCTGTACAAAAATTGAATCAAAAATTTCAGTTTATTGTGGAGATATTAATTAAAAAGTGATTAGATAGGTCCTTTTTTTGCAGGCTGTAACTCCGTAGCTCGTCCGGTAGATGTAAGCGGCAGTGTTATTTGTTATGACATCACACAAGATAATTAGTGATGGGCATATTCGAATGGTTGCTTCTCGCATGATTTAACTAATCGATATATTCGTTTGGAATAATCATTCGGTTCTCGATTCTAATGTTAAATCAAATCACTCTTGTTTTGTTGTGCCGCGGATTTGCTCGGATTGTACATTGGAAGCTGGCTATCCCCTAAAAGCTTGCCTCCGAAGAATTTAAAATTGCAAAATCATTCGAACGATTTTTTCGTAACCTCTCGAAGTATTTCGAGATATATCAATAATCGAAAGATTGGATTATTCGAATGAACCCATCAGTACAGATAATAGTTATCAAGAATGTTTTTAAAATCGGAAATTATGAAAAACCAATTTTGGTGTATTAATATGTAGGGGTGGGCGATATATCGAGACATATCGATATTTGTTTGATATCGATAAGTCGATATGAAGAAATATTCGAATATTGATCTATCGATGCTTATCGATATATTGATATTTATCGATAAATTGATAGTCGATGTCATATTGCGTATCGATATCTGAATTCCAATATTGCCACCCCTACGAAATACTCAGGTACACAAATTTTAAAAAGATATACAGGGTGTCTCAGACATGACTCCCCAGGCCTATAACTTTGTTATTTTTAAAAATAACTATAATAAACTATATATATATTCGTAAATGGGAGCAAATTCTCTATAAGATGGAGAAAAAATTTTAGAAAATCTGTACTCATATTATGGCAGCGATATTCAACTTTTTTTTTTCAAATTGCACACTATGCTTTTTTTCGGTCATTCTGATAGTACTCTTTATTCTCTTTACAACCATGTAAACCAATATGGGTCTTACATAAGGAAATTCTCGAAAAAAATACGATTGAAAGTTGAAGTCTAGGTTTGCCATGGAAACAACTGATTTTTGTAATTTGTACTCGTCGGGCGATGAAAACAATAGCGTAGTGTAAAAAAAAATGCCCATTCATTATTTTTATACAATATTACCTTAATTAACTGAATGCTAATGACAAATTAATTACACTGGGGAACACAAATTTCGTTGACTTAGATCTGACACCTGTTTTTGACTAACTTTTGGCACCTGAATCCAAAAATTACCTCAGTTTTTGTCTATCACGTCAACCTTTTAAGCTATAGGATACCCTCTCTTTGTCTCAAAAGTCATACAAAATGTGCATAAAAAGGAAAATAAAGGTAAAAATTACTAAATATACTGTTCACAGAGAATAACTTTATTCATACAAAGGCTATATATAGTTACTGTAAGTCAAATTGTGTTCATACAAGTAGTAACGTTCTATTACCAAACGGAAATGCCGAATACAGATACTTGGAAAAGTCTCCTTCAGTTGGCAAAGCTTTAACAAATTGCTTCATGAGACCCAGTTTTATATGCAGAGGTGGAATAATGTACTTTCTGTCGACAAGTGGCTGATGTAGAATGTTTGGATCACCAGGTTTGAGGTCAGATCTTGGCGGCCAATTCGACTGTACCCAATGCTTCTCACGAGCTCTGCTGTCCCACATACATAAAAAACAGGGATACTTCAGATACTTGGTATATCCGCGTTGCTGGCCAAGAAGGAAGCAGACCGTTTTAAGGTCAACACAGATGATCCATTTGTGCATGGTGATATTGCAACAAATCAGTGACTCTTTATGTTTTCATATTCTTCACGCAAACAAACTGATCGAAAGTAGGATACCTTAGCTCCTTTTTTAAGCAAGTTTTTCTCGTGCAGTCTTGATGCTAGGAGTTCTGAAGCCTTTTTGGATAGTCCCAAATCTCGTGTCAAATCATTCAACTCATACTGATCAAATCCCTTACGAACGGAGTCATCTTCAATTTCAAAATCTTCATCGTTGGTGTCACTTCGATCTTCACCATACTCGTATTCCTGTATATCGAAAGAGGGTAATTCTTTGAAAACTGGCACTGGGATTTCAGCTGAATGAGGCACTGGGCGTATAGCTGATGGTAAACTAGGATACTCTATTTTACATTTGTTTTTCTTGTTGCATCCTGACGTTTTCACTATACAAAAGTAAGTCACTAGAATGATCTCTGGGCTCTAGCCAAATGATAGGTATACCAAATGGCAATTTATCACGTGTTCCCTTCGTCCACATCCATAAACTCTCGACACACTGCTTGCACACCTTGTGAGGGGCCCAAGATTTATCTTGATCTCCAATTTTCACTTTAAAACATGCAAAATAGGCTTGCCTGACAAATGCGCTGATGTTTGTCCTTTGACTGGGAATGGTGAAACTGCCACATATATAACATAACGAATCGAGGCTGTTTAAGCACTTACGACGCGAAATAGCAGATGCAAACATGATCTAAAGGAAATTTACATATGTAAATAAAAAACTAAACATATGTAAATAAAAAACTAAAACTAAACGTCGTACTACACTATCTCAGGTGTAATTGAATAGCCTAGACAAGGTATGAATTTGTTGCTGGACTCCTACGGCGTCATTCACCCCTCCCCAATCGAGGAAGGTTTACTTCAGCCAATAGGAGAGCACTAGTGCTTCCTATGATCCAGGCTCGATCCAGCGGAAAGTGGTCACATTAAGATAAGCTGTAGAAAAAAAACTTGACGTGATAGAAGAAAACTAACTACAGTTTTGAAATCAGCATGCCTATTTAACTTTAAAACAGCTGAGAAATCGAACTCAACAGAAATTGTGTTAAAAATTGTTCCCCAGTGTTATAATTACAAAAATTGTTCAAAATTCTCTCCGTTTTCAGTTGCGCAACATTCAAGTCTATGTAGAAATTCTCTACTTGTAACTTTTATTAATAATTCTGGAGGAATATTACTGCAGACTGTAGTAATATTATCTTTCAGTTCATCCAAATTTTCAAATGGACTTGAATAGACGTGAGATTTTACATATCCCCACAAGAAATAATCTAATGGTGTAATATCGGGTGAGCGAGCTGGCCAGCGCACTGGTCCGTTTGTTCCGAACCAACGAACTCTATAAACGTAATTTAAGTGATCTCGAACTGCAAGACTATTGTGAGGTGGAGCACCATCTTGTTGTAAAAGCAACCTTCTTCTGATATTAAGCGGCACATTTTCCAGCAGTGTTGGAAGCGTATTTTGAAGAAATAACAAGTAACGATCACCGGTCAAAGTGCCTTCATAGAAATAGGGCCCTATTAAGTGTTCTCCTATTATGCCACACCAAACGTTAATCCCCCACATGTGCTGAAAATTTCTTTGTCTGATCCAGTACGGCTGCTCTGTTGACCAGTATCTTGAATTCTGTGTAGTCACCAGTCCATTATTGTGGAATCTACTTTCATCCGTCCACAGTATCCTTTTAAGAATGTCAGGTTCTTCTGAATAATTCGCCATAACCCAACTGATAAACTCCATTCGGCGGTTACTATCCCCTTGGTGCAGTGCATGTACTCGCATAAATTTGTAAGGTCGGTATGCATTCTTTTTCAAAATCCTACCCACAGAAGCCCTTGATATGTCACACTGAGATGCAACGGTGCTAAGCGAAGAATTAGGATGTAATTGAACATACCCCAAAACTGCCACTGCATGAGCATCATCTGTAGCGGTTCGTTTATTTATATTTGGAATTTTCTTGTTCTTTTTAAATGACCCATGCTCAAGAAGGTTCGATGCCAAGTTAATAAACGTTTTATGATCAGGATGTATTCTTTCCGGATACCTTTCTGCATACAACCTTGCTGCTCTTCTTGCATTCTTCTCGCATAAACCATAAATAAGGATCATATCAAGCTTCTCAGAATTAGTGTAATTCATTTCTAATATGATTTTAAACAAGAACATACAAATACAGAAAGAATAACTGTCGTTCTTTGCAACGTAAATTGCAATTGTTTTACAGCTATACGCTATTGTTTTCATCGCCGACGAGTACAAACTACAAAAATCAGTTGTTTCCATGGCAAACCTAGACTTCAACTTTCAATCGTATTTTTTTCGAGAATTTCCTTATGTAAGACCCATATTGGTTTACATGGTTGTAAAGAGAATAAAGAGTACTATCAGAATGACCGAAAAAAAGCATAGTGTGCAATTTGAAAAAAAAAAGTTGAATATCGCTGCCATAATATGAGTACAGATTTTCTAAAATTTTTTTCTCCATCTTATAGAGAATTTGCTCCCATTTACGAATATATATAGTTTATTATAGTTATTTTTAAAAATAACAAAGTTATAGGCCTGGGGAGTCATGTCTGAGACACCCTGTAGAAGGTGATTTGTAAAACTTACAATATTAACAGTGAAAAATTACATTAACATTGTAAATAGTAATGTAAGCATTTTCCTTCCCGTTCGCTAGGAGGGTGGGGCGATATATCGACACATATCGATATTTTTTTGATATTGATAAATCGTTATCAGGAAATATCGATATAATTTTGATATCGAATATCGATATGCAAATTTTATTATCACCCACCCCTATTCATATGTAATGATTTCACAGATGGCAGCACTTAATATTAGCCAATCATGGAGCTTAAATTTTGACAATCGCCACGTTTGGTTCTGCTGCCCTCTAGTAGATAATATATTAAATCATACTTACAATTTTTAAAATAAAACTAATAAAAACTTGGGGAAAACATCTATAAAAACACCAAAAGAAATTCGAAAATTGTTAACCTATCCACTGTTATATTTTTCAGTTTTTTGTCGTGTTTTCTTATAATCTAATAAGTTCGAGTAAGCAATTTCCTCGAAATCAAACGAAAATCTAGGCAAGGAAAAAAATCGCAAAATACTTACTGTTTTTTATCTTTTCCAATGATCTTTTTTTTAAAGAATTATGGGGGTGTACGTGAGCACAATTCCATGATTCTCGTCCCACCCCTTTACCCGGGCTCAGCGCACTTAGCGCTATTCACCGGTCTAACATGCCCCACCCCGAATAGGTATGCAACCCAACATACAACGTCTACGGACACGTCGGATTTAACTTATTCAGATAAATTTCCGACGGGCAGAGGATTCGAACCTACTGCCGTTGGGAATCTAGCTCTAGAGCCTGAGATTCTATCTACTAGACCCATCTAATGATGTAGTAAGACTTGTAGAAAAGAAATTAAAATTTAGAAACCCATAATAATACAAAAAAATTTGCCAACTTAAATTCACTTTTTAAATATTTTAAATGTCACAAATAAAATTTGTAGAAAACAAGGAAGGATACAGGACACTATAGAAATAGATGCGAAAATTCATAGAATTTCCAAACTACCACTTAGTTTATAGCAGAACAGTATATAAAAAATACAAAAGCAATCTCAAATTGTAGCAGACTGTAAGCAGGCGGACCAGCTCAGTTAAGAAGTGCGTGTATCGCATGGGTAGTTACTGGATCGAACCCCGACAGAGTTCGCTTTATTTTAATTGAAATATGTTTTTTTAAATAGTGTACATGGGTTTTATTAAGTTTCTTGTGGAAGCTGCTACTCGCTGGGATATTTTTTAAGGGAAAACGCCCCGCCAGCTGTTAGTGCCCAATTATGTACACACGGTCGGCCCACTAACGGCCGCTAAAAGAAATCTGCAAAGTTAGCTAAATATACCAAATTACGTCAGAAATTTTGTTTTTGTCTGTCCGAGATTTAAAATAAATAAAGCCTCGACTTTCATTTACTTTTCATTCGGCTTGTTGTAAACGACCACGCCTCCCTTGACGCTGATTGGCTGTAAGTGTAGCAGAGCGGTTGGGGATGCTTCTTATTATTTTGTAGATCTCTTAGAGTGATATTTAAATTCGTTAAATGAACCGGTGTAAAATCTTGATTTAAATCAATCCTTACCGCAATTATGTTCGTTTTAAACGATTTCACTACCGATATTACTTATAAACAAGTTCTGCTGTATTCATGCTCGTTTTAAAAGTTTTAAAATATCTATATTCGTTGCAGATAAATGATTCTTGTAGCATCCGTGTTGGTTATTATTGATTTTTATTTTGTATCCATGTTCTTTATAATCATTCTATGTTCGTTATAAACAAGGTATGGTACCTTGTTTTTTTAAGAGGGTTTTTTTGAAAAAACCGAAAAATTTATGTTTTGTAGAAATGATACTGTTCGCTGTAAACGGATTTTGCTAATCACAGTACGTTTTAAACGAATTTCGTTGTATCCGTCGTTATAGAGAAACTTTTCTGTATTCGTGTTTGTTATAAACAAGATTTGCTGTATCCAAGTTCGTTACAAACGAGCTTTACATTTAATTTTAATATAAAAGTAAATTAGTCTTGGATGTGTAACTGAGGTAGGAATCAACTAAACCACGTAAAGATTGTCCTAACACATCTATAGGTCAAAATATTTCTAAGAAATTGGTCGCGCCTGCTAGAACACGAGCTATTAGTAGGCAACCATGTGCACGCAGTCGGCCTAGTGACAACCGGTAAAAAAAATATGTTTTCTAAATATAACAGATCAACTCGTAAATTACGTTTTCGACTCTCGGATATTTAACAAAGGCGGTAAAGCCCCGACTTTCGGAAAACTAACCACGGAAGTTTGTAGAACTATCAGTGTTTTCAACCAAATTTTTTAAAATCACCAACTTTGTGTTCAAAATGAGAGGTTTTCACTAGATCACCAAAACATTTCCAATAACACCAGAACTGCTGAAATTTCACGAAGTTTGGCAACACTGCTTGCAATATGCAAAGTTAATTAAATTGAATCATTCGTTCTCGAATGTTTTTAATAATCGATATATTCATTCGAAATAATTATTCGTAACCAAAATGCGAATTTGCAAATCTTTAAAACCTTAAAATCACTCGAATGATTTTCCGTAACTTCTCGAGATATTTTAATAATCGAAAGGTTCGATTATTTTCAATCGAAAATCCCATCACTACAAGACCTGGGTCGATATATCGATACGTATCGATATTCCACCGTATCGATACGGCGATTGGTATTAATGTTAAAAATTTATGACGTTTTTCAAAAAAATATTGCAGTTTTAGGAAGTAGCTGTAGTTTCCGAGCTTACACTATCCCGCAACTATATTTAATTTGCTTTATGTACGAATAACTGGTTTTAATATCAAGTTGGCAATAGGAAAACATTTTCAAAATTATCCAAACCAATAACGAAATTTTTCTTTCCTTTGGTTGCTGACGAACTCTTTCCGGACGAACCTTCCGCCCCCAAACCACAACAATAATTCTATTGTAAGTAATGTACAATTAACAGGAAAATCTTATCGGTTCTGACGAAACAAAACGTAATTGTGGTGGAATGACGTCATTTCGACGGCGCCTGCTATTTGCATAAATACACATTAATATGCTGGTTGCGAAATTTCATAAAAAAATTCCGTAATCGTGGGTTGCATTGAACTTCCTTTGTTATTTCCTGAAGATATAAAAATGTGCATATTATGGTTGCAATCATGTAGGTACAGTCTGCGACAAAAAACGGGACACTTATTTATATATATTTTGCTGTTGTAAATATTCAATAGTTATACCACGAGCAAATTGAAAATAATCGGGTTAATTTACATGCGCGCCATGCCATGCATCGCGAAAAATATTTAATAGTGGTTTTGTACAGCGTTCTGTCCCCAACAATCATCTTTATGGTCCACAAAAAATTAAATTCAGAAATAATACAGAATGTTTCAATATTGTATGCCAAAAATTTACTAGAGTTTCTGTGGTACAAAATAAAAAGTTATAACGTTTTTTAGCTAAATCCAATTTCTTCAATAAAAAACATTGCGTACATGTATTTAATGTATGCTCATGCATTTGGGAACAGCGTGCAGACATGAGAGGCGCCTATACGGGGATGTATTTCCACTCGCTATACTGCAAGGTATGTGGTATATGCATAATGGTGCTCCAGTACTTTCAGGCGAACGACTCGAGATCATCTGCATAATGTAAGGTCGAAAGGAGCCAAAGAAATGGCCTTCACGTTCTCCAGACCTTATTCCACCCGACTTTAACTTTGGGGGCTTTTGAAAGATTTGGTTTATCCAGAAACTATCAATGATATTCCAATTTTTGG
Source organism: Ctenicera cuprea (assembly GCA_958336395.1). Classification (NCBI taxonomy): domain Eukaryota; kingdom Metazoa; phylum Arthropoda; class Insecta; order Coleoptera; family Elateridae; genus Ctenicera; species Ctenicera cuprea. Next base: position 38,841,562 of record OY284495.1, on the reverse strand, counting down.
TCAGAGGGTGGTAATGTCATAACCGAGTGATTAGTTCTCGAATGATTTTAATAATCGCTATATTCATTCGAAATAATCATCCGTATCCAAAATTACAAAACGACTCGAGATCATCTGAATAATGTAAGTTCGAAAGGAACCAAAGAAATGGCCTTAGCGTTTTCCAGACCTAAATCCACCCGACTTTAACCTTTAAGTGTTTGACGGATTTGGTTTATTTTGAAGCTATCGTCGGACGAAGACGAATATTCTGGTTCATTCGAGATATTTCAATAATCGAAAGGTTCGAGTATTTTTATTAGAAATTGCCTGTCACTAGCCTATAGTTCGACGTGCTCAGTGCTGCTTCGAAACAAATGGTAGTCACTTTGAACATATTTTGTGAAGGACATAATAACGTTTGATTTTTTCAAAAAATTGATATAAATTTAAAGCAGACTTATGGTATGTTTACAAGAATGTTATTCTTGTTTTGTGCCACAGAATGCGCTCCTTAATTTTTAACGTACAGTATTAAAATAAGCTGTATAATACAATATATTAGTACGGCAAATCGTAAGCATCCCTGCATTTAAAAATGTTTCAGAAAGTTATTCTACTATCACTCATGAGCAGCTCAGCTTAAACACAAACGTTTTATAGTTCTCCTTCAGGAAATAAACGGGTTACAAACCAAATTAAAGCTCATTTAGTAGCATATGAATCTACAGAAATATACCACCCAAAGACAGACAGGGATTTACTAAAAATCACTTTTATTAATTCCTGGGGGTCGAAAATATGTATTTCCGTCAAAATCTGGAAATCGAAAAATTTACGTGGAATTATATGATACTGAATGTATGAATCAATGGAAATTATTAGTCGTCTAAAGACAGTTCAAATGTTTTAAAATGGCCTGAAATTAGTTTTACTCGTATACAGGGTGTATTAAATTACCCTGACACTATTATGAACTTTTTTATTATTAGAGCCACTGATATGAAAAATCGGCGAAGAAGTAGAACTTTTTTATGCCGATTAACATGTTCTTTACTAAAAAAAACAGTCGAACCTCTCGTTTTTGAGTTATTCCATAAAATAGTTTTGCTTAAAATTGAACATCCTGTATATTCCGAGAGAAAATTTAATTTTGAATAAAAACTTCCAATGCAATAGTAACCTAAAGTGGTAAATAAAAAAGTTAATACTTTTATGGCTAACACTTAAGTATCAACTGAAATCAGCTATCGATGGATTCATTCGAGTAATGTATTCGAATGAATTAAACGGAAATCTCGCGAATACCGATAATAGACGTGCGACTTATGCGTTTTGCATCAAAGCCTCGCCTTATCATCGCGTTAAGCGGTAACTCATTTCTAAATTAGTACGTTTACTACATTCATTCGAATAGTTTTGCCCTATTAGTTCGAACAGTTGGCAATAATCGAATAATTGGACAGAAACAAACTTTTTTCTTATCTACTTTAGGTTACTACTGCTGAGGAACTTTTATACTCAGATTTTAATTTTCTTTTAAAATATTCAAAAATATACAGGGTGTCCCATATGGAAAAAACGCTTATTGTATGGAAGAACCCAAAAAGGTATTTTTTTGTAAACAGCATCTTAATCACCATAAAAAATTTAGTATCGCGTTAACTTAACAAAAATCAACCAAAACAGTAATGCAGATATAATTTGCTGCACCCTGTATATTACTCGTATTTAAGAAAAATATAATACTGGGCTTAGGTTAATATTTTTGTACGATTACAAAGGTGGTATAGGTATTAATGATCAAACGAAATGCATTAACGTTGCAGTATTTCCAACACTCATTTGCAAGTTTACATTTACAGCAAAACAGACATTAAAACGATCATAATGACGTCATTAGATTTGATTTCAAAAACAATTAGATGTAATCGTAATGCTCGCCCGTTATTGTCTGTACCAGGAGCAGACAGAGGGTGGATTAAATTACCAGGAAGAAAAAGTTCAGTAATCACTATCAAGGTTATTGCCTGCTATAAATAATAACAATACGCAACTTCACTGAATTCAAAATTTAACGACTGTGTTAAAAAATGCATTTGAAATTGTGTTTGATAACTTTACTATTATGACGTTATAGTATACAAAAACGTTTAAAAAAATACCTTTTTCTCTTTTAATTACTTATTGTCAGTGTGACAATAGAACAAGGTTATTTGTTTTTTATATTCTCCATGCAGGAAATTATCTCGTGTCTTGTGCAACACGTTATTTTTATTATTACACAATAAATTGGACTTGATAATGACTAAGGAAATTTCTGATTCGTTCTGAATGTTTCGTGGCGGTAATTATGTTTGTTTTACTGCAAGGCAAACGGGAAATGCACTTTATTGTTGTAATCCATAGAAATCGTGTAAATAAATAACAGGAAGGAAATCGAAAGCAGGTGATTATTGCATCGTAACCATTTATAATAAGCCTCATTAAGACACCAAACAAACAATAATTGGAAATGCTGTTTTTTTTTCTAAATTATTGAGGTTGTTTATGAAGTCGTAATTCATTCTATATACAGAGTGGTCGAAAAAGATGTCTCGATAAAAAACTATAGAAAATGTCGTCACAATATTGTGATGACATTGTAAAGATGTTTGGGTATGGAAAACAAAATTATTTTTTTTGGACCACTGTGTATGTCAAAAAGAATGATCCTTGTAATTTAAATATTCCTATATTGAATAAATCATCAAAGGCGTTAATAAATTAAAAGCATTTATTTTAAATCTTCGAATAGTTAATAAATTACAACATATTTACATACATAAAATTTCGGCTCTCGCATCAGCTGGATCAGCAAGGTTACATAAATTCAGGGTTTGACGTGTAGAATATTGCATGTAAAAAAAATACTTATTATTATTTGTGGTTATTCTGCACGTAAAATAATGTTAAGCAAAATTAGACAGTTTAAACATAAAAAAGAAATTTCATTATCGGTGCATTCTCCGTAAAGGGGCGGGCCGCTATAGGGGCCTTTCGGACTCAGCGCCGACGTCCTAAGCCTCTCTTCAGCCTCGAAAGGATGGGTTAGAACAAGGAATTTGGATAAGGGATGATTTCTGTGGATAGTACTGTCCCAGTATTTACCTTGTGGACCAGGAAAACCACGGAAAAACCTGAGCCAGGACAGCCGGCCGGGCCAGACAATGAAACCCAAACCTCTTGAATGGAAGGTGAACTCGCCTACCGCGAGTTTAGGTTTTAAACGTAAATTATACAACTTAACCAAGTTCCTCCCCCTACACAAAAGTAAAATAATTAATATTAATAAATAAAAATTGAAATAGGTTAAAATAGTGAAAAACTAAAAACGTAAAATAATTGCGACCCGGGCCGTAGTTATGGTGAGGGCGAACGGTACTTCCGCCCCAGACGTAACGATTTAAAGGGCGCAATTTTATTGTACAATTTTTTATGGATCCAACTGATTTGTTGTTTGATAGCTGCTGACAATTAAGAGCATTTTGCAGTGCGGTACGTTTGAATAGAGAAAAGGCGGCGCATTCGTACCGTTGGATAGTGACATGACTCACCCCCTCATCTACTAGGCACACACGCGTTCATCTACATAGTAAAGTAAACACAATAATCTTATGTAGAGGTTTTTCTAAAATCTAATCGGTACATATTTTACATATTCTACATACTATTCTATATATTCTACACACTTTCCTTCTTTTTTTCGAAAAAAAAATTGAATTTTCGCCACGGTTTTGTTGTGTTCGATTCCATTTTTCATGCTACTAAAAAAATATGTCTAGTTTCCGCTTGCAGTTCCCGTTTGTTTTTGAAAGCTTTTTTTCTTGATGATTGTATGATATATCCTTGCATCCGTTCGGATGATATGAGCCAAAAAAAATAAGTAAATTGAATAAAATGGGTAACAGAGGGGCCTTGAATTACTGCCTATTTTCTGAAGTTGCATCACTGTTCGTGCAGCAATAACCATTGTAATAATTTTCTCGGTGAAATTTGTTTTATATTTTATACTCGCCTCATGAGTAGGAAATACCTGTAAAAAACATAAGAAAATAAATAAAATAAAATGGTAATGGGAACGGCTCTCGATTGGTGCCTACTTTCTAAAGTTATGCTACTGTTCGTACAGCAATATTAACTTAATAAGTGTAAGCAACTTACCATTTTAAAAATGTTGTTTCTTCCTGTGTTGTTTAAAAATGTTTGCGATTTATACGTGTTTATACGAGATCATCCTAACCCAACAAAATAGAAATTAACAGACTTGCTCGATTCATACTGATTATAAAGTCTTTAAATTTTATTTTACTATTATGAAATATTAGCGTTCTACACAGCACAACTTACGAAAGTTGACGAAAATTAAAATTAGAGTAATTTGGCAGTTGTTCTTTCTGCTCTATCTGGTAGGTAGGTACAATATTATTGTAGTTATAAAATATTAATCGAATATACACCGCAAGTTAATAAGCTAGCAGCGTGCTTTGTCCGCGATTAGGCCAGCTTATGGTATTTAAACAGCGGCATCAGCTTCGTGGCCGCTGGCATTTTTAGATCGTAGTCTAGAAGCGTTGTCTCGTGCTCGGCGTCTCTTTCGGGAATGAGGTATTAGCAGATTACGTTACAGTATCGCAACCGCACGGGCTATTGTGCTAGCGAATTTGTATCTTCTGTATGTTCGTGGCGAGCCACTAAAAGCAGAGACAGAGGGGAAGGGCTCCGGATTTAATATATAGAAAGATAGATAATATAATTCAATTAGCGAATTAATTAAATTTTAATTGTTTTATTTTTGATTAAAATATTGCATCCTTACTTATTATCTACAGAAAATCGTGTTATGTAGGAAACTTTTAAACAAATACGTACAGGTTACAACCAAATTGCTTAACATGCTGGTTATACAGAGTGTTGCATGACTTTCTGTGCACATTTAAGTAGTACATTCCGGAGACTATTTTAAGTAGAAATTGTCTAATAAACATTGGTCCGGAAACGCTTCCTTACGTAGTTACACAAAGTTTGCATAAACAAATTATTCCAAATAACAAGGGGGTCAAGGTGGAACTTCAGAAGGTTTGGGTTTGCGTAGAGACCGGACCGGGCGCTTGCATGCCCTGGTGGTGATCCTAGGGCGACTTTGCTTTGTTTGAGGAGTTCGCGGTGCTGGGGCGTGGACTTCGTCGAAACCTGTTGTAGCCGCTGCTATGCACTTGCAAGGGCTCGCGGTGTTACAGGGTTACCATTAACGTGATAAACCTGAAAAATACAGGGAATTTGCAAATTATTATAAACTAAAAAATTAAAATAAAGCAAACTTCAGAGAATTCACAATGAAAACCGTGGAAAATTTTTGGTTGAAAAAATTAATAGTTCTATGCATTGTTATGTTAACCACACAAAATCTTAGATCATGCTTAGAAACACGAGTTTAGTAACATGAAATGTTGAATATTTGTTCACGGAAATCCTGGGAAATTTAATATTAGATATTTTTAACAACCCTGTGTTAGGAAACTTCGCCGGGATGATGTAGCCGCTTGCTTTCTTGCAGGAGCTCGCTGTGTTGGGGGTGGCTTCACCGAAACTAATTCACCTTTGCAGGGGCTTGCGGTGCTGAGGGAGCAATGGCGAGACCTGGTGTAGCCGCTACTTCACTCTAGAAGGTTCGGGGTTGTTTCGGTTTTACTCGTTAAACTGTTTGACTCGATCATTGAGAATAATTTTTTTTTACTTGGAAACGCGTTGTTTATGGGTGTCCATGTCCATGAGATCATATGGAGCATGGTCTGTTCATTGTAAAGCAAGAGCGATGAGCCCTTTTGAATGATTTATGCTACTATTTACGTATTGCTTGCGTTTTCTTGTTGTGTAATAGTTGCATAAAACATTCAATAGGCTTCTTGATCATTTCTTGAAATGAACATATACTTTTCCCTATGCCATGTTCCGTATTCTTGTGGATATACTGATATATGATTTCGTTGCCTAACACCGTTAACAAAATTTCGTTGCATAGCACTGTTAACAAATTGCATAGCAACGTATACGCGATACAAACAAAACGTACCAGGGCTCTTATGCGGCTTTACCACCGCCCGGAACGAAAGGTTACTTCTTAAATTAAACAATTTTGGGAATTGGTGATTTTCTTTTTGCCGCATTATGAAAGAGTGTGACGAACCGTAGATGCTATGCAGAGAGAGGGAGGGAGGGAGTGAGGGAGGGAGGGAGGGAGGGAGGGAGGGAGGGAGAGAGAGAGAGAGAGAGAGAGAGAGAGAGAGAGAGAGAGAGAGAGAGAGAGAGAGAGAGAGAGAGAGAGAGAGAGAGAGAGAGAGAGAGAGAGAAAGCGCGCGCGCGCGCGCGGTATAGGCATGTCCGCGAATCTACGAAGCTGAATTCACTGTTGCAGATGACCACGCCCTCCTCGACGCTGATTGGTCGTGAATGAACCAGTGCGACTGGAGTTTCTTATTATTTTGTAGATCTCGTAGTAAGGGTGTAAGCTGCTGATCCGGGACATTTACGTTTGTTAAATTTACCGGTTTTAAAATATTGATATAAATTAAGATTTAAGAAAAAAATTACTTTATATAAACCCGCGATTTAAGGGCCAGATTAAAATAACCCCGGGTTATGAACAATCCGTACTGTATCCATGTTTGGTTTAAACAATTACATTGCCATATTACTTATATACAAGTTCTGCTGTATTTATGTTGGTTATAAAAAGGATTTTAATACATCCATGTTTGTTGCGAATGATTTTTTTTCAGTACCGATCATTTTTATAATGCAGTTTTACCGTATCTATATTCGTTATAAGCAGGGTTTACTGTGTTCGTGTTCGTTTTAAAGTTTTTTTTAGAAGTATTTATTGGTTATAAAAAATTCATATTTGTTGTAAACGACATTTATTGTAAAACAGTAAAAAGCGAATCCGTCGTTACGGACAAATGTGTTTGTATTCATGTTCGTTATAAACAAAATTTACTGCATCCATGTTTGTTATAAATGAACGTTACTGTATCCGTCGTTATAGAGAAATGTCTGTATTCATTTTTGTTATAAACAAAATTTATTGTATCTATGTTCGTTATAAACGAGCTTTACTGTATCCGGCGTTACAGAAAAATTTAGCTGACTCATATTTAATATTAAAAAATTTAAAATTTACTGTATCCATGTTTGTTATAGACGAGCTTTGCTGTATCCGTCGTTATAGAAAAAACTGAATTCGTGTTTGATATAAACACAATTTACTTTATCCGTGTTCGTTATAAACGAGTTTTACTGTATCCGTCGTTACAGAGAAATTTGACTTGATCCGTTTTTGTTATAAACAAAATTTACTGTATCCATGTTCGTTATGGACGAGCTTTATTATATATTGTTTTGTCTTGGATGTTCCATTGAGGTGGGAATTTATTTAACCAATAATGATTGTCATGACGCATGTGTAGGTCAAGCGAAACTAAACTAAACATGCGTTCAAAACAAATATTGGCAGGAAATCGACATTTGAACTGATGATAAATTAATGCAACCCCTGTTGATTTTCGTTTATTCGTAATTATCACTAATTTGTGCCCGTTAAGTCCCATTTCTCTCGTTTCGTAATTACGCTAATTATCTAAACGCCCCATAATTCAAAAAAAAAGGGGTAAATCAAATCGAAATTGGAGCTTCATTTTCAATTACCTCAGGATATTAGTAATCTGTGGCAGCGTGGACTCAACGTGGGCTGTTCCAGGGGAGCGATTTGTTGGGGGTGGGATAACACAAGGACCCTTTCTCTCACCTTGTGCTCTACCGCCCCTGTCCCAGAGCGAAAGAAGGAGACAGACTGTAGGAATCCTTCCAGCAGGTAGCCTAGCAACGCTTGATGAACTGACGGTGACCTGTGACCTTTCACCTACATACTGCGGATGCTACTGCTACTTACCCCCTCATTATTTATTATTCAAATGAGCAATTAAAATTCATTTCGACGGGCGTCGTGTGTTTGTATAAAGTACATACACCCACTTTACTTACAAGCGCACTAATGAAGATTACTCCGGGCTTAAATGCCATGTAAACTGCCACACCGGACAGAGAAATAAACGTAATCTGTCCAGGTTTAATTTTTAGACATTTATGACTTGTTATAATTAATTTTTTTCTACTACCCAGATTTGATTTTTACAAAATTGTGTTTACGAAATGCTTTAAACAAAGTTTTAATCCTAAATTAGGTCATTTGAACTAACACGTGTAGTTAGCAAGACGTACGAGCAACATATCAGGAGGGTTGCATATTGATGGCGCTGCAATTTATGTTGTTACGTAGGTTCGGCATCAGATGGCTCTGTAATCGAGGTTAAGCGTTAAAAACGATTTTAGGTTGATTGTTTTCAAAAGTTCAATTGCTAACAAATATAATACTTAACAGAGCCACCTGCCGTCGAACCTACGCTAACAACATAAAATACCCAACATCGATTGCAGCGCCTCTAACATACAAATTAAAATAGCAGATTTTGAAGGATAAATTAAGGTCGTTGTACACTTTCAAGCGTTGTCAACTGAAACCAAATTTTAAGTTTTGGTCCCTTAAACTTAATTTAAATGGTCTATAACACTTTAACCAGTGTTAACTGAATTGCGTTCAGCGCTCTAATTTTAATGTTATTCAGAGGGTATTGGACGAACCTAACCTAACATATATCAATGTCTTTTTTAACCTAATAAATGATGGTGATAATTGTGCCGCTGCTTCTGTGAAATCTGGTGTGGCTTCTGTTTCGCTCTAAAGGCTCTATAAGCTGCAGACAATCCGTTAGTTCGATCTAGATGCGCATTGGAACTCTTGGAGGAGTTTGTGGTTACTTCTCGTTTTTTAGGCAGGGTGCAGCTGTATTAGGAGCTGCGAGGTTGATTTATTTTTTGGATCGTTCTGATCTATCCCGAAGCGCAATTCTCCACCGTTTTGTTTCCTTTTGACCGTCCTGGTCGATCCTGAAGAAGTAGTATTCCTTTTTTGTGCCAACGCGTTGTTTCAGTTTGATTTTGTTACCTAGCAACGTCTACACTCCACATGTAAAGAAACGGGACGAAATTATTGAATTCTCTATTAAATATTTGTGTGCACTAGTGACGTGCTTTTCACGGCATTCAGAAAGAGAGTGAAACGTCGTATCCGGACTGTCGTGGAATTAACCAAACAAAATTCGTTATATAAACGACCACGCCTCCTTCTTGTCGATGATTGGCTGTGAGTGAAGAACTAGGTTTTCAATGGCGATGAGCATAATCGAATGGTTGGTTCTCGAATGATTTTAATAATCGGATTAATAATTCGAAATAAATCATTCGCATCCAAAATCCGCGCGCATCTGGCAATGGTATTTCAAAAACTCGTCGATTTACTGCTAGCAAATGCGAATTACAAACCGCGTTCTCATTGTCTTTTCTTGGACCGCTCGGCAAAAACAGATACACGATTAATTTGAAATATTCGAAACGTTTTGCTATGCTTTACAATTTACTATGCGAGTATAAATCATTTAAACGCTCAAATCAAATTATTGTTGAGTTGTTGTGACTCAGGTTTGCTCGGATTGTGCTTTTGCAGCTAGCTGGCGATTAAAAGCTCGTTTCCGAAGCAAACAAAGCCAGAAACTCGAAATTGTAATCTCTCGAGTATCTTCAGATATTTCAATAATCCATGAAAGATTTGATTATCTTCATTTGAAATATCCCAATTCGTTATTGTAAACGACCACGCCTCCCTCGTCGCTGATTGGCTGTAAGTTAGGAAGTGGATTTTCATTAGTGATGTGCATAATCGAATGGTTGATTTCCGAATAATTTTAATAATCGATTTATTCGTTCGGAGTAAATCATTCGTGTATCAAAACTCGCACACATCTGAGCAATAAGTATATCAAGGCTCGACGATTTTTCTGCCGCGAATATGAATTTGCGAACCTCGTTCTCGGATCGCTCGGCAAAAACATATATAAAACAAATCATTGTTGTGTCGTCGTTAACCCTCGGTTTTGCTCGGATTGTGCATTTGCAACTGGCTGGCGCTTAAAAGCTTGTCTCTGCAGCAGATATGATCAAAAAATTAAAATTGAAAAATCATTCGAAAGAGTTTCCGTAACCTTTCGAGATATCTTCAATAATCGAAAGGTTTCGTTATTTTAATTCGAAATTTCCCATCATTTGTTTTTATTTTTCATTATTTTGCAGATCTCGTAGAGTAAGTTTGTAAGCGGCTTACCGAATACGTTTAAATTCGGTAAATCATGTCAAATTTAGGTAGTTTGATTCTCCTTTATAACATTTGTCCTCTATTAAAATTGCAAATTGTAGATATCGTAATTAGCATCTTAAATAGATATCATTGAGATTGTGAGATAACGCCAAAATGGATCAGTTTTGTTCTTGTTGAGTGTAACTACTGTTAGCGAATCTTTATACCTGTAGAAACAACACTTAGGAGGCATTGAAACTATTACCAACTACCATACATTAAATGTTTTTATCTTGGCCCTGATTAGTACCCCGACGGTAGGGGTAATAGGTGCCCTAGTTAAAGTTACGACAGCCTGATCTTTAACGCGTATGTTTATGTACCTTGTTGTTACAGCTGCCGTAAGCAGGCGGAATAGCTCAGTTGGGAAATGCGTGTGCGATGTAGGTAGTTGTCGGATGAAACCCCGATAAGGGTTAACTTGTTTAAAATTCTATTGCTTTTTTAGAAAAGGCGAACATGAGTTTTTATAAATATTTTTTTATTGTGGACATGGTGTAATGCTACTGGTTATGATCTGTGCGATGTTTTTCATCGATGGCGCGGGGCGCTAGTTATAACGCGCAAATATGAGCACTCGGTTGTGGCCAGAAAAAAATTAAGTTGTCTAAATATAATGCATTAATTTGTTTACGTTTTCCGATTCATAGCTTTAACAGAGGGATTAAATTCACGACTGTCGGGCTACTAACCACGGCTTTTTTTTCTTTCGCACGTTCTAATCTTCTAATTCGTGAGCGACCTTTATTTCTAAAACAACTGATTTTAAATACATAATCAGCAACAGAAATCCTGAGAAAGCTTTCAAAAATCCTCCAAAGACACCCTTTTAAATTCTCCCAAGGTTTTACACTTTAAGTATTACGAAATGCTTCAACTAAATCCCTTTTTCTTGTTACCCGCGATGATAACGGATTATGTCCCTTGTCGTGAATTTTTCAAAGCTCGCACAACGCTTTTCGAAATACATAAATTTCCGTCACATACATTTTCGCTTCTTTATTGCGCTGATTTGTATCTGTCAGGAGAATAAATTGTTACGATTCCTGTTTTATAGATATATATTTTTGTGCGCAATTTGAAATGGCTCTGTCGCAGAAAATGTTCAGATAATGGTGTTGTTTGTGTTATTGTGTTCGTGGGTGAATGTGAATTTTGATGAACGGCAGTCCCGGTGCTGCAGGCTCAAAGAGAAAATTTATACAGAAGTCGTAATAATGAAATATCTCATTCAAACGAAATCTTTTCAGAGAGCTTCAAAAAAGTTGCTAAAGTTAGCTGAGAAACTGAAATGGCAATGTGAGAAATTTGTCGCAAACTTGAGCGTTTGAATTGTTGTACAAAAATTATTTTTTAGGCGACCTTAACAAAAAGTTGAATTTTTAGTACTCAAAAGCGGCCAAAAAGTAACCGTTTTTTGGCCGCTTTCATAATTATCCGTTTAAGGGTGGCGCCATCTATCGATAATTTTCCACCTTACATCATGATACCGACATTTGTAATAAAATATAAACATTTCTAAAGGAGTCACAAATATGTACAATTGTTCAGTTGTTATAAATAATTATATCAATAAATCATAAATAAAAATCTAACAAATTTGTAAATTTTATAATGAAGGTCGCCTAAAAAATATTGTGTGCACCACCGCCAAAAATTGTTATTTCGTCGTCGTCTGCTTTCTGGCCTCGGCTTCGCCTCGGCCATTAAACTCAGACTCGGCCTTAAAAAATCCACTTTTTGGCCTTGGTACACAAATAACTATTATATAGTAACGTTGTGTTCCCATGGAGCTCTTGTAAAACCAAATTTTATTTCGATCGGGTCATTAGTTTTTAAGTTAATTCAAAATTTTCAAAAAAAAAAACTTTTGTCAGATTCCGTTACTAAATTTTGAAGTTCCCGCTCCCGGTTTCGGATTTTTTAAAACCATATTCAGGCGATACATTTGTGACTTTCCGAAGCTTATCGAAATTAGCTCAGCCGCTCGGGAGTAATGCGGTGCACACTTCCACTTACTCACCCACAGACGGACAAACACAAAAAAAGCTTTTTGTTTGAGTTCGTGGAGATTCAAAACAAGCATTTCCGCCAAAGGGTCAAAATTAAAATTTTTCTATCGGTACTGAAAATATAGAAAAGTAAATATTAAATTGTTCAAATTAGATTAACAAGACCTAAACATTTAAAATAGTTGCTCTACGATTTGCCCAAAACAAAGAAAGTTTGGCATAGAGGACTGATACAGCTATTTAACATATTTATATGAAATACAACTTTTAGAGGGTGCGTGTGCCATATTCTTTAGTAAATTCTATAAAATCTACATATTAAACGCGGTCTCTTTCACTGTGCTCAACTCTTTGACTGCGTCGCGCCGCCGGCCCTTCGGCCCTCAGTCACGAAACCGCTTTCGCGGAGAGATGTGGGTCAGACCAAGCGGATTATTATTATATTTGTTATTTTCTTCACTATCACAACATTTGCTGGTGGATTTTAACTGATGCAGTAGGGAAGAAATTCATCTTATCGTACTGTAGTTAAGAACTTGCTCGCTATGTGTCAAGTTTAGAGTATTAACAATACCTAAACCTTTAAAACTAAAACAGTTGCCCTACTATTTGCTCAAGATAAAGGAAGTTTGGCGTAGAGGACTTACACATATTTATATGAAATACAAATTTTAGAGGGCGTGGGTGCCATATTCTTCAGTAAATTCTATAAAATCTACATATTAAACGCGTCCCTTCCACTTTGCTCAACTCTCTGACAGCGTCGTGCGCCGCCGACCTTCGACCCTCAGTCACGAAACCGCTTTCGCGGAGAGATGTGGGCCAGACCAAGCGGTACGGGGCGCGCCGACGTGTTTTATATGTACTATTATTATTGTTTTCTTTTTTATCGCAGCATTTGCTGGTAGGTTTTAACTGATGCAGTAGGGAGGAAGGAATTCATCTTATCCTACTGTATTTAAGAAGTTAAACTTAAATTTTGGTAATTTTTATTATTACTTTATAAAAAAAACGGGAAGGGAGATAGCCCGCGAGTTCCACTAGTATTAATTGTAATTTCCACTAACCCAAGGTATCGAAAATCTGAACCTTCCACAATATTTTCCCATTTATACAAATTAAATTGATAACATCCTCGAATTTCAATTAATTAATCACTTCCAAAGCCAAAGGGAAAGCTCCAAACTTTTAAGCATTAGAAGCCAAATAGGTACAAGCAGTAATGCCTTTTCCTGTATGTATAATTTTGAATAATTACTCCTTTCTTGGGGCGCTTATAACTCGGTGAGAAAATAAATGTACCACCTTTTGCATATAATCCATCTTCACGACGTGGTTCAGATTTCCGAGTCCATTAGTCGATCTATTAATTTCAAAAGTTTCCTCAAAGTTTATTACTTTGGCAGGTTGCGCTGCAGCTTCCTACAGACAAAGCTGACTACGCTTCGTTTGGAAGTCGGAAAAGTTGTGAGGATGAAAGAGATTTATTAGGAACGACCATTAGCGGTCTGTATATCATACAATGCACCAGGATGCAACTAATTTGATTACTTGCATGAAAGTTTTTAGAGTAAAAGAAGATTTGGTCGATTTTAGAAACCTGCCAGTGTCGGCTATGGAATTTGTGGATGATACACTGCCATACTTTTCCTTTGTTCTTGGGGTTGCCCCATACCAAGTGATTTATTTGGTGTTGTCATCACCCGCATCAATCACATTTTTACTTTCCTGTACTTTCAGTATAGGAAAGTATTGATTTAATGCAAAATTTCAAAGTTGAGATTTTAACGGAAATAGTCGGGGGGGAGGGGGGTCCATGGGCCCCAAAAAAGTAATTTTTAAAAAATGTCTGTCTGTGTGTGGGTGGGTGGGTCCGTTACGCTCCATATCTCCGGAACGGCTGAACCGATTTTGATGTGCTTTGGAATGAGGGGGTATATCAAAAATTCACCGACAAAATAAGCTTTTAAAAAAAACCGAAACCGGAAGCGGAAGTTAGACATGTTTTTTTGGTAGCATTTTTTTCAGAAACTGAATTTTGGAAATTTTAATAGTGGAGATTAAAGAAGGCCTTAGGACAAATCAAACGATTTTTTACCGAACTCTCTAGCTTTAAAATGGCGGCCGCTACGAATTTTTGAACATTTCGACTTTAACGCCCATTTACTCAAAAACCAGTTATCTGATTGGAATTAACTACATCTGGTTTGGTAGCCCTTCAAGGGTTGAAATATAATTAATTTTGCAAAATATAAAAACGATCGCAATGACATCACTCCAAAGTTTTGGAATTTTTCAAAAAAATATTTCTCAAAAACTGCACACACGTTTTTGTTTAAACTTGTTAAGCTGATAGAGCTGAGAATCTTCTACAATTTGTTTTTTTGTGCATTGCTATAATTTCACTGTGACGCCCTCTATGAATTTTTGAAAATTGAATATTGGTACCCTTTTATTTATTTAACGGGGGGCAATAAAATATTTCTGTTAAAGCAATATAGCTCATCATTGATAGCAAAATCCGAATATCATAATATTTTTTTGATACTACCACCCCCCTAATCGCTACAAAATTAAAAAATTAATTTCTTCTTTTGTTTGCTCTAAGAGAATCTTATTACAAAAAATCAAAAAATCGAATTTTTTGCCCCTTAATAATCTTTTTGTCCTTAGAAGAATTTCACATACTTTCTACATCAGTTGTATTCTTGTACCAGTCGTTTAATGTTCAGTGTAGGCTAACTTTTTTATTTTAATAGATAGACTCGCAAACCCAAGAGCAAAGTTGTAGGGCAAATTCTTCTCGATTGTATTTAAGAAATAAACTTGAGTTTCCATTTTTACTATGGCGGCCACGGTAAAAAATTACTTTTATTTAAATGGAAACGTGGCATTTTGGCTTTAAAATCAGAAAGGTTTTAAAATTCTAAATACAAATTAATAAGAGTAATTTCTTGCTAAAAATAATACTTCTCGAGTTATTAATATATTTTCAAATATCAATTTCCGCGCTTCCGTTGATTCAGTCCGAATATTTTACCCAACCTTATTCTTGCAGCGCAGCGGTCGGTCTTTCTTCAACCGCTTCAAGATGTTACAACTTATAAGAACTATTTACTTTAACTAGTCGTGTCTAGACAGGTGTATATCGAAAGTGTTGGAAAATATAAAACAATGTATTTACATGTATAGGAAAGTCCAGGCGAAGTGTTTCGCTTATTTTTGTATAAATGAAATGTGAAAAGTATTTTCAAACTTTGGAAATTGTCAAAAAATTATTTCCCAAAAACTGTTGTAATAGTTTTTATTTTTATTAATCGGTTCCGTATTGCGCAAGTGATTATTGAAGTGGCCTAAATATTGTAAAGATTTCTTGTATCTGGGAAGTTAGAAAAAATTCTCTGAAAACTTACTCTGAAGAGGAATTTCTTTTTTTATGAAATACCTTTTTCAGAGAATTATTTTACCGCGGTTGTTTTTTCCGAGGAATGCTTTTACGATTCTTACCAGGTAATATTTTCCGGGGGTGCTTTTTCCAAGAATTTTTTGGCAAGCGATTGTTTTTTGGGAATTATTTCTTCAGGAACGTTTTGCCCCGAAACCAAAATTGGCCCCCATAAACAAAAGCAAATTTAGGTTTGTATCCCAGTTCGCACATTTCGCTGTGATGCCTTCTATGAATTTTTGAATATCGATTATTTATGCCTGTTTATTTAATAAACGGCGAACGATAGAACATTTAGGTTTAGGCTAAATGACTCCTGATTGACAATAGAATTAGGTTCAGAACTGTAATTTTTAGGTGTAATATTATTCAGGGGAGATAATCTCCCCCCCCCCCCTTCCTGTGTGCGTTTGGGCTGACAAAATTTCAGTTCGGTCTCTGGTTTTCTTTAATCTCAAAAAATCTCGTTTAAAAAAATGAAACATCTTTTTCATTTATCACCACAAAAATGTTAGTTACAGGAGGGTATGCAGCTGACCGCAACATAAAATATGAAGCGGGTTAATAAATTAAAAACCATATTACCTTTTTAACCTAAAAATGTTTATTAATAATTTATTTTGTTCGCATGCATATTTTTAATTGTAGAAATAAAATTTATTTTTAATTTAAAAAATCGGAAAAAAATGTAAAGTTGAAAAAAAATTTGTTTGATAAAAAAATAATTTAAAAAAAAAATGTCTTTTTTTAGTTTAAAAAAATAGTTTTTTTGAAGTCGAGTAATATTATTGTAGTCAAGTCTGAAAAATAACATTTGGTAACATAAAGCTTCTATTCGTTCACACGAGATGGCGCGGTCGCGTTAGCATTTTACTTACGTAAATAAAGTAATGAATAGGTAATACTTGCGAAATCGCCAAAACACCTGTCAACGCTCTCTCAACGTCCGTTGCATTGCATTTTAAGGTTATCTTCTGGATTTCCGTTAAAATCTCGATTTCGAACATTTTCATTAAATCAATACTTCCCTATACCGAAGGTATGGGAAATTAATAGATAACTAAATCGTAAAATTCCACCTCTCGCTGCTGATTTTCCCAATACTAAAACGATTACCGTGTAGAGATTACACATTCCAGCTACAACCTTTTAAATAAATACTTAACTTCGACCCTCGCATTCTATTGGTTTGTTCTCCAAACTGTTGAAAGTCGTATCATATCCATAGCAGAAGTTTGTTGTACGTTAATAACATTACGTTAATAACATTACGTCATTAACAATCGCGCTTTATCCTGATTAGTGATTCACCATTACGTCGAGATAACGACGGGATCGGGTCGAAAATTAACAACTGGTGCCTTTTTGGCACCGGTTCAGTTTTGCCGCCAATTAAGCTTTAGGTCGGGCTTTTAGGTGTTTGTGAACGGTGCTCGCGCCCACATCCTCCTCATAAATTAAGGCCAAATATGTATGATATCTCATTCTGCATGAGCCGATGACAGTTCGTGATTAATGGACCTTAATTATATAGGAAATTTGGGTTTCACATCGGGTGTTCATTTATTTGCATTAAAAAACCGAAATGATGATGGATTCCTGAGAATATGAAATTTGAAATTAACGCTGTTATCGTAGATTAAACGAAACGTACAAAAACAAAGAACTGCCAGGATTTATTATTTTTCGTTTGAAACAACTATTTTTTTTCTAAAGATAAATCAGGATTGTTTAATAACCACTAATCAAATTTTACAGAGAACAACCGAAAAAAGTATGATTTCCTTAATTGAAAATCAAGAGTACATGAACAAATTTTACAAATTCATTGAAGTTTAGCAGAAATCAATAGACCGGTCATACCAAAACACGTGTTTGCTGTTGGGTAGAGTACTCGCTCACCATTGCGAGGATCCCGGGTTCAACCCCCATAAAATTCTTTTTTTATGTTTTGCTTATGTTGTTACAAAATTTTTGTTATAATACAAAGTAACCCAAGCATTTTTTTGAATTACTGATATACGTTTATAAAATTTTTTTATTATGTGATAAATCGTGTGGCCAAGTCACTATTTTAATATTTTTTTCACTTCACAGTTTTAGTAGTTCCAAAGGTTCTCGCAGCTTGTAACATTGTGTACCTCTGGGGCTCTTTCAATATCAAATTTCGTCCCGATTTGATAACTCGTTTTTGAGTCAATAGGCGTTAAAACTCAAATTTTCCAAAATTCATAGAAGGCGTCACAGTCAAATTAGCAGGCAGAGACACTGAGAACTAAATTGTACCTCGTCTCCAGATCTATGAGTTACCACAATTAAAAAAAAATTGTGTGGACATTTTTAGAGAAATAAGTATATTTTTTTGTCATTTCCAAAATTAGGAAAATATTTTTCACTTCATAGTTTTTATCTTTTCGAAAACTTTTGTGCAGAGTAACAGTGTGTCTCCATAGGTCTATTGCGATGCAAAATTTCGTCCCGATCCAATTACTCGTTTTTGAATAAATAGCCGTTAAAAACCCGTATTTTCGAAAATTCATAGCAGGCGTCACAGTGAAATTAGCAGGCTGAGACACGAACTAAATTGTACCTCGTCTCCAGTTTTATGAGTTACCACAATTTAAAAAAAATTGTGTGGGCTGTTTTAGGTAATGTATTTTTTTGTAATTACCAAAATTTTGAAAATAATTCTTCACTTCATAGTTTTTATCTTTTCGAAAATTTTTGTGCACAGTAGCGTTTTGTCTCTATTGGTTTATCATAGCGATGCAAAATTTGAACCCAATCTGTCAACTTTTGAGTAATAAGGCGTTAAAGTTAAAATTTTCAAAAATTCCTAGCAGGCGCTATTTTGAAGCTAGAAAGTTCGGAAAACAAGCGTTGGATTTGCCATAAGGTCTTCTATCAGATCCCGTTTTCAGAATTAGAAAATTCAATTTCTGTCTAAAAATATTACCAATAATAACACCTAACTTCTGGTTTCGAATTTTTTAGAAGATTATTTCCTCGAAGCATTTTTGATATAGCTCTACATTGTAAAACTCATCGAAATTGAACCATCCGTTTGAGAGTTGTGGAGCGCACATAAGCCCCCACACACAGACAAACCCACTGTTTTGGGTTCCTTGAGCCCCAAAACGTGTATTTCCGTTAAAAACCTATACTGCAAGTATCGGAAAGTAAAAATACTTTGATCACTTTGTATTTAATAAAAGTGTCGTAAGAATACAAAAACTTAAAAAATACAAAAAAAAATTAAAAATCATTTAAAAACATAATTTTATGGGAATTGAACTCGGGATTTTCATATTGCTGAGCGAGTGCTCTACCTCCCACCAAACCCGTGGTTTGTTCTTATTTAATGAAAATCGTCTACTTTTTATTTGTAATCAAATCAACAAAATCTACTATTAAATCGTTTCAAAATCTCTGGAAATTGCTAGTCGTCTAAAGCAGTGTTTCTCAAACTTTTGTCATAAAGTTGTCTTTATTTTTTAGATTTTGGTTAAAGTTTCATAATAAAATTCTATGGACGTACACAAATAATAGGGTTAAAGCTGTTAGATGAACAATTTTTACATACAGGGTGTTTCCAAAATGACGGTAAATGTTTTGAAGACAGATAGCTAATGAAGAAACATTACGAAAAGTTTGTATAAGCTAGGATTGAAAAACTATTTCTTACGAAGTTACAGCCTCCCTCCCGAAAATGGAACAGTCCAACCCAACAACGCTTAAAAAAATATCTTCGCCATAAATTGAGATATTTGAGTCAAATTTCGTATGTTTGTCTTGCTATTGATGATTCACATTTTCATGTGTTTTCGTGTAAATCTATTAAGCAGGGGCATAGATGCGAAGCGGTCCACGACTTATCTTTTAAGCTTAATGCACTTCTTACACACTTAAAATTTTCTAACTCTTTCTAATTTTCTAGCTGTAACTTAATTTTTATTTAAAAATAAACGACAAAAGTATTTTTGTAAAACGTTGCTAAATCCAGCGTTTTTCCATATAATTAAATTTTTGTGAAAAATCGAGTTGCCATGAAGGTCTGAGCGTTTCCATTTGTTGGACAAATGGTTTGGGTACAGACTTGGAAAATTAGTTTTACTACAAATCGAAGCAAAAAAAAAGTTGCAGTCAAGCGCTTTCTTACGAAGACTGTAAGTAACATTGTAAGAAATCTTTTCCAGACTTATGTTGATAGGAATTAATTTATTGCTTTTTGATGTTTAAAACTTATCCTTAAGGTTTCTACAAACTATTTTCACATTTTGAAGAAACATTTAGACCTTCACGGCAACTCAATTTTTCACAAAAATAAAATTATCTCGAAAAAGTTATTTTGGGGACTTGCAGCAAGGGTGCGTTTTTTCTATATTTATGTACGAAGAATACGATTTATTAGTCAACAGTAATATAACTAGTGAATTATTTCGTTAATCGAATTATAAGTTCCGCGAATGATTTTAACAAACGATATATTCATTCGGTCCTCCCTGGTAATATATTAGTGATGGGCATAGTCGAATGTTTTCTATAATCGAATGATTTTAATAAACGATATATCCTCTCGTTCCCCTTATGGTAAATGGCGAATTATTTCTTTAATCGAACGATAAGTTCCGCGAATGATTTTAATAAACGATATATCCATTTATTCCCCCTTGGTAATATAACTAGTGATGCGCATATTCAATTATTGCAGTAATCGAATGATTAGCTCGTCGAATGATTTTAATAAACGTATCATTTGTATCCAAAATGCGCGCGCAGTTGAGCAATATATCGTCGCTCAACGGTTTTAAAGCTACCGAATACGAACTTGCGAACCTTCCGATATACATGATTCATTCGAATGATATTCTGTAACTTATCAAGACATGAATTTCAATAAAGGTTCCATTAGTTTCGTTCGAAATGCACCATTACTAAGTAATCTATGTGGTAAAGAATGGTCAAGTGGCTTTGCATATCATTGATTTGCTGATCCTACTCAGTATAGCATATGCACCGCAAAGCAAGGTGAAGGGGTTAGAGAAGTGATGGTACTAGGAGGTCGTGGTAGGTCTGCGAGTAGTGATGGGCATAATCGAATGATGGCCATTCAAATTGTTTTAATAATCGAAAGATTCATTTATGCGGTAAAAAGTAGTAAAACCGGTCTTTGCTTGCTTCTCGAATGCTTTTCTTTATAAATAAATTTCCTTTTACGGGTCGCTTGTCACAAACAGCGTAAACCTTCGGCTTCGAATAGTGTTTTTAATTTAATCACATTTCGTCGCTAATTTTGGTCTGTTTTTTGAGTAATATTACTATAAACCGCCAAAATAGATACTTTTTTTTTGCATCTTACTTCGGGGTGGCGCTAATGGTGTCTCTTCTGTCATTCATATATAAATTAAAATAATTATTATTGAAAAATTGACGTAGAATGAAAATATAAAAATGTTTCATGTTCCATCTAAGAATAGAGACCTTTCATTGAAAAAAAAAAAATGGTCCAAATTGGTGAAGCGGTAGCCGCTTGAGGAACCGGAGAAAAATACCCTTTGAGCTTGTATATATGAATGGATATGGATTTTATAAAAATGTGACTAGTGACAAAAACAATATTCGAATGTTCAAATCAGTCTTATCTCGCCGCCTTCCGAGTTCGTGTAAAAACACGCTCCGCTTACTTTTGTTATAATTGAATTTGCTGGCTAATGTAATGGGTATCGCTTCAACGTCCGCTTGCGGAATGGACGAAACCGAAAATTTAATATTGTGAAATTGTCTGTAACCTCTCGAGATATCGCGATATGTTTTGATGATCGAACTATCGAACTAAGTGAGCCACGATAAGCGGGGTGGAAAATTTAAACGTATAAAATCATTCGAATGATCTTCTGTAACCTCTCGACATGTTTTGATAATCGAACTAAGTGTGCTGAGCCGTGACAAGCGGGGTGGGGAGAATGTTGGTAAATTTTAAAATTATAAAATCAATCGAATGATTATCTGTAACCTCTAGAGATGTCTCGAGATGTTTTGATGATCGAACTAAGTGGTGTGAGCCGCGATAAGCGAAAATATTAAAATAATAAAATCATTTGAATGATTTTCTGTAATCTTTCAAGATGTTCTGATTATCGAACTAAGTGTGCTAAGCCGCGATTAGCGGGGTGGGGGTAATCCTGGAAAATTTTAAAATTATAAAAGCTTTCGAATGATTTTCTGTAACCTCTCGAGATGTTTTGATAATCGAACTAAGTGTGCTGAGCCGTGGCAAGCGGGGTGGAGAGAATCCTGGAAAACTTTAAAATTATAAAATCAATCGAAAGATTATCTGTGACCTCTAGAGATATCTCGAGATGTTTTGATGATCGAACTATCGAACTCAGTGGAGTGAGCCGCGATAAGCGAAAATAATAAAATCATTTGAATGATTTTCTGTAACCTCTCGAGATATCGCGATATGTTTTGATCATCGAACTATCGAACTAAGAAATTTAAATGTATAAAATCATTCGAATGATCTTCTGTAACCTCTCGAGATGTTTTGATAATCGAACTAACTGTGCTAAGCCGCGACAAGCGGGGTGGGGAGAATGTTGGTAAATTTTAAAATTATAAAATCAATCGAATGATTATCTGTAACCTCTAGAGATGTCTCGAGATGTTTTGATGATCGAACTATCGAACTAAGTGGTGTGAGCCGCGATAAGCGAAAATTTTAAAATAATAAAATCATTTGAATGATTTTCTGTAACCTCTCGAGATGTTCTGATTATCGAACTAAGTGTGCTAAGCCGCGATAAGCGGGGTGGGGGTAATCCTGGAAAATTTTAAAATTATAAAAGCTTTTGAATGATTTTCTGTAACCTCTCGAGATGTTTTGATAATCGAACTAAGTGTGCTGAGCCGTGGAGAGAATCCTGGAAAACTTTAAAATTATAAAATCAATCGAATGATTATCTGTGACCTCTAGAGATATCTCGAGATGTTTTGATGATCGAACTATCGAACTCAGTGGTGTGAGCCGCGATAAGCGAAAATTTTAAAATAATAAAATCATTTGAATGATTTTCTGTAACCTTTCAAGATGTTCTGATTATCGAACTAAGTGTGCTAAGCCGCGATAAGCGGGGTGGGGGTAATCCTGGAAAATTTTAAAATTATAAAAGCTTTTGAATGATTTTCTGTAACCTCTCGAGATGTTTTGATAATCGAACTAAGTGTGCTGAGCCGTGGAGAGAATCCTGGAAAACTTTAAAATTATAAAATCAATCGAGTGATTATCTGTAACCTCGAGAGATATCTCGAGATGTTTTGATGATCGAACTATCGAACTAAGTGGTGTGAGCCGCGATAAGCGAAAATTTTAAAATAATAAAATCATTTGAATGATTTTCTGTAACCTTTCAAGATGTTCTGATTATCGAACTAAGTGTGCTAAGCCGCGATAAGCGGGGTGGGGGTAATCCTGGAAAATTTTAAAATTATAAAAGCTTTTGAATGATTTTCTGTAACCTCTCGAGATGTTTTGATAATCGAACTAAGTGTGCGTCGCCGCAATAAGCGGGGTGAAAAATTTTAAACTTATAAAATCAGTCGAAATAGTTTCTGTAACCTCTCGAGATGTTTTGATAATCGAACTAAGTGAGCTGAGCCGTGGCAAGCGGGGTGGAGAGAATCCTGGAAAACTTTAAAATTATAAAATCAATCGAATGATTATCTGTGACCTCTAGAGATATCTCGAGATGTTTTGATGATCGAACTCAGTGGAGTGAGCCGCGATAAGCGAAAATTTTAAAATAATAAAATAATTTGAATGATTTTCTGTAACCTTTCAAGATGTTCTGATTATCGAACTAAGTGTGCTAAGCCGCGATAAGCGGGGTGGAAAATTTTAAATTTATAGAAACATTCGAAATATTTTCTGTAACCTCTCGAGATGTTTTGATATTCGAACTAAGTGTGCTGAGCCGTGGCAAGCAGGGTGGGGAGAATCCTGGAAAACTTTAAAATTATAAAATTAATTGAATGATTATCTGTAACTTCTAGAGATATCTCGAGATGTTTTGATGATCGAACTATCGAACTAAGTGTGCTGAGCCGCGATAAGCGGGGTGGAAAATTTAAAAATTATAAAATCATTCGAATGATTTTCTGTGATTTTTCGAGATGTTTTGATTATCGAACTAAATGTGCTGAGCCGTGATAAGCGGATGGGGAGAATCCTGGAAAATTTTCAAATTGTAAAATCATCTGATTGATTTTCTGTAACCTGTGTGCTGAGCGGCGATAAGCGGGGTGGAAAATTTTAAAATTATAAAATCATTCGAATGATTTTCTGTAACCTCTCTAGATATTTTGATAAACGAACTAAGTATGTTGAGCGGCGATAAGCGGGGTGGGGAGAATTCTGGAAAATTTTCAAATTGTAAAATCATCTGATTGATTTTCTGTAACCTCTCGAGAGGTTTTGATAATCGAACTAAGTGTGCTGAGCCATGATAAGCGAGGCTGGGACAATCCTTCAGGATACTCTTTTTTAAAGAAAGATAGAAGTGATGGTACTAAATAAAGAGAAAAAATAATTAATACGCTATTTTTATCACAGTGGGAGAAAACCTTTTAAATCACGAAATCAAAGTTCAACAATGGTTATAATTTTTATGCCATTTCATTTCTTAGTGCAACAAACAAAATATGTCGAGAAATTCCTGAAATGGAAAATACAAGTCCTTAGACTTTGACTACGCGTAGTTGACCTCCAGCAACCCTTTCGTAATCACGAACGAGAGTGTACTTATACTTAATAGCATGTTTGCTCTGTAAGCAGTAGTTCACGTCTAATTATCAGCAACATTATGCATCATCCTACAGTGTGCAGTGTCTTGCTGCCTGTTCCTATTTTTGTGTCGGCTTTTGAAAATATATCTAAGCCGGGACTCGTGAACAGGAAGGCCCAACTTCCGGCCCGATCTTAGCGGTTGGTTACACTGACTTAGTGGCTCAGTCGTTCGCCTATGTGAATGCGGTTACGGCGTTATTTTATGCTAATTTAAACAATTGTGATGTATCGGTTTGTGTGAATCAACAGTAAATTGTAATAATTAGTAGTATTAAGCACCCATTGTTAAACTTGGTGATTTCGTCGTAAAAAAATATGTGTGCAGTTTATGGTGTTGGTGTGTGGGCGACTAAAAATATGTTTATCGTCCAAGCGCGGAATTTCCGCAGTCTAAAAAATAAATAAGTAGCTAAAAATTAGTTTTACATAATCCATCAGCCTTTTTTAATTTATTGCTGTATTTAATTTATTACCCAAGAGCGGAAAAAAGCGTAAAATTCTTGTTTATTTTATGTGAGTGATACATACATGCAAGAATTCACTTTTACTTGCCAGTTTTTGGCGTGTTTTATTTCAAAATGTATGAGCTAGAAAGTAAGTCCATTTAAAAACCACAATTTTACTTTTACTTAATTGTAGCTACATGATTTTACACTTGTAAATAAGTTATGATTCGGAATATTTAAAATTTATAAGCGGGAAAATGCGGAGAAGAAAAATATAATTTTTTGCTTTAAAAATGTTTGTTGATATGAACATACACATTATTTTATTGTTTTAATTACCGCAAAAATTCTGTTTACACAAATGTTGTTGTTTCCTCAGTTTCATGAGTCACTTAGGAATATTTATTAATTAATTAAGTTCAGAAAACCCACGCTTATCATGTAGGCCAGGGTTCAAATCCAAGAGGTTTTCTTTTAAGTTTCTTTGCAATTAAATTATTCGAACTTTTTTAAAATTTTCCACCGTATGGGAAAATGTAGGCTATCTCCATTTTATAGGACAAGATAAACGCTTCAGATTTTTCCTTAATGTCATGTGCAAATTTCCGTAGATTTTCGTTAACTTTCAACTGATAAGACTTTGCCTGTTTGTTGCTTTCCATCCGCGCATTTGTTTTTATCGATTGTTGTTTCCGTCCGTCCCTGATAAAAGAAAAAATACGAAAGCGGTGCTGATAAGAAAGTCTTGCTGAAGTAAGTTGTTTTGAGAAGAATGACCTCTTGCTCGATTGTTAATAAGAAATAGGACTCAAAAAATTAATCAAGAATTTGTAGTTTTTTTTAACTATAGGCAATAAAACACGATAAAGTCAGCGTTTTCATGATAACTATGTAGACACAAATTGTTTGACACATTGAATGCCGTATATGAGTAGAACACGAATATTTTAGCCAATTAGTCCGTATGCGACCGCCATCGTCTTACAGCGTCGATTATAAGATACTAGTTAGCCGCGTAAATCATCGCAGTTTTACATATCACTTTACAGCTAGTGCTGGGCTTAAAAACTTTTGTATTCGAATGATTGTCATTTGAATGAATTTAATTATTGAATGATTTGTTCGAATGAAAGCATTCGGATGTACCTACCTTTGGGGTACAAACGCTCTCCGCTCGCATCTCGAATGCTCGGATGGATGAATTCTCGTTCTCATCGTCTGTTTTCGCACTGCTCGACACAAACAACCTTCGCCTTCGAATAATAGTCGTAACTCGTCGCTATCTCGTCATGGACTGTACTACTTTATTTTGCCTATTTACGTACTTACGTTAAACTTCTGGTGTCTCCTGAAAAATAAAACATTAATTTCTAACTGTAATTTTGTCACAGTTTATTGCTAATTCTCGCCTGTTTTTGAGTAATAATAAACCGCAAAAGTGGATACATTTTTCTCTGTTTTCTATTTCTACGACTCGTAGTATCATGCATTCGCATTGGGCTTTTGCTGTTGGCTAATGGAATTGCCATAGCTTCAGAAGCAGACCAAATCGATCATTTTTAATTGTTAGATCATTCGAATGATTTTCTTTAACCTCTCGAGATATTTCGATTATTTTCATTCGAAATATCCCAGCTCTATACTACAACCTATAGCCTTATAAAGAACAGACCTGACTGTCTCGATGCTATATGTGGCACCTACATGGACTGTCTCGTGCACGCAATAACTTTAGTTAAAAGCTCTTACCTTATTATCGTAGACGCCGAGTTGTCAGATGATCAAGGGGGTTTGCATATAGTACTGCTCTAAGGGAGTTTTTATGGTTTAGGCTTTAGGCATGTACTTCCCTGGTTGTCTGTCTTACTTGCGTTTAGTTTAAAAAAGTGGTTTTTAAATGTATTCAACGAAGGCAGGTACTTCCCCGAATATCGCTTGGTGTAAAGCTATAAGTAGACCCTCGGAGCATCCTTCCGTTATTACTCATTTGCCGTTTCTTTATAATACGGTGATTTTTTACTATTCTTTTGTATAACAAACCGTAAAAAAAATTTTTAATTTATCTTTTATTAAATTATTTAATCAAATTTAAATTTCAAATGAATAACGCCAATTTTTATGGTCTGCCGCCATTCGAATCTAAATTCAACCTCCGCAACAACCTTTTAATTAACAATTCTATAAATGAAATCCATACCCCTTTCTCATTCATAAAATGGTCAAGACACAGCACAAAGCTCTTCTCACCTCGTACTCGCAAGTGCAGTCCACAGATTTATACATATAAGGTGTTGGAAACTGTATCATCCGATTTGTTTTACATATAACTTCTTTACTTTGTGTCGGATTAGTAAAATACAATTCAAAAAGTTTTAAAATTGATTACCTCGTCCGCCAGCAGACATTGTGTTGTCCGGTCCTTTAGCGCGCCGATTGGCGGCGGGGACATAGTCGGCAGCAAAGTAAAAGAGTTTGGCGCTCTCTAGCGGCCATGCTTGGACTGCTCAAGAGCCATCTGCTTGAGCGTTACGATGATAACGGGTTTAATACGTCGATTGTAAAATATGGCCCCTAAAGGGCTTCAAACGTTTTTGTTTTGCTTACGGCTCCGTACCAAATCGGGTTAGAGGAACGGTACCGGCGCCAAACGTGTATATATTTTTTAATCTATTATTCGACGCGCAAAAGGAACGTACATAACGCCTGTTGGGCAGTCTAGCGATCTATTTATAACTTTTTGAGTTGACCGTTAATAATCTAAAACAAAATATAAATCCAAAAATAAAAAAGTTACACTGGGGTGACAAATTTTCGAACACCTTGCATTTGGTATTAAACTTTTGCACATCTATGTATTAAAGGCTGATCTTCGGCTTGACTTAGTTTTCGGCTGCCTACGTCGCGTCAGACCTTTCCTTCATTAATCTACCCTCAGCGCGGCTGTCCTAGGAAGATGCAGAGCGGCGCTCCAGTGCCGCGGAACAAGCCTTTGTAGTTTTAATACATTTGCGAAGAATTTTATTAAGAGAGGCGTAGTCCACGGGTTTAGCTAGTGTATATTGCTATGATATTTAGAGGTGTTTGATTTGACTGGGGTATTGTGGTTGATGGAAAACAATTTTTGGATTGTTTGTTGCAGTTCAATGTACATTTGGAGATTTATGAAGACTTGTAAGATTTTAATGTTCTGACTTATAAACTCAGGGTCGCGTATTTTTGCTAGAATTCCTGTTATAAATTCTAATAATTGTTATTTTTCGTATGGTACTGAAAGAAAAGAAAAACACAACAGATTGATACGAAGACTATTTATGTTATTTGTAATTATAATTTAAATTAGAATTGTTTAAAAAGGTTTAGTTTATAAGAAGTTTTAGAGTTACTTGATTTGTGCGTCGATAAATGTCAGTTAGGATGTCAGTGTCAAAATGACAAACGAATTCAAAAGGATACTGATGGACATGAGATTTAGTTGTTTGTAATAAAAATGAAAATCAAAGGAGGAAGAAAAAAGATATAAAAAAAAAGAAATTTGTTTAATTAGTTCCGGCTCGTCTGTGTAAATAAAAACATAGAATTGAGATCCTCTGAAAGAAGAAAAGAGGAAAAACGAGTCTAAAAGTTAGATAACAGTAATTACGTGTATAAAAGAGGAAAATACAAGAAATAACAACGAATTAAAGAAAAATCCAGAAGGATTATAAATAAAAGGTGATCGAGGAAGTTGGTACGTTTGTGATGGTAGTAAAACCAAATTGGTAATAACATAAAACATACAAGAATAAGATTCAGATTAAGAGAGAGTATTTGTTGTTGCTCGAGAGGCCAGCAGAGCGTTTTGCTAGAGCGAGGAATAAGAAGACGTTAAGATAAGTGTTTATTTGTTAAAAAAAGACGATAGTAGTTAGTAAAATTTATTCATTTTCGGAAACCACATTTAGAAATTCATTTATTTAATAAAAATTATTATTTTGTAAAGTTGATATCGTTGTGTGTTTATTTCTATATAAAATTAATTAAAATAACTTATTTACAAGCTTATAACGACCCTGAGAAAGTTAAAAGAGTTTCATAGCAAGTTTAAATTTAATTGCGTGAATTGCAGACAGTTTAGGGATTGTTTTC
The DNA here is from genome assembly GCA_958336395.1 of Ctenicera cuprea. NCBI lineage: Eukaryota > Metazoa > Arthropoda > Insecta > Coleoptera > Elateridae > Ctenicera > Ctenicera cuprea. The sequence goes on along the minus strand of OY284495.1, from coordinate 38,812,365 downwards.
TAGTAGTTGCAAGACCAAGCATATCATTGCAATATATTAAATCCGTAACTATCGTAACTTTACGCGACGACGGGCCTCCACTACTACAAGTCAGATCTTTACCCGCTGCTATTTGTCATTGCCAAACCAAACTGCGCGGGCTGCAGTGACGCGAGGCGTAGCCCACGGGTCTAGCTAGTATTTTTTTTTCCTATTTGCAGATGGCTTAGTTTATATGTTAGGAGGAGAGTAGGTCCATATTTTTTAATTAAACTTATAACTCATGATATTGTTTCTGTAATCGCCACAAAACTAACGGCGCAAAAGGGTGATGCTTACTCGCAAGAAGGTTGTTTATACGATAACTAACATATAATACGAACTCGGCCAAAAGGTCAGACTTATTAAACTACTTTGTTTCTGACCCACACTATTATGGCACAAATCCACCTGCTTGGGGGTTTTGTATATTTTATCTTGTTTTTTACAAAAAATAATGGTGCTCTCCTTGGGAGCGCAAATCTGAAATTGTGTCACCTCACAATATTTTCCCTGTCGTATTATACGTACCATTAGAAAAGTTGAGAATGTTACATATATGTTGTAATGTTAACATTGCGTGTTTGCTAGAGAGGGCGTAGCGCACGAGCCGCCACTGGCTAACAACCTGTAGCTAACGCAACTTTAAAAAGCCAGTTGGTTCTTGCTGTAAAATCCGTAAACAAACCGTTTCGATGCTAAGCAACCAGTGGCTCGCGGCACATAATTAGTTTTTCTATGTTACAATGGGTAGCTTTAACTGCGAAAAATACAGTTTTATAAATAAGGGTTAGAATTATTTTTTAACAATGTTTGATTTTTAATTTCAGCGTAATTTCGAGGGCACAATTTGCTTTACTAAAACCCATCTCTGTAACGCTTGATTAAAATTAAATTACGTCGCGGCTTCTGTGTGTGTCTCTGGGAGTACCAACAAACTTCCTAGAAGTTACAAGCAATTTGAACTAAAGCATCAAATTAGATTTCTCTTTAGAAAAGCTCTTGAGAGTTGCAACACTAACCACATGGCTACAAAGCAAAAGATCGTAAACTTTATTAAGTGGTGTAACAAATTACAATATCGATGTATTTGCATCAAACCCGTTTTCTTTTGTGAAACATGCTGAAACAAAAATGGGGTTTTATTAAAAGCTGCAAATAAAAAACAAATTCGTGGATTTTCTTGTGTACACTTTAGAGGTCTTTGCTACTGCACTGCAGGGTTTTATGACTTTTTGCTCTGTATAATTTCGAAGCGTCGCGTCGAGACGAAATTGTTTTATGGAGAACTTGCTCTAATCTTCTGACGCGACACTGGCGCCCATTTTAAGTGCACATGGGAAAATATATTTCAAGCTATCTACATCTGCAAAATAGTTTTTGTCAATATTTACAGTGAGTAACTGCTACATAGCCTGGCGACGCGATGTTTTATTAAAAAAAATAAAAGAAAAACGTAAATTTACATACTTCACTACAGCAGGTGACATGACAGTCCGGGGAATCCCCCCAAAAAACTAAAGTTTTGAACAAATAGTTTCTGATTCATCAATCCCAATCTTAATGGTATAATCGACACAATAAACTGCACTCATATTTATGTAATTGGGGCTATATGTGGCAATTGTATTTAACTTCCTTTTTTTTAGTTGAAACGACCTAAAAATTAAAGAATAAAATCACAGTAAAAATTTAAATAACCAGTGTATCTAGACTATTAGTAAAAATGTTGAAACACGCCCTAAAAAGTGCTCTTCAACGGGAACACCAGCCTATAATAAGAAGATCTACTGTAGCTGTAATTCAATTTCGACGTCGTAGTTCAACTTGCAACGCGTACGATAAAGTTATTGTAAGAAAAAGACGAGGACGATTACATTCAATGTCTTGGCCTAATTCCACCGTTGAACCAGAGGTATCAATGTTTGTCAAATGAATTTAAATTTTAAGCGCAATTTTATTACGAATAAAACGTGAAGCATTCTATAGTTGTATCTAATCTGTGATCAAAGACAAACGAGAAGCGTTCTATAGTCCGTTCAATCTGTGATCATAGATAAAACGAGAAGCATACTATAGTCGTATCCGATCTGTGATCAGAGATAAACGGGAAGCATTCTATAGTCGTTTCTAATCGGAGATCAAAGATAAAACCAGAAGCGTTCTATGGTCTATCTAATCTGTGATCAAAGACAAACGAGAAGCGTTCTATAGTCCATTCAATCTGTGATCATAGATAAAACGAGAAGCGTACTATAGTCGTATCGAATCTGTGATCAGAGATAAACGAGAAGCATTCTATAGTCTATAGTCGTTTCTAATCGGAGATCAAAGATAAAACCAGAAGCGTTCTATGGTTTATCTAATCTGTGATCATAGATAAAACGAGAAACGTGCTATAGTCTTATCTAATCTGTGATCAAAGATAAAACGAAACGCATTCTATAGTCGTATCTAATCTGTGATCAAAGACAAACGAGAAGCGTTCTATAGTCCATTCAATCTGTGATCATAGATAAAACGAGAAGCGTACTATAGTCGTATCGAATCTGTGATCAGAGATAAACGAGAAGCATTCTATAGTCTATAGTCGTTTCTAATCGGAGATCAAAGATAAAACCAGAAGCGTTCTATGGTTTATCTAATCTGTGATCATAGATAAAACGAGAAACGTGCTATAGTCTTATCTAATCTGTGATCAAAGATAAAACGAAACGCATTCTATAGTCGTATCTAATCTGTGATCAAAGACAAACGAGAAGCGTTCTATAGTCCGTTCAATCTGTGATCATAGATAAAACGAGAAGCATACTATAGTCGTATCCAATCTGTGATCAGAGATAAACGGGAAGCATTCTATAGTCGTTTCTAATCGGAGATCAAAGATAAAACCAGAAGCGTTCCATGGTCTATCTAATCTGTGATCAAAGACAAACGAGAAGCGTTCTATAGTCCATTCAATCTGTGATCATAGATAAAACGAGAAGCGTACTATAGTCGTATCGAATCTGTGATCAGAGATAAACGAGAAGCATTCTATAGTCTATAGTCGTTTCTAATCGGAGATCAAAGATAAAACCAGAAGCGTTCTATGGTTTATCTAATCTGTGATCATAGATAAAACGAGAAACGTGCTGTAGTCTTATCTAATCTGTGATCAAAGATAAAACGAAACGCATTCTATAGTCGTATCTAATCCATGATCAAATACTTATTTACTGGTTGTTTTTCCTAACGAAGCGTTCTTGTTTGTTGCAGATTGATTATCCCGATATTGAGCAAAATCATAGGCTGCAGCAATCTCCCATCATGGATCATTCGCAGTTTCGCACTACAAACATTATGTTCGATGATAATGTAAGTTTAATTAAATTTTTTAAGTTTCTTTCTAATCACAAATAATCACTTCAGTATGGACAAAGCCTAACAAGACCAAGTCTGTACCACAAGTGCAGCCGGGGCTCACATTCGTCGGACACCAGCTCGGCCTACAGTGGCTCCGACACAATGGCCTCCACTCACTCAGAATTGGATGGAGACGAGCTCGATCTCACTGGCCTCGTTGAAAGTATTGTTGATAGTGATGAAGACGACGATTTGGCAGAAAGCATGGATGTGAGTACATTATATGGATCTAATCTTTTTTTACTAATTTTTTTATTCATTTCTTTGTAGAGTCTAACAGTTCGAGATAGGGTGCGAGATTGTCTAGAAAAGGACCCTTCCGAAAGGACAGAAGATGATATTGAAGCTCTCTTAGAATTCACACAGCATCTTAAGGCCTTTACGAATATGACATTGGCTGTACGAAAGGCTCTTTGTTCTGTTATGGTGAGTACTAAACCATAATACGCAATTCTAAATTTTGATTGAATTTTTTTGTTAAGGTGTTTGCGGTAGTTGAAAAAGCAGGAACGGTAGTAATGAACGATGGAGAAGAATTGGATTCATGGTCGGTATTAGTAAACGGGTGTGTGGAAGTAATTATTCCTGGACAAGAGACGCAGTCTCTTACAGTGGGTGATGCTTTTGGCATTCTCCCCACAATGGACAAATTGTATCACAAAGGAATTATGCGTACAAAATGTGATGACTGTCAGTTCGTGTGTATAACGCAAAGTGATTACTACAGGTAGGTCAACTTCAAAATTTCAAACACTAACATTCAATTTATAATCGTTTTTTCCACAGAATACAACATCAAGGTGAAGAAAACACAAGGCGGCATGAAGTAGATGGTCAACTTGTAATGGTAACAGAGCTGCGAGGTTCCATGGAACCGCAAAGCAGCAGCAGAAGAGGCCATGTTGTTATTCGAGGCACGGCTGAACGTTTGATGTACCAACTAATAGAAGAAAACTCACTTACCGACCCCACATACGTAGAAGACTTCCTGCTCACCCACCGAACCTTCATTCCTAGTCCCTTACACGTAGCAAACCAACTGTTGGATTGGTTCAAAGATGCTGAAGTCAGAGATCGAGTTACAAGGGTCGTTTTACTTTGGGTCAACAACCATTTCACAGATTTTGAGACTGATCCCGATATGATTGAGTTTTTGGAAACATTCGAACAAGGTTTGGAAAATGAAAAAATGATGGGACAATTAAGGTTGTTGAATATTGCGTGTGCGGCCAAAGCTAGGATACGAAATGTTGTTCTGGCTAGGCCGAGTCGAGACGAACCACTCAACTTCCAGATATTGGGAGGATTTGAAAGGCATTTTGGAATATTTATTTCAAAGGTAAGATAAGTTAGGTAGTTGTTTTAATTACAGGGTGTCGCTTTTTTTTTCCCTTAAAATTGTTGAAACGGCCATATTAACCTACAGTAATAAAACTTACCAAAATCGGAAAATACTACATGATTGAGAATAGTTAAAGAAAGCGATAAAATGTGAAACTGTGGCACCATGTCACTTAATTGTTTTTTTTGTAGTTTATTGTTGTTTTTTTAAACTACAAATTATTAAAAACATCCTCTAATAATTTTAAATTTACCCAAAGGTTGATAAAAAATCAAAAGCAGAGGATGTGGGTTTAAAGCGTGGTGACCAAATTCTTGAAGTGAACGGCCAAAGTTTCGAACATGTCAGTCACGCACGAGCTTTGGAGATTCTTCGTGGCACCACACATTTAAGCATAACAGTCAAGTCGAATCTGCTCCACTTTAAAGAGATGCTTAACACACCAGACAATTCCCCAAGACCACGAGGACGGAAAACCTCGGAAATCTCAAAATTACAGCCTGATCCTAGAGCGAGACTGTCGAGTATTGATGGTAATCTCATATTAAGCAATGAATCTCCTTGCTCGCAACCTGTGAGCATAAATAGCCCGCAAAAGGATGGAAAAACAGGAAAGAGCTTCATGACGCTTGGACCTAAAAGACGATTACAAAAAGCCCTCATGAAAATGAATATCTTGCCGAAAACTATTATAAGGTGAGTAATTTTTTGATTCGTATCGAAACGATTTTTAATTATGTAATTGTAGTGTCAGTATGGGAATGGATCAAGTTGATAATGTCCCACCCCCTACAGCTTTAGGAACAAATCTTTACCATTCTCAAAGCAATCCCGATCTTATGTCTTTATGCTATGATGATTTAAGGTGCAATGATTATCCCGAACATGTTCTTAAGGTTTGAATCGAAAAGAAAAATTTGATCACTCAAATTTAACATTCCACAACATTTCAGGTGTACAGACCCGATCAAAGCTACAAGTACCTTTTAATACACAAAGAAACGACTGCCCATGAAGTGGTCATGTTAGCCCTGCAAGAGTTTGGCATGACCGATCCTAGTAGTAATTTTAGCCTGTGCGAAGTGTCTGTCACTGACAACCAAACCATTAAACAGAGGCGGTTACCTGATCAATTGCAAAATCTTGCAGAACGGATTGGACTTAGCAGTCGTTACTACCTGAAGACTAATGGCGTTACAGAAACACTTGTACCTGATGAGCTTGCCCCTGAACTGGTTAGAGAAAGTGCAGTGCATTTTCTGCAGTTAAATGCTGTCGAGGTTGCTATACAACTCACTTTACAGGTAAATTTTGTAGTTGTGATTTAACTTTAAGTTAGCCTAACCTCACTTTTCGTATTGACCTCATAAAATTGTACTTTTTCGGCTGTAATTTATTACATATTATAAATTACAGTTATAACACCATATACTGTACCTTATAGTTATTTCCTAGCTAAAGCACATTTTTTCACTTTCCCGAGATTATAATTACGCCAACCCTCTTTTTTTTGTAGGATTTCAGTATATTTAGGCAGATAGAACCAACAGAATATATAGATGACTTATTTGAACTTCACTCGAAGTACGGTACACCCATGCTGGAGCAATTTGCAGCTCTTGTTAATCGAGAAATGTTTTGGGTGGTGACGGAAGTTTGCAGTGAACACAATCCCGTTCGCAGAATGAAAATCATCAAACAGTTCATAAAAGTTGCAAGTATGTGTATCAGTTTATTGTGTTTTTAATCTTTAATTAACCTAAACCATTAATTATAGGGCAATGTAAAGAATGCAAAAACTTCAATTCAATGTTTGCCATAATAAGTGGTTTGGGTCACGGTGCTGTGTCAAGGTTACGACAAAGTTGGGATAAACTACCAGGAAAGTACCAGAGGTTATTCTCAGAACTTCAGCAGCTCATGGATCCGTCAAGAAATATGAGCAAGTACCGGCAGCTTGTTAGTGCAGAGCAGAGTCAGCCTCCTATTGTAAGTTACCAACAACAAATAAAATAATACTTATTTCTCAAAGAATGTTTTGTTGAAGATTCCATTTTATCCTGTGGTAAAGAAGGATCTTACCTTTATACATTTGGGCAACGACTCCCGAGTGGAAGGCCTAGTTAACTTTGAAAAACTTCGAATGATTGCCAAAGAAGTTCGAGGGCTTAGTAATATGTGTAGTAGCCCCTATGATCTTCTTACAATGTTAGAACTAGGAGGACAACCTGCTAGTAATGCTATGGTTGCTTTAAATCAATTAACCACAGGTGCTTCACATCATCCTCAAGGTAAGGATTTTTAAGATTTAGAAATAATTTGTTTCATGTTTGATCCTACACGTCCAGTATTTTTTACTATCCTTAACAGTGGCGTTGCCCAGAGTTTTCATAAAGCAGGTGCTCAGCATAAAAGCAATAAAAGGCACATTGACAAAAAAACAAATTGACTTCAAAAAACGTTTATCGCCGTCAAATATGTTTTTCGACGTTAAAAACTAAATAAAAAAGCATTTAGTGATATCAGAAACTAATATTAGACGTCTATAGTTGATTTTTAACTTCAAAATTCATTTTCAGACGTCTAAAATTAATATTTTGACGTCAAAAATAAAAAGAAAATTATTTACTTATTTATAAATTAAACAAATTTTTTTTACGTCAATGAATACTTATTTACGTTTAAAATATATTTTTGATTTTCTCATACTCAGTACTAAATATAGCTAGTGACGCAGGTTTTTTCGACGTCATAAAATGTTTTGACATCAAAAGGAAATTTATCGGCGTCAAAAATGTTTTTTAACCGTAAAAACTGAAAGAAAAAATTTGTTATATCAGGAAATTATATTTGACGCGGTTGACGTTAAAAAACAATTTTCAGGCGTCCAAAATTAATATTTTGATGTCAAAATTCACAAAAACAATTAACTTATTAATAAGTTAAACGATTTTTTTAAGACGTCAATTAATAATTTTATACCTCAAAAATAGAATTTTTGACAACACTGTAGTGGACGATTTTACTTCTTAGCTCTAAATATTGAATATAGCGAGCGACGCAGGTTTTTTGATGTTCCAAAATGTTGTTTTGACATCGAAAGCAAATTTATTGGCGTCAAAAATGTTTTGTTATGTCAGCAAATAATATTTGATGCGTTTGACGTCAAAAACCCATTTTCAGACCTATAACATTAATATTTTGACGTCAAAATTTCCAAAAATCTATTTACTTGTTAATAAGTTAATTTTTTGAGACGTCAATAAATAATTTTTTACCTCGAAAATAGAGTTTTTGACAACACTGCAATCCATACACAGCGATTTTATTTTGTTGTTCTAAACTTGCCAGCAAGGCAGATTTTTTTGACGTCATAAAATGTTGTTTTGCGTCAAAAGCTAATTTATGGGTCTCAAAAAAAATGTTTTTTTATTTTAAAACTAATAAAAACATCTTTTTATGTCAATAAATAATATTTTACGTCTATAATTGGTTTTTGACGTCAGAAAATTATTTTCGTGGGCTTAGCAATAATATTTTGTCCTCAAAATTTAATTTTCTGGCGTCAAAAATTGATTTTTTGACGTCTAAAAACTGTTTTTAACATAATAATATTGGCTCTAGTACCTGCAAAAAGGTTACTGGCTATGCTACTGAACCTTAAGTCCTAAACCAACTGACGACCCTATTAACTCATTTAGAAACCGATATTTGAATAGTGAAAAAAAACATTTTTGCCTAGGTCAAGCCACGGTAAAGCGAAGAAAAAAGTCGGCAGCTGTTCCAAACCCGAAGAAGATGTTTGAGGAATCCCAAATGGTGAGACGAGTTAAAGCGTACCTAAACAACCTACAAGTGGTAACAGATGAAGCAAAATTACACGAAATGTCGCTAGAATGCGAGAATGCTGCCAACAGCGGGCTTGCCGGCGCTACAGGACCACGTGGAAAACGCCACGCCTCACCAGCGCCCTCTACAACTAGTAGTACGAGCAGTACCAGTGATGAAAGAAAGCCTACAACTGCTAAATTCGGTAAGTAAAATTTAAAAAAAGCTTGAGCTGGGTGTAGCTGTATCAAAGGATTCAAAATTTAAATTCATAATAGTAAAAGTTTGTTTTAAAATTAATTTTTAATTGTATAGGCTCGGCCTCACCTCAAGCTGTAAGAAAATTGCTGGCACTTTCAGAACAGAATAAAACTAGACCGCATCAACCACGACAACCTCCCCTTCCGCTCGGATTTAATGCACCCCAACCCAGCCCAGCAGTTCGAAGGGCGCCTAGTTCGACAGGTACGATATATATTTGTTTATATGGTATAAGTGTGTAGAATTGTCCATAATACAATCTGCAATGGTACAGAATGGGACAGTTTTGTGTGTCCATTTCAGTAACAGTTGAAGTGAAGATATTTTTATTATCAAGCGTTGAATGATTAAAATTTGAACTTGCAAATGATTAATTTCACGCTACATGTGTACATATTAAAATAGGCATGTAAATAACATCTTTTGATCGAGCACGCTTTAGGCACACTTTCTAAGGATGTCGTTTGATAAGCAATTTTCTTGCAGGAAGTTATTCGAGTTACGGTAGTTCAAGTAGCTGCGGTGCCGGTGGTCGGGCGATGCACGAAAGGTCGCATTCTGATACGCCTACACCTCTTCCCTCTGTTGCTCTCTCTGCAGAAAGCAGTAGTGTTACCTCTCTCAGTAATCTACCTCTTAGAAAAACCCTAACCTCAGGTATGTTGTCTTAAATTTTTATCGATACCAATATTCCCATTGGTACGTTGAAAAAAAAAATGAAAACTATATGTACAGTTGTATAAAGTTCCTTTCCTTGTTGCAAGCACTGTCATACCAATTATTATGCACATAAAATTCTTGATTTTATACAGTTTCCAAATTCATTCCTATCTTTTGTAGTTTTATTGTTTCCTAGTACACGTTTCATTTCAATTTTCGGTTTGCTAAGGTTGCACCATGTGTAAAGTACTGTATAATTGCACCACCTGTGCACCATGAAATTTTTATGCATGTTTTTGTGCAATATTGTTATATTAAATGCAACAAGAAAACGTTGGACTATCTACGTACGTTCTTACGATCTATGATATCATTCTTGAGCATGTTTGTGAATGCGGCATGTTGTTTGGCACAGGCTCGGTGGCTTCTTCTGACTCTGGCCACAGCACCAACAGTTCTGGTGACGGGCCCGGGGTGCTACCGCATTCTTATCAATCTCAGCCTCGATGTCCTAGTCCTCCTAGGCATCCGCCCCCGCTACCAGGTATGTAATTGTATCTTTCTCTTGTATATTTATGTGCTGGGTATTTACTGCATAGTTGTTATTTATTGTTATTGGTGGATTCATTTGTTTTGTTTAGGTGTTCCCTATTTAAGTATAAGCCTTATACAGGGTGTCTTAAGATATTGAGTACAGCTAATATTTTTTTATTATTGAAAATGTAGTTTTATCGGTGAAAAAAGGTGTAAAGATTTTTTACTGTGTGTCTTAAAAACAATTTAAAATTTATACATGGAAAACGGTAAGTATTTTTATAAACAGAACGAGTCGAAAGTATGGAGGCACCAATTTTCTGACGTTAATATTTTTTGTAGAAAAAAATATGCTTTAAATAAAAGTTATCATATACAGGGTGTCCCAACGACGCGAAATTCTTTAATAACTTGTTTGTTAATTGAGTTATCGAAGCGATATTTTACACGTGAGCTACTTGACAATTTGTGCTCATTCTTAATTATTGTCGTTTATACCGAACTTGTTTTTTTTTTAATTAAACACCCAGTATATTTTTTTGTATTCAAATTGGCCGTTTAATTGCCTCTGAGAAATTTTGTTGTTGTTGAAATTCCGTTGCAGCGTTATTCCTTTTTCAAAAATATTTTACATTTGCAGAAGTCGCTGATAAAACCTTCACAAGCTGCATTTCCACAGATTAAACAATCTTTTTTTTGGCATGTTTTAGTCAACACCATGTACTATTCCCCAGATATGTTGAATTTAGTTATACAGGATGTTTGTTCTTCTTCAGAGTCCTTTGCTCTTGAAAGAGCATGGTGACTTTCTCTCCTATGCCTATGGTGAGCGTGCTTAATGAATCGCACAGACATAGGGGACCTATTGTTTAACACGGGCTCCGAACCGCAGGAAGTGCAAGCACTTCTTCTCCAGAGAAAGTTTTCTAGGCAGAATGTTTGTTGCAACGGTGCAAATACTTACAACTTCAATATGTTATAACTTTATTTTTTAAATGGAACACCCTGTATATTTTTACATTGTTGGATAGAGCGTTTTACGCTGTACAAATTTTATTAAATAATGGTTATACCCAAATGCAACGGTTTTTCATAAAATTAGATTTTAAGCAAACAATCTGGTAATTTCTCGAAATCCGATTTGACTTTTTGTTTAGAATGTAATTTTCTCTAAAACCATTGGATTTAGGTATAACCATTATTTAAGAAACTTTATAGAGCGCAGAAAACACGATCCAAAAGGTTTTATCAGTGACGTATGTCTGCATGTGTCAACTTTTTTTGAAAAATATGAATAACTTGGCAACTCCGCAACAGAATTCCAAACAGAAAACTCATTCATAGAGGCAATTAAACCGCCAATAGGAATATGCAAAAATGTATAGGGTGTTCAATTTAATAAAACATAAGTTTTGTATGGCCCTGTAATGTGGAACACCCTGTATTATAAACGGAAATAATTGTAGATGTTCCCAAATTCTCAAGTAGCTCACGTGCACACTATCTTTTTGATAACTTAATTACCAAAGGTGTTATCAAAGAATTTCGCATTGTTGGGACACCCTGTCTACGGGGTGGGTAATCTAAGTGTTTCCCCACTATTATTTCGTAAACTATTGAGAATATCAAATTTTCTTCTTAATAAAAGTTGTTGATAATTGACTGCTGCATAACCTAAAATTATTTACAGTGATACTGGGTGTTTAGTTATGCCTGTACAGCTCATCACTCTGTTATTTTAAATGTAACACTCTGTATATTATTGCATTTTTAGGTACTACATTTAATTGTAGATATAAAAGTGTTGAGGTACTATCACCTTAAAATTAGTGCTTTTTGAGTTATTTAATTTTTTTTCAAATATTTTTACAATATTTGTGAACTAATATTACAAAATTAATATTTTAGATACCACAAAGTTCAGCCATTGCTATTTTACTTATACTATAAACACATTAGAAAGTATTCAGCGGTATGTTAAAAATAGCCGATTTACATAGGATGTTCATAATTTAATGCCAATTTTGTCCAGTAGTGGCAGAAAAATTGTGTCTCCATACTTTTGGCTGTATGTTTTCTAGTAATGTTCCTTATAAGTATTTCATCTTACTTTTTTTTATAAAATGTATAATATATCGTAACCAAATACGCCAAAATGGCAAACATTACTCTCTTTTATTTCTACTATTTCAGCAATTCTATCACTTGTAACTCATATTATAGGACACCCTGTATATGTATGGGTAGATCAGCTTTAAGAAAACCTGGGATATTGATTTTTTGGGAGCTAATTTATTTTTAAGAAAACATTTTGCATTACCAAGTGTGTAGCCTTACGTAAATATTAAATTCTAGTAAATTTTATTAAATGTATGTCAATTTCCAGCCTTATTCTTAACTGTTTTGACATAACAATTTTTTGGAAATGCTTTGTTCAATAATTATGTTTAACGTCAATAATTTAATTTGTTGGTTTTCACGAGCCTGTCGGTTTACAGAACTGCGACTAGGTTAGTTGGTGTGAAAACTTATTTTTAATGAAAACTCTGATCTGACAAGAAAACTATCTTATGTGTTTATGTAATGCTATACGCTTCTCTTACTTTAAATGTATAAAATATCCGCAATTTGTGTGAGTACATGTGGATATACAGGGTGAGTCAACAAGACCATGGTAGCCAATATCTTCTTTACTATTTAAAATACAGGAAATTGTTTCAAATAAAAGTTGTGGGAGATCAAGTAGACCACATTTTAAAATTATTTTCAGTTATACGGGGCGTTCCATATAAGAGTAGAAACGCAAAGCTGTATTTTTTTTAATGTAACACCCTGTATTTTTATGGATATTTTTATTCGCTTCTAAATTGCTTTTCTAAATATGCTTTATTTTTGAAATTCCATTGTAGCATTGACAGCTTATCCAACTTTTTCCGAGTTATGACACATTAGAGTTACCGTTGCAACGAACACCCTGTACCTTCAAATTCAAATTGCAAATATCTGCAGGATAGTACATGGTTTTGACTAATATTTAACATAAAAATTTAGTTTAATCGTGAGAAATACGGCTCGTGTACATTTTATTACCGAGGTCTGCAAATGTCATTATTTTACGGAAAAAATTTGAACAACTTTGCAATGCTGCAACGGAATTTCAAAAATAAGGCATATTCAGGTGCTCCGAAAGCAATCTCGTTTTATTTACACCAGAACTGGTTGTTTTCCTATTAAGGGCTTAATTGCCCATCCTTAAAAAAGACTCAATACGATAATACAGAGAAATATTATCGTAAATGTTTGATTCTTTGATAACCCAAAAATTTTCTACAAACTTAAGTGTTATATTACATATTAAACAAATACTTCATATAACACTAAAGCTGAAACATTATTTTATATTGCAAATGGGTTGGAGAAAAGTTTAGAAAAATTGCATTCGTCAAAGTTTTAAGGTTTTTTATATTCCAAACTTTTACCTAAACCCATCAAGTGCAATCATGCATGCAATTGGAAATCTCATATTTGGTATCGTTACGATGGTTGTGTCTGTTGTGGTGGTAGGATGGTATCCCCGTGCTGGTGCTATTCCTCCCTACCCTCATGCTGTGGCCGTATTGCCTCCCTTGCCCGTTGCTTTGCGTAATGGTAAGTTGGCCCTTTTGACTGCCTGCTATTAGTTAGGCCTTCTTTCTACAAGTTTTGTCTGCTTTGTTTGCTTTATTGTATTTGTTGCAAATTGTGTTCCGCTTTACACTTCTTGCAAACTTTTAGTTGGTTTTTCTTCTTAATTATTATTTTTTGTCGTTTATTGGGTGAGAGTTGGTAGCGTATGTGCAATATGACCACAACAAAACGGTTTATGACTACAATTTGTCTAGTAGAAATAGAATTGCAGAATTTTTAAGTTTTTTTGTTTGACTATACTTTCCCATACTTAGAAACTATTGATTTTGTAAAAATTATTAATTTCATTATAATAACGAAAAAAAATTAATAAAGAAATTTTGCAGTTAAAAACAGAATATGAGGGATTGAAACAAATATAATACACTTATCCGAACTCTTTAGCTTCAAAATGGCGGGCGCTACCATTTTTTGAAAGTCAAAATTAAATCCACAGATCTAAATAAAATTTGATACCTGTAGTAGTCTAAGGAAGCTTATACCATATGTTCAAATAATACATAATAAAAATTACCGTCTTTACATGCTTTAGAACAACAAACAAAATATGTCACTTAAAATTTTTAGGTTAAGTTTGTCATTTGTAGTGACACTGACAGAGTAATGACAGCCAAATTCTAAAGCATGCAAAGACATTAATTTTATTTTCCGTGGCCAGCCCTTATGTATTTTTTGTTTGAACATACGGTAGAAGGCTGATTTACTTTTTATCTTGAATTACATTTTCCTCAAGTCGCTGAATAATTTCTGACGTGTCAAAAATTAATATTTCAACGTCTAAAAATAATTGAATTTTGGATAAAAATGTTAAGCTTGTATTTAAATTTTTGAGGTTAAAAATTGGTTTATTGACGCCTAAAGTTTTTTCTTGACGTCTAAAAACCGTAAAATAAAATAATACAAAAAAATTATTCGTAAATTATAAGTGAATAATTTTTTGCCGTCAATAAATAATTTTTTGACTTCATAAATAAATTCTTGTCCTGTATAAACATATTTTTTCGCAGCAATAAATAAATTTTATTTTTGACCCAAAAAATGAACTTTTGACCAGACAAAAATGAATTTATGACACCAGTAAATGATTTTTTGACACCGATAAATGATTGTTTGACGGCAGTAAATGAATTTTTGACGGCGGAAAATGCTGCCACTTAACGGGAATAACGGGATACTACTGTCGACCCTATTGCAATATTGAGCAATAGGGAAGCTACTTGCTATAAAACGGCGCACGTACATACGTGCTGGCCTTTCCAAGCTCGCTGGATAATAATATTAATATTGTGGCATGCACATGTTGATACAAGAAACATCAAATCGCAACATACAATAGACCTTGGAATGGGATGTAGAAACATGTATGGTATAAACCTTGCGTAAATCTACCATAAAGCGCATTTTTGTGGGAACTAGCTCAAATAAGGGGAAATAGTTCGGTGTGACGGTCGACTGAGACTTCGCTACTATATCAGCTGCGCCGTTAGACGGCAGCATTTTCCGACTTAAATAAATGATTAGGCTACGTGTTTTTTTTTGCAAGTTTGTGAGCTACTAGATCGGGAGACGAGCTATAATTTTTTTGTCTAATAAAGTGCAGTAATTTTTACAAATAGGTACACCACTCCCACTCCCCAAGGTATAGCGTATGAATTTTGTTTTACGTTATTCGGCATTTTTTAATCTCAAGCTATTTTTACCGCGAAAATAAGAAAGATAAGATTGTTCTGTTTTAATTTAACAACAAAGAGCAACTTCAGTTTCTAACTGCATTATTGTATAGGCGTTGTGAGTCTAAGCGGTAACGAGTCACAATTTTTTTGTAGCATTGCGAGCAGTAATATATTAATTGTAGGGTTTAGATTGATAATATAAAATACTTTTTGCTTTTGAAAATATAAAAACATTAATTTTTTTTTGGCAAGTATGGGAAAGTATTTTTTTTTCTTAGAAGGTTGATATTTTGTTACATCAAAATATAGGGATTTTTGGTGTAGTTACTACCTTGAGGTACCCCATTTGTGTTTGTATAAGAGACAGTTAAGCACACATTATTTTAATTATACATGGTGTTCCGACATAATGTAAGGTTAATAATTTTAAATTAAGAAAGCAAAAGACACTTTCATTGGTTGCAAAATGCAGCTTTAAACAATCGCCTCGAATTTAAAAAAAATGAGAACTAAGAAGAAAGCAAGTTATTTGTATATATTTTTTTCATTATAACTATGAAATTTGAATTATAAAAATTCTGTATTCAGTAATGATAAAAAACAATACATTATTTCAGGCCACCCTGTGTATTATATTTCACCATAGCGATATCACTGTTGTTCATTTAGAGAATGTAAAGCGTAACCAATTTATTTAACTTTAGACAGTCACTTGCACCAGCAACACATTATTGCATTAACAATTTTATAAATAAAATTTATACTTGCACTTATGGAATTTTTGACTTTAAAAGGTGCTATTGTGTAAAGTTACCGGTATTAAAATTGTCAGAAACGTTTTGGCTTAAGTTAACTTTATCATATTATAAACGAACGTGTTAAATTAAAAGAACTCAAAATTCCGAGCCTTTTAGAATTGAGTAAATAAAAAAAACATTGTTAATAATGCCAACTTTTGCATCTTTTATCAGCAAAATGCTCCATACTGCAAGTTACTCTTGGCAACTTAACTTATTTTACGACAAATCACATAGGTCCTGGTCGAAGGCAACCCCCTGCATACAGTGTAGCAGCACAAATGGCTCGTCTCCATCGATTAGGTAGAGCTCATTCACATGAAGGCGTAACACAAGGCTACCACTACCATACAGATCCAGACACGGATCACGGTAAGTCTCTTTTATTAACGTTCATTCATTTATAGAGAGATACAGATTGATTGAACGTGCCGCTTCATAAAAATTTTTTGTTCAACTCCTACTTCTTGTCAATCCTAGATAACAACCATAGGCGTGCCTTGAGCATTTTACCTATGTCAGTTATGGGGGGGGGGGCACCATTTCCTAATCTAAATCTTGTGATCAGTTTGATGCCTAAATGCAATAAATGAACTTAACAATACTTTTGCTTTCACTGGTTAGCATTAAAACACACTAATTTTTGCAAAAATAAGAAAAGATGTACCTTAAAATTGTCAGAACGCCACTGAGCAGTAAAAGAGTAAAATAAATTGTAAACTACAAAATTTAGGTTTGGAAATAATAAATGCAAATTGCAATGCATTGGGGTTCAAGGAAATAACTATGATAGTAGAGTAAGGGGAGTTCTAGATCCACCTCGCACCACCACCCTACCACCACTTGACCGGTTAATATGACCAAGTTCAATGATCAGTAAGGTCAATGACCGGTCAAGAGGTGGAGGGTGGTGGTAGAGGTGGATCTAGAATTATGTACTTTTAGTAAAGTAGAAATAGGTTTTGATAACTTTTAGACGTTTTAGTTTCATGACGTCACCTTCAATCAATTCGGATCATTCTGTATATTGATCTTGAACATCATATTTTCATACAGATGACGACGATGAGACTTGTGAAGTACATTTGACTCAAAATACTACTAAATCGAATCAATGTGACTCAGACTCGGTCATAATTATGGTTTAGTTCAAACTTGACTAAGATACTGACAGCTGAAGACGCTGAACTGACCTAAGTATTTGATATTTTATTTTTGGAGGAACTAAACTTTATTAACCTGTGTACATATGACAGTGCGGTGGATAGGGGAATTCTAGCACCCCCTACCTCTGCCAGACCCCATTACTCCTCCTACCACGTGACGTAAACGGGACCGAATAACGTACTAAAACAAGTGAGCGGTTTCAGGAAAAACACCTGTTTTTGTGTAATTGCTTACCTGTTAGTTTATTTTGGTCGGCTGTATTTGGGGCGGGGCTTACGTCACGTGGTAGGAGTCGCTGGTAGGGGCATACTTATTAGTGCGGTGCTAAAATCCTCTTATCCATCCTACTTAATGAAGATGCAGGTGTTAACATACCTAAACTTAACTGTGTCTAAATGGACAAATTACTTAAGCTGACTTTTGTGTTTGTTTTAATTGGGGAACAAAATCTTCAAACTTGCAAATTGTAGCCTCATCCCTAGTGTTTATTTACTTACTTGTACTAATAATCAACCTTGATAGGACTACAGGGTTGCCATATCTCCAAATCGTCGATGTCCGCACTTTTTATATTGTTGGTGGAACGTGGAAGGAAAAAGTGTTAAATAAATATAGGGGGTGTTTTCCAAACGATTATGGCCCAAACTTTGGGACCCTAAAAACAATAAGCAAAGTTATAAACGTGAAGGTCAGAGTTTTCGTAACAGTTTGTAAAATGAATAACGGCCACCTGGATTAATATCAAATTACCTCTGAATACGGCCTGCGTATCGGGCATGTTTCAACAAATTCCTCATGCTGCAGAGGCGCAACCAATCGCAAAAATGTATATCTGAAGTAACAACACTCGAACTGTGGAATAACACCACTTGAATATTACAGCACCCTTTCACACAAGTAACTAAATACCAGATACGTATTTCGACAGCAAAGCCATCATCATCAGTGGTAAACTGATACTGTGTCAGTTTACCACTGATTTGCTGTCGAAATACGTATCTGGTATTTAATTACTTGTGTGGAAGGGTGCAGTATTTTTCAAGTGTATATCTGAGGTCAAGTTAGTGTTGGTTAGCGTAAATGCGAAAAAAACAAAAAAATCTGTTGCATTTTACTTTTAATTTAAGTTAAGAAAGAGCAACGAAATGACATCCTGCGTGAATAGTACGGCTACCTAATTTTAATTAAATTTTTAATGCGTTGCTTTTGCTTCAAACCCCTAGATGACTCCAAAGTCATTAAACGTAGATTTTGAAATTTCCAGACTTTTATGGCAACTCAGTTTTTCCAAATGGTAATGATAAGGTACAATTGTCGCAAAACAAAGTATCGCCAGCATGCCATTCCAATATTAATATCTGACATATTTGGATGCGAGTTGGGACGATAATTTAAACATGTATTGGAGAAGAATAGAAATTAATTTATTTATTTTCTGACTTTGTCGAAGACTTTTGGTAGGCTGGCAGAGGCCTGAGAAGCCTCTGCAAAACCTGGGACTTTGGGACAACGCCGGAGATCTGGCAATCCTGTTACGGAAATAAACATCAGCATTTCGTCCTGAATGTGATAATTTGCTGTGGAAATTTTGTAGCAGACAGCAATTAACATCATAGCAAATTAGTCATGTCTTACTCTTCAAATAAAAATATTTTACTAATTTTCTATTACTTCTTATTTCTCTGCATCTATTTGCCATCGCTTATGATGTATTTATACTTTTCTGTTCGCCTTAAACTAACACATGAAACTAAGTTATCATGCCTGGTCTGGCTATATGAATTGTGGAAAGAATGTCGTTTTTTAATTCATCTGAAACAAATGTGGCAAATGTCAAGAAACGTCAGAATATTAATTTGGAAATAAGATTTGTAAAATGTTCACTCAAGAAAACACCCTGTGTAATAAAATTCTTCGCTTGTTTTTTTTTTGTAATTCATAATACACATTTTATTATTACTAACTTACCATATTTTCAAAGTCGAAACACTTTGCTGATCCAGCTGGGTCTAAAAAGTTAGGTTATGATGTTATTTTTGCGCACGTGCACATATCAATTAAGAAACGACATGCCTTGCGATTTCCAACCCCGTCTCTTATGACTTTTTTGCTCATACAATACTGAGTAGTATAGAATATGTCGTTTTTATAACTTAAGAGAGTTTTAATGTTTCTCTTTGTGGTTTTCTAGATGATGAAGAAACTCAAGTATCTGCGGTGTGAAAGCCTTTCAAGTATTTATGTGTGAATTTCAATGGTCTTTATTATTGTTGCATATCTACCTGTGTACGTCTTTTTAATACTCATATCTCGATGTGTACACATTTACTGTGTTCCATGTGAACTGTAAAATGGGTACTCGGGCAAGCATTGATTTTTTTGTTTTGTAATGGGAAGATGGAAATACCAGCTCGGAGAAGCCTTGTTATAAATGGTGTTGTATTTGATACTGTTGTTTTGGGTAGTGTTAATGTGTTTTATGCTTTGTTTACTTAAAATAGTCTGCTTATTCAGTATTTTTTGTGTTTTGTATTATATGGAATAAATGTTTCCGTGGTTTACTACCTAAACATTTTGTTGTTAAGTTTCGGGCCCACGTTGGGCGCCAAAATTTACACCTTATAATTTTAGGATAATAATTAAATAACAACAAGACAAAAACTACTGAATAAATACGCTATTTTAAGTAAACAAAGCATAAAACACAGTAACAAAAGCAACATGCGGCTTCTCCTGACTAGTGTTAGTATGTTTCCGTTACAGGTTTTTGTTTTTAATTTTGAGTTTGTTTATTTAGCATGTTAAAACTTGATTTTGATGCATGTACAAAACTTAAAAAAACCAATGCTTGCCCTTTGTTCAAGTACCTGATTTTACTGTTGTATTTTTGTATTAATCTTGGGCTGTTTTGGTGTTAACGTAACACCATGAGCTATACTATTTATTGTGAAAAACTGGTCTTATATTACATAGACAAGTTAAATTAGTTAAATGGTTTATTTAAATTAAGTAGTTTAATATTTGAATGATTCGATAAAGTTTTTTTTTTATCGTGAATACACTGTAAATATTGAATACTGTTTAGTGTTTTTTTTATTAGATTTATATTTTTCACTTCTCTCTCCATCTTTATTAAATTTTTCAATCCGAATTACGGGTTTTGCTTGTTTGCAATATTTTAATTTTTTTTAATATTTAAAAGTCATTCCACATAATATTGTAAATTTCGTGAATGTTACTTCATAAATCAGTGTAAGTACAATTTTTCCAGTGTATAATATGTGTTCTTATATGCAGACTTATTGCAAGCAGTCTATAATATTTAATTGATCATTCCAGTTTTGTTTTATTATCTCATGGCTCAAACAATTCATTTTTTTTAATGATCCAAATCGAGTGATTTAATTTTTCGATTGTTACTCAAACAAACCGTTTACTTGTCTCTGAAAGTTTAGTTGCAATGTATTAGGTTTTGTGATCCAACTAGTCGCTCAACGTTTAGTGAAGGTTTAATATTTGTCATGTTTCAGTACAAATTATTTTTGTATCGAGTTAGCATTAAATGTGGGAAAAAGGATGACAATGATTGGATATAATATGTGTATAGTTTTAGAAATGTGACGAATATTTACCTTCGTTAAACTGTTTGATATTATCAATATTAGTAGGTATATTGCTATGTGTAATAATATATTTTTGAAATAGGTGTAATATCTGTATATTAGTGTACAAAATACTTTGATCTACTTAATAAATATGTCACATAATAATTATTTATGAAGCTTTTTTTTTATTTTAATTTAGAGCTTAGGTGGTGGTACAAAATGTAGAGTTTATTAAGTTTTAAGAATGTTTTTTGTACCTGGAACTAATTTGTCTTCTTTTGAGTTGATGTAATGACTTTTTAAAAATTCATAATTTATTTTATAAAAACAATTGTTTATTTGGGACTAAATGGTTGTTGCGCAGCATTTAAGTGTCAGCCCCTCTTCCTGTGATTTTATAAATAGCTTCTCAAATTGTTTTCTTTCTTTCTTTCTTTAGCCATCCCTTTTGCCCTTACGGCGTCGGGTTTTCTATCCACTTTCTATACTCTTTTCTATTTCTTCCTAGTCTTCTTACTTCGGGTTGTCTTTCCTCTTCTTCTCACTTTTTGTTGTATGTTCTCATCCCATCTCTTTCTTGGTCTTCCCTGCGGTCTACCTCCTTCTACTCCCATTTCTGTCACTATTTTGGGGATTCTTTGATCTTTTAAACTGTATAAGTGTCCATACCACTTTAGCTGTTTCTGTTCTGTGATTTCTCTCTGGTGACCTCGTTTCTGACGGCGGCTGGGCGCCATTTTTAATTTTATTTTTAAATGGAAAGGGTGGTCGAGTGACACCTCATTTGAAAGGTCTTTTAGTTCTGCGCCTGATCCTAAATTTTCAAAGAAAAATATTCAGTCATAACAAAATGACAAATGTTTGAAGATAAAGAAGTCTATTTAAAAAAACTAAGAATTAAAGCAAAAAAAAATTAAATTAAGTGTTCGAAATGTACATAAAAAGTCGGTTATGAAATTCCTGCAGTAAATTTTGTAAGTTTCTGGAGTGATGTTTCTGCAAACTTCTGTAATGCATTGCTCCAGTTCTTCAATTGTTTCTGGACAGGTTCTGTACACTTTCGATTTGAGATATCCCCTTAGAAAAACACATAAGGGAGTTAAATCTGAGGAGCGAGCCGGCTATTCTATAGGCCCCCACCTACCAATCCATCTTCCAGGAAAATGTCCATTGAGAAAGTCAGAAACAAGCCTATAATAATGAGGCAGCACACCGTCTTGTTGGAACATAATGTTTTCAATATTATTTCTAGCCACCTGAAATACTTCTGGGAAAATTTTGTCCTGCAAATGAAAAAGTGGACCACTGGATAAAAAAATCAAAACAATTTTGAATTGAGTGAGTCCATTTGTTTAAAATCCGCCATTTTGTTGTGGCTAAATATTTTCCCTTGCAACACTAGGATCAGATGCAGAACTAAAAGACCTTTCAAATGAGGTGTCACTCGACTCCTCTTTTTACTTAAAAAAAATTCAAAATGGCGCCCAGCCGCCATTTTCAATGATACAAAATTTAATTATGGACTAACAAATAGTATTATAGTGTTTAATTTCACATTAAAGCACACTAAATATTGTGGTAAAATATCAAGGCGTTCAAAAGTTAGTTGGGGGGGGGGGGTACTTTATAGACAGACAGTATATATTGTCTTGTATATTTTCATTTTGGTTTTATTACTTATTTTATTTTTACCGATTAACGTGTTATTTATTGTGTAATATATCTGGTTTGTTGTTGTTGCGCAGCGTTTAAGTGTCGGCCCCTTTCCCTGTGATTTTATATATAGCTTCTCAAACTGTTTTTCCTCTATGAAAACTTTTGGGAACCATTTAAACTATTATATGACTGGCTCAATTGGTTTTATCATTTAATGTAAGGGAAATATGACGTAACACTATATTTTTTATACAATCCGATAGACTTTTTTACAATGATTGAACATTTTCTACCCTTACATACCAATAAGGCGAGCATTTGATTTGATTTCATTTTGTTAGTAGTACAGTACTGAAAATAAACTCTCTACTGATAAAATAATAAGCGAAGTACTTCGCCTGGACTTTCCCATACTTTAGAAATAGCTACTTATCATGTTTTCGAGAGTATTTTAAATATTAACGTTTAACAAAATAACATACGTTTGTAAGATTTTGAAGAATATATATATGGAACTAGTCAGTCATGTATTCTCCCAGCACATCGGAGAGAAACACTACCCCGCACTGATCAGGAACGGACCAAAATGCTAACACCAATCATGCAGCGTCAACTCACTTAAAGTTATGCTTTGTCTGTGGGTATGTCTTATTGTATTTAGAAACGAAAAGTTTTTTAATGCGAAAAAAAGAGGGTTTCGGGAAAAAATTCCTTGGGATTCATGAAAACCAAAAATGGAAGGACAAGTTTGTCTCCTAATGAATTGAGGGGGGGGGGGGATATCATTAAATTAAATGTTGGTAATGTTAATATATTGAAAATTTTTAAATATTTAGAAAATTTTCGAAATTACTATCTTAAAATTGGAAAATATTCAAAATTTTTGTAATTTTAAAATTTTTTAATTTCTTAGATATATTGAAATTTTTTATTGCAGTTTTTGAAAACATTCAAAATTTAATAATTTTTAAAATGCGAGTGAAAATTAGAAAATAAAATTTCAAATATTTTGTAAATTATAAAAATCTGTTATAATTTCGAAAATGGAAGATTTTGAAAAAGTTAAAATTATCAATATTTTAGCAATTCGAAAAATTTTTCAAAATTTGAAGAACCAATTAAGAATGTTGAACATTTTTTATATTTTTGGAAATTGTGAAATTTGTAAATATATTACGTAACATTTTTAAACCTAACATTTTTGGATGTATCGAAAATTTTGAAAATGAAAATTTAAAAACAAAAATTTTGGAACGCGAAATTTCGTAAATTTTGAATATGTTTGAAAATTTATAAGAAACTCAAAATTGAAAATTCGAACATGAAATTTTTGAGTATTTTGAAAGGTTTCGTAGTTTTTAGAAACTGACATTTTTTATAATTTTGAAAATTTTTAAATTACGGTTTTCTTGGTAAATGCAAAAAGTTATTGGATTCTATGCCGTCACTTTAGACTTTTTTGGATTTTTAAAACTGCAAATGAACATCAATTTTGATTCAATTCAATATATATAAAAAAAATTTTTGAAAATAAGAAAGTAACAATTTCTAAAGTATAGGAATGTACAAACGAAAAATTTCGCTCATAGTTTACTTTATTCCTATAGTTTCAGAATTTGATGCAAGTTATTGAATTGGCGATTTTGACATAACTTCATGTTTTGGACCTTCAAAAACTGAATAAAAATGTATTTCTTTTAAATATCCGTCTGTGGGTGGTGGGCATGTCAGTATGTGTGTAGGGTATCATAACTCCTAAACGGATGGCCCGATTTCAATAAGGTTTAGAATGTGGGGGTGTACCAAAAAAGCATTGAGGAAATAAGCTTTTAAATGAATCCGAAACCGGAAGTCCGAAGAATCTTGCAGAAGACTTTAGGGCAAATGCGATGTTTTTCCCGGAACTTTCCAGCTTCGAAATTGTAGCCGCTACGATTTTTTGAAAAAATTTCGACTTTAATGCCTATTTACTCACAAAGTAGTTTTCTGATCGGGATCAACTACAACTTGTTTCAAAAATAAAATTAAATTCAAAAATCTGAAGATGATCGCAATGACGCTTCACCAAAATTTTGAAAACTTTCAAAAAATTATTTTTCGAAAACTGCCCTCACGATTTTTTTTTAAACTTTGTAGCTGCTAGAACTGAAGATTAGCTACAATTATTTTTTTTTTGCTGAAATCTGTAATTTTACTGTGACGCATTCTATGAATTTTTATTAAACGGGGTCTGATTAAAAAATGTTTCCTAAGCATCAGAATTGCTCATCATGACTAGTAGCATCAAAATCTGTTGGCTTTTAGATAATTTTATACTGGGTGCTGCTGCTGTAGAAAATGTGAATTCTAAATATTTGAAATTCTCAAAATAAATATTTCTTAAAAAATTGGCCATACGTTTTTTTTTTTTTAATTTTGTAGTCTTATAGAGCGGAACATGGGGTTGCAATTTAATTTTTTTCTGAATACCCTAATTCATTTCTGGCACCCTCTATGTTTTTTAAAATCAGAAATTGGTACCCCTTCATTTATTAAATGAGAAACAATAAATAACTTTTCCTCAAGAAGAATTACTCGTTTTGACTAGTAGAACTAAAGTCTAATGTCAGTTTTTAGAAAATGTTGTATTTGGTGGGGCTACACATTCGCCCCCCTCTAATTTTTGAGTGACGAATTTAAGATTAAGTTGAGTACTGTAGAAAATGTAAATTCCACAGGTATGGGTTATTTAAAAAAACATTTACACAAAAATATACAGGGTATCTAGGTATATTATATATTAAAGATACGTCTAATTGCTTTTTTTTGTTTATGCCATCTTAATCAGCATAAAAAGTTACAAAACTTTCATAATTTAACCATACAGAAAATTATTCTTGTAAGAACTGAAGGGGTTTTCCTCATTATTGTTATAATTTACTCACAATCACTAATTGTTTTTCTTAATTTAACCATACCTGATGCTCTAATAATAAAAAAGTTACCATTACTGCATAGGTAATTTGATGTTTTATTTTCGATACTGTTAAATAGCAAACTTTAGATACATTAAAAAAGAAATAATGCTTAAATAAATATCTTTAATTTTTTAGTACGGAGGTATTGATTAACCCCTGTTTTTGTGAGAAACAACTACAAACATGTAATGTAAAATTAACTAAAAGCTAAATGGTCAAAACAAAAAACCTTTTTTAGTAGAAACTAGTACGACATTTTTTTGCACATACAATCTCAGACACCCTTCGTATCTTCTAGGGTGTGTTCGAAAACTAAACTTAGGTTAACGCTTTTTACATCTGATACAACCAGTTGATTTTCAAACGTAAGTACCTTAGATGCAGTTTAATAAGCGATTTGTTTTACACAACCCACCAGGCCAACATAAAGAAATCTGATTTTGTTAGTGCTGGAGACTTAGGTGGTCAACGAATTGGTCCACCTCTACCAATATACTTATCTGGAAATTTATTATAGTAGTTTACTTGCACACTGTAATAGATTGGTGGCTGGTGCCACATCCTGCTGCAATCAGCAACCATAATCTGCATATTGTTGCTAAAGCTAAAGGTACATTTTTCAACAATTCTGGCATAAACTATTTCTTTATAAATGTAGATAAAGTAAGTATCTCCATTTAACTCTGCCATCAATAAAGTACAGCCCAATCACATATCCTCCTACAAAGAAAAGATGTCAATGCTCTCTATTATATGTGATTTTCTAGAAATAACCTAATTTATTCTTGGAGGCTTTCAGGGTTTCTCGTATCGTCAATATATTACAATTTACTTTCGGCTTAGACCGCTTCGTCATTTGGGAATAACACCCAGCATAATCAGGTAAGGACCGACCTGTACCTTGTCTGCCTTTACAAGCAATTGCTTTAAAAGTTTGAGCGATAGTTGTTTGTTGTGGGCCCTGCCTGCCTAAACAGAGCTCTAATCACTCTGAAGATGACCGAGCAAATCGATCTCCTTAATCCACCTCTATTGGACATTTTGGAATAAGAAATCAAGTCATCTGCAGATTACCGAGATCAAGTCACCAAGTTCTATTGTTGCTATAACATAAGTAACTGCTTACTTTTAAATATAACCTTTAATAATAGCATGTAAACATGTGAAAGTACGTATAAGGTTAAAAATAAATATGGTTTTAGTAATAAAGTATTTTATTTACTCTCAATAAAATTTACACTTTTTTAATACGGCAAGTATTAATATCTAGTATGTGAAAATTCACTCGAAGTGAACACATCAGCTTTTTTATTGTTATTATCATTATTAGAGCTACAGATTTGGTTGAAGTAAGATACTATAGACAAAAAAAATAATTGAGCATCTCCTTTTTGAGTTATTCCATAAAATACCTTTTTTTTTTCTATTAAATTGTAAAGCAGCTCTGTATATTTTTTAATATTCCGTAAGAAATCTAAATTTTTGAAATAAAAAGTTTAAACTCAGTGGTAACCTAGAGTGAAATTATTCGTGATTATTTATTTCTTTTAACAAAAAAATATGTCCAGCTATGAGCAAACTACTGGGTGTTCTTAAACGATGTAGCCAACTTAATAACAGTGGATACTAGAAACAAAAATAATTCAGTTATAGTTACTCTGCAAATAAAAAAGTAATTAAGTTAGGCATTGTTAAGTTACTAAAAAAAATCACTAGTTAAGTTATCAGTAAAGAGTTAGCAGTTTTACTACCCAACACTGATTAAAATTTATTTACTCCTTTTTACTCGTACTGTGTCGGGAAGGCTCAATACTTTCGACTAAGTACCTCATACTGGCAAGCAACAACTTTCAGCAAATTCATAAAGTAATAAAACTAAGTTAAAGCAAAGAGCACGTTGAAACATTTTTAAAAAGAAAACAGTGTCAAAACTCTTTAAATCATAGCAAAATTGTAATTTATCAAATCTTAATTCATTTTGTTTCCATATTTTAATCAATTGTGGCATGAAAAAAGCAACAAAAATACATACCCTACCCATATAAAAAGATTTTTCTAAATCAGATCTTTGCTTTAAAACAAAAAGAATAATTCCCTACTTTCGATTCAGACAACTTTATTTTTGCTGTTAATGTTAAATGACTTTTATTAATTTAAAAATTCTGATTTGGATTTTTACCCTAAACAAATTTTCTTAATAAAATAATTATAAATCTTCATGGCATTAAAACTAAATTTAAAATAAATTGGCCTTTTATAAATAGTAAAAAATGCTTGGAAAATCAACAAAAAAGTTATTCATGTAAGGTCACCAAAGATTAATTTAATAAAACAGTATAATTTTGGCAGACACTTCAGTATTTAAAAATTAAAACTAAGGTTTTTTTTTAAATAATTCCAAGCAGTTTAGTAAGTAGGTACTACATAATATATAACAAAAAAATTGTATATTCTACAATAAAATTAATTTATTAAAATCAAATAAAACTGATCACGCCAACACAATTGAAACATTTTCACTTCACTTTTATTAAATTTCAAGGATCTAATAATACATTTGTATCATTACCTGAATTGGTCATGAAACAGTTTTAACTTTGAATTTTAATACACATTGTTTGCTATTATTAGACTTAGAAGACCATTTCACCTTATTGCTATATTTGCACTTCCTTGGGCATACATTTCAAGTTAAATAGATCTATTTTCCTTAAATTTCTAAGACGAAGCAGTTATTACACAGTGAAACTTTTCTTTCTGTTTTATTCTATCAATTCTGATTATTTTAATTACAATTTGAAAATTTTAATTGAAAAAGTAAATAAATACAGTAAATTTTAATAAACAGAAGTTTTAATTAAATATTTTCCAAATTTTTCTGTTTTTTTAAAAAATGATAAATTAGTTGATTTTTTTTAAATGAATTATTAAAAATCAAATTTTTTTAAAATCAAAGAGGTGGTTAAATAAAATTCAGTAATTTAAGATTGGTTTTTAATACTGAATTACATATAGGTATTTATTTAAAAAAAATATGAGAAATAACAACAATTACATTAAAAAATGCAAAAAATATTACTGATTAACATCACATAACTGCAGCAACACCACCAACGATTACTGGCACCCAACTGAAACCAATTTGCAACTTTCAGACGAGGCGCTATTTTTGTTCGGTAAATACTTATTCATATCTTGGCATCACAGTGTATTTTACATATACATTAGACAGATTTTCTAATATACTCGTCCTTGTTCGTGTGTACCAATGCTTTTTTTCACTATTCATGAATTTCACAGTTATATCAGTCATGGGTGTTACACCTTCAGCCCGTTTTGCAGTTACCTTGAAAATAACCGAAATATGACTCATTTGTTGCCCTTACTATATGAAATTCTTGATCGGAACACACCGTTTACAGCATATCCTTTAAAATTAACTTTTAAAAGTCTCAGGATTGCTGGAATTGTTCCAGCATCTGTGATAATCAAAGAGGTCAGGCAATATTAAGAGAATGTTCTTCGGATAAAATTAAAAAGGTTAACATATGGATGCTGAAATAGTTTGATGTGGTCATTATTCTGAAACCTTCAGACTTTTAAACCTTGCTTACATCGAGTTAGATAATTGTCTTCTATTTTTGAATATTTTTGCACAAGACCGCGACTTCTTCTTTTTGGAAAAAATATTTATTATATTACTAGTATTATTTATAAAGTTAAAAAAAAGTGTCGGGCAACCGCCACGAGACCGTCCTCGCATTTATTGAACATTTTGAATTTTTTTTTTATTTTTGACAATTTTATGAAAATATGGAAATTTAAAATTTATTGAAAATTTTTAGTTTTTGAAAATTGTTGAAAATTTTGGAGTTAATCAAAAATGTTTGTTAATTATTGAATATAACAATAATATTGAAATGTTGAAATTATTTGGCCGTTATGAAAATTTTGAGAATATAGAACTTTTTTAAAAATTTTGGAAATTTGTAAAATTTGTGAAAATCTTGAAAAATTGTATTTACGAAAATTTTTGGTTTTCGAAATATTAATTTTTTGAAAATTTCTAAAATGTTTTCAAAGTTTTCGAAATTGTTAACATTTGTAGAAATTTTGAGAATTTTAAGTCTAGAAATAATTGAAAATTTTGAACAGTTTTGAAAACTTTGATTGTTATTGAAAACTTTATAATTTTTCGAAAGTTTAAAAATTTTAAAAATATTTGTTGATGTTCAGTTTTTCCTAATTGCCAAAATGATTTATTCGTTGAAATTTAATATCTTTTTTATAATTTGGTGATACTCGTTCTTTGGCAATTATCTAATTAAACTGTTCAGGTAAACGACCAGAAGAAAACTTCCTAGAGGTGTTTTCTCAATGGAAAGTTGATCTTATTGTCATTTAACATGTGAATACTGATTTTGAAGCCAAAATTAGTGAATAAAAAAAACAAGAAAATCTGGGGGCTGGAAGTTGGTCGGGGCGGGGGAGATCGCGCTTGCGCAGGTCGGTTATTCCACATGCGTAGAATACGAATCTAAAGTTCTTTTCCGAGCGCGTCTCTACTGAAGTTTAACACCCTTCCCTCCCAAGTAACAATTTTAAATGCTGTTTGGTTTTGTTCTAGTTTTATAAAAGTTTTGTTAAGGATTTCAGCTCGTTAAATGGTTTTATACAGGAAATCATGGCAACTGGCAACTGAGAACCTTCAGTTCACCTAACAGTAAAGCCATTTAGCATTTAGGAACTTCATCATACAACCCTCGTTATGAGTTTTATTATGGTTTTATGAAGAAATCCGGAAGAGTGCTCTAAAAACAAATACATCATCCAAATACTCTATTTGAAGGCCAAATACTCTTACTGTGTTAGTGGTGCTGACCGCAATAAAACCTTTACAAGTACAACTAGACTTAATGCCTTTTTAAAACCAAGTTAGAAAACTATTCTCTGTAGAGAACTAATTCGTCTTAAATTCTGCATGACAGCATGCCGAAACCTGGGTTTTCGATATTATCGGACCCTAAAACTTGCATATCCGTCAAAATGAGAAACCAGTCATGTTTGGTATCATATGAAAGGCCATTAAGTCTATTTTCGAAATATGTAAGATTCTTTATTCTAACTTGAATTTTGATTATCAGGGCCGTAATTAGTTTGATTTACAAAATTCAGAAATTCAAATTTCAGTTAGCCGCGTATATTGTAATTAGAGCAACTTCATAATGCTATTCATGTAATAAAGCGTAATTTTTCTATTTGGTGTACATTAGTAGTATTCAACTTCAGGGGCGATTTCGAAATGTAAAGTAAAAAAACTAAAATCCTAAACTTAACTCTAACCCATTTATGTATTGCATCATTTTAATGCTCTTTACATCTACGTCAGCATAAGCTCGAATTGTTGAGTTTTAATAAAATTTGAAAGTGCAGGGCCGTAATAACGCAATATTTAATTTTTGGCTTTTTCAAAAATAAGCATCTTCAAGTATCTATGTGCTATTCATGCAAAATTCACGTTAAAAAGCGTAGTTTTTTGAGTCAAATACATTTATATTTTTATCGATCTAGGTAATAAAGAAAAAGTAGAAGGGAAATAAACCAAATTTGATTACTACTTTAATCAGCTTTAAAATAAAAATTCTTAAAGACAACTGATCTGAAATTTTCTAATCTTGATCTTGCTCAGTTTTCTTTAAATTTTGAGTTTGGCCATTAAAAGAACCCACTTGTATGTAAAATTTGTTGTTAAACATAAATCAATATAACGAAAAAATATAATTTTGTTGATGCCTACATTCACATGCATTTTTAACATGTAATTTGGTTAGGATCAAAGACCGCCGTGTACAAAATTTTATCACATTACTTGTATGTCATAATATACGTGAAACGAAAGCAAAGCACGTGTTTTATATTAGTGGTGTTGAGGTATCATTTACCAACGCGAGTATCCTGGTCGCAATTCCCATAAAATTCTAAATTATTGTTTTTTGTTTTATTTATGTTCTTACGCCATTTTTTATAAAAAAACAAAATGTTCAAAGTAGTGTTTTTTTAAATTACAAGAAATGTTCGCATAAAATATTTTTTACGGACGCTTTCAGATAATTAGAAAAAATCGGCCGTAAGAACATAAATAAAAAAAAACAAAAGTTTTAAATAAAGAATTTGTTGGGAATTGAACCCGGAATTTTCGCATTGGCAAGCGAGTGCTCTACCTCAAAACAACTCCCAACAAACACGTGGTGTCTCTTATTTTTTATTGATATTACGGCAAACCTATAACCTGATAAAATTGTGTAGACAATAACCTACTTTGATTCTAACCAAATTACAACATGTTTAAATATACTACAGCCCTTACTCCGCAAAACACCCTATATACTTGTGAACAGCAATTTAATCATGAAAAAAAGAAAAACAACGTCTTCTTCTCTTACCTTGTTTATTCAGTGAAATCGGTTTCGGTCTATTCACAGACCATCTTCAGCTGAACACTATAAGAAATACTATAAAATTTTAAAAAAGTAGTTACAGTTATAATTAGAGCTGTCAAAAAAAATTTTAACTGGTTCAACGGTTACGCAATTTTTTACCGGTTTTTGAACTATTTTTAAACCAGTTTGACAAACATGCCTGAAACATTAGTCTGAAAAACCGGTGTGAAAAACCCGGTCTGAAAAAATTGGTCTGGTTGTAAGACAGTTTTTTCAGGCAGGTTTTTTCAGACCGTTTTTCAGACAGATTCTGTTATGCTCGTTTTTTTTCGCCCCGTTTTTTCAGACCTGGTGTGCTGACTGGTTTTTGAGACCGGTGTTTTCAGACCGATTTTTCAGACCTGGTTTGCTGACTGGTTTTACAAACCGGTTTTTCAGACAGGTTTCATCAGACCGATTGTTTCACACCGGTTTTTCAGACCTGTTTCACAGACTGTTTCTTCAGATCGGTTTTTTCACACCGGTTGTTTCAGATCGATTTTTCAGACCGGTTTTACAGACCGGGTTTTCATCCCAGTTTTTTCAGACCGTTTTTTTTTAAGATTTTTCGAACCGGTTTTAAACCGATCCACAGCAGTTATAATATTTTAATTTATATTAACAAAGAAATCGTACACAGTGCTTTATAATGAAAATATAATTAGAAAATACTGCTGTAAGTTTCTCTTAGTATTAATTAACAAACCTAAAACTGCATGTGTTAAAAATCATTTTTTAAATGGTTGTTTTAGAGTTTGGTTGAAGGTGATCTGAGTATAGACCGAAACTGGTACTATTCATTAAACAAGCTGAGAGAAAAAAACGGTTTTCAACTATGAATTAAGTAAATTCTCTCACAAAGGGTACTCCATTTGGTGCGGAATTTAATATATTAAATGCTTTAGAGCAATGGCGCATAAACTCTTTTTACTAGCAGCCTCTGAATTGTCAACGTTAAACATGTTCTAGCATATTACGTATACTTCATGCGAAGATTTTTGTTGGGGCAGTTGGTAGCGGTATAGCAGTGGTATTTTATTTTATTACAAGAAAATGCTATCTTTATTGTGAGGTTACGTATACAACAATAGCATAAGTTCTAAGATTTGCGTTGAGAAAAAAACCATAGGTGACTTGATCAGGAATGTTTTTCAACACCCGATATTACTAACATACAATTATTTTAATGCGGAACCTGATTCCGGATCATGGATTTAATTTAATTTATTTCTGGTAATGTATTTTAACTTACCAGTAGTAAGTACAAGATCTTTTTCTAAATTTATTGAGGATCCTCCAAAATTTTCCAATAACCCCCAGGTTGTGCTTCACTGCTTTAGAGAACCGCTCAAATTTTGTATACATTTCATACTTCCACTTTAATTCAGTTGTGACTCAAAAATTGGTATTTTAATCACTCAAAATGAACCGGAACTGAGCGCTCATCTATGATTTCTGGTTCAATCTGATTTAAAAAGTGGAAAATTATTTGCCCAGTGTGATCGACTTTATGAAATCAAATATACTTTGTTTGTTGACAGAGATTAGAAACATCAGTTCCCGGGTTGGCTAAATTCTAATTCAATAATGTGTAACTGGTATTGCAATACAGGGTGTCGCGGAATGGGGTGACATAATTAATACGGTGCATTTCTGACCTAAAAATAAAATATTAGGTATTGAAAAATATGGGTCCTATAATGCTTCGTTTTCCAAATATGTACTTTCGGGAACAGTTTTGGATATATTCCGTGAAACGAGATTTGGTATAAAGTCTGCAATTGCATGACATGTTGTCGTCGTAGATATACTCCATTCGCTTTCGATAGTAATATTGTCAATTGTCACGTTTGGTGATAGCATTACGATTTTTGTTAGTATTTTGTGATTTGTTTTTGTCGTAGTAGTTCAAAAAAAGAATGAATCCTTTGATAAAGTACTATAGCAACGTGCTATTTACATTATTTAAATTAGGGATGCACCGAGTATTCGGTGGGCCAAATATTCGGCGATTTTTGTAGCTTGCCGAATATTCGGATAAGCCGAATATTTCTTCGGGTCTGCCGAATATTCGGCATTTTGTGTACTGCATGGAAACAATACTAACTTGAAATTGTTTGAATTTTTGATAGTATAATTAAGATTAAAATACATTACAACAAAATTATAATTTTGGTAGCCTAAATGGGCACTATTCGCTTATGTAAAGCAATTAACCCACACATTTATTTCCATTAAGTGTTCGGCACATTGTCGAATAATTGGCTAAAGTTAGGTAATATTCGGTACTTAGCCGAATATTTGTCCTAATATTTGGTACTCGGCCGAATACTTGGCCGAGTAAATGGTCTAAAATTCGGTACTCGGCCAAATAGGTTGCCAAATATTTGCTGAATAGTTTTTAGAATTTGAAAAATATTCGGCATTTTGATGGTATAATTAAGAATAACATACATTTAAACACAATTATAATTTCGGTTGCCAAAATAGACGCTATCCACCTATGCAAAGCAATTTATTTCCACTAAGTGTTCGAATAATTGGCTAGAGTTAGGTAATATTTGGTACGTAGCCGAATAGTTGGCCTAATAATTATTGTTACTGGACCGAATATTAGGCCGAGTAAATGGTCTAATATTTGGCCGAATATTTAGTTCTTTCCGAATACCTTGCCGAATATTCGCCGAATAGTGGGTCGAATATTCGGGTTAGGCCGTGAGAGACTGACCGAATATTCGGTATGCGGACAGTGACCAAAATCATTATTTGGTGCATCTTTAATTTAAATGACATTCATAAGATGAACAAACATAACCTCTTTGTCAACTTTTTGACACTAGTAGCTTTCTAGTTCATTACAGCTGTACAAAAAGTATTAATATAGTACGATAGAAGATGGTTATATTTTTAATTTTCACATTGACAATTGATAACATTTTTTACATATTTGAAATTCGTGACATATCACAAACTGACATTGACCTTCTAGAAAATGGCGCCTGACTTCCATTTTTATACAGAAGTCGTGTATCTAGCGCAACTATATAGAAATCTGTGATAAAACCACAAATAACTTTCATTGGTACTCTCAATTATACCTTTAAAGATGGCACTTAAAACTGCTTTATTTGTTAAATTAAAAAAAAACATCTCGTAAATAATTTAAAAAAAATTGCATGCGAACATACTTATCAAAGGTATCTTTCTCACTAGTTTTCATTAGAAATTTTTGTTCATGGGTGGTACAATTAGGTTTGGTGGGGGTGGGGGCACCGATACTCTTTTCTAAATAACTTTTCTGTACGTTTTCTCAAAACTTATTTTGGAGTATGAACAAAAACACAAAACACACATAAAAAGATATATTGGTGTTGAAACCCAACAATTTTTGAGATAATTCAAATTTTCGGATACGCTTCCTTGCAGAACCTCCAGAAGGTGACATACTTTGAACGGTTGAAACTGCAGGATGTAACTCCTTAAAGAACCGTTTCCGACCCCATGTTTATATAAACTTTTTCTCATTGCTTTAGTTCATAGGTTTTTTCGTTAAAATCTGCACAAACTTGAGAAAACAGCCAATTCAATTATCATCAAAATTTAATTATCCCCGAAACCTTTTCTGTGTGTTTTTTGCAAGTAATAATATTCTTTACACAAAAATTTAAAAAAGTAGTAAAAAAAAGGTTGTTTTGAAAAGTGTACTAGTGCCCCCAATTTGTACGCCCCTGAAAACAATTTTTAATAGAAAACTAATGTAAAAAATATACTTTTGATAAGTATGACCACATGTAAACTCTGTTTACTTTGCACAGGGTGGATTGTTCAACTAACTTAAAGCACTTATTTTCCGCGCCACCTTTACAGGTCTGTATCTCGAGCTACGTCAGATTTTTCTGGGATACCCTGTACATAATTTCATTTTTATAAGCGTTTCGTTCGATGTTGCATCCATTTTTACTAATGCAGTTTTAGAAAGCTACCTTTAACAAACTATTTGAAAGAAAAACTTGACTGATGATCAACACTGAAGATATTTCTTGAACAATAAACGAAACATCAGCAAAATTCCAATTCAAAAACCAAAAGTGTAAAATTAGAATTCATAGCTTGTTGTAAAATATACACATTGCATTACTTTCTGGGCAAACTTAAGAAGCACATTTCTGATATCATTTTAAATAAAGAAAGTCTTTATGGGTTGTTACGGAGTTACAGCCTCCAAACACTGAACACTTTTTTATTAATATCTCTGCCATAAATTGAAATATTTGGTTTAAATTTTGTATGAATATTACACTGTTAATAGTTTACATTTTTACTTGTTTCCGTTCAAATCCATTATGCAGGGGTGTAGATATGAGGGAGTGCTCAAAATACGTTAAGCGATACATCGCATACCTTCCCATATCTACGCCCCTGGTTAAGGTATTTGAACGAATACAAGCAAAAATGTAAATTGTTATTGGGGAAATACCTCCACAAAATTTGAATTAAATATCTCAACTTATAGCGGAAATGTTAATTAAAATTGTTTTTCCGAGCTTTCGGTGGTTGCACACATTCTTATGGAGTTATAAACGTATTTTTTTTATGTGCAGAGGAATAAAGTTAGAGAAACCAAACATCACTTAAGTGTTTCTTACTGCATTTTCAGGGCCATCTTCGGGGTTTACTAATTGATCAGCTTAGAACCTTAGGTTTGTTCGCTACGGTAATAAAAATTAATGCATTATATTTAAGTAATACTGTAACACGTTTAACTAAAGGCGAGATGTATGCCCCATTAATGTGCTTAACGATGAAGATTATTTCGTGAGTCATAATTTTAACCAAAAATGCAATTCCTTGCCAATCATGTATCCAAACCTAAAGTTAGAACATGTTCAAAGGATCGCATCCGGAAGCGCTATTTTAACGCGGGAAAAAAGGTCCAAAAAGCGTCAAAAGTTGAATTTTAGAAAAGAAAATAAAAAGTGTCTGGAGCGTTAGGGACCTCATCAAGACAACTATGGTAAGAGGTACTATTATGGAGGGCTTGCACCTTGTCGCGTGTGAGAATTCCGCCACGGCGCGCCTCCTACAGCCTGAACAGGGCTGCCTTATTTGGGCGACGCCGTGCGTCTGCGTCGCTGCCCCTAGCACTCCATACATGGATGCTACGTACTATTTCTAGACGCCACATCGTAGCCTATAAAACCACGGGGACGCTTGTATGGGGCCACTCGCAGCCTACAAGCTTAGCAGCTGAGTCCTTTCTGTCTGACGAGGTTGGTATCAGTGAAAAAGTGCAGTGTACGAATAGTTAGTTCTAACAATTGTTGCAAAACAACAATATAGTGAAATAATAGTGCATACTTTTGGATTACGCGCCCTTCTTTTGGATTTTTGACGTAATCAGTGAATAAGTTTGAAATTTTTTTTCGAAAAATTTACTCAACTCGCTACAGAATCCAAAATAATTTTGTTTTAAAATTTATTTCCAATTCATTAAAACT
The DNA here is from genome assembly GCA_958336395.1 of Ctenicera cuprea. Lineage (NCBI taxonomy): Eukaryota > Metazoa > Arthropoda > Insecta > Coleoptera > Elateridae > Ctenicera > Ctenicera cuprea. The sequence continues at coordinate 38,774,798 of OY284495.1, read as the reverse complement.
TTAGAATTATGAAAACTGTAAAATGTTAAGTATTTGAAATCAATCAAAATGTGGCTTTATAAATGAAATCACAGTTTGGCTTTTGAAATTACAATTTTGTGGTGATTTTGTATTAATTCATGATTTTAAATTTTCCTGATTTTCATTTTTTTGTCAATCGTAGTGGAGTTTGTTGTTACATTTTTCAAATATACATTTTGAATAAGTGCGGGTTAAATTTAAAATTTTATTTTAAAAACCAAAATTCAATTACCAAGGTTGCACTTTACGTTAGGTTATTTTAAAATTTAAATTACGTAAGCAAAATTTGAATTTAAATTGAACAATGAGGTAGTTTTTTAGGGTAATCTGCTGTGACGAAATGTGCGCGTTACGTTGGGTCAAAAAATTTTGATGTTAGAAAAATTTTAAATTAAGATTGATTTAAATAACGCTCAAAAACTCATTTTGGATTTCAAAATAGAAATTAAATTTAAAATTTAATTATTCTTGTCTGCCGTTTGGTTATAAAAAATTAATTAGCGAATTTAATAACATGGCGTTTTTTTGCTCAAAAATATAGTTTCAATATGAAAAAAAAAGAAAACTACAAAATTTTCGCGTTAAGTTACGGTCAAAACTGTGAGGTTTGAAAATTGCAATTTAAATTTATTTCAATAATGCTCAAAAACATTTATTTTTGATTTAAAATATAGAAATTTTATTTGCCTTTTTATTCTTGACGTTTGCTTTCAAAAACTTAATATCTATGCAAAATTAATATTTGAAAAAAAAAAACTTTTTTTGCTAGAAAAATATAAATTTAATATAAAAAAAGAAGAAAAAAAACACCAAAATTGGCGCGTTACGTTCGGTTAAAATTTTAATATTTTACCAAAGCTTTCACAATTTAGTTCTGTGCAAAACCATTGAAACCAAAATCGCTTAAAGAAAAATCAGAACGATAAAAATATTTTCCAAATTTCCTTTAAAAAATCACATTTTTAAATAAAACGGGAAAAAAGCAATATAAAAAAATATTGTCTATTAAACGTTGTTTCGGACTAACTCGAAAATATTTTTTTTTAAATTCGCTTAAAAATCAAAATTACGTTAATATCAAAAACTGTTTGATTATTTATTTTTGGCAAAATCCAAGCACCATTTTGAATGTAAAAATTGCACAGAAAAATGAGGAAAAAAATCCAAAATTTTTCGAATTAAAACAATGGGCGAATTCAAGGAAATACGTGTAATTTACCAATTTGCAAAAATATTAAAGTCCGGAAGCTCTTTAATTCGCGTTTACGTTACCACCCGGAACTGATAATAATGAAAATCACGATCGATTTCGTCTAAGTAGATTAGCGGGGAATGTATTGTAGGTTTCATTGGGGTATTTAGGGACGCCGTTATTCACCGTAAATGATTTTCTTGATTTCAGCAGTAAGCAACCACAGTAGCCAACATGTGTGACGATGATGTTGCGGCGTTGGTCGTTGACAACGGCTCCGGTATGTGCAAAGCCGGTTTCGCCGGAGATGACGCTCCCCGCGCCGTCTTCCCCTCAATTGTAGGTCGCCCCAGACATCAAGGTGTGATGGTCGGCATGGGACAGAAGGACTCCTACGTCGGTGACGAGGCCCAGAGCAAAAGAGGTATTCTCACTTTGAAATACCCCATTGAACACGGTATCATCACCAACTGGGATGACATGGAAAAGATCTGGCATCACACCTTCTACAATGAGCTGCGTGTCGCCCCCGAAGAACACCCCATCCTGCTCACTGAAGCTCCCCTCAACCCAAAGGCTAACCGTGAAAAGATGACCCAAATCATGTTTGAAACTTTCAACACCCCAGCCATGTATGTAGCCATCCAGGCCGTACTTTCCCTGTACGCTTCCGGTCGTACCACTGGTATCGTACTTGACTCTGGTGATGGTGTATCTCACACCGTCCCCATCTATGAAGGTTACGCCTTGCCTCACGCCATCCTCCGTTTGGACTTGGCTGGCCGTGACTTGACCGACTACCTCATGAAAATCCTCACCGAACGTGGTTATTCATTCACAACCACCGCTGAGCGAGAAATCGTACGTGACATCAAGGAAAAACTTTGCTATGTTGCCCTGGACTTCGAACAAGAAATGGCCACCGCTGCTGCCTCCACTTCCCTCGAAAAGAGCTACGAATTGCCTGATGGACAGGTCATCACCATTGGTAACGAGAGATTCCGTTGCCCAGAAGCCCTCTTCCAACCTTCCTTCTTGGGTATGGAATCTTGCGGTATCCATGAAACTGTATACAACTCCATCATGAAGTGCGACGTTGATATCCGTAAGGACTTGTACGCCAACACTGTACTCTCCGGTGGCACCACCATGTACCCTGGTAAGTATCGGTTCGAACCCGAACCCCTAATCTGAAAATGAAAAGCGACAACGGAAAGACTCACCCTTTACTTCTTCCTTGCAGGTATTGCCGATCGTATGCAGAAGGAAATCACCGCCCTCGCTCCATCAACCATCAAAATCAAGATCATCGCTCCCCCCGAAAGGAAGTACTCCGTATGGATCGGTGGTTCCATCTTGGCCTCCCTGTCCACCTTCCAACAGATGTGGATCTCCAAGCAGGAATACGACGAATCCGGCCCTGGAATCGTCCACCGCAAATGCTTCTAAGCATTTTGTACGCGACCTTATTTTATTATTACTATTATTGTATTATAAATTACATCTACAACTTTATTATACTTGCGACTATGGTTGCACTGCCAGACAGACTTTTTACGTGAAGATAAGATCTTGTGACTCTACACATCATTATTTATAATTATTAATTATAATTAATATTATCATAACAAATAAAAAACATCAGTTATTAATAAAATATACTTTTTGTTACTGTTAATATCCTCTGGTATTTTTTCTCTTTTATCCCACTCCTGAAATACCAACAATGATGAGTAACGTTATATAATCACAAATGCGGCCGCATAAATATAAAAAATTCAAAGTGCAACCTTCAAGATGTTACCATATTTGGTGATAAAAGTGAGAGCAAAAGCGATGCTGGTATAAAAATAAAACCACGTTGTTGCTGAAAATAACACGTGTTCTGTAACACCAGCGGCTTTTTCTCCGCTAGATTTAGGCACGAAACGTAGGAACCCCAAGCCAGATTCCCGGATATAAATAAACTAGACTACTAACATACTACACCACATGCAGCGCACATTTTTTTTAAAGTAAACTTACTGTTTGGTGGGCGCTTAAACTATTTTTAGTGATGGACATTTACTTAATCGCTCATTCACTCATTCTGTACAATTCTGTGTTTTGATGTTTCCTCCACTGATAATAATCTAATCTTGAACATTTCTTATTTATATACAATTTTAATCATTGTACAATAGAAAAACTGCTGGGAGCATGATAAGCAATTGAAATCAATAAACTCATACGACTAAACGACTTGGAAACTGCTCCTCTAGAAAAGAACAATATTGACAATAAACCTTCCAAATTCTTTTAATAATCACTATGAAACACAAAATGCAAACATGTTTTTGCTACTAAAGCCATTTATAAATTTAATCCGAATTTTAAAATGTATCTCAAAACAAATATTTTATGTTTATGCGACCACTAATTTAGGCCACCTATTTTTGATTTAGAAAATTAAAATTATACAGGGTGCCTCAACAAAGTAGAGTTCTTCGATAGCTCTGTTAATATCAAAGATAAAGTAAAACTTTAAATACAAACAGTTGCTGCTAATTAACTGCTGCATAGTCTAAAATTATTATTATAATTATACTGGACGTTGAGTTATGCCCGTGCAGCACTTTATTTTGTTAATTTATACGCAACATTCTATATATTATAGGATTTTTGGATTTTAAATTCAATTCCATGTATAAAAGTATAAAGGTTTAATAATCTTAAAGTTAACGATTTTTCAGTTATTTGATTTTTTTTTGAAAATGTTTTAATATTATTTGTTGACTTAAAAAAAATTCGGCTATGTGTTTAAAATAACAGACTATTACACAGGTCAGGGCGTTCATAATTTAAATTCAGAATTAATTTTTTTTTTGATTTATTACAGAGTTTTGTATACCAAAAATTATTATTTCTAAATTATCTCGTTTTTATTAATTTTTTTAATAAACGAGGTACGTTAAAAAAGTGTCTGTTTAAACTAGATCGCTTATGAGTGATAGCAAAATACGGTTAACAAATTAATTCTTAGGTGCAGCAATATTGGAGGGGGGAGTGTTGATTTCTCCCTCATTTTCGGCGATGTATTTGTTCCTCAGTTTTTGGTTTTCTCTAATGCCAAAGAATCTTTTTCCAAAAACTTAAAAAAAAATAATTCATTTCGTTTTCTAAATACAATAAGACATGCCCAGAAGCATAAACTAACAGGGAGGAATCGAGTTACAGATAGGAGTGGAGCAGTGGCGTAACATGCACCACCGCAGTCCCAGCAGTACGGGTAGGCCAGCCCTAAATGGAGCCTCAAATTTCCTAAACTACAGAGTTTACAAGCTGTAATATATCTAAATCCATAGAAAAAATAAAATAAATTTATTTTGGTAGTGTAAAAACAAAATGTATCAAAAATTCTTTAATTGGGGGATGCAGGGTAAATTCCGTTTTCGCCGTAAAAATTAGAAGAAGAATTCAGATTTACTGCCTGTGTAAACAACAAAATAATCACTTGCATATACACTGTGTCCATAAAGTAACTCCCCCCCCCCCCCCAACTAACTTTTGAACGACTTGATATTTTTCTACAAAATTTGGTGTGCTGTAATGGGAAATTAAATACTATTTTTCAGACCATATTAAAATTTTGTATCATCCAAAATGGCGACTGGCCGCCATTTTGAATTTTTTTTTAATAGAAAGGGGGGTCGAGTGACACCTCATTGGAAAGGTCTTTTAGTTCTGCGTCTGATCCTAAAGTTTCAAAGAAAAATATTCAGCCATAACAAAATGACAATGTTTGAAGGTAAAGAAGTCTATTAAAAAAAACTAAGAATTAAAGCTTAAATTAATTAAATTAAGTGTTCGAAATGTTTACTATTCACTTCTTGGCACATAAAATGTCGATTAGGAAATTCCTGCCTTACATTTTCATAAGTTTCTGGAGTGATAATTCTGCAAACTTCTGTAATGCGTTGCTCCAATTCTTCAATTGTTTCTGGACGGTTCTGTACATTTTCGATTTCAGATACTCCCATACAAAAAATCTAAGAAAGTTAAATCTTGGGAGTGAGCCGGCTATTCTACAGGCCCCCGCCTAACAATCGATCTGCCAAAAAAATGTCCGTTGAGAAAGTAAGAACCAGGCCTATAATAATGAGGCGGCGCACCGTCTTGTTGGAACATAACGTTTTAAATATTATTTCAAGCCACCTGAGATATTTCTGGGAAAATTTAGTCCTGCAAATGAAAAAGTGGACTACTGGATAAGAAAATCAAAACAATTTTGAACTGAGTGAGTCCATTGGATTACAATCCGCCATTTTGTTATGGTTCAATATTTTTCTTTGAAATTCTAGGATCAAACGCAGAACTAAAAGACCTTTCAAATGAGGTGTCACTCGACCCTGGATAAGAAAATCAAAACAATTTTGAATTGAATGAGTCCATTTGTTTAAAATCCGCCATTTTGTTACGACTGAATATTCTTCTTTGAAACTCTAGGATCAGACGCAGAATTAAAAGACCTTTCAAATGAGGTGTCACTCGACCTCCCTTTCTATTTAAAAAAAAATTTCAAAATGGCGCACAGTCGCCGTTTTGAATGATACGATATTTTAATATAGTCTGAAAAGTAGTATTTAATTTCCCATTACAGCACACCAAATTTTGTAGAAAATATCAAGTCGTTCAAAAGTAAGTTGAGGGGGGGGGTTACTTTATGGACACAGTGTATAACTAGGACGGGGGGAGTGAACCGGGCCTTCCCCTAACATCATCTGTTATTTTGTTGTATTTTTAGAAAAACAAATGTTGTTTTGCAATAAAAAACAGAGAATCAAAAGAGCCCAAATGATTCGAGGCCCGGACAAAAAAAGAGCAAAGCGCTTCGCCTTGACTTTCCTATACTTGCAAAAGTATTTACGCACAGCGTCGTAACCTCACAGCAGTCGCGGTACAACACAAACCAACATTGATATTACTCCGGAAAAGAATAAGGCAACACGTCGTATAGATACCGGTCGTACAACGAAAAAACATAATATGATGTGCAGTCACAACGAGGTATGCCATAGCCACCAGCTCATTGCTCGCGGCTGCTTCAGCGTAATGTTGTTGGTCCGGTTCGTATTACTTAAAGCCACCCGCTCGGTTAGCGAGAGCTGTTTATGAGCCTAACATTTTTCTATTTTTTATGAGAAAAACAAACGATTTTATGATTTTGGAAAAAGATTCTTTGAAGTTAACGAAAACTAAAACTAAAACTTAGCTAGCTCAAAGCCTCGACTTCGTCTCGGCTTTGAAACTGCCAGCCGCGGTTTTAAATCATATAATTTATTGCCTTATTAAACAAATAACTATAACCTGCTGCCTACGCTCATACGCTCAAAAAAAAGTTTCCTGAAATTTTCGCATATTTAATGTATCTAACAGTAAAAGTAAATAAGAGAAGTGTTTTGTTGAAGAAATTGGCAACATAGTAATAAATAGTTTCACCTAAAAATTAAGAGCTTTATTCTACTATCGCTCATTAGCACTTAAACTTAACCAGAAATGTTTTATCGTTGTCCTTTCCCAATTTCGAAAATTGATAAAAAGGTTACTGAGAAATTAGTAAGTACATTGTTACACTAACCAAATGGTAGCACACCCATAGCTCTTAAAAATATAAAAAATTTAAAGTAAATCAAATTTAAAATGGAAGACTTAAAAAATTAGATCACTTATTAGTATTATACATAATTCAATTTATTAACAAAAGAAAACATCCCTTTGTTACGTGTTACACTCCATACAGCACAAGGATGTGCATAGGATTTCATATGGACATCCTTCATAGATGTTATGGATGTCCACATGCCTATCCATAAGACATCATCAGTGGATGTTCGTATGGCATCCTAAATGGATTCACTTTTTTGGTATACATATGTCCCCCCTTTTATTGCGAAATTGCAAATAAAATAAAAGTATTCTATGTCCACCATATGGAATCGCGATGTTTTACGGATATGCTATGGATATCCGTTCTATGCCCATAGACGTGCGGATGTAGACTGGACCTAAAGTGGATATCTACAGGATATCCTGTGCTACCTTTTCGTTTCCGTACCTATTTTAGTAGCATTTTATATTGCTTCGATGTACAGAGCCTTTCCTCAAAAATTGTACAAACTATTTGCGCATCTTAAGGCAATACTCAGACTTTTGTGCCAACTCGATTTTTTACAAAAACCGTTGGGTTTAGAGACTTTTAACAACAGTACTTTTTTTTTCTGTCTTTGTTCACAAATTAAGATTCTTTAAAAAATGTATCAATAAAATATACGGACAAAAAGTTATTGGGAAAAGAGTACCAGTGCCTCCCCATAGTCCCCATTTCTGCCGCTCCTGGAGAAATTTTTCACACGAAAAATATTTGATTTATTTTAAACTGTGTTGTTTTCTTTAATATTAACAAATAAAGCAGTTTTAAGCGCCACCTTTAAAGGCTCACGTTTTTCGTCTTATTTTTAGAACAGGAATGCACTGTGTAGCCTAAATGTATAGAACTCTTTTCTAAGACACGTTGGGTAATGCACAATATTGATGTTTAATGTGAATTAGATTAGATTAAATTTTTGTAACCCATAAGATGTTTTATATTTTAACATTCTGCAGGCTATTAATTAACTAAAACTAAAAATAGATACAATAACTAAAAAAAACTCACAAAAGTGGTTTGCAACAGTATTGAATTAAGAAAAGAATTTCAACTTGATTTAAATAAAAATAACATTCGCGTTGCTGGCGCCGCAACACGGAATATTTCTGTAAATTGAAAAAGAATACTGTTGTATTAATTTTAGTATCGGATAAGACATCTTACACGATTCTTTCATTAAAATAAAACTTATATGAAAAAAAATAGGATGTTAAACGTATAGAAAAGTGGAGGTTTTGGGATAGCATCTTTTACTTTGCCGTAGTGAAAAATATGAAATTTTCTTGAAAAACATTGCCGAGGAATTAAAAATCCATACATTTTTTATATTACCTACTCGTTCATTCATGTTTACATTTTTACCTATATAGGAAAATAAAAAACTGTATGTTGGAGCTAATTGATAGATTTACAACTTTCCGTTTATAATTAACAAGGGCAGAGTATATTTAAAAAAAACCGCTTTCATTGTACCAGACAATTTCTATTTTTTTAAATAAATAGATAAATAAATAAATATGTTATAAACCCTGGATTTTGACCAAAACTGCACTAAAACAATATGGTTAACAATATTACTTTTTTGGCTATTTGAAATTAGACCCAACATAATCAGTTGTACCTAACTTTAAGGTCAAAATGCAAAATTATAACAATGTTTTCCTTATTTATTAAAATTGCTTAATTCTTTCAAATCAAATATGCCGCTCTTTTCTAACGGAAATAGGCGTTAAAATGAGTTAGGGCAGGTTCAATAGTCCTATCACGTTGAGTTACTTAAAACAATTTACAGCAAGTAGATGTAATAATTTCTTAATTTATTTAAAATAAATCGTTTTTATTTGTCGTTTATAACAATTTTCTTTGTTTTAAACGATAATATATTTTAATATTAGAATTAATTTGCATTGTTTGTGAACAGGCCTTATGAATAGTGGGGGCATCTCTGCATAGGCGCCATTGTTGCAAACTTCCGGCCTCATCCCTTTCCGTTGAACAGTGGAGAGTGTTTGTGCCATCAACTTAGCTTCAATGTATTTTTCAAGATTTTTCGTGAAAAATGGCTAGTGTAATGGAATTTATGCAATTATGCAGACTGTGTTTAGTAAAGGACCAAGTGAACATACCGATTTTCGAAGAACAAGGTGATATTAGGCAAATTTTCCTTAAAATCTCGGCCTGTCTACCGGTCAAGGTAAGCAAGCGTCAGACGCCATGTTGAGTAATGTGTTGTTTCGCGCTTTGTTTTTTGTTTTTGCATGACGCAGTTTGTATTCATTGTTTTGTCTTTTGTTTATAATAGCGGGAATTTTGAATTTTTTAATTTTTGCCGATTTTGTATACGTATAAATCTGTTTGTATTTACCGTTGGAAGAAAGGTTTGTTTGTTTATTCTTCGTCGCCAAAGCCAATAACGTGGAAGGTAGTTTTGAGTCGTTTTGATACAGCATTGGCGTCATATTGAATAACAGCTTCATATTTAAACCGACTTTATTGTAATTAAACTAATTTATTATATTATTTTACTACACGCGGAATGGTCATGCTAAGCTATTTGACAGCACAACTTCAGGGCGACTTATTAATGTTCTGTAGAAAATCAATATACAGGGTGTTGGTTTGTCGCGGGAAAGTTTCGTTTGACCTTCACGTCTGCGTTGTCAGGTCGCTACATAGTACAGCGGACTAGACATCAATTTACTTCTTTGAACTCGACTAAACTATTGTTTTTTTTAACAGCTTTCAAGAGAAGATAACTTACCAAAAAAGATATGTGATGGATGTTCCTATAAGTTAGAATTATTATATCAATTTTGGAATACTTCTGCAAATTCCGAAAAGCAGTTATTAAAATGGTTAAGCCAAGTGGGTATAGAAAAAACACCCACATCGGACAAAGTTGCTGCTGCATCAGTCAAGGTGCAGCCACATTCCATAAATTCCGACAACGTAGTCCTGAAGCAAGAAGTCGTCGATCTTGGCGATTCTCATGGCGCAGACGACTTAGACGCTGATGATCTTAACGTTTCTAATGATGCTCAGGACTATATTCTACAACAGCAGCAGTTACCATATCAGCCAGTTACCTTCGAGTTTCAACAAGAAGGCTTCACCGAAAGAGAGGTAAATATAACAATGCCTTAACAATTTTTATTTACCATCAGAAGATCATATAAGATAATTGGCTAGTCGGGGTTACAAGAAGATTCTAAATTACATTTAAAAGAACAAGAAAAAAAATAATACAAAGACACATGTAGAAATCAAAATTGTATCCGACGATTAAAGATTGCATTAAAAATTTAGTAACATTTAATTTGGTTATTTTTATTCAGGCAACATCGAGTACTGCTGGTCCTTCCGCAACAATAACAAGTGAAGCAGCTGAAGTTGCGCCTAAACGAAAGAGGCGTGCTGCTGCTATGAAAGCACTCCCTCCTCATATCGATTCTGAGGAGGAAGATGACGTTGACATGGTGGAAACCAAAATAGCTAAGGTTGGTTTTTACCGTTTTATACCTACGTTTTTGTTAATTTTCCAAAAATTGTTTCAGACTGAAGAAGAAAGTGATGATGATAGTGCAAGTGAAGACCCCGAACCAACAACATTTGTTGGTTTACCTTCAACTAGTACTGATAACGAACAACCTGGGCCATCTGGAGTAGGAAAAGGAACCACCGAAGCACCGTGAGTACTTTTATTTATTTCTATTGGGGCTGGTCCTTGTAACTGAATGTGCCCGATTTAAAATCTGGTTGAGAATGCCTTTTTATTCATTTGGGTTTGTTTTTATTATATTAAAAATTTTATTATTGCCGCAAATTTAAAAAGATACATTAAAAAAGCTTCATATTAAAAAAATTGTAAACAGAACGGCAAAATATACACACAAAATAGAAATTTGTTGAAGCGGAATTGAAAGTTTTACGGTGGCAGTTTTTTTGGTGTATTTGTGTCACAAGGGAAGAAAGTGATACTTTCTTCCCGAGTTTCACACATAATTTTTTCGTTGACCTTGAGAAATTTATCAAAAATTTATTTTAAAATTAATCTAAATTAAAAATCGACTATTGCAAGTCTTTGGTACCCACGGTAACCAAGACATATCTCAGTAAAATAAACAAAGTGCAAACAACGTTCGCAAAAAGTAACTGGTTAGTTATTCTCGCGTTTTCCGCTGGTTTTCCGCAGTTTTCGTAGTTTTGCACCTAAAATGGATAGTGCCGTTAGTGGAAGTGATTCCGAAGACTGGTTTCGATGCAAACCTGAAATTTTGGAAGCGGTACAAACACCTACGCTACAGTTGCTACCCAAGAAGTCGAGAGACAAATACGAAAAAGAATATAAAATTTTTAAAACTTGGTGTCGTCAGAAGAAATTTAAACAAGTTTCAGAAAACGTATTACTTGCGTATTTCTCTGGTTATGCAAAAGATATGAAATCATCAACTTTGTGGTCCAAATACTCAATGCTGAAATCTACACTGGCGATTAAAGAAAACGTGGACATAAAATATCCCAAGTTGATTGCGTTTCTAAAGCGACAAGCAGTGGGCTACAGACCTAAGAAATCGGCAACATTTACCAGGGAAAATATCAACGTGTTTCTGTTAGAGGCGCCTGATGAAACATTCCTTATGATGAAGGTAAAAAAATATAAAATGCTTTTGGTTTTATATAAATAAATCTTAGTGCGGTGTTGTTGTTAATTGCAGGTTTGCCTAATTATGGGGATTGCAGGCGCCTGTAGAGGCGATGAACTTACAAAAATGAAGGTAGATGACATACAAGAACACAAGTCTGTTTTACTGTGTAAGATCCCAGATTCTAAAACCAGGAAACAACGTGTCTTTGTTGTCAATAATTCTTCTGATGATGATGACCTTGACTTAATTGGAATGTATAAAAAATATACATCATTAAGATCACCAAAAACTGAACACCGGCGTCTTTTTGTTAATTACAGAAACGGGAAATGCAGTGTTCAACCCGTAGGAAAAAATACAATAAACAAAATACCTTTTATGATTGCGAAGTATCTCCAGATATCCAATCCTGAAGCCTACACAGGGCACTGTTTTCGACGAACCTCGGCAACCCTGATAGCTGATGCTGGAGGGAATACTTTATCGTTTAAGCGCCATGAAAGGTGGCAGTCGACAACAGTTGCTGAAGGGTTCGTGGCCGATTAAATTCAACACAGGAAGGAGATTGCAAAAAAATCATGACAGGCCAAAGAAACTTTGCAATTAACACAAATGGAATAAATCTGTGCAACTTCAGAAGCAATTACTTTTTTTGCTGACCTCGTTGCAGAGTAGGCTTTTCGACCCTCATTTTGTGGTCGAAATTTGACAATTTTAAATGCGAATGTTGTTTACGCTTTGTTTATTTTCCTTGCATAGTCCTGTCTTGGTTACCATGGATACCAAGGGCATCTAACTTGCAAAAGTCGTTTTTTTTACACATATGTTGAAATAGTTTAGATTAGTTTTAAAACTAATGTTTCTTGATAAATTTCTAAACGTTACAAAAAAATTATGTGAAACTCTGGTAAGAAAGTGTCTTTTTTTCATTTTTGTGCTTTATTTGACTCGCCTTCGGCTCGTGAAATGAACGGCATTTGTGGGAAAAAAGTATTACTTTCTCCCATTGTGACACAAATAACTATTACTTCTTTCTACTGTATCTTCGACTTCTAGAGTAACCGTTCAAAATGCGAATAATTGTAATATTAATATTGCAAATAAATTGGTGTTATGATGTTAAAAATGGGCCTTATTTACCATTTCATTTGTATATTTTTTTTTATAATGTTGCTTATATTTTAAAAGCGGAGGAGGCAAAACTACTTTGTCTCCCGCTAAGCAGCAATTGTCAACTTGCGACCACAAAGTAAGGGCCAAAAAACCTACTTTCTAGCAAGGTCGACGAAAAAGTTTATTTTGGTGAAGTTTCAGTTTAGTGTTTTTAATTTTGTTCGTACAGATAAGTGTAGCTAACAGCTTTTTGGGAATTTACTAGCTTGCAACAAAATTGAAGTAGGGAGTTTTTCTAAATTTAGGACTTGATGTTTCGTTTGATAATACAAAAGCGGGATGAAATATTTAATGCATGCCATATAGTTATGATGAAACAAAATTTTGCTGGAAATTTTTGGAATTAGGTCGAAATTTTAGGTATTCAGAAATGCACCGACCGATTTTTTTTTTATTGTTGCAAGACAAAATTCTAGAAATTTTTAATGCAATTCATAAAAAGCCATAGGTTATTTTGAACTAATGGAAGTAAACGTCAAATTTTTTTATTGTAAAAAAAATTAGCCAGACGCCATTTTGTAAAAGGTCAAAGTCATTGTTGCAGCATTTTACAAATTCAAACACTGTTTTGCACTTCAATGAATTGTTCTTCGTCGGATTGCATAAGTAAATCTCGGAATTAAATTCTTTTAGAGTTCAAACATTTTCTGGTTGTCATAGCAACAAATTCTTAGTAGAATAATATTTTATGAACTAAATAAATAGTATCTTTAGACCACAGTAATCGATGCATTTCTGATTTTTAAAATTAGTAGGCATAGGTGCACCTTTGGATTGGCTTTTTGGAATGAATAGTAAGGTAAGTGTTACAAATTTTTTATTGCATTCTCAACCAGCTTTATTTTAATAATTTTTTTAAACTTATGTTTTGGTAGAGCACATTCAGTAGATTGTTTTGAAGGCAAAATTGGAATGTTTTGTTCAAGGTGTTATTAATTAATTAACCAATATCGATCATGCATATTTTTCCACTTTTGCCTTTTTTAATTTTAATATTGATGTTGGTATAAAAGGTTGCATTTAAATCGATATTCCAAGTGTTTAAAATTTTATCAAGTATAGCAGTCGATTGTTACTGTACCAATTATAGTGGTGGGTTTTAAAGCTTTACACCAATCAAATCAAAAATACAGCAATAATTTACCACATTATGGTCATGGTGACCACCTAGCAAGCACTTGATATTTCTTTCTAAAAAAATTAAATTTGAAGTAAAACTGCAATTCATTAATTGTGGTTTTTGACACTGGTAACTTTCAATTACTTACCGCTTCCGCAAAAATTTTAATAGACTTCATCAAGGGTGTTATTTAATTAATTTGACTAATTCGAACGTGATTGAATAGATTGGCATTACAATATTTATGCACAACACCATCAAACGAACTTACCTGTGAAGTTCGTCGTAATTACATGAAGTGCCTCGTGGATGGTACTACATAGTTATGAGGAACGAGGCGCTGAATATGTAGTTTAAAAGAATTTTAAATTGGGCACCGATCACTATTTAAAACATAACTAATTCGTACCTTCGCGTCGTGGTCCAGGTCTTCACGATTTGGAACAACCTCTTTCCAAGATATTGACCGAGCTGTCAGAAGAACCACCCCTTATAACACACGAAAAAGTATAACTTCCGTGTGGAACCAGTTCTTAAGATTTTGTCGGGAACGAAACTATACATTGGATGCATCAACATCGGTAAAACAGATCGGTGTTATTCTGTTAGATTGGGCGTATAATATGAGAAAAAGTGATGGTTCGGATTACAAAGAAAGCGTTGTAAAGCTCATGTGGAACAGAATTGCCAAGCAAATACAAGAAATTTACTACAAAAGATTTAACATAGTATTCGACCCATTCAGGGACATAATTTTTAAACGTGCCCGAGATGCACGGGATGCTAAAAGGCGTGAGCTGCAGTTGTGTCCCGAAAAAAGAAAAACTTGTTCGATTAGTTTTACTCCGGCACAACGTCACAAAATTATACAAATTTGGAATGAAGACACTCCTCTGGGGTTGCAACGAAAATTCTATCACATAGCGGCTTTTGAGTTGGGATGGAAGAGTGGCTCGGCATGTAGCTGTTTGGTTTATCATTTTAGAGACGAATTTGATGACATACTCGGTATACCAACTGGCCGAATTGAATACAACCCAAATTTAACTAAAGCTGACGAAACCGGGTGTAGACAATTTACGGACAGCAAATGGCTAAACCCTAATACAACAAATCCAGACATATGCCCTGTGAGGTATGATTTGTATTTAGTAACGGTTTGTTTTTGTTTCTATATAATACACTCTTGCTTTGTTTCTTTGGCTGCTCGTATCAGTGTGTAATATATAAAAAAAAATAGACCATATAAGTTACTTCAACCGTTACAGGTTATTAAAAAAACTGCTATCTAAAAGGAATGAGCGCATAAATACAGATCGATTGTTCTTAACCGTTAACCCGTTCTGGGAGGTGGCTAATTCGAGTGGATGGTATAAAAACTCCCCAGTGGGAAGAAATGAACTATCAAAATGGACAAAATTTGCCGCGGAAAAGGTTGGCCTTGATACAAAAAATTTGAAAATATTTAATAAATAATATTTATATAAATTATTTTTGTTATAATTTAAGTTATCAAACATTTTCCAGTTCAAGTGTAGTTTAATATGTGACAAATATAATTTGTTAACAAAAACTACACACGTTACTCCAATTTGAAAAATAACTCTTAACGAGAGTGGTTACCATGGTTCTTCAACAATTTTGTTTTGATAATAGATTGTTGCTGTAATTTTGATTGGTGAAAAGCTTTTTGGGTACTGTGATTGGTGTGATAACATCAGAATGTAGACATTTTATTGGAAACATGAGTGTGACAAGGAAGGGAGGCTGGGTGGGCCAAATGGGGATTCACGTATCCATAGATACTTTCAAATTTAAAAGTATCTATAAATACCTAAATTCCTACTTGCAACCAATGAGTGCGACAAGGAAGGAAGATAAGAGAAGGGCCAAGTGGGGATTCACATATTCATTGATACTTTCACTAAATTTTAAAATGTCCATGGATATGTGAATTTATCCCCACTTGGTCTGTCCATTATATCCCTTTCTTGTTGTACCCATTGGTTGCCATGTGGGAATTCGGGTATCCATGAATACTTTAATCAAATTTTAAGCTATCTCGGGATATATCAATCTCTCGCTCATTGTTTGCTCCTGTTTCCAGTAGAGTAATGACTATGCATTTAAGTGCTATAACCGCTTTAAAATTTATTGTATGGTGTCATCGGTGTAATACTCGGATATCATAAATTATAGTTGAAATATTTTTCGAGGCGGTTAAGTACTTCATATTGCGTATTTAATTTTTTTTTAAATTTTGCAACATGAATTAAAAACTTGACCTTTTTGGCTTGTATTATAAGAAATATGTATTTACGTCAAATTTATGCATATGTCAAAGTTATTTGTGTAATATAAAAATGTGTATTGGTAGCGTATAATTAGCATAAGGAAAACTGGACTTTTGTTCTGATATGCGCATCCTGATAAATTGTATTTGCTGTACTGCAATCTTTTTTGCTGTGCAATTTAAAACATTCGCACAGCTATATTTTTGCTGTGCATACTTCCAATTTTAGGTACAATAATTGTTTTTATTGTGCTTGAATTTTTTCGTGCTTATAGTGAAAACAAATTGGGTCTTCAGAGTTTGGATGATTTGGAGTTACGTAGCACTGCAACAATTTTTGTCGTGCTGCTTGGATAATGAATTGGCATAATAATGGTTTTATTGTTATGTTGAGTTAGTTATATTTACGTGGACAGAAAAAGGATGTTTTATTTGTGCCAAAATTGATACTTATGAGCATTGCAGCACTGTAATTATTCTTACTGTGCTGTACGATGATATGCCATTAAAAACAAAGTAGTGCCAAGTGGGCTTTGGCTGCCATTGTTTTGCCTATCTAGTATAGGATTTGCTATATTGGGTCGGATAATATCGACAAAACAATGGCAGCTAAAGCCCACTTGCGTTATTTTTTTTGCCAGTAAATGTTTTCTTGATCCTACCCAATATAGCATATGCTATATTCGGTGGGACCCGCAAAACAATGGCAGTCAAAGCCCACTGGCCGCTATTTGTTTTTTCGACCCTATTCAATATAACATTTGCTATATTGGTTAGGATAGTATTGACAAAACAATGGCTGCCAAAGCCCACTTGCGCTGTTGCTTTAAATGTTTTCTCGACAATCGAACCCAATATGTTTTTGCCTGCCAATGTTTTCCCGATCCTACCCAATATAGCATATGCTATACTGGGTAAGATAGGATCGAATCAGCAATGCTGCTATTTTTTTTGTTAGGTAAATTAGATTGATAAAATTGACGGAAAATATCGTTTAGGATTCGAAAGTGTAACAATCAGCAGTTACGTCAACCATTTTTGGTAGCTCAGTTGGTAGAGCACTAGCCTAAATAGCTAGAGGCTTCGGGTTTCCGAATTGTGATCGGAAAGAAAAATTAAAATAATATATTAGTAGGTATTTTATTCAAATTTAAATTTATCAGGTAAGTGTATTAGTATTTTGTCAGTTTTTACTAGGTCATAGCTTGGTGTTGTATGCATCTTTTGTGCTATTTTTGTGCTAAAATTGGATACAGTAGCAATAACTAAACAGAACTAGACAGTTTGTTGTTTTTTTATAACAAATTTCTATTTCTTAATAAATATTCTATTACGCATTTTGGTATTTTGGAGATCTTAAGCTTTCGCTTGAACTGCAAATTTGTATAGCAATTGCTAATAAGTTTTCAGCTTAAATTATCGTAATCTAAGTTTTCTTTCTCCAAGCGGGTATTTAAGCAATTTTAATTGTGCAATTAATATTGATCGGATGCTGTTTTTGTATCTTGTGTCTTGAAGTGAATACATTAATTGTTTTACGATTTATTTTCAACCCGAACAAGCCCTAGGCTGTGTATGTATTTTGTCGTAACATATGTAAGTAACACAAATGCTCAAGTGTAGAGAGTTTTGTTGAATTTTCACGCTTGTTCGCAAGCAACCATATGCTCCTGATCCACATCTATGTGGGTTGTTTAACAAACATCGAACAATGTTACCTTATTCTACTACTCGAGTGTGCACGGTTTAAGTCGAATATGAGTTAAGAAACAAGTGATTAGTTAACAAGCGAGCACCAGGTTAATTCTAATACTCGCATCCCGAGTCTCGCAATTTAATGTTTCATTACGCCTGAAGGCTCAAATGTATAGAAAGTTCTGCATTCAATACTACTTTGTATGGAGTGTGGGATCGAAATCGTGAAAGGTGACAATTTATATTATTGATTTAAGTGCTTTCAATGCTTGCATTTACAGATAGGAATTATTTCTGACCTGACCGAACAGTCCTAACAGAGTCCTTAAATTGTTCCTACTTGTAAATGTGAGCATCTCTTACTTTCTTAAGAACACCATTACTTTTTTCATCTGATTTAAAAAACTCGTGGCTTACTCTAGTTCTTGTACGCTCTTTTGTTGTGAATTCATAATGTTCTCCGGTAGGTGTAATCAGAACTAAAACAATTGAATTTTGTTTAAGACCTCATTAGTTGTGTGACCTTTCAAAGATAAAATCATTATTAAATATGAACGACAATTTCAATTAACGGTGATTTGTTAGTCCCACACCAATTGGTTATGGGCTTGCAAATGTCATATTGTAGTTCATATTTTCTGGCGATGTTAAAAAAAAGGTGACAAGTGGTTCTTCAGCATAGTTCGGTAATAAAAGTGAGGTCGTGTTGGTACCAACACAACCAAAAGAATTACGAGCAGTTTAGTTCTGTAGTTCTTCTTAGTTGGTATTATCAACGCCCTTAGTTTTAGTAACGACTTTCTACAATTTTGTTTTTAATGCTCTTTGAGGTTTGGGATTTGTAAAGTGGTATCGATTTGCAATTGCAGAACAAATTTGTGGTAAGTATAGGTGATTCGGGTCACTCCACGCTTCCCGTTGCATTTTTACTGTATCAGAAAATGGATAAGAAGATGCGGAGCCCCGAATTTGTGCTATTTAGTTAAGGTCTTGGAAGTGCGTACTACAAGGGGTGCTTATGTTGAATGTGATGTTGGGAGTGCGGGTTTCGCATCCACCATCCATTTTTTGTGGTACCCTTTTATTGTTGTACGTAACATCGATAACATTGTGTAGCTTTAAGATTTTTAGCTTTAGTCATATGTGGATTTATTTGTTGTCTGAACTCGTTTTGGGGGGAGGTAGTAATTATAAGAACGTAAAGCTGAAGTGATTTTTTTATATTAAGATATGTGGTTTTAAATCATTGAAGACCACCACCGAAATGTAAATTAAGTTAGGTGAGGTTATCCGTCTGGTTATGGTTAACGATGACATTGGAATAAAATGTGGGGAGTTTCCTTCTAACTTGCAAGTAGAATAAATCTTTTCATGATTTTAGCATCAATGTCATTGAAGATGTAACAGGGAATTCGTAAGTGAAGCTTTTTATTACTACGCCTAGGATCGCCCCATGAATTATTTTTCATTCTGTAGTCACCAACCCGTGGAGGCGTCTAAAAAATTCAAATGATTCGCCTACTTGGGTAAAAATAAAGCATGCAAAAAAAAAAGTTTGTGAAGTTTTCTAGAATTGAAAAGGTATTAATATTATTTTACTTGTACAGGGAGGTTGGATAAAGTTTACTGTAAATTATTTTAACCGCGATTATTAATGACTCGATACTGGCGATTAAAATGATTTCAATAAAATTTATTCAGATCGAGTGATTTTCAATAGAAATGAGTTTTAGTTGTGTTTTTTACTATCTTGCGGCTCAAGGCAACAACTTTCATTTTTTAAAGATGGTAATGATCATAGCTGTGGAACATGGGCAACTAAAGAATGCGAGAAGAGAGGAGATAATAGTAACTTCCAAGTGGGGATTCATGTACCCAATGGGTGCTTTGAAATTTAAAATGATACCTGATTTTTAAATTGAAGTTGAGTATCCATGGATATGTGAATCCCCGCTCCCTGTTGTATTCATTAGCTGTCCATGTTTCCTCTGAAAAAGCTGATGATCTTTGTGAGTAAAACAACGATATGTGATGAACATATATGGTGTGATGTAACTCCACTTTCGTAACGAAGATTTGTTGCAACATGGGATATCTGTTTATAAAAGAGTAAAAAGGTAAGATAAGCCAATAAAGTTCGTTGTTCTAAATTTAAACGTCTTTGGATTTGGTAATTTTTAGATATATAAACTACATTTCTCTAAAGCAAATGAACCGATATTGGAACACAGTCAGCTTTTAATTTCAACTTTGACTGGCCATCGAAGTTTTAATTTAGTTCTGATTAGCCATCTGTTTTTTTTTCAAAAGCTTTATGATTAGTCAGAATATTGCTGGTTGTGTTTTGATTTTGGCTTCTCAATATTTAAAATGTTTTGTGTGGAAATGTGGTTTTGAAATTGAATTTTTAAATTGTATATCGTTCAATCTTATAGGTTCTATAATTTCAAAGCATAAAAAAATCAAAATTTTTGTAACAAAATATTAAAAAAAAGGCATCGTAAGACGATCAACGATTGCTGCAAGCTGATATAAGAACTTAAAAACCAGTAAGTATATTATTTTATTTAAACATGGGCACGTCCAAGAAGAGTCGATGTAAGTGGGGACGTTTTCTTGTTGCATCAAGTTTATTAAAAACAAAAAAAATAATTTATCATACCTAACGCCGTAAGGATTTTATTTTTATTAGAACTAATGTGTTACTTATTGGAAATTTGTTATTGGGTAAATTCTAAAGTTGAAGAGATGCTTCTGTCCCCGTTCTTTTAAGACAGGTTCAACTGGTCCGCTGCTGGATTTCCTGTCCATGATTTCCAACAACACGGATTTTTTTCTAGTTAAATATATTTTAAAAAAAGCTTTGCAATGGTTGGTTGGGTTAATGGGAGGCCATGCGCTAAAGGCGTTGAATGGGCATGGAATCATTGTTGAGCATTTCTGTTCTGCCAATTTCAAGATTTAAATTTTATTTTATTATTTAACTTGAATTATTTAACTTTGCTACTGGATCTTGAAGTTGGTGGAAAAAATTAAGCATTATAAAATCAATACCTGCGCTTACAGTACATGGTTTAAAAATAAAAGAAAGTAAAAAATGCATTTGTGTTTTATTGTATGTGTTTAAATTATAGTTTTGTAGCCAGTTCATATGCTTTGTAACGAAATGGGTTCCCGAAAGAATTACAGAAGAGATTAGAAATAAGGTTTTAAATTCATGTGTCACCATTTATAAAAACTTAAATTACCGACTTGATTTTAGCAAATTTACTTAGGAATTCTCTTCACACAAATAAATTTAATTCATTTATTTGACTTCATACAAATTTTAGTTTTTGAAATTCTTATCAGCAAAGGATGTCTGAATGTATGAACAATGAATACAGCACCAAATTTATATACTATACTTTTATTAAAACAAAACCCAAAAATAAATATAGCGAATCGATCTTTGATTAGGTACAGGGTGGGGCATTTTCAATGTAAGTAAACCTAGGGTTAGTATGGTGTTCGTTGGTGCTCGAGCAAACTGATAACATTTCTTTAAATCTTAATTTAGTAGTCAAGAATGTTTTCTTTTGTTTGCCAGTTATTGGGCTGTATTTGCCATTTTCAAAAAGAGAACAGCCAGCCTTAACTTTGTTATTTTTATAAATATGTCAAACTGTATTTTCATAATAGAAAATAATTAACATTTTAATGGTGTCGTACCGAAAGGGGTTTTTATTTCAATATAGAAAATAATTTGTTGCATTGTTGTAACCTACAGAAAAATGTATTTACGGTTTCCCTATATCTCTTTAAATAATGGAGCTACAGAATTTCAAAAATGGTCAATAACTGTCAAACAAAAGAAGATATTTGATTTCTGCCTTAACGGTTGAATCTATTGAAAAACTGTCCAGAGAATGTTTGCTTCAGCACTGATGCATAGCAAGATACCCTGCGCTTGCATCTAAAATGACCCATCCTGTACAGAATGGTAAAAAGCAGGATTCTCTAGTTTATGTGAACGTACTTATTGCTTTGAATATCTTTCAGAAACTTCGGCTATTATCTGTAAATGTAAGATGCTAAGATTTTTGTTTGGCATGTTTTTATAAAATCATTTAAATTGCTGCTTCCCATGTTTCTTTGAATGCTGATCCACACAAATGTTGGTTTGAAAAATGGTTAAATAACTGGAGGAATAGTAAAATTGCTTCTCTTAAATGTTACAATTTCACTTGCTATGATTTAAAAAAATAATTGAATACTAAAAAAATTTACCTAAAAATTAAATGGTTTGCTAATGAAAATAGTGCACAAGTGTTATAAGTTGTTTTGCAGGACAAATATCCCAACTTCCTGGTGCGTGCATAACCCATTTTTCAAAATATTTCAATAATTTGCTACAACTGATTCAGCAGTAAAAAGTGCCATAGCTTCCACAACCTCAAATGGGGCATTACAGGGTGCTCAATTTAATTTGCACAGCACAACGATTTCGGTCACTATAAGAGATAGGAAGTTGGTTAATTATGGGAGCATCGTAATGATGATTTCCTTTTTTCTAAAATACTCTTAGCTAGGGTTGGGCAAAGTATAGACACTTTGGCTTCCGTTGAGCTTTGATTCCAGTATGTAAATGTATCGAAGTATCAAACCTGTGTTCCATTTTTGCAATCGGAGAACCTATTCAATTTCAAGTATTTAATCAAAAATACGTGTGGTGCTGTTAAAAAAAAGTTGATGTTGCTCTCGGTGATATTTCAGATTGTACCGTCAATTAAACGACCACCAATTTTAATTTTTAAATTAATGTTACGCTTTTTTCTGCATTTTGGAATGAAAAAACAATCGTGGGGTTGAAACATTTGATATTTTGAGTTTCATAGTATTGATATGAAAGTTTGGTAACTGTTCGGTACTGATTTTGCAGTATTGCTCAGTCCTACCCATGGCTTACTAGATACGGGCGAAAAGGTGGATTTCAAGTACACTATCTGTTGATAATGAAGATGGGAACAAAACCGAAAGATCAGTTTGTGGCTCTGTTGAAAATGTACTAAAAAGGAATGTTTTTACGATTCTGTTTTGTTTCATTCTCAAAATATCGCTCGAGCATGTATTATTTAAACAAAAATCATATTTTACTTTAACGCCATTAAAAGGCTTAATTTTTCTATTTTTAACTACACACTTTGATATACTTGATTTTAAATTCAAACAAGATATTAATTTAAAACGTATGTATTGCTGTGCCATAAAATGGAAAGAAATTCTTATTGAAATAAGAACTGTTACTTCTAAATTTACTTTTTGATAATGCCTATTTAGGAAAGTATTTTCAAGCATTTGATTGGCATCCATTTTAAGATGATTGTTTAAATAAGCTTCTATTGTTTTTTATATCTAAGCACTTGAAATTGTAACAATTGATCAGCAGCTCTGTCTGTAGTAGTTTTACTTTTCGATTGTTTTCTACAATTATTTAAAAAAAACTTGCGGATAGTTTTAAGTAGACAGATGCACGAGTATCAAGATGCTAAAATTTATCTGCATGTTACTTTCGGTGTCTGCATTTATGTGGAAAGTAAGCACATAACTGCCTTTTTTTAAAATTAGTTTTCTACTGAAGCACTCTATTAATCCTGATTATATGCTTTAATGGAAACTTCGACACCGAAAGGAATAACCATAATATTTCCATTCAAAACAATCTTGAGTAGATATTCTTATTTGAAAACGATTTTCCGACTTTTCATGACTTGCTGATCTTCGGCGCGTTTTTAATTAATAGTTTTAAATTTAAAATTACGTGGATCAAGCCATTTATCGCTGAAAAAGCAAAACAAAGTTTTTTAAGGGTATTGCAATAAAATATGTTATTCATTTAAAACAAAACCAAACCGTGAAATATTTTTTATTAAGCAACTTCAATAGATCTAAAACTTTTTTAATGGTTTTTTTTTCTATTTCATAATAAACAGCTATTTTACCTTAAAAAAATTTCACTGTGTTTATGCATATGTATCTAGTAAGCCAAAAACCAATTTGATATCGCCCTCCAGTGATTTATGAAACTTGGCCTTAAAGTCTGTACAAACGTGGGCCTTCGTAACAACTCGATTTTGACATTTATCTCGAAAACTTTGATTTCGCGACTTTCAACTGAGTATTGTTGTATTAAGGTTTGTAACTTGAAAGCTCGAAAACTTTGAGTGTGCAAAAAATACGCTAAGAATTATATCGAGCACCCCTCCCTGTCTACGCCCCTCGTTAATGTATTTAAAGGCAAACCAGTGAAAATGTTGATCATCAATAATAAAGTAATCTAGTCGCAAAAATTTGATTAAAATGTCTTGATTCAAGCGGGGTGGGGAGCTGGGACTGTTCAGGAGGCTGTAACTACTTAAGGAAGCGTTTCCGGACTCGTTTGCAGTTTCTGATGATGTTTTTTGAGCTGCTATTTAACCTCAAAGTTAGAGTTTGTTATCTCTGATTAGATAATATTATTGAATTTAACTGTGTCTGTATCTTGTATAGTTGCCAAGAGCTCTATGATGTGCAAGTTTTATTCAAATTAGGTACTCTGCATAATACATCGGTAGTAATAAGAAATCTTTCCAATTCCATTGTGCAATAACAATAAGAAACCAATACCCATATATGTCGTCGAATTGATAAAAATCTACTGCCGATCAAATCTACGACCTTTTATTTTTTCTGTTCAAAAAACAGAGAAGAAGACAAAATTAATTTCTAAAAAAGAAAAACATCAGGCAATTCAATTACGAGATCGATCTCTAATAAAATTTATTAAAGAAGAAACTCAAATTTCTGATTCAATATTTTGGCAACTTTTCTCGTTTGCATTAATGAGACGCAAGTGGTTGGTACTTTCGATACTTCGTTTAATGCTTTTCATACTTCGATTTTGTTGATACGTTCGATACTTTTGAATACCGATATCTATGCTCAATACTTAGCCCTACTAGAACCATATTAAAAACTAACAATATTTTACTTTTTTTTTAGATTCTTCAAATATTCATTGTATTTTTACTGGTTTAAACAAATGTTCGTCTATTGCATAATCACTGTTTAAAGAAGATTTGCTTTAAAAAAATATGGGAAGCAGGAATCAAAATTTTGCATGCTACGTTGTCTTATGAAAATTCTGAGAAATTTAGTCAAAATTCAACAGTTACATGATCTTTTCTGATATGTAATTACTTGAACGAAGTGTTTTGTCTGCTAAATCTTGATCACAAAGATTATAAAAAAGGAAAAATCAAATTTTATTATTTAAATTGGTTATCCGGCTAAAATCACTCCAAACAATCCCCCCCCCCTCCGACAATCATTCCTGTAAATAATCACTCGCTTAATAAATCAAGCAAATACAAGAGCGATCGGAATAATATGAAATTTCACAATCTTCAATAATGCTGTAGTTGTCTCAAAGCTTGGTCAATAGTTGGTTTTCTAGTTGTAAATTACAGGTCCTACATATTTATGACTGTAACCTACAAAATAATATTCAGTCAAAATACTCATTATCAAACCAAGCTGGCTTCATGTTGATAAAGCAAAATTTTTGTAGATCAAACTCATAATTAGCTCTGTCCCAATTAGCCGTCAAGTGACTGGCACCGATTCCTGTCGCCCTCTGTCCCAAGGAATAATTAGTATTACCAAAGTTACAAATGTTGATTAAGATTAGGTCCGCATGCTAAGGATTTAAATAACTAGTAAAATCAAAATGTGAGTTTATATTAGGAAGGGTTCTATGTTCTAAATTTTTTTCTGTTGTCAGGAAAGAGTTAAATAAATCTAAGTCGTTTAGTTAGTCTTTGATATTTTTAAATAAATTCATCTTGATAACATAATTATATTCCTTTTGTGCAATTTACTGTGCGAGTGATTATTGTCAAATGGGTTTTCGTTTGGAGTGGTTTTGTCGACGTGATTTTGACCGGAGTAATTTTTACCTAGATTTTTTTTAATTTATGCATTTGCTGCAAACGTTTTAAACATCCTATTTTACGAAAACTGCACCAACATATTTTTTTGTTGGGTAAATTTCTAAATTTAGTAGAATGGAGCATACCTACCTGTTCCATTAGTAATTTGTTTCTTTAATAGACAATATAACAATTTAAATAGAAATTCTATTCATGTATACTTCAAATATTACGTTGAAAGTGAATGATAAGAGGTGGCAGCACCACAACGGCAACTTTAAAGAAAATTAAAAACGAAAGAAGTAGTATCAATTCCAAGAAAAGGATTTCGGAAGTTCTATCGTGGAATCTCCAAACCCACAGCTGGTTGTGGAGTCTGGGAAAAGCAAATGATGATTAATTTTAGAACTGTTGTAACGCATCTTTTGTCTGTATAGAATTAATTTGATAGTTTTAAACAAAATCAAAATTGTACTAACATCGATCAACTAAAACGTATCACCTTTTCAAGTCGAATAAATTCACACAAGTAACACAAACTCAAAATCCTCGGCATGCATTACCATAAAGTATTTCATAGATGTGTAAGTTCTAATCGAGATTAACTTGTTATTAAGATACTTTTACCATATTTTTCTACAAGAACATCCTACTTACAGTAAAAGGTTTTTTCGAGTGAGCTGTTTTTCGGACATTTTACTGCTGCCCAAGCTGTCTCCAGTATAAAACACTTCTGATTTCGTTGTTTAGAATGAATTTATATACGCAGGTGATTTTACATGTGATTTCGCAACTTCAGGGAATTGTAGAGGAGCGCTGAAAAACTATTTCACTAAATAACATTTAAAATTGCGTTGAATAGTTGAATTTTTAAAGTTCCTAATCAAAATTTTTTGTGTCCACATGCAGAACAAGTTTTTGTTAATGGATGTTCAAATTGTACAATTAATGGTCGTAATAGTTATTTATTCAATTTGGAAAATTATGAATGTCCATCCCTAATTATTTATGGCACAGGATTCAATTACATACACAGTTCAAGTGCAGCGAAGCTTTCAAATGAAAAGTTGTTGCAAATTAGGTCAGCTGGAGTTCAAAAATCTTCATTTACTAATTAAATTGTAGAAATAATTTGGCTGAAGTAGTATTTGAAGTTTTAAATATATGAAGATATTAATTAAAATTTAGTGTCCCCCCTTCCCTTTTTTAAATAAAGTTGTTGATTGGATCCCGATGTACATCTCTTGTTATGTCTTTAATAGGTTTTTATTTTGGTGTGAATTATGCACCCTTGAAGAGTGGTTGAAAAGCAAACGAATTCTTTAATGTAGGTATTATAGGTAAACAATTTTTTTCGTAATCTAACTAATCAATCGAACATACTCGCCTACTTAATCTAATTGTTTTCTTAATAAAACTTGGTAATTAACTGCTAGAAATGAGCGATCTGGCTCCTTTTTGGGATTTATCTCCAATGGATCTGGTCTGGTCTCTGAACGATTCTGGTGAACTAGTGTAGTCGAGTTCAGCGCACTTTTACTTTTTACAATCTGATGCTTGTATTTGAAGTGTTTGGTATTGGTAGTGTTTCACATTGGACTTGAGAATTTGATTGAGCCGTTAACATAGTATTAAAGTGTACGCATGCCAATCTGGATTCATTGGAGTCATTCCAAAATGGATTGAATTCAACCAAATAAAAGTTTAGACCCGTTCTTTTGGAAAGACTCCGGTCAGAACTCTGCCAACTGCGCTCATAGCAAAATTATACTGGGTGTTTGGTTATGCCTGTACAGCACATTTCTTTGTTATTTTAAACACCCTGTATATTATTGAATTTTTAGATTTTATTTAATTCTAGATATAAAAGTGTTGAGGTACCATCATTTAAAAATTAGTGGATTTCTAGTTGCGATTGTTTAAAATTTTTACATTGAACTAATATTGCAAAATGAATATACAGGGTGTGGCAGCCCGCTGTAATTGGTCGTTTTTTCAATTTTAATTTTATTTAGACAATCTATTCGAGTTTACCGCGCATTATTACTTTAAAACAAATAAAAAGTAATTTGAAGAGAAAGAAGATTTTAATTTTATAGAAACAGTTACATTACATTACAGCTTGTGATTATTCACAATAGCTGTTCAAAATGTGTACCTTCGTTATGCAAACACAAACCAATTTGTTCGCGAAATGATGCTTGTACTCTAGTTAAAATCTCCACTGTAACTTGTCCAAAAGCCCGTATTACACGTTGCTGAATGTTTTCGTTGGTAGTTGGTAGTTCCTGATACACCAGATTTTTTATGTAACCCCATAAAAAGAAATCCGTACGGGGTATGGTCTGGAGATCGGGCTGGCCAAGCCATCGGTTCTCCTCTTCCTATTCATCTTCTTTCGAAACTGTAATTTAACCACTCCCGTACTGCGGCGCCATAATGTGCAGAATCACCATCATGTTGTAGCCATATATTTCTTCTAGTTATTAGTGGTACACTTAACAATTCAATAAAATTATTGTTCAGAAAGTTGTAATAGGTTTGTCCGGTCAATGTGGGATTAATGGAATATGGACCAATCATATGCATGTCGATAATGCCACCTCAAACGTTTACAGGCCACCTATTTTGGCGATGGGTTTCAACAACAACGTGCGGATTGCTATCAGAGTAATAATGATAATTGTGACGGTTGACAAATCTATTGTTATAAAACGTATACAGCTTCGTCTGTCCATAAAATTAAATTGTAAAAATCAGGTTCTGCCTGTAATTTATTTAAAACAAGCTGACAGAAATTTGCCCGTTTGTGAATGCATAACAAAGGTACACAATTTGAACAGCTATCGTGAATAATCACAAGCTGTAATGTAATGTAATTGTTTAAATAAAATTAAAATCTTTTTTCTCAAATCACTTTTTAATTGTTTTAAAATAATATTGCGCGGTAAACTTGAATAGATTGTCTAAATAAAATTAAAATTAAAATTAAAAAACAAGGAAAACTAGCAGAGATGGGGAATGTAACAGACGTTTGATGGTAAATTTACAGTAATATTCAAAAATTAAATAAGAATTTGGGGTTTCATTTGAAAAGATCAAGTTATGCCACATTAAAGAAAATTTTGGACCGCGGCAACAAACATCCTGTATAACCAAATACAACTTTAAAACATCTGAAGAATAACACATGGTCTTGACTAATATTTCCCAAAAAAAAATTGTTTAATCTGTAAAAATACGGCTTGTACAGATTCTACTAGTAAGGTCTGCAAATGTCAAATTTACAGGAAAAAGTTGAATAACTTGGCAACAGCGCAACGGAATTGGAAAAACAGTCGGAAAGCAAATTAATAGTCGAATAATAATTTGCAAAAGTATACAGGGTGTTTAATTAAAAAAAATATGTTTGCTATGCCACTCTTATATGGAACGCCCTGTATAATACAAAATATTTTTATGTGATAGTACACACGACCCCGAACAACATTTATTTAAGAAAGTTTTCTCTCTCTCTGATACTTAACCTGCAATCGACCAATTACAGCGGGCTGCCACATTTTGTATAGCAGTGGCGGCTCGTGGATTTAAAAATCAGATACCCATCATCTTCGAAAAAACTTTTTTAGTATTTCCTATTTTAATATCTAATAACTGCATATGCAAATTTACCACCAGAGCGGTGTAATAATGAAGTAAAAGGTAAATTTATTCCATACGAAATTCTTGTTACTAAAGGGAATACAAGACCAGCAAAATAATATTTCTAAGTGATAGCCGGTGATACTGTTCATTATTACACATTTTTAAACTCTGTTGTATTATTCGCCATTAGTTTTAACATTAACAGTTTTACTTAAATACTTAGTACTGAAAGGTCGGCGTAGGTCTTTCGAATCTAAAACTTCTTTTTTATCCTTATGTTAAACGTTGGTGCCAAGGGTTTGGCTAAACTGAGGGGGCGTAGTGGTAAAATGGCCCCATTACCCTTCGGAACAGCGAATAAGCCAAACTCGGAGAGAATCCGACCAAGCCAAAAGCCTCAATGGCCTGTAGTGCTGAAGATATATTAAACGTTGATGAAAGCGTTTCAAGTCAAACAGACACTATGTCATTTAAAGGAATCATTTTGAATAGCTTGTTCATATTAAAACGCCAACTGAAATACCTGCTAAAGGAAGGACTGAAAATATCGAGTCATGATCTGTATTACACTAGTAGTATGTTGGGTTGGTAGGGGGTTACGTTGTCATGGCAACCACGTACTATAATGCAATGATAGAGGAAACCTACATAAATCGCTCCACTTAACTTAAGTCTGGGTGTTGAATAACCAACCATTATGCAGGGGCGTTGCCATTTTTACGACCGTGGTTGGTATAAATATTATTTTGAATTGATTGTGTGGTAGGCACATGGTGAAACATTAGTAATAAATATTTAACTATTAAAAAAATAATAGTTTATTAATCAAATAAAACTCTTGGTAATTGTTTCACAATTTGTTGGTTTTTGTTTTCTCGACTTAAGTTTCAACCATCACGGTTATCGTCAGGAGCTTACAAATCAAACTTTGTTTGTTGTATCCTGACGATAACCGTGACGGTTAAAACTCGAGTCGAGAAAATAAAAACCAACAAATTGTGAAACAATTACCAAGCGTTTTATTTTATTAATAAACTATTATTTTTTTAATAGTTAAATATTTATTAAGGTATAAATATTTATTAATAATGAATTCATGTACTTTTTAATTTTATAAATATAGATACCTTTAGTCAAAATAATAAAACAAACATTGCATAGGGTGTTCATAACTTAATGTCCATTTTGCAAAGTTATTAATAACATATGTTTTTCAAATGAAACGCCTGGTATTTTTTAACACTATAAAATGTAGAATTAAATTATCTTATATAGGGTGTATCAAATATTAAATGTATATGTAGTAGTAGTAGTAGTTCTTTATTGTTAAAAAACACTGTGTGTTGTTACAAAATAGAAATAACATATATAATAATTTAAAAATAAACAAATATAGACATAATACAGCACATATGCGATTTAAATACAAATCTACGTCGGTTAAACACTTAACATAACACATGCAAAAAAGAAAATCATAAAAATAAAACGCTGACTGTCTTAGATGTATACCAAATATTAAAAATTTGTATGGTTTTTCTTGGTTTTTTGATTTTTTTTTATAAATAAATCGAGATAATACGGATGTGCTAAGAAAACAAAACAAAAATTCTTATACGCTTAACATGATGACAAATCATTTTATTCCATATTGCGTTGTCAAAAATGTATCGAAATATTTTGTCAATACCTATGATATTATTTTTACATTTACTTTGAAACTATTGGTTTAAGAACAAACTATAAGTTTTGTGAAAAGTGGACAGGTGCACCATTATGGTGCATCGAAATATGGACACAAACATTTCACAAAACGTGTTAGTGTGTGTTTATAAGAAAATGCAGCAGCAGTTAACTACCAACAACTATTATTAAGAACAAAAATATGATAGTTTAGGAACTAGTAGCGGGGTGACACTTCAATGCCTCGCCCTGTATACCTAAAGTTTATATTTGTATGTATACCTATATACACCAATGCAAAAGCAACATCTTCAGTAAATATATTTGTTTTAAAAATGCTGTAGGTATTTTTGAAATCGACAAGAAAATACGGTTGTACATTCAATTCCACACACAGGTGTATTATGTATATGAACGTTCTAGCTGTACACACATTTGATTTTGTATTCTTAGCAAAATTCGTATGTGTAATTTTATGGATTTATGTGATAAGCTTTGTTCGGTGGTGTTGCATAGTAGGAGGGCAATTTATAAAAGTTCATATTGAGATATTAATAAATCTGACCTTGGAGGTTTTTGCTTTTTAAACATTACTTTAACATCGTAAGTCAGATTATTTTGACGAATTAATTCAATAATGCTGTTCATAAATAAGAGAGTTAATATACTGTTCACCGAATTGTCCGCATCTATTTTTATGGCAATTCGCAACAAACTCTTTCCCAATCTAAACAAATATCAACTTAATGTCCTACCACTACGACGCCGACGTGACCCTTTTAAAACGTAAACCCGCTACCTCTCATTGCAGCGTGCAGTTCCTCTTAGTATGTCATTTTTTCGTATGTCCCGCCTCTCTACTCGCTGTTCTGAAATCATTTATTTTGTGTCGTGTGACGCGAACGTTGGTCCGAAATAGGCTAATTCAAAGTAACTTCCTACTACCAGCGATCTCAACAAAATCTGTTTTCTTGAATTTTCAATGGTATAAAATGTACCAGCTGCCATTGGTTTTGTTCTAAAGAATTTACATTTAAAATACAAGCATTAATACTGCATTCTAATGCAGTTGAAATTTATTGTTAAAACGATACTGCAGCAATAATAATCTTTATTGTAATATAGAAAATGTTTGTTTAACAGAATCATGTGTAATGAATGCATCATCATCTTTACAGATTAATGGATAGCCCAACAAGCATAAAAATTGAATCAATATTGAAAACAATATTGCAAACCAAAAGTGGAAGTGTAGATGAAGCCGCTAAATTTGGTACCGCAACTTCAACGATCTTTCCACATGATTATATGAAATTGCATTTTTGTAGCCGATGTCCTCACCGATACAAAAGTAAAAAGGAACTAGATTCACACCGCAGAAAAGTACATGTCGAAAAAACATATCCATGTATTACTTGTGGTCGTTTATTCAAGCATAAAGCTGAAGCACAAAATCATGAAGTTAATCGTCATACTCTTGAAAAGAAATTTAAGTGTGATGTGTGTGGAAAACTGTTGAAAAGTAAATGGTCACTACAGAAGCATATTAAAGGGCACACAAACGATTTTGAACATAAATGCGATGAGTGCGGCAGAGGATTCATAACAGATAAATTATTAAGGAAACATTATGAATCGCATTCAAATACATTGTATAAATGTAGCGAGTGCAGTAAATTATTTAAAAATAAGGAGTATTTTGAAATACACTTAAAAACCCATGAGCCCGATTACAAAGTCAAAATTTTCAATTGTTTGGAATGTGGTGCAAAATTAAGTTCTATCCAATCATATAACAGACATATACGGAACCATAAAGGTGACAGTAAATATATTTGCGATACTTGTGGGAAACATGTGACTTCTGCTGTAAGTTTGCGACATCACATGCTTATTCATTCTGGAGAAAAACCATTTGTTTGTGATATTTGCGGAAAGGGCTTTAATAAAAAAACTATGTTGCAAGTTCACAATCGCGTACATACGAAGGAGAAACCTTATTCCTGCGATTCCTGTGACAAATGTTTTACGCAACATTCCACACTTGCCATTCATAAACGACTGCATACTGGGGAGAAGCCTTACAGTTGCGAGATATGTCGGAAGGGATTTGCTGCGAAGTCCATGCTCAAGATGCATTCGAAAGTTCATGGTACTGCGTTAGCAGATATAACAAAAGATTTGAAACTATCAAATTGATATATTTTTGTTGAAAATGGTTATTTATTATGTTGTGTACCTTTTTTACAAGTATAAGTTTAATTTTTAATGTGTATACAAAGTTTTTTTTATAACGCCTTGATTATTCAAAATGCAGTTTCGCGTTTATATCGTAGGCTCTTACTGCAATATCAGATTTACAAGCAGGAAAAAGTTTTCTAGTTTAACCGGATCTACGTAGCATACAGCCAAAATATTTCAAATATACTCTGTATGTTTTTATAGCGGAGGACTGGAAATTAAACCCTCGTTACATTAAAGTATTACAAGTCATTCAAATTGCATATAATAATTCAAATAATAGAATTACCAGAGTTGCTGGGATGTGTTTTTTTACTTTATTTGTGTATAACAATTTTATTAAGATAGACAGTTTTATTCAGTTTAATTATCTCGCAATTAAGTAAAAGTTGTTACGTTTAATATGTTATTCACAGATCAAATAAAAAAAATTTGTGTGCCGAGCACATAAGTTCTAAGTGAAACTTTTTAGCGTGTTCTCTGCACTGAAAGTTTTAAATTGTATGATTTACCAGAAAACGGAAACCGTTTCTATATAGCACAAGGATGTCTATAGGACATCCTTCATAGATGTTATGTATGTCCATAGAACAACCATTTAACCAGATCTCGAGGACATCCTATGGACGATCAGACGTAGTCCGTTTGCCACAACTCTGAACCTCCGTAGGACATTCTCAAGGGACGTCTCCAGGACATTCTAAAAGGACGTCTCTAGGACATGCTTTACGGACGTCTCTAAAACATCTTCAATGGACGTCCATAGGACATCTTGAATGGACGTCCATAGGACATTTAAATGGATTTCTGTAGGACATTTTCATTGGATGTTCATGGGACATCTCGAATGGATATCATTCAGATTTAATTTGTAACAAGAAAGATTGATAATAATCATATATATATAGGATAGATTTTTTTGTATCAATCTTCAACAGACGTCTATAGGACATCTTAAATGGATATCTATAGGACATCTACGGTGGATGTTCATAGGACATCCCGAATGGATTTCATTCACATTAATTTGTTACAAGAAAGATTGATAATAATAATAAAATAGATAAGATATAGGTTTTTTTTGATATATTAATAAATGTATTTGATCAATACAATATACTAATTGATGAGGTATCTCTTTTGCTCTGTAAATCGGCTGTTTCTTCAGCCCGCCGCAACCTAGTTTTAATCCCCTCTTCAAACTTCTTCGTTGTAGCATTCTTCGTATCTTCTATGTAGCTCAAAAAAATATTGTTTTTTAATTTAGCCAATATCATTTATAACCGTGGGTCAATTTATTAAACCCGCGCAGAAATTTTATTTAGAAATTTTTAATTAACAAAAATACGTTTTCACGCTACCGGCAGTGTAAGTAGGCCTTACATCCATAGCTACAGGGATCGTAAGTGGCTGATAACATTCGTGTACTAGTTACCCTTGACGACGGAACTTAATAGTGTCACTTACGTTCCAAGGAAAATAATGTTGATTTTAACTGTTCGTTGATATGGTAACAAACACAGACAACTTAGAATAATGGGGCTTTTAAAAAATAATTCAGATGACAGCTGTCAAAACGAACTTTTAAAAATATGATTAAATTTCTACCTGTAGGCCTACTTACATTGCCGGTAGCGTGAAAAATTTAATAAGTAACACGGAATGTATCGACTAATAACATCCTCGGCAGGCGACAAGCTTCGGCTCCGCCTCAGCTCGTATTCGCCTACCTCGGATGTTATTACGTCCTTACATTCCTTGATACCTAAATAACTATTACCAGAAACGATAACAAAAGAAAGTCTTTTTTTATAATCTACAGTTAAATCCAAAATTTTGTTTGCACATGTAAATCTACGTAATCTTGTACTTAATTTTCCCAAATCTATGGCAATATCATCTGTAAAAACTTACCTACAATAACTTCAAGATAAATAAAAGGAATAAATAATACTTGAAAATACAGCACTCTTCCACACAAGTAACTTAATATCAGATACATATTTCGACAGTAAAGCTATCAAACTGACACTAAAAAACTAAACTACCTAATATACATACAGGGTGTAACAGACCACCCACGCACTATCTTTTACGGCTTAACTATTGAGCCTACAAGGATGGGATAAAAAATTGTAATATGAACTGTACACAAGGTATTCAGTAAAAATATTTATAAATTTTTTGGGGCCCTGGAAAGGGTAGTTTTTTTGGGGGAGCGGGGGTTCTCGAGATTTTCAAATACGAAGGTGGGTCAGCTCATACCTCATTTAAAAAGTCTTGTTAAACCCAACAACTCAAAAAAGCGGCCTTTTCCCAACCGCACATGAACTACTGTACCAAGAAAATTAGTACTGAAGATTAAAGCCCATTAAATTAGCTTTCCAACCATATACCACATGACAAAAAATAAATGTTAGTACCCCCTTTCCTCCTCAAAAGAGCGGGAACATTTAAAAGGTATTATTTCAAAAATCTTAAATAGGACGAGTGGTCAAGCCTCAAGGTCCCATTAAACTGAACAATTTTTGTAGTTAAAGCTTTTCGATATCTCTCGCCGTTACAAAATGGCGGCTCAATTTATAAAAATTTACTTTCTATTATAGAATAAATCGCTTCCTCTACCGCATCTAAGGCAGTGAGATTTTTTGCTGATTTATAAAGTCTATTCACATTTAAATCCACGTGCGAGTTGGAGTAGGAAAACAACAACATCGCACTCGCACTAAAGCTTTTATTATACCCAGTGGAAAACTGCTAACGCGTGTGTTGGTGTTTTTGGCGAATAGGATGTGCACCGTGTCGTGATTGTTTTATATTATTATTACATTTAAAACAATATCCTGCATATCCTATTCGCCAAAAACACCAACACACGCATTAATATCCACCGGGGATAATAAAGGTTTAGTGTGAGTGCGATGTTGTTGTGTTCCAACTCCAAGTCGCACGTGGATTTAATGTTATGTGAATGAACTTTATAAATCAGAAAAAAAATTTGTTTCACCGCCTTAGATGCGGTAGAGGGAGCGATTCATCCGATAATAGAAAGTAAATTTTTATAAATTGAGCCGCCATTTTGTAACGGTGAGAGATATCGAAAACCTTTTAAATGCAAAAAAAATCTTTGAATGGAGTAAATGTAGAAAAGTGGAGAGATAAACGAGTAGCTTTCATGGTTTTGACAGAACATGCAAGGGAAGAAGAAGTTGAAAATAGAAAAGGCAAAAGGAAAATTAAACTCAAATCGGTCATTGAATACAGTAAGTATTATGAGTGGGATAGATGTGATGTGTTTTGTCTCCAGGATACTTTGGCTAAGAATTTCAACTGTATTATTGTTATTGGCTGTTATTAGTGCGGTTTAGTCAAAAAGAAAAATTTTAATTTTAAAATTAAGAAAAAATTTAAATAAGTATTCATAAATTCAAGACTTGTCCTTTTAATATTAGAGTAACAACAACGGTTTGTAATGTTTCTGTGAAGTGAATGGGGATGTTGTCTTGTAAGCAGAAGTCCCGAGTTCTTGGGCGGAACAGTTTATTTTAATACATTTTTTTATTTAATTTTTACACCAGCTCTACGATCAAATAGTAATAAGAACAGGATTTGTACAGTAAATTGTAAATTTAATACTTCAGGTAATGAAATACTTATATTAATACCTATTTCCTTGTTATAACATAAACATGAAAATTAAAATAATAATACATTATATTAAATAAATTAAAAAAATAAAATAGAAAAACGTATATATGTCTCACTCAGGAATAGAACTGCTGCTTACAAGACAGTAGCCTCATCCACTTCGCTATAGAGAAATACTAGTGAAGGTTGTTGCTACTATGGTATTAATAGCACACGTCTTGAATTTACGTGTATGAATATTTATTTAGATTTTTTCTCTTGAGTTTAAAGGTAAAAATAATTTTTGTTTGGCTTAATAGCACTAATAACAATAATACAGGTAAAATTCATAGCCAAAGTATCCCGGTGCGGGTTTGTTTCTCTGTGGGTGGATGATGCATCCATCCACAGAGGGGACATTTTTAATACAGCACAAGGACATCCATAAACTGTATGGGATTTCCCACCCAGACATTGTGGATTTCATAGCGGACATCAAAAGTCAACACAATTGACGTCCACTTGACATCCGTTGGATGATTTTGTAATCCTCGTATTTATGATACGTGACATAACTCGCCTTAAACCAAAATTCATCATGTTGTTTTAGCGAGTCTAGCTTTTTTCTTACTCATTAATCGAAAAACAATTGCAATCTGTTTAACACGTTTAGTTATTACGGCAAAGCACAAATTATGATAAGAAACTTACACAATGTAGGGACAATTCTCTAAATAAAATTTCTTTTGTTTTATTATCGCTACGGTCTCTCGCGCTATGCAACCATGTTATTTCCTTTAAAATTGTATTTTAGAGAATCCACAGATCATACGCGTTGCCAGGTTATGAGTGTCTTACATGTGTTGCATGTAATTGTAGATAAATATGTATTAAATTACCTTGCTGCACACCGAACACGACTAAAGTTAGCTCGCTAAAACAAAACTACACAAATTTTGCCAACGTCACGCAGCCGCTAAGGTCCAAATAAGTAGCGAAATGCCTGCGGTAACGAGTCTGCAAGATGCGGTTGAAAACGTTACTGTAGAAGGATATGTTAGGAACATTTAATGAATATTCAAGATTATATTAAATTGATGTCTATAGATGGACTTCCATTAGAAATCGACTACACATCCATAGCATGTTCATGGACATACGGACAAAAAATTTACTAAAAATTGACATCCTATGAATTTCGTGAGATATATGGCATAGGTCCAGTATATGTATTTCCACCAAAATATCGAAATAGAAATCATTACTACTCTATAGTGAAACTATAGGAAAGTAAAAATTCAAAGCTTTTCCTACTCCGCGGTTAAGATTTTTCTCATAATCGTAAAATATTGCCTTCATAGGAGGTAAGTAAGAAACATTTAATTTTTAGAACGCTTCTGTAGGGTATGGAGCTAACTCAACTTGATGCTCTCATCAACCAAATG
This sequence comes from Ctenicera cuprea, assembly GCA_958336395.1. Lineage (NCBI taxonomy): Eukaryota > Metazoa > Arthropoda > Insecta > Coleoptera > Elateridae > Ctenicera > Ctenicera cuprea. Next base: position 38,736,382 of record OY284495.1, on the reverse strand, counting down.
AAATGTAAAACTTTTTCGTAGAAATAAAATTTCTTTGTCTAATTGCGCGCAGAGTTTCATCTATGAAATTTTTTACTGCATGTTTTGGTTATAAAAACTGGTCAGTTACACAGTAATAATTGGTATATAGTTAGAATTGTTTTCAAATAGTTACTCAATAAGTTTACATTTCCGTCTTTTCACCGCGTTCAGTATCGTAGACTCGAGTAGCTGTCATCTTGCGACCCACTTCCTGATCCAGAGGAAACATAGCTTATCTACTTTTGAGAACGAAGAATAAAAAAAACTTCGTTCTAGCTTTACTTCGTTGAAGTTCATATTGATTTATGAATAAAATACTCTGTTTTACTTCAACAATAATTATTTATTTAAACCTTATACCTATTTCGACATGTTTACTTGTCATTGTCAATGGGTTGGATTAATGTTGCTTTTGACTGACAGTATTTTATTCATAAATCAAGAAAAAAATGATGAAATAAAATTCGGTAATTGATGTTTTTATTTAGTATGTAGTAATAACAATGAATAAAAGTAAAAAGAAAATTATTACAGAAAGCTATGCTTGTTTGCATTTTCAGGTATGAAGATATAAATGACTATAATACTCCCGAAGATGACGCGCCAAAATCCGAAGAGGATTTAAATTCGGACGTTGATTCGGAAGGGAATGAAAATCCTCAATTGGAATCTTTTGCTAAAAAGTTTATGTGCACTATTTGCAAAGAAATGTTTTCGACCAAATGGAAAATGAAAAGACATAGATATAAACATAATGAGAAAAAGTATTCCTGTGAAGTGTGCGGAAACAAATTTCTTAATCCTTCAGAACGCGCTCTGCATCTTGTTAAACACACTCAAGAAAAGAAATTCAAATGCAACATGTGCGAAAGTATGTTTAAAACTATAAATAATTTGAGACAACATCAAAAGACACATAACTCGTCAGAATTTAAGTATTATTGTGGAGAATGTAATTTGGGGTTTAATTCGCGAGCCAAATACGATACACATCGAAATGGAAAACACAAAGGTATTACCTACGGGTGTCAAGTATGTAATAAAACTTTTGGATATCCAAGCAGTTTATTCGTTCACAAGAAAATTCATGAACCCAATTATGTTACCCCTCAATTTAACTGTGATATTTGTAACGTGACGCTTCAAAGCAGAGCAGGCTTAAGATATCACAAAAAGCGGTGTCACGAACCTAACTCGGAATTTATTTGCGACATCTGTGGAAAGGGAGTGTGCTCAAAAGACAGTCTTCGACACCACGTGATGATTCACTTAGGAGAAAAACCGTACATATGCGAAACTTGTGGAAAATGTTTCAACAAAAAGTATTTACTTACTATTCATTCTCGGGTTCATACCAAAATAAAACCGCACACTTGTTCGCATTGCAGTAAAAGTTTTACCCAGAGTAGTTCTGTAATTATACACATTAGATCGGCTCATACAGGAGAAAAACCATATGAGTGTCATATATGTCATAAAGCTTTTATAACAAAAACTCTAATGAAGACGCATTGTATTAAAATGCATGGTACACCTACGGCTGATATTGAAATTGTTTAAGAGTTTTTTATTATTTTTAAGCAGACACTAAATTAACTGGGATATTCTCAAATTTTCTGTAATTGTTTTAAGTTAATAGTTAAATTATTTTTATAAATTTATGATAATGCTTAATAAAAGTATTTTGTCAGTGATGTTACTTCTGAAAACTTTTGTTAATAAAGTCGTATTTTGTCTAATTTTTCATTTACCTCTTATAGCAAGTTTTCATTCAACCTATAAATAAAAGTAAGTTTGCATTAGTTGTAATAGGTTCGATTTGCTTACTTTTGGTAAAAAGCTTAATCATATCTCGCAATTTCCTAAATGACCACTTCCGATTAGATTAGCTGTAATTCAAAATTATCAAAATATGTCGTAACTTTTATGTGTAATGTAGTCATTGCAATAGTAGTGTCAACACAGCCATGTAACAATTGGCGCCCAACGTGGGGCTCTTCATCAAGGAAGGCTAGGCTAGCTAGCTTCCGACCCACAAGGTGTCCTGCGAGTCTGAGTCGCAGAAGAAGCCTCGTTCTGGTTAATTAAAGACAAATGTCGCAAACAACCTCGCTACAATCGACCCAAGTTTATTGAAACATCGAAATAACTTGTTATATTAACTTGTGATGATTGACGTGCCATTTATATCCGTGCTGGTGTTTCCAGGAAACAAAAACTTTTGCTTATATAATACAGAATGCCAAGCTGGAAGACAGTGAACATTTCAAAGAATCAGTTCCAGACAAGGGACAAATTAATGTTAAATATGGGGGTTGTATCCGCGATAGGTTTATGCGTTCTAGTTGAGCGACAGCATAGCCGCCTATAAAGTACCGTTCGTCGTGTTTTATTATTAGAAGCCCGAGTGCTACCAGCAAATAATACTTTTCCTGCCATTCTTTCGCACTTTTAATCGATTTCAACATAATAAATGTTACTGCACGATACCAAATTTGAAAATAAATTCAAGTAAATGACGAACTGTGAAACAGTTATATATTATTTAACTTACTTCTGTTTGAGAAAGACTTCAACGTATAGTTTGCATGATCATATTTTAATTCACAGAGGAATAAACCCATTTTTCGTTTTAGCGAATAGAAAATATTTCAATAGAAACGGTTGTTGGCAGTTCTGCTAGAAGTCCACACCAAGAAAAAACGGTATTGCTGTCTATGATAAATGCTTCAGCTAGTGCAGGTTTCTTAGTATTCAAATGCATTCGTTCAAGCCAAGGAAAAACCACACTAGCAATGTATTTGTTATAAATGTTTTGTTGATGAAACGAAACAACTGTAGATATAAATAGTATAGGAAATAAACTTGTATTTTGTATCTGAAACTTTTATTTGTTACAATACAAGCTTTTTGTATAACAATATTTATTAATAAAATATTATGTAATTTATGTTTAATGGTATTTATTTTTCGCATACCAAAAGTTTGACAAGCTTCTTACCTATAGTGGCATTTTCTGTTATTTTACAGATGGCCTACCAAATCGTTACGAAGTAAAAATTTAAACAGCCGAAAGCTGAAGAGGTTTAGGCGAAACAGACAACAAAAATCGACACAGTTGCCCTTATCAACTTGTAATGTTTGTGACAAATCATTCAGAAACATTAGTTCGTTATCACAACACAAAAGTGTGCACAACGAAAAAACATTTGCCTGTGAGAAATGTGATAAAAAATTCAAACGCAATTATGAAGTCAAAATACACTTTCAAACATACCACAGCAAGGAACGAAGCTTCAAATGTGAGATTTGTGGAAAAGAATTTCACAAAAAACAATTGCTGAAGTATCACCACGCTCGTCACACGCAGGACTACAAAGTCAAGTGCGACCAGTGCGATAAAGGATTTTACACCATGTTGGACTTTAAAAGACATTATGCTGTAAGACACAGAGGTGTGCGGTTTGTTTGTAACCACTGCAACAAATCGTTCCTTGATGAAAATTGCTTCAAACGCCACATTAAAACTCACGATAGCGATTACATTAAACTGGAGTATAAATGCGTAGACTGCGGGAAGGTCTACAACACGAGAGGTGGTTTAAACGTGCATATGAAACTGCATAAGAACATCTCGTACGTTTGTGATATTTGTGGAAAATCCGTCACTTCTAAGACCAGTTTGAACCATCATATCATGTTACATACGGGTGAAAAACCATTTGTATGCGAAACTTGTGGTAAATGTTTCAACAAAAAAATGTTGCTCAGAATTCACGAACGTATACACACGAAAGTTAAACCGTACAGCTGCACTCAGTGTGAGAAAAGCTTCAGTCAGCGCAGTACACTTACGGTTCATATGCGTTATCACACCGGATATCGACCGTACCATTGCAACATCTGTCAGAAGGATTTTGTTACAAAAACTCTACTTAAAGTGCACGCTAAAACACACGGAACTGCATTAGTGGATGTGTAATTACCAAAAACTTTTATTTGAATACATTTTTGTTTGTTTTATTATTACGTAGGTATTAAAATATAAAAAAAAAGATCTGTATGTGAACAGTTGTAATTATTGTAGAAGCACCTCCAGTGTTTTGTTTTTCGTTTTTATTCCTATCACAAATAACATAATTCAACAATCCTGTCGTGTACATGTACAGTATTTGCAGACAATGAAATTGTAAAACGTTCCCTAACATCATCAGTGCTGTTTAGGCATTACATTTTAAGATTCGAAGAAACTTTCAAGGACATACATTATCATACCGTATGATGCTAATTTCGTTTCCATTCAGAAATACCGCTAAGGAAATACTTAGGTTGGTCAGAAACGTGTCTGCAATGTCCTTAACCATGCTAGTAAGACGAACTAAGACAGCTGTGATATTTTACGTACTTAAATTTTTTCAAATCTACAATTGACTTCATAAAGTAAATTTCAATTTAGGTGAACCATTACAGTTTGGCTTGGCGCAGTGGTAGAGAATCTGCTACGTATGCTAGAGGTTATGAGTTCAAAAAAGCACTCGAGCTTTTTTTCTTTTATTTTTTTCATTACTGTGAAAGACAATCAGTTTAGGGTGACTGCCGGTAATAAAATTCTACTAGGGACATTATATACAACTATTTCTTATTCTCCGTGCTAAACTATGTTGTTTCACCTAAATTGGAATTCACAAGTATTTTCCACAACCTCCTCGATTAACATCGAATAATATTTTCAAACCAATCTAAGCCTGCTTTTTCTTGTTCCTTTGTTATTAGAAAACAATTATAGAAACAAATTAAATACTCTAATAGTATAAGTTAAAATTTTTGTGTTAAAAAATGTATAGAGCGCAGTAATGAAAAAAATCATGTTAACAGTAATTGTTTAGTATAAAATATAAAATTTCCATTGGTTGATAGTCAGTCTTAGATTTTTAGAAGTGTGTATTACTCATTAGGTTTATAATAATTAGAGAGTTTGTAACAGCATTTTTTCTTAAGTGTTGATTTATATTTACAGATTTTGGGATCCACTTAACTTGTTAGTAAAGGCAAGGCCCCCGGATTACGAAATATATATGGCAAATGCTTCGTGGCTTTGCAACATATGTAACCAAACGCATGCAAATAGGGAAGATTTGAAAGACCACATTTTTAGTGAAGCGTTGGATGTGTTTATTTGCTGCAAATGTGGAAGCAAATTTGTAGACGAGAAAACGTATCGATTGCATTTGCGGGATCATAAGAGACAAGAGAGTGTTCGTTTGAGTTCGATGGGTCACAACGAGACGGCGGCAAGTCCTTCGGGAAAATTAGTAGACAATCGTGTAAATAATATGTTTATTTGTAAATATTGCGATGCCCCTTTTAGCGATAGAGTTGATTTTTATAATCATTATATGACCCATACTAGGGGCGCAAGTAAAAGAAGAGAATCGAAAGCCAAAAATATCGATCTCGACAAATTAAATATTGTTAATAATACCATAGATATGGATTTCAAGGTGGAGAAGTTATATTACGGCGTCAAATACAGATGCAGCAAGTGCCAGGAGGGTTTTTATAACATGGACAAAAACAATGCGCATTTACGAAGATGCCAAGGAACTTTAAAGCGATGCGATCTTTGCCGGAAAACGTTTGCGGACAATTTAAAGTTGTTTGACCATTACGAGTTAATTCATAAAGAATTCAGAAGAATGTGCAAATTTTGTTTTCATAGTTATGCAAGTGAGAAACAGTTGATAGATCATGTTATAAAGATACATTTAAAGTTTTCACATTATTGTTACGATTGTAATGAAGGTTTTTCGTCGTTGTATAAATATAAGTCTCATTTTAAAACTCATTTAATACATTTCTGTCACGAATGTAACGAAGAATTTTCTTCTTTGTATAAGTTTAACTGCCATTTGAAAACTCATCCGACGACCTGATTGTAAAATTGAGTATGGTCATTTTCTCAGTGGAGAATTCGTCTTTTATGATAGATACTTTATCTTTGCAAATTGTTTCATTAAGTACGTTCTGTTATATAATTAGTAATTGTATATTTTTTAGTAATTAAATTTTTCCGCCACTGCTTCTGTTTGTTGCTTTGGAAGGGGAAGCGTGTAATCCCTAAAGAAAAACGCACGAAAGCGTTAAACTTCTTTTGTTAATGTAAAGAATAATGAACCCTTATGTTGGTACAACTAGAACTGTTTTAAAACGAGTGTCTGATGTGTTCTGTATTTCTAAAAATGTTGTTAGTTGAATGGCTGCAAACAACGGTATGCTCAAATTTATAATCATTTTATTTGTTTATTAATAACAAATGACGTGTTCTTCATATGATTACTTCCCTTACTGTATGTTAAATGGGATAAGTATCTTGCCTATTTGATAACACGGTTGATTTTATATTAAAACCCTGTACCTTGGTGAATACATATATACATGCTGCGTTTATTATAGCCTGTGTTTCATTATCTTCCCCTTTAGTACTACAGTCGATACTAATAAATACTTTTATTGGTACTTTTAGCACAAGTTTATATTGATACCAAAGTGCTGAATGCACGTCTATAACATATTTGTATTTACAGATTCGACCCGTTGACAGACACAATGTCCGAAGCAGGCGTACACCAAACTATTTACGAGTGCGAAGTGTGCACTCAAATATTTTCCACTAAAAAAGAGTTCCTTACGCACCACATGAATCAATTTGGTGAAACTTTCAATTGCTGTCGATGTGACGAACAATTTAAAACGACAACTGAACTATACCAACACTATGAGCTACACAAAGGTGGAAATGTTGTTATCGAAAACGACGAGAGCAGCAGCACTGGATTTGATTATTCGGAGAACGTGGAAGCTGTGATGAATATTCCGAACGAACCAATAAACGACACGGAAGAACTTTTATACATTCTAGATGGTTCCCAGTGCATTAACGAGGTCGTTATTGAACAAGAAAGCGATGCTCAGGAAACAGAAACCGAAACTTCAGCTATTAAACCCGAAAACTATACCATTGTTCAAGTAGAGCATGGTTACATGTTGCCGAGCGTCTTCAAAGGTCAACTCGAGAGCAAAAGACGTTATAAAAAGAAAGACGATTCGCTCATAAGTTTCGGAGAAGAAGAGGTCGAAGAGATCGAAACGGTGGTGGAACAACCTGAATCTACTTCTAGTAGAAGTCCGTACATGTCTATGCCCAAATCGAGACCAAAACGACGTCACGAAGTTCCCGATTTCTCCGCAACCAACTACGTTGTACTGAATCCGAACGAGGAGGTGGATACTCTTCACTACAAATGTTTGCGTTGTGAACAGTTATTTATTAGTAAATTTGCCTTCTTTCGGCACATCGAGAAGGGTAAATGTTACATAAACAGTTGCGACGTGTGTAGTGCTTCGTTCACAAGGAACAGCGAATTTTACGATCACTATCTTGCGGAACATACAGACAGAGCGATTTGCAATTTCTGTTTTAGAACATTTATGTACGAGAAAAACGTTAAAGAGCACATGCTGAGACACCTCGATCAGTTTAGGCACCGTTGCGAGCAGTGCAATAAAGGATTTTATACCGTCAGAGAGTATAGAAATCATTACAAAAATAGACATATGGGTATACGACATAAGTGCGATGTGTGTGGTCGGTCCTTTGCCGACGAATATTATTTCAAACGGCACGTTGCTACACACGAGAAAGCTAGTGCGGCAAAAGTGGGGTTTTCAGTTGCAATATAAACAAATATGTGTCCCAAGACTAGCCGAACATAGGCAGATAACATAAGGAAACTGAAAATCTCGTATAATATCTCCCTAAAATGCTCACTCATGTCAGTTTTAGACGTCAGAACGATGAAGAACTGATATTTTTGTATTATTTGGTAGAAATTGTGGTAAACTTTCGGTTTCAATGCGGCTACAATTAATTAATTTACGATTGCAATACACATTTTCCACTTATAACTTTAAAATTGCACTCTTCCCGAATACGTATGTTGGAAGCCTAGTTGGAAAGCCGGTGTTGTACGATCGCGGCACAATGGTATCGAAAATGGAGCGGTTCAATCCCCATTCACCGCTACTTTTTTTTGTCTAATTATCTGTGTTATTTTATAAGATCTAAATGTTGTTATTGTACTGCTTTTTGTTAGGAAAAATTGTTAAATTACACAAAATATTATATTTCATTAAATCTTCATTAAGTCATCTTGGCATAATAAAGCGTTTGACAATTAAATACCTCAAATAATAGTTTATTTTTAACAACTGTTGAATGATAGTTTAAAAATTAAATGGTTAATGAAAACTTTGGAAATATTTAGTAAACATTACCCATTGAATTACTTGTATCTGTAAAATCAAAATTTTTAACAAATATTGAGATAATGTGAAATAACCTTAATTTTTTTAGATTTGTGAAGTAAGCTGATATTCATTCAATTGAAACGTCTAAAATTGCATGATACAATAGTTGTGAAATAGCTCAAGTATTATTTTGAGTTTTTTATTTGTCAAATACTTTATTATGCAAAGATGACAGATGAAGATTTAATTAAACATAATATTTTGTGTAATTTAACCATTTTTATAATAAAAATCGATACAAAGACAATGTTTAGCTATCATAAAATAAAACAAATGATTCTAAATAACAACAATAATAAAAAAAAAACTAACAGTGGGCGGAATTTGAACCCGCTGTACTTTTGGTATCCTTGTTATGTCGGGAGCGTGCAGCGCCCGTTTACTAAGCCATGAACTCACTTATTTGGGGGAAGAGTAATTATCGAGTTATAAGTCGAAATTGTGTATTGCAATCGTAAATTTATTAAAGTGTCATTAAAACATAAGTTTACCAACATTTCTACCGAGTAACACACAAATATGCGTTGTTTATCGGTATGACGCGGACGTGGCGAATTGACGGGAACGTTTCAGGGAGATATACCAGATTTTCAGTTTCCCCATGTCATCCGTCTTAGTTCTGCTAGTCCTGGGACAGATTGTATACGAGTTTAGTAGTACCGATAGTAGTGTACATTCACTTAGATAGATGTTGAGTATCTTTCTAGGATTCATTTTACGTTTTGTTCCGAGAAATTTCGCAACTTGCGCATTTTATAGATAATTGCTTCAGGCGATAATATTGTAAAATAACAGTTTGCTGTGTGTAGTGTATATAGGCTTAAAATTAAAGTCGTATGAACATAACTCGGGTCCTCTGCGCACTAGTGATTCCATCTCTATCTTTAGTCATTAATGCAACATTTTCTAGAAAGTGTTTTATAATTTGTACTTCTCCGCGAAGTTTTCAATTTCAGAAGTATAATGGTTTCTTTATATTGTACAAAGTATTATGAACGAAAATAGTCTAATTATGGTAAGGTGAGATGGTTTAAATAAAAGAGGAATAAGGTCAAGAGCTAACATAATAGAATTTCAGGATAAATAGTGAATTATAGAAAATAAACTTAGTGTATGGGACTAAATTTAAACTCTTTTTTAAGATTTGGTATATTAACTATTCACCCGTGAATAACTGGAATTTTAAAACTTATTTCGTCATTTGTGCAACTTTCTATCAATGAGTTAATATTGTATGAAATACAAGGATGTAGTACCTATGTGATTGAGCCATACTTATTTGGTGGCAGAGTAATTGGATATATTTACCTAGTTTTTTTTTAAAGAAATAGTCATCCCTATTTGCTGAAAAATGTAGCTTTAGTCACCAGATGGGGATTGTTGTTGCAGCACCGATGGGACACCAGTTTTATAAATAAATTACTGGATTTCTGCCCCGAGTTTGATGAAAATGAGATTCTGGGGAGGAAATCGGATAATTTTTTCAAATTCAAATATCATAGGACAGATATCGTAGATATCTGGAATATAACTGGTGTCCCATAGGTGCGGCAACCACATAATCCATATACGTCGATTAAAGCTACATTTTCTAGCAAATCTGGCCATTTCTTACAAATTGTATACAAGGATGTAGTTCATGATTTTTAATTATTATTTATATTTCCGTTTTAATTACCAAATGTAAATGAAATTGTATTTATAGATTTCTTAATGTTAAAGTAGCACCATTCTCTCTTTGTTAATGTTTGAATATTTTAATAAGTTAATAAGCCATAAAATAATAGATACTTAAGGTGTAAATCTGTCTCATAATTAAAATTGCGGAAAACAAGAATTTAATAAATAACTTAATTATAATCTTTTCAATTCTCTTAGTTTCTTTAGGTGAAATTAATCGGTACCAAAGGAAAAAATTAACATATTTTGCAACTTGTTATTTCTATTTGCAGATTGAAGAAAGTAAGAAGTAGAATGGCAAAAATTAATACCAAACCGTTTACGGGAAATTCCATTTGTAATATATGCGATATGGTTTTTGAAACCAAGCTGAAATTAAACGCCCACAGCAAAATTCATCGTGTTGTAAAGAAGAGAAGGAAAGAAGAAATCTGCGATCTCTGTTCAAAGAAATTTCCTGTCAGACATTTATTAAAGTTGCACAGGAGAACACATTTTAAAGAATACACGTTTAAGTGTGACAAGTGCAATTTTGGCACTTATAGATTATCTAATCTTACGAGGCACGAGCAAGTTTACCACAATGGTTTACGGTTTAATTGTGAAAAATGCAAAAAGTCCTTCATGAATGAATATTCGTATAAGTATCACGTCACCACTCACGATCCCAACTACGTAAGGAAAGAGTACGAATGTCCAGTGTGCAACAAAGTATTGTTGTATCTTAAAACTTATAAAAATCATTTAAAAATTCATAGTGGTCGCGATCGACATATTTGCGAGATCTGTGGAAAATCTGTGACCACGATTTTTAGTTTACGCGATCACATGATGTTGCATACCGGAGAAAAACCATACGTTTGCAATGTCTGCGGAAAAAGTTTTAATAAGAGGAAAATGTTGATTGTACACCGAGTGCATACACAAGAGAAACCCTACAGCTGCCTGCATTGTGAAAAGAGCTTTGCTCAAAGATCAACTTTGGTTATACACATTCGAAGATACCATACAGACAACAGACCTTTTTTGTGTAGTATATGTGGTAAAAGTTTTGTTACCAAATTCTTCTTAAAAAATCATTGTAAGACGCATGGAATTTCTATGATCGATTTAGTAAATAAATAATGTAATATATTGTTAATAAAGAAATGAATATGCCAAAAATTTTAATTTTTTAATATTTTTACAAATCAGTTGAAAACAATATTACAGTGTTTGTACTGCGGTAAACTAAAGAAGAATAATATACAGGCGGGCAAAACAAACTGACCACCCTACTGAGCCGTACTTTATACCCTTCTCCCGTTTCGTTATAGTCAATTGTTTCAACTGTCTTTTGTGTCATTTTGTACATATTATTGTATTGTTAATGCTTATGACACACGTTAGTTAATTGTAACTGTTTTTTCAAAACTTGCATGTTCCAGTTACTTTCATTAAAGGAATTTGTACTTTTTAAATTTCTTATCGCCTGTTATAGTTGTGAGTGCAGAAAACGTTGCGAAAGTTGTAGCATTATTCCAAGACGGCAGAAGTCAACGTTATGTCTCCAGCCAGTTAGGAATTTTACCTTCAACAATACAGGATGTTTATGGAAGATTTAGAGAGAAAAGACGTGCTGACTCGAATCCATCATGTGCCGGATGTCAATGTGTCACAAATAGGGTTGTGACTGGGAAACGTTACCAAAATTACATTACTGTAATTTTGGTAATTTACGCTAAAGTAATTTTCTGTTTTGAAAAATCCGACGCCCTAAAGGGCAAAAGGATGCACGAAGAAGAAGAAGAAGAAAAAGTCACATAGTTATAAATTTGCTTTATCTGGAAATTTGTTCCCCGGGAAAGTTGTTCCCCAGGAAAATTCAATTTTCACCGGAATTGTGTTCGCCGGGTATTTTTGCATACAACTATAAAAAAATAACAACTTTTATAAAAGTATATTTAGAAACGGGGTAGATGTATATTCTTTGAGGCTTTCGCGGTTTCTCAGTGCTCCAGTCACTCTGAAGATGCAAACTGTAATGTCTTGCGAAACGTTAGTCGCAAATGTCGCAAAAGATAAATGAAACGCCAAATATGACATGTGCACTAGAAACAGTTGACTATCGGGAAGTGGTGTAATGGTATTAGAGTACGGCAGCTAATCCTGATACGTAATCATGCATCATATCCAAAAATTAACGAAGCGTGTGTAATATATTGATACTAATTAATTTTTGTTTCAGATCTCTAAGAAACTTCTTAAGCTTGGGAAAAGTGATTGAAGTCGATAAAGGCGAGGAAAATATAAAAAAGATTAAACATGCCTGTCCTCATTGTGACGAACCAATAGCCACCATGCAACAATTAAAAACACACGTAAAAGAAAACCACACTCACATTTGCTTTAATTGCAATAAAGTGTTCAAAAATGTAACTGCGTACAAATTTCACTGGTACAATCCTAGCCCCTCATGTGTTCGAAAAAAATTTAAATGTTCTCAGTGCGATCATTTTTTTAAAAATCCCAACAGTTTACATATGCATGAGAAGAATCATGCTAAAACTAAATACATCTGCGATACTTGTGGTAAAGTTCTTACTACAAATTCGAGCCTCGTAAACCATCAAGTCATCCATACAGGAAAGAAGCCGTACGCTTGTAGTATTTGTAAAAAAAGCTTGGGTTCCCTGAATGCTCTTAAAACACACGAACGCACCCATCAAAAAGCCCGCCCCTATAAGTGCCGGCACTGTGAAAAAACCTTCACACAACGATCGCCATATAATATTCATTTAAGAAAGCATACGGGAGAGAAACCTTACGAATGTAGTATTTGTAAAAAATCTTTTATGTCTAAATCTTTACTTACAAGTCACACAAAAATTCATGGTTTAAGTTTGTCTTGATGTTGGTGTTTTGTGCTATTTCGGTACCTTGTTATGTTAATTGTTTTTAATAGACATAAGGAAATAGTTTATATGAATGAGCTTAAACAATAAATATTGTTTTATATTAAAGGCTGTTTTTATTCTCCATAAAGTCACAGGTCGTAATCGCTTATTTTATTATTTTTTTATATTGTAATCTATAGTCAACATACTAAACTAATAAAGTTCTTGTTTACAGATTATGTCAGCAAAGGAAAACTAAATTAAGAAAACCAAAAATTACAACTACAGAAGTCACCGCGTTCAAAAAAGATCTTTACCGGCTTATGTACAACCAATACCAGAAGAAACATCATTTGAAACCGTGTGTTGTTCTATTGGGAAATATTACGAATGTAAATACAAAAGAATTTAAACCTTCGAAGAAGATGCAGCGGTATTTACACAAGTTGAAAAAACGCCATATTATTAAAACTAAACATAATGTATCTAATAAGAATTTTAAGGCCTGTTCGCAAAAACCAACACGTCTTGAGGGATCTAAAGATAAAAATATTAAATCGAATTCAAAAAGTTGTTCAAAACGTGCAATCTGCGAATTATTTACTAAATCTAAATTTAAAAATAATAAAGTAATTTCAGTCATATCGGACGATAGTGAAAGTGATAGTTTAAGCCACAATGTTGTGAAAAACAGTACAATACTGCCGAAGAAGTCAGCAATAGATAATAAAAGCTGTAAATCTACCAATAATAAAGTAGGTTTCAAGAAAAATTCAGTAATAGCGGACGATAGTGAAAGTGATAGTATAAGCCACGATGTTGTGAAAAATAGTACAATACTGGCGAAGAAGTCAGCAATAGATAATAAAAGCTGTAAATCTACCAATAATAAAGTAGGTTTCAAGAAAAATTCAGTAATATCGGACGATAGTGAAAGTGATGCTGAAAGTCCTAGTGTACATAGAAGAAGAGAACCGAAGAATACAGCAATAGGAAAACCATTAGACAAGAACAAAAGCAAAACTGTTACCAAAGTATGTCGCGAGGGGCATAGTTTTGTAACAAAAAGAGCAATTAAACAATCAGCGAAAACTGCAAATAAAGACGAGAATGATAGCATTAGCAAGTACTCTGAGGAAAAATCTAGTTCCATTATGCAATTGGCTTTTGAAAAAGCTTTTTTAGCAGCAGACGAGGTTGAAAATCAACGCAACAGTCACGAGAACAATGTAACCAAAACAGCGCAGGAAGAGCAGCTTGACTGTAGCAATATTTCGGCTGTCAAAGAAAAAGTATTAGGTTTATTTGGTACCAGTTTCGTAGAGCAATACAAATGTACCGAATGTAAGGAAACGTTTGATGATTGCTTTAAACTGAAGCGCCATACGATGGTTCACAAAATGAAGAGCGACAAAATAGAGAAAATACCCACTTTATCGTGTTATTTATGCATGCGAAAATTTCTTAACCGTAACGCTTTGTGGAGCCACATGCGTAGTCACACATCAAAACAGCCGACATATACATGCAAAAAATGCAATACAGATTTTAAAGCTAGTCGCGATTATGGTTCACATAAATCTGTTTGCTCTGGATCTAGTAACAGTTCGTACAAAGACGTTGCGCCTGCTGGTAATTCAAGCGGTTCTTCTGACACTGCTCTTAAATATAGATGCAACATATGCAAAAGAAAGTTTGCCGATGTACTTCAAATGCGTAGACATAAGAAGCTACATAACGCCCAACTTTTATCGTCATCAGGTGAACTCGCAGTCGCTGTAACCACCAGTCCGCAAACTGCCGTGCTGCTCGATAAAATAATTACTACTACTGCCAGTTCGAAGTTGTTACAAACTACAATCAGTACTAGTTCTAATAGTAGCAAATTGTCACACCTAATCAAAAGTAATATCAATACGAAGCAACTACTAGAAAACGATAAGCAAAGTTGCACCGAAAAGACTTTACAAAATGTGACCCAAAAAGAGAAAATTGTAACAGAGCCTACATCACCTGCAAACGTACTTCTACTGGATTGTTCAACAATGGCAGAGCTAAAACCCAAATTTAAATGCTGCCAAAAGATGTTTGCGGAACGTAACGAACTATTTTTACATATGAAAGAACAAAGTAACACGCCCAGCGGAATAATCAACTGCAATCCAGCTTACGTTTGTAATGCTTGCTCTTCCGAATTCAACGAACGCTTGGACTGGTACCAACATTGCAAAACTAAGCATAGAAATCATTACGGCCAGAAAACAAATAAATCTGCAGTTAAAATTCGGAAACCGAGGTACGCTTGCGGTACTTGTTACATGAAATTTGATTCCATTTCCAAACTAAAAGAACACAAGCTGAATAAGCATTCGTCGATTAATTCGTTGCAAAAAATGTCCGCTCGTGATACCAGAGTTAGTCTCAACGATCTTAGAGCTGAGTTTGAACAATTGTTTTGTACCGGGAAAACTAATCGAGCAAGTCAACAAGATGAAGCAGATGATGACGACCTTATTATCATGGAAGATAATGGCTCGGATATTTCTGAATCAGAATTGCACAAAGATAATAATGAATCTCACACTGACTGCGATGTGAACAAAATAGAGGGAAAAAAAGTTGATTCATCTGTAACGCTAGCTACCTGTAATGCAGACGAGAAAATTCAAATAAACGTCGATTTATCGGCCAATCAAAAAGTAAACGCAACTGTTACATACAGATGTGATATTTGTGATGATGTCTTCGAAGATCGTGAGGCATTATTAGAACACGAAGCTTTCCACAAGGAAATAGAAATGCCAAGGAAGAAACATACGAAAAGCAATAAAAAACAACACAAATTTTTAGATATGCCGAATTTGTTTGGTGAATTAATGAGTTCCAGCGACGACCCACAACAGCAAAAGCTACAACAAGAGGCTTCTATAAACCACATTAATATAGCTGTAAATTTGCCAAACATGTTAAATAACGCTGAATTAAATATCAGTACAAACAGACATGTAGATCAGAACACTACAGCGCCCGATAAAAACGTTGCAAGTACAGTGCCGCAACAGAATTTGGTCACAATATTGATTAGCAATCCTGGTGCATCTGATATTCCGGGTTTCAATGTTTTCCCACAGTCTCCAATATTATATCAGCCACAATCGCTGAATATAAGTCAAATAACTGAACCCAATGTTAGTGTGACTTCCGGCAATTACACAAGTGAAAGCGAAAAACAGATAAAGACGGTTGCTGCTACGAACGAAACGAGTAATATTGTTGAAGCTAGCAAATCATTTGTGATTTCTGATGTCAGGAGTTTAGTTGACTCGGAAGCAACATCAAAGCAATCACTTACTAACGAAACAACAAGTAAAGATGAGGATAGTAAAACAAAATTTGTTTCTAGTGTTGGAAATAAATTTAATTGTCCACCATTACATTTAATAACTTTCCAAAGCCCGAAACTAAAAAATAACGATGAGTTACAACAGCCTCATAAAGCAAATGTTAACCAAACAGTATTTCCAATGTTAATGCCTGAAGCACATTTAACTCAAAGTATGAGTAATGCTAGTAATAAAATTTTAGTTGGGCATCACAAGCAAACGTTAAATGAACCAATAAAAAGATTGGAATTAAATCAAAATGTCTCTACGAATAACATTGTTGATCAGGAGGCGGTCAGTAATACAAAACAACCAGTCTCGAAAAGTGTGTTAAAAACTCCCATTACTCTTGGGGTTCCAGCAATTATACCAATATTGACGTCTACTATAAGCGGTACACAGAAGCCGTGTTTGACGAAGCAAGCAAGTCAAACGAGTACCATTACTAAAATCCAGAATTTGTCAAATGTAACTGTCGTAAATCAACCCGTAATGCAAATTAACAGTTTTCAAATTGATGCTACGAATCAAATTATGATTGTAAATCAGGCGGCAAACGTGCCAGCTTCTAGTCCTGTAGTAAATAATCCTATTGATACACTTCCGCAAAATGCAGTTGTTAATCCAGCAGTAAATAATCAAAATATAGTTTCACATTTTCAAAATTTGGCAGCTATTTTAAACCAACAAGTTAGCACAAACAAAGTAAGTTTCGTTGTTACTTCTGCTACTACTAGTTCTGTGAGCACTGTAAATTCAAATACAATTTCGAGGTTAAGAGTAGGCCAGGAAAAGCGGGATAAACCAGCAAGTAGTACATTAGAATCGACTCAATGCGGTAAATCTAACAATAAGAAACGTCTGAAATTCAAACTTCTGAGGAAAATTCTACCTAAAGATTCTTCAAATAATGTAATAGTGCTGTCAGATGATTCAAACGACAAATCTCCGACGGCAACAACGAGTATAACCGAGCCGCCAAGTGAAACTTCAAATATATCATCTGTTTCTGAACAATTGGAAACAAACGAATTTGAAACATCGTTAGAGATAAACCAAGGAAGTGCACAAACGGACACCACAAACAGTGATAATCTCCAGTTAACGCAAGATATCGATTTTTCAACTGCAAATGAACAAGACAAGGAAAGTTTCATAAACACCTACAAAACTTTTTTATGCGGTAATAAGCCCGAGCATCTCCACAATATTGTAAAAGTAACTGCAACGCCAACAACTACTCCACGAATTTTTGTTAGAAATATTAAGGAATTAATGGATCCACAGCGTGAACGACGACAATCGATTGAAACTCCAACGAAATCTACCAGTCAATTACCAGTAGCTGAAAACCTCCATAATTTTGATAGTAATAATAAGTCGACAGGAAGAAATGATAATGGCATAAATGAACCGAACAATACCGCTGCCCCACCCTCAAGTGAAGAAGAATCAAGCTCTGTTTTGGAACAGGGCGAACCGGAACGAACAACAAAACCTAAATTACAAAAATTTGTGCCCACTAAATGCAACGATTGTAACCAATTGTTCAAGAAACAGCGCTCATATCGACGACATATGAGAATTGCTAAATTTAAATACCGTTGTCACATATGCGACTATCATATCTGCACCAGGCGTTGCATGGAACATCATTACAGTTCTGTGCATAAGGTTGAAAATATATGTTGTTATTGCTCGCTGCTTTGTGACTCGCATCAAGATTTAGTTATACATATTAAGTCACACAGGTGTCCAAGGTGTAGTTTTATTGGTTCTGACGTGTATACCCATCTTCAACACTGTAATAAACCTAGTACGAAAAATATTAAACTATCTATGCTAATGGAATATGAAACAACAAATCTTAACAAGGCCGATACTGACTGCATAAAAACAACGCAAGTCGCCCCTGAATTGCCAATTTTATGTGATGAATTATCTGTTCTTGAGCAGACACCTGTTTCCTCACAAGAAACAGTTGATTCCTATGAAATAACTCTAGCAAATTTATTATGAAATCAAGTTCCACTATTTTAGTTTTGACTGTTATTATTACAGTCTTCCTCTTATGACCTCAAGACGTGTATTGTTACATTGACGTTTAGTTAAATAATTCTTATTTATGTGATGTATGTATATATACTATCATTAGTAGTAGTAGTAGTAAGTAAAACCACTTTAATAGATCTAGTTGACTGTGTATTAATACTTTCTGTTTGGTAGATTTATGTTTGATACTTTGACTTTAACTTATTTAATTATTATATCCATATTAGATCAGGTTTAGGAAGAAAAGTTGACACTGCAAGTGTTTGAAATGAAGTGTTACCTTTTTCTACATTTATTTACTAAAAAATTTCGCTAATGAGGTTTTGGTTTGCCCGGATAAAAATGAAGTTACACACTTAAAATTGGATTGCGTATAGTATTTGTCATTCAATAATATAATATTGACATGTTATATATATTTGAACAGCTTATACCCATCCATTGTATTCAAATTTATTATAAATTTTAAGTTGCATACTTTGGATTATATGGAGTGCTTGTATTAAGAACTAAATTAATGGATATTATAAAAACTTTTGCAAAATATAGTTTTAATCCTCTTACCACCAGATGCCGCATTTTTTTCTAATTTGTGTAGTTAATAAAAGTTGAATTTGTCAGTATATGTGTGCGGTTTGTAATGTTATCATCCATAATGGAGTTTCTTAATCTTTTTAGGTATGGTATGATTTTAAACTATATATGCATTTTCTTTTTCAGGCCATCATCGCAAGCAAATATTCGCAGAAAAAATAGAAACCATTATAAATTAAAGAAGTGTTTCGTAAAAGTTACCAAATGGCCAATATCTCTGGGTCAAACAGTTAAAGTCCTGGGAACTATTACTTACAACGATACTGGCACGGTAACGTTCAAACAACTTTCAGAAAGTAGCGTTAATAGTATCAGTACTAATTTAAAAGAAACAGATGCGCTACTACTTTCTGATACTGATTGTCAATTTTGTGATGATAATGTACCGGTAAACAAGAATTTTAACGAGGAAGATGTTAATAAGCACAATATTAATGCAGAATATTCTGAGAAATCTACAGACATTGAAAGCGTTGTTATAAATGAAGCAAAGTTTACCTGCAATATTTGTTATGATATATTTGAGGATGAAACTGATTGCATGAACCATGCGAGCTTTCACGAGGAAATTAACAAATCATCGTTGTATGCGAATAAGAACGAATTAACTAAAAAGCAACAAAGAGGCGAGTTGCATTGCGATGCTTTACCACCGTTCGTTAACTTAGAGAACGAACCAGAAATGGTAATTGATTTATGCGAAGATGAAGCAACTTTGATCGTGGACATGGACGATTTTTCTCGTAAAACCTTCTCGGAAGGTGTGTGGACAAAAAAGAGCGGCGATAGAGCAAATGGACTAAATTTGATCAATGCAACTAGGTTACGACAAACGAAAATGTTTTTTATGTGTTTATACTGCTATAGCAAGCATAATATTTTATTAGAGCTTAAGGCGCATATGACATCTGCACATCCTGAAGAGAATCCACTGCGTTTTTGTTTGCAAAATCTAAATCAACGATTATATAACCCTGACCAGAACGCTTTAAGTGACAAAGAAAAAACTGGCAGTCTAATACATCCAGTGGAAGAAGAAAACGACAGCGGAGAAGTAACAACGCGGCAAGCAGCATCGCCATACAAATTCAAAAGACCCCAATTCGTGCCACTAAAATGCGACGACTGCAAAGTACTGTTTAAGAAGCAGCGCTCGTTTCGGCGCCATGCAAGAATTGGCATATTTAAACATGTTTGCCAAATATGCGACTATCACAGCTGCAGTAAACGTTGTCTGAAACTTCATTACTGTTGTGAACATGAGCTTGAACATGTATGTCACCATTGCATGTTGATTTGTTACTCGCGTCGAGATTTAGTTTTGCATACTAATTCACATCGCTGTCCAGGGTGTTCTTATATTGGTCCTAACCTGCATAAACATCTTCAATGGTGTAAGAAAGCAAAGTCCAAGCAAATACAATATGAAACAACAAATCCTAAAGAAGCAGGTACTGTATGCAAGAAAACATTGACAAGTCACCTAACTGTCAATTCTATATGAGAACGGACCTATTTCTTCTCAAAAAAATGCGTTGCTTTTTTTTGAAAGAACTCTCGAGGCTTCGTACATATTTGAGCCTTTCGTCTTGACGTAACAGCTTAATGTAACACGAATACTGAAGTGTGGACGGTTGGTGTATCATTTCCATCCTTCGCAGCGAAACGGGCCTGTTCTATACTAGCGTCCATCAAATAAAGTTACGTTACTCCAGCGGCTCTAATGTGGATGGTTTCTCAGTTTTAAGTCGAATACTAGTCAACGAACAACTGATGGATTACTAGCAAGTACCACGTTCGTTCGAATGCTCGCAGTTGTAATTTAACTGTTTACGTTACATCAGAATGCTAAAATGTATACAAGTATACAAATTTATTATGAAACCAAATATTATTATTACAATTTTTACTATTATTATATACGTAGTAGTATGATCTCAAGACCTGTATTATGGTTACATTGACTTTGTAGTCATTATAAATAGTTGCGATTTATGCAATATTCTAGTCGTAAGTAAGACTGCTGTACTAGTACTTTTTGGTAGATATGTCAGTGTGGTACTTTTACTGTCACTTATTGAAATGTATCCACATCGGATCAGGTTTAAGAAAAATAGTTGTTACTATAGGCTGTTGAAATTCTGTGTTAACATTTTTGTCCCGTTATCGATACTGTATTAATGAATATTTAATAATTCTCCATGGTCACCAGACCATGTATTTTTTAAATTTCTGTCTCTGTCTAAAAAGCAGTAGTAGGGAAAGAATGAGATTTCCGAATCCACCACCAGTTATTGACCCGGGTGAATAAGGTCATTGACCGGAGAGTGGTGGGGATGGATTCAAAACTCTCATTCTTTCCCTACTAACAGTTTCGTTTATGAAGCTGAATTTTTAAATATATGTGTGTGATTTGTTATATTATCCTTAATGGGATTTTTAAACTCTTTAAATATGGTACGGTTTTTAAAAATACTTTTTTTTTTCAGGCCATCGTTACAAGAAAATATTCAAAGGAAAAATATAAACGATTATAAACTAAAGCAGTCTTTTGTAAAACTTACAAAATTGCCAATATCTCTTGGCCAAAGAGTTAAAATCCTGGGAGCTATTACCTACAACGGTATTGGCGCGGCAACGTTTGAACAACTTTCTGAAAGTAGCATAAATAACGTTAGTAGCAATTTAAAAAACTCGATACTACTTTCTGATGATGATCGTCAATGTTGTTTTGAAAAACTTTTGGACTTTGAATTGTGTAAGCGTTATAACAACAAAACTAGGAAATTACATGGTAGTGCACTTGATGCGTCCATATTCATGAAGGATATTGATAATAAGAGATTAAACAAGAATCTCGGCGAGGAAGTCGTTGAAAAGAACGATGGTAATATAGAAGCGGCTGAGAAATGTATAGACATTGAAAACATTGTTAAAAGTGAAGACGGGAGGTTTACCTGCAATATTTGTTATGATATTTTTGATGATGAAAATGACTGCGTGAGTCATGCAAGATTTCACGGGGAAATTAACAGTTTATCACTGAGTTCGAATAATAAACTAACTCAAAATCAACAAAGAGACGACTTATCTTGTGTTGCTTTACCACCGTTTGTTAACGTAAGGCCCGAATCAGAAACTGTAATTGATTTATGGGAAGATGAAGCAACTGTGACAGTAAACATGGAAAATTGGGAAGGGATGCGTACAAAAAAGAGCGGCGATGGACTAATTTCTATGAATGCAACTAGATTGCCACAAACGCAAACAGTGTTAATGTGTTTACACTGCAAAGACAAATATAGTGCGTTATTGGAGATTAAAGCGCACATGAAATGTGTACATCCTGATGAGAATCCATTGTATTATTGTATAAAAAAAGTAGATCCAAAACCATTTAAGTGCACAATGTGCAATACCAAATATGAACTTTTGTGGCAGTTAAACGCGCATAAAAAATCTGCACATTCTCAAAGTATTCTATTAGATTTTTTTAACAATATAGCAGAATCGTCTAGCTGTGGGAAAATAATAAATGACAAGAAAGTTGCACCGAACAAAAGGTTATTGCACAGTTATGGTTGTTTAATCTGCTATCAATATTTCTCAACTTGTGACGGTGTAATAAGTCACATAAGCGCTACACATAAAAATGTTAAACAAGCTCAATACACTTGTGCAGAATGTGACATAGATTGTTTAGTTACAAAAAAACATGCTCACGAAGATGGTGAAAATCGACGAAACACGTGCACATCAGACGCAAATATTATTAAGCACGACGATGCAGCACTAGAACAATGCAAGCTTTGTTATAGAATGTTTCGGAATATACACGCACTATCTCGACATACACTTGCTAGACACTCACAACTTGTCTGCATGATATGCTGTAAATTATTTTATAGCAAATATGAAAAAATACGCCATGAAAAGCGTCACAATCATAAACTCTTAGAGGTCAATTCCGTCCTACATTTTGGGTGCGATAAATGTCACAAAATCTTTAAACACAAAATAGACTTTGAAGAACACGGTAAATTTCACGAGTTAGAAGGCAATTCATACTATAATTGCGCGCAGACATTTCCTTCAACGAATCACCTAGAAGTACATCACACAACAGTAAACAGTGTTGACTATTTCGATAATGCTGCATCATCATCAGAAATATTACTTAAAAATTCCCAAGCACATTCGGTTAACAAAATATATGCAAACAGCATGAAAACAAATTTGGGCTATGCTTTGCATGATCATACATACTGTATGTATTTATAGCAAACCGAAAGGAAAACCATTCACTTGGCGACGATTGCCACAGAACTTTTTCTATCCAAACGGCAATCCCACAAGTGAATTACAAATTATCGATAATTTTGTCGCTTCATTGACTACGAAATGGTGTTGCTAGGAAACATCACGAGTCCCAAGGAAAATTTTTAATTCGCGGTTGCACAGATTTCTGGGTTTTACTACACGTCTCCAGCTTCTGAACAATGAAATAGGTGAAGCCGGCCGGCCATTTTGTAGGAGGTGAAAATGTCAAATAAAAATGCATTGTAGCGTTATTATATTACATTTGGCAAATAAAAAGTACCATTTCCTATAACTTGTTTTTACATTGACAGCTTACATATGATGTTGGTCTGTTTTTAACGTCATTTATGAGACGTGGAACACTGGTTCCAGGACGTAGTAAATAACAATTTGTTAAAAATGATTGCGGCAAATAACCGTATATTGTGTAGGTTTGAAATCTTGTCTGTTTTCAGCTCTTATCCATTTGTTTTAACGTTCTTGGTTTGACAGGGGAAATCTGTATTAACAAGTAACATAACATAAAATAAAGAGATTTTAATTAATGCCAACAGCAGTAATAGTCGTATTACATATTAAAGAAAACCTATGCTATTATTATGTACAAATCGCATAGTTATCCTAATTTTTGGGATATATTTAAAAAAACTGCAAACCGTCTCCTATTCCCGGCGATTTTTACAACCCAGCGCACAACACGATTGTGGCATGCCTCGAAAATTAGGTTTTACAACTAAAAAGTTAGATTTAATTGTTGATATTAACGTTGAAATGTTTGAATGTGTGATATCTCACTGAAACTGACTTTGCCCAACTGCAAAATGGCGCTAAGTTACATTTTTTGGATATCAGTCGTATATCTAGTGAATCTATTAGAAATTTGTGCACGTGCCCAAGTGATATGCAGGATATTCCACGAACTAACAACTACGACTTTATTATTATTACTATTATTTATTACGTACTGACTGGCGTACTAAAGACAAAAATCCAAAAACTTTGCCGATGTGATTAATATGGTAGGGTTACATCGATAACACCGTAGCTTCCTAGAAAAAGTATTATCGCAACCAGTCTAGGTGTGATCGGTTGAGCCCAAAAACGAACGGCTGCAATTGGTTGTTAGAATGTGAGTGGAGTATCCAGCACAATTTGTTTCTGATTTTGTAAAACATGACCGCAGAAATTATAGAAAAATTAAAAGAACACAAATAAAGTTAGGTAGGTATGTCTGTAACAATGTCACAGTTTCTTTTAGTTTTGTAACCCTAATTTTATTTATTTTTATTTGCTTTATATTTAGGAAATAACTAAAAGAAAATTAAAGTATTCGTTATTTTGCCTTATTTAGTAAAAATGCTACTACAGTACTTGTTTTTTTAGTAAAGTAAAATATTATTGTTAAAATTCTATAACATAATATAATTGTTTACGTTTATTGTTTGTAATAAACAGTTTGTTGATTACCGCTTCTTTCTTTCTTCTTCCTTAGACACAGAATTTGTTGTGCAGACCACTGTTTCCTATTAACAAAGCTTTTATCCATTTTTTACATTAACATTATTCGCAGAGATAAGAATGACATTCGTTTTAGAACGTTAATAGTAACTTGGGATACAATACAATATTTGGTTTTTTCTTTATTTCAGCCGTAAAGTAAGTACTATGTTGCTTTATTGATCATAACCGTTCTAATGGAGATACTTTTCAGGTCCCGAACTAGATCTCGAAAAAGGTGGAATAAAATTACCAGCCTTACTTGTTCCTTATGTCAAAAAGTTTGCACTTCAAAAACCCAACTAACCAATCATAGAAGATATCACGCACCGAATTTAAGAACGTTACAGAAGGGTTCTTTTCATTGTGCCGTGTGCGATAACATTTGCGAAACTAAAAGAGACCTTTGGGACCACGAGAAAATACACGGAAAAAGGAACTTTGAATGTAACTTGTGTGGGAAAGTTATCGCCAGCAAGGCTAAATTGGTGGCACACAAAAAGAGACATAATAAGAATTATACCCACACGTGCGCCGAATGTGGAAAAGGGTACTATTCCCCGATGAATCTGAAAGTACATCTGGATGTCGTTCATGGAGGAATTCGTTATAATTGTGATAAATGCGGCAAAATATTTAAGGATAGGAATTATTTCCACTGGCATTTAAAGAACCACGATAAGCCACTCCTAGAACCTAAGAAACAGGATAGAGAGAAAAAGATTACCGAAAAAGCGAAACATGTCTGTCACCAATGTGGAAAATTACTTTCTTCGAGATTTGCGCTGAATGTTCATTTAAACATTCATGCGGGAGAAAAGCCTTACGTGTGTACGAGCTGCGGAAAATGTTTTGCTTCGCCTTCGTCTTATGGTGTTCACATAAGACAACACACGGGTGCCAGACCATACACGTGCACGATCTGCAGTGCAACCTTCACAATCAGGAATTCGCTTGTGGTTCATGTCCGTTCTCATACCGGCGAAAGACCATACGCTTGCAAAATTTGCCAGAAGGGTTTTGTGTCCCGCTCTAGATTAAATAAGCATTCACGAGTCCACGGCAGCTTTTTAGGGGAAGAAAAACTTAAACCTTTTTTATGTACAATTTGTAATAAAAGGTTTCCGTACAAACACGTCTTGGTGGACCATGAGCGGTCACACACAGGAGAACGACCGTTCCTTTGTAGTAGTTGTCCCAAGGCTTTCATATCTAAAGCGGTTTTAAGAAAACACATGAAACTCCATCTTTCGAAAAATAAAAAATGATTAAATAAATATTTGCTTTTTTATAGTTTTACTTGTGAAACTAATAATGGAATACGGTGTAACTTATCACAAAGAAATTCTAATAAAATTTAATATTAATTGTTGAAATTATTTTTTTATTGACAGTCTGATAAGAGTATTTTAAATATTAACACGTTTATTGTTTTCAGCTGTTTATATAGTGGAAATCGCCTATATGCCGAAAACTTTGGCCCAATCCCAACATCGCAAACGGAAACGTTAAACGTAGGCGAAAAATATTTATTAGCGTTAGCCGATTCGAAGCCATCGTCTAATCTCTCCGAAGTAAATCTTTTAGACAATGCAGAAGATCAACTGAACGACACCGATCGTGAGCTCTTGAATTTATTAGCAGGAGAGGATGATTGCTCGGCTATCTTACAAAATATTGCGAGCAATGAACATTTTGAAAACCTCATTAATGATGGAGCCAATTTCGAACAAGAGACCGTTATCGAAGATTTTACTAGTACGGAAGGTTTCAAGATGAAGAATTCATCTTCGGAGATGCTGCAGAAAGTTAGCGTAAAACAGAGGAAAACAGGGAAATTCAAGTGCGAACAGTGCGATAAAATGTGCACCACTAAGAAACTACTCAAATATCATCTAATGACGCATTTTGGTATTCGAGAACATTCGTGCGAAATTTGTGGTAAAAGTTTTAAACACAAGTATGAGGTTGGTGTGCATAAACTATCTCATGCCAAACCAACATTCCAGTGCGACATTTGTTCGAAAATGTTTATACATAAGTCGCATTTAACGTCGCACAGGCGGAAACACACCGGTGATTATGTTGCGTACTGTAAGGTCTGTAGTAAAGGTTTCGTTACTCAGACGGCGTATAAAAACCACATTAATAATCATCACAATAAACGTTTGCACGTGTGTGATGTGTGCGGTATACAGCTAAGCTCAAATTCGTCACTTAAAGAACACATTTTAACCCACGATTCGAATTACGGCAAGGAAAGATCGCACGTTTGCGATATTTGTGGGAAATCGTACTTGAATGCACGAAATTTGCGTAGTCACTTGAAAACGCATACTCGGGTAAAAAAATATGTTTGCAATGTTTGTGGAAAAGCTTTAAGTGGTAAAGGAGTGTTAGAAAATCACCTGAAGATGCACATCGGCGATAAGAGCTATGTGTGTGAATTTTGCGACAAAGGTTTTACATCTCTGGAGTATTTAACGGTTCATCAACGCACTCACACCGGCGACCGACCATTTCGATGCGACACGTGTGGTAAATGTTTTTCTCAAAACACTTCCTTAACTGTTCACATAAGAAGTCATACTGGAGAACGACCTTACAAGTGTCAATGTGGAAAAAGCTTTATTACTAAAACGCATTTGGTGACTCATAGCAAAACGCATGATATTGGTAACATAGATTTTATGTATGTTCCTCAAGATATACCCTGAAGCTTCTATTATTAAAACCGAATTTAGCATGATGCGCGTCTGGTCAAATGGGCGCCTCTTTATAAAACTTTTGCTAATATACCAATGAAAGTGTGACAGCTTGGTATAGGTCCAATTTTTACTCAACTGTTTTAAGGGCAAGATTAGTACAAGCATTTGAATAAACTGTTTAGTTAGGTTTAAATTAATAAATATATTTAAAAAAGAATTGTGTTTGTTTTGTATTTTTTTTAGTCATTATTGTATATTCTAAATTCTATTTGTGATGCACATTACTGAACATACTCTACTCTAAACAGAAAACAATACATAACCGTTATCACGGAAACTGTTTATTTGTTATTTAAATGACGGACGTCACCTGATCCGTAAAACCCCGTTATTAAAATTCAGTTTCTTGTCAATGAAAGCTCAAATTTTACACAGACTCAGCTCACAGTTTGAAGAACGTACATTCAAGAAGTCACAACAATTTGAATGAGCTAACCGTTTAAAAATGACCGAGAGAGTGTTTGTGACCATCCAGGAAGAGTGGTATGTGGGAGTTATTAAACATGTTGTTGGTTTTATCCGCTATTTAGGAGACAGTTATTCGGCGATTTGCGTTGATTAATTTCAGCACGTTTAATAACAGCAGAAATGGCTCTTGTTGCGGTTAGACCTTTTCTTCCTGGATTGTCACAAACGGTCTCGCTGCCATTTTTAAAACGGGTAGCTCATTCTAATCGTGTGACTTTTTGAGTATATTTTTTTGTAACTGTGAGCTAAGTCACGCCTTCGTTACCGAGCAGTGAATTATGATGCGTTCTTTCACGGTATAGTTGACATTTACATCCTCCGCATGTTGAATAAATCAAGAGTTTAGAGTAGACTACATAACAAATTATTGCACGAATCACTAAATTTACTATGTTACTGCGTAAATTCATGTTTTGGCGTGAACTTTTTGCGCACATCTTTTATTGCAATTTTTGAACCTAATTTAGCTTTAATGCATTTGCTTTCAGAGACAACCGCAGTCAACCTACGTTTTATTTTTTTGAAGTAAAAGAAGATTTAATGCAAGAGGATGAATCGTCCCATTCAGAAGCAAATATCTTTGATTGCGTAATATGTAGTGAGCCTTTTGATTCTTGTATTAACCTAATGCGGCACATGAAATTACACGCAGGTTCTAATTTAAATCCGAACAAACTAATCGAAGAATATCCTCGGATTAAAAGACATTGTGAAGATGTTAAACGCGACTTTGCTTTCGGCTGTAAGCAGTGCGGCGCAGCTTTCCATACGTTCACGGAATTATTGAAACATACGAAATCTCTTGAAATAGAAGAAGTATTTGAAGAAGAAAAGAAAGGCCGGTCGTATCGGTTTCAATGCGCAGAATGCCACGACACTTCCCAAACATTCAGCAAACTTCAAGAACATATGAAGTTGCATGTTGTAGCATCCCCGAACATTTACGTATGTTCACAATGCTCAAAGAAATTCAACAATTATCAAAGTTTCTTATTGCATACAAAAGCAGCTCATAGGAGTTTGCGTACGTTTTGCCAAATGTTTACCCAGGAATTATTGCCAAAAGAACATGCAAAAGTGAATTTAATTAATCGACCACCTAATTATTGTAATGACTTCAATGAGGCATTTAAAGTTAATTCGTCTTTGGACAATCATGTAGGAGAAATTCACAACAAAACTAACATAGTCGATTGTGGAATTTGCACGGAAAGTTTCAGTATCAAACCTTCCTTTCAGTTTAATGACGGTTCTAAACTAAGCAGAAATAATCGAATTCAGTGTGGTATTTGCCACAAGTACTTTAATAATAGACAAAAATATTATAATCACTTGTTCTTGCATACATATTTTCCAAAATTGTGTTGCCAGATTTGCAATAAAAGATTTTTTCAAAAGCGCCATTTTAAAAAACACTCTTGTGATGCACATTTCAATAAAAACGGTTTAAAACCTTATATGTGTAGCTACTGTGATCGGTATTTTACTGCCAAACATACATTGACGTCTCACTTGTGTATAAATAAATGCAGAGATTGTAGAAAAACTTTTTCAAACGATGCTGAATTAATGATTCATAAACGCTCTCATACTGTCGTAAAACCGTATATTTGCAGTGTCTGTCGACATTGTTTTGTTTCTTTGGACTTACTGAAATGCCACTCGAAAGACAAACATGAATTTTATAAAAAAAACTACCCCTTATTGAATTGTTCGTAATACCTAAGGCAGTGGTACCGGCGAGGAGAAGTGATTTGGTTTAGCATTATGATTTGCATTCTTTAAATAATTGATTATAGTACATATTGACACAATTTTACTTTAAACATGGAAAATTAATGCGTGCGACAAGGAAGGGATAGGCAACTTATGGAGAGCGACAAGGAAGGATATGTGTAATTAAATTTAAGACGCGGTGGATACGTTAATCCTCACTCTGTTCGTCCCTTATCTCTGATCCTTGTCGCTCTCGCTAGTTGCTTATCCTTGTCTCACTCATTCGTTACCTATGTTTTTAGTGAAATAGTGACAATTTGTACACTTGTATGTAGCGTAATATTGAATAATTAGTATATATTATAATTGGTTTATTGAACATGGGTATAATATAGCTTGTTTCTGCACTGTTTAGCCATTTTTTTTATCACTTTTGTTAGTTTTAATTCTGTACGAAATGTATTAAATATAAAATTTACACAGATTCTTGTAGAAGTTATTATTAAAAATAATTTTATTTTAACTTAATTTTAATTTTGTTTGTTCTTATTTCTTGACACAAATGTTTTTTAGGTGTAAACAAAACCCGAGGAATAAAGGCAGTTACAGCGAGCATCATTGCCACCGGTGCCCAAAAATGTATAAAAGTTTGAGCAAATTAAATGCCCATTTAATAACGCACAGCGATAAAAGACCGTTTGCGTGCGATTTATGTTCCAAAACGTTTAAACGACGATACGAGCTTACCAATCACAAGAAATACCACGAAGACTTGAAACCTTACGCTTGTGATATTTGTTCAAAGTCCTTCAAGAAAAAATCCACTCTAGATGTTCACGTAAAGAGACATTATAAGAATTATAAAGTGATCTGTGATATTTGTAATGTTGGGTTTTATTCTAACGGCGAATACAAATTGCATTACAATTCGAAACATGGCACGAGCGAATTTGTGTGTAAAATTTGTAATAAGTCGTTTTTTAACAAGGACGGACTAAGCATCCACATGCCTATACACGAAAACGGTTACGCTAAATCGAGAAATTACACGTGCGATACCTGCGGAAAAACTTTTCTACAACAAACTTATCTCCGGCAGCATTACAACAAAATGCACGCGAAGGAAGTGTCGCAGTTTATTTGTGATTTGTGCGGAAAAAGCGTGTCTTCGAATATGAGTCTTAAAAATCACATACTATCACATCAAGGTGTAAAGACTGCCAAATGTCAACAGTGTGGCAAGGGATTCGCCAAAAGGGATACTTTAATCTTGCACATGCGCACTCACACTGGCGCAAGACCTTATAAGTGTGACGAGTGCGAAAAAACGTTTACTCAGCGTAGTCCTTTGGTGGTACACATGAGGTATCATACTGGTGAACGACCCTACATTTGCAATTTGTGTCAAGAGGGATTTGTTAGTAAAAGTGCCATGAGTTTTCACCATAGACGTAAACATAAAATATTAAAGTGATTTCTACTTACGCTGTTTTTTATTTTTATATTATTTCAGTCCAATAATTTTTGGTTGGTAGGTATTGTTGTTTTACGTAATATAAGAAAGAATAACGAACACCGCTCCCCATATAGCACAAGGATATACATGAAATATCCACAGAATGTCTATGGATATGGTGATATCCATACGACTTCTATAGTAAGTCGCCATTTGGATGTGCACGGCATGCATGTTATTTTGTTACAATGTTGTACAAGTAAAGGATATCCATTGCAGGATGTTCTATGGATATCCATGAACGTAAAAAACAATTTAAATAAATTAAAAAATATATATGTAAATTTAAAGAGCATTCAATTTATTCAGTGGACCAGGTTTCTTTAATTTGGCTTCATCTTAGCCAGCTTTGAATACCTTCTTCCACTTCTTTGGTTGTTCTTGTATCTGAACCTGCATTACGTACACTTTCAATTCACATTTGTAGTGAGTAATAAACCATGTATATAGGTGAACTCGCGCACATAAACACCAAACCATACATGAGCTCTGGACGGGCTTCTGCTACGGCGCTCTATACGAATAACGAAGACGGAAATCCAATGTGCAGGCACCTGCAAAAGCTCAGCTACGATTTTCAGAAAAATTACTATGTACCTTATATTTTTTCTGTAATTTTAAAATTTACAGTAATATATTTGTTTGTAGAAAAATTGTTAAAGAAACAGTAAAATAAAATGATTCCATACATGGCCCCCCATATATGGACGTCCATTGTACACTACTTGTAGGAAGTCCATTAAATATTCATCAATAACACAAGCGATTTTTCGATAAAATTGCGGTATAAGTTCACAAGTGCTAGTTAAGATGGTAATTACCTAAATCTTAACTAGCACAAGTTAACTTACACCACAATTTTATCAAAGAAAAATCGTATCACAAGTTGTATTCGTCTTGACTATGTTACTCACATTAATTTTGACGCATTTTTGGTAACACTGCGTTAGTCGGAAATGCTTGGGTGTTTCCGGCAATTAAAATTCTTAACATGGTATTGTTTGCTTATTTTTAAATGTTTTGTAGTGGCGTCTTTTTGCAAATTTAAGTTTTTTTATTTTGACGTTCTTATTTACTGGTGCTGTGAAGTGTTGTTGTAAAATTGGATCGTTTTGGAGAAAATTTGTTAAGTGGTATTTCATACAATTTTTGAGGTTATGTACATTATATTATTTCATATAACCTGTCAAACAAGATACAATTTTATTGTAAATAGCTATTTCTGTTTTTTTAATTGCATATTAACATGTTATTATATTTATTACAGGTGCACACTAAAATTTGAGTTGGTCATGATTTGAACACTCGCGATTCAAGTTGATTGACATTGTTATCATGGGCTATCGCATCAGTTTCAAACGCGTTAATTTAAGACTTAAGAGCGACTGTCCGAACCTACTGTGAGTTAATCACTTATTTAAACAGCACCATGATTGTGACAGTACGTGATTGGTTCATTTTATGAAAGAGCAATGGTATATTGTTTTAAAATATCCTGCGGATAAGTACTTTAGGCCCATGAACATACTGTTTTGGATCTAAATGGGATGTTCATAAGATATCTTTTGTTATGTATATGGGTCTTTAGATACTTTTATAGGTGTTTAAATAAAAGCATTGTAGAACCTTGGACGGAAAACCCCAAAAAAATTTTCACAGGAGGATTTTTGTTTCACAATTTTCTTGCAAACGGTTTTCCTGTATTACATTACCACAATTTTTTCTGAGTAATAATGTATACAATACCAATTTTGTTACACATCATCATCATAATCTATCCTCATATACCTGAAGGTGTCGAGGTCTTTCACTCCGGGTAGGCTCTTCGCTTGTGTAGTAAGAGGTAGTGGGGCTTTTGGCCTTTAAACCACCACGCTCCCGAAGCTTATGCCACCCTTCATGCACATTCATTCAAGCCATACGCACATGTGTTTTAGTTGTTTGTTAATGTTGTGTGTGGCTTTGTTACTTGTCCTGGTCAGCCAGTAATCAAGGCAAGCGCCGTTGATTGTAACCCAACGTCGAATGGTTGCCGAGCTCGATACCGATCCACAGAATTACAGAAAAATTTTCTGCTTCTTCCGGGATTGGAACCGAGGACTCACGCATTGTGAGCCAGATCCTCTTACCACTGAACCACTTGTTACACATAATTTTTGTAATTAAAACTGCTCTCTTTTATGTAATATTTTTGTATAACTGAATAATAAAATTTGCTTTCAGGAAGCTCCAAGTAATAGAACTTGACCAGGCAGAATTGGATACTTTACCTTTTGTTATGAATCAAACGGTCGAGTGCCACTTGTGTTCAAAACAATTTATTAGCATAAATTATCTTAAAAAACATACGATAACACATAACAATGACAAGCCATACCTGTGCGATCTTTGCCCGAAGACATTCAAGAGAAGACACGAACTTACTATCCACGTAAGAAGTCACGATAAGATAAAAAAATTTCAGTGATATTTGTTTAAAGAGACTAAAGACAAAAACTGAACTGCAGCTGCATAAAGATCGCCACCTGAAGAAGTATACGGTATATTGTCCCACTTGCAATGGAAGTTTTTATACAAAACAAGAATTAAAAATACACATACTCAAAGAACACGAAAAAGTCTTTCACACATGCAAAATTTGCAGTAAACCTTTGCGAGATGCTAGTTACCTTAAAGTTCACATGCAGATACACGAAGACAAATATTTAAGCACTAAAAAATATCAGTGTGAGTTTTGTAAGAATGCATACAACTTCAAAAATGCGTTACATCGGCATCTCAAACTACATACAGGAGAGAATAAGGTGTACGTTTGTGATATTTGTAGAAAACGTTTAACGTCCAGTAAAAGTTTGAAGGAGCATATAATCGTTCATCAAGGTTTGAAACCTTTAAAATGCGAAACTTGCGATAAGTGCTTTGCTAAAAGGAACAGCTTGGCAGTGCACAGAAGATCACACACTGGAGTTTTAGGCCCTACCGGTGTGAAGTGTGCTTAAAATCATTCACTCAACGTTCAACTTTCACGATTCATCTGAGGAACCATACGGGGCACAAACCTTATGCTTGTGACATTTGCGAAAGCCGTTTTGTTAGTAAAGCTGCTTTAAACAGGCATCAGAAGAGCATACATAAAACCCTCAAATATGTTACTGAAGGAACGAAGTGAAGTGGTCAGAAATATAAGATAGATTAACGTTTTGTCTTGTAAAATGAGAATCGTTTTTCTTCATGGGACAATTCCTAGATATTTTTGTACACAAGCGGTATTTTACGTTTATAGCCAGATTGTTCACAATTTTCTGGCATTTTAAATTTTTGTATCATCGGTATTTTAATAAAATATGAAACCAGAAATTAGTGTTGTTGCTTAGTCATTATTTAAACCACAATAAGGTAATTGTGTTATCCTAGGCGGAATTGAAATAAAATTTTATATTAAGTTCGACGATAGAGTATGCACGTTGCATACCAGTTTACTTGACAGTTCAATCGAGGTAAGCTTCACCTCTGCGTAGAGCTTAGGAAATTTCCCTACATCTGGTAGCTTACGCATTATAATGTGGATTCTGCGTAACCTACTAATATTTCTGTAAGTCAATATTAACGAACATATTACTATTGATAACATTAAAGGGGAATTACACTAGTAACGCCCTCTATTATGTGCGGCGAGGAAAAGTTGCAAAGCAACAAACCGGCAAAGTTGCGATCGGAACCTGCTAAGCAGGTATCTGCGATCGCACCGGCCTCTAAGTACATTATATTACTATTGCTTTTTGGAGAATTGTCTTCAATCCAGACATAGTCACGATCTACGAAGTATTGTTTATTTTATAATTATAAACTGTAGCGTGACATTGCATCACATTATCTATGGAGTAGTTCTTAAAACTCTTGCTAAGTTTCCTCGCTCTAACTGAAACAGTTCTGAAGTAGTTGCGGTTATTCTGCAACTTTGATGGGCTGTAACTTTAAGGAAACATTTTTAGTCAACCATTTTCACCCAAGAATTCACACCCCAATTTTTGTAAGTTTTAACAGAAACACACCGTGTATATCAATCGTATTAATTAAACGTTCGTTTGATATTTCCGAATGTATTTGAAAAGATAATAAATTATATCACCAATGACGAAAATAAGTATTATTTTAATTTATTTTTAGTGTTTTTTTTTAAATCTAAAATCTAAATGCATATTTAATTTCAGGAATATTAAAGTATTTGAAATTGAAGACGAGGCATCGGATACACTAAATTTTGACATTAGATACGTGTGCGAATGTGCAATATGCGCAAAAAAATTTGTTCATATGGACTACCTTAAGAAACACCTTGTGACGCATAGCGACGAAAAACCTTATCTCTGCGATCTTTGTCCGAAAACATTCAAGAGGAAACATGAGCTCACGCTTCATAGAAATTGCCACGATAAAGAAAAACGATTTGAATGTGACATTTGTTCGAGGAAGCTCAAAACGAAAATACAGTTGCAGTTACATAAAAATCGCCACTTGAAGAAGTACACAGTTTATTGTAACGTTTGCAATGGCGGTTTCTATAAACTTCAAGAGCTTAAACGACACGTACTTAAAAAACACGAAAACGTCGTTTACACGTGCGAAATTTGTGGGAAACCGCTCAGAGATGAGAATTATTTAAAACGCCACATGCAGATACATAAAGATAATTATATTGCGAACAAGGAGTACAAGTGCCATATCTGCAGCAAAGCTTACCATTTTAAAAGTACTTTAACGCGGCACATTAAAGAACACACAGGGGGGAAAACGTTATTCGTCTGCTATATTTGCGGTAAAGCTTTGTCTAGTAGCAAGAGCTTAGAAGAACATTTAATCGTCCATCAAGGCTTAAAACCAATGAAATGTGAGGTATGCGGCAAATGCTTTGCCAAACGAAATAGCCTTAGAGTGCATATGCGGTGTCATACAGGAGTTAAACCGTATCGGTGTGAATTGTGCGCAAAATCCTTTTCTCAGCGACCCCCACTCATTATACACATGAGATATCACACCGGCGAAAGACCGTATGCATGTGATATTTGTAGTAATGCATTTGTTAGCAGAAATTTATTGAATGTACATAAGAAGAGCAAACATCAACTAATGTCGTAGCATTTGCTATAGTTTTCTATAAGCAAAGTTAGCAGGTGTTGCTTGTTCGTTAAGGCAAACATGAAGATGCCCAGGGAAAAAGCGATGTATTGTTTTGTGAAAAAGTAGTAGTAAGAAAGTTGTTTATGGCCGATGCGCTGAACGAATATTTGTATATTGTGCCAAATTAATTCTTATAACAACTCTGAGTTACATCATTATTTGCTTTATATATCAATATATAACTGGTTTTTAAATAGGGAGAGATAGTGGAATTTAGTAGTGTAATAAATAATGATTTACGTGATTGCAACGTTTAATACGTATAAGCATTGTCATACGATTAGACTAGTTATTGATGACGTTTCATATTTCTCAATTTTTGATAATATGAAAAGTTGTTATTTTGTGTCCATTTTTCTTCTGTATCGTATTTTTTTCATTAATAAAAATTGCCAAAGACAAGCGTTGTATGTTATTGTAGGTGTATGGCATATGTTTGCTGATCAATAGCTTCTAGTCACCCAGTATATTGGCTAGGTAAATAAATCACCTGGACGGTCTTTTTGTCATACTGACTGGGGCCCAGGCAAATGTATAGGCAGACTAGGGAGCGAGTGCTTACCAATGCTAAAGCAAACGTACTGTTGCTCAGGTGCTAGGAATATACATCTTGGGAGCTAGTAAACGTTCCATCTCGTGAAGTTACTCACCCGGCCTTCTATGGTCCCCACTAAGACTGTTCTGGGTCTTTCTAAAGAGAGCTGGACAATGGACATACCAAACGGAAATAACCAGATGGAGTTTGTTACTTCACTCGTGTTCATACTGGTGAAAAATTTTGATCTTGTAATATCTTTAACCAACGGTATACGTGAGTCATTCGTAAAGGGAGAAGATCTTGCAAATGGGATTAGTGTGAAAAGGCGTTTATTATGCGGTGTACTTTTACTGTTCATAAATAGGGAGGACTAACATAAAGTTTTTCAGTAAATAAAAATTAGAGTAATAATATTGTGTTAAAAAATATTTATTAAAATATGTTGTTTCATTTTAACACGAAATAAAGATATGTATTAAGTGTTCTACTGTTGTTTTACCCGAATTGTATTAAACATTTATTATTCTATTCTATTCATTAAATTCCAAATCCTCTTTAGCTGCTTTCTTGCCATGAAGTAATAGTTCCCGCATATTTTTTTTCTAAGTAAAACTTTGTCTTGTCAAATAAAGTATTGCGGGGTTTGCTCTAGAACTTTTCTTCAAAGATCCTGCCAAAAAATATTGTTTTTATCAAACTGACCATTTGGCATTACCCAAACTCATAGAATAGATTATGGATAGTTTATATTTTGCAAAAAATAGTAGTGGTAGATCTCTTTATTTCAAACGTGTCACTTTTATTTAACAAACTAATTGATGTCTGCTTATTTCAGATTTAAAAATGTTGAAATGCCAGATTCCAATGCTGGCTTACCAAACCCAAATCTTAGCACCGCCATAGAAGATGCAACGACCGTATCAGAGTTAAACGACGTTTCTTGCACTAATGCGAATTCGTCCGTGGCATCAAAACTGGTAATTGCTGCTGTGATACCAAAAGTGAGCATTAGTAGGAAAACGGGCCAACCTAACGTTTGTACTATTTGTAACAAAAAATTTCGCAGTAAATGCTCACTTGATATTCACTTAAAAAGGCATAGTGATGAAAAACCTTACAGTTGTCAGTTGTGTTCGAGAACTTTTAAACGTTCTGATCATGCTACGCTGCACATGATTGTGCATCTAAATGAGCAAAAAGCAAGTGGTACCACTACAAAATCAAAGAATGGTGTCGAGTTACCAGAATCGAGTTTGATCCTGATGCCAAAACCAAATTCTAGTTTTGATTTAAATTCTGATGATACACAAATTTTAATCAGGGTTCAAACCTGTACAATATGTAATAAAAGTTTTCCAAATAAAAATAAGCTTGCCATGCATAGAGCTACGCACAGCAAAGAAAAGCCTTTCAGCTGCGAAGTGTGTTGTATGAAATTTAAACATTCATATCTACTTCAAGTGCATATGAATGAATCGCACACGGACTTAACCGAGTGTCCATTCAAATGCGAAAAATGCGAAAAGTCATTCCAATCAAAGAAACTTCTAAGTATTCATCAAAATATACATATCGGTATAATTGTTACTTGTCCATTTTGCGAAGAGCAACATCCAACCCACAGAAGTCTTAAAAGACACACAAAGGCTGTTCATGGAATAACTCGTGTTGCCGAAGATGAAACATATCAACGTAAGGTTCGTTCCAAAACTTTGAGGGATCATCACAGTTACTTCAAGCATGAAAATGCCGACGCCGGAACTGAACCGGAAAAGAGACACTCGTGCTCCGTATGTAATCGTAATTTTAAACGTAGCACGCTATTAAGACAGCATTTGGTAACGCACGATGTTACCAGTAATAGAAAATATGTGTGCGATATATGTGGTAAAATTTTGTCATATCAGACCGGACTTATTGAGCACAAGAAAATTCATGCAGGAGTCAAACCCTTTGTATGTGACAAGTGTGGAATGGCATTTGTAAGTAAAAGATATTTAGACGGTCATTATATCGTACATACGAAAGAGAAACGTTATGTGTGTGAAGTGTGCGACGCAGCGTACGGTCAAAGAACCTCGTTGGTTATCCACATGAGAACTCACACGGGTGAAAAACCCTATACTTGTGAAATTTGCAAAAAGGGATTTGTATCCAACAGCTTACTCAACGCTCATAAGAAAAGTGCACATAAAATTATTTCTAGTAAAACTCTTAGAAGCAAAGAGTTGATGGATTGAAATAATATTTGTTTCCATTTACATTTATGACGTTTTGTTGTGTACAAACCAGTTTTTTTTAATAAACTGAATATAAACAAAAATTTTTACGAAAGGCAATTGTTCATACAATAATTTATTATTAGCAAACAATCCGCTGTTGCAATGTGAGTGGCAGTTGATTTGTTGACTGCCAGAAACTGCAAATTGCTCACACTGGACACGGTTGTGCTCTCAGTTAACATACAATATTATTAATAAACGTTTTATAAAAACTAAAGGAAACTTTTATTTATTATTATCTGTACTTGGAATGAAACTTGAAAATGCAATGTTGTGTGGAACCTATAGTTTTAATATCATATCGTAAATTTTTTAAATATTCGTTTCAACTGTGGCGCTTGAACCTAATTCACTTCTGTTTCCTATACGAAGTGGCGGGTGGTTATAGGATAAGCGCTCGCTTCTAAAGCGAAAAGTCTGGGGTTCGACTTTCCACAGATACCAAAAATACTGCAATAAAAATCTATGCTGCAACCCGCCGCTGTATTCTCTAATCCGGTCTAGACAGTTGTGGAGTTTTAATGCCTAAACCTTCTCTGGTGTTAGTCGTTCGGAGTCGACGTTAAACTTTAGGTCCCCTGTGCTTGACTTTAGCCCTAAGGAAGAGTACGTGGCAGAGAAGAGTGCGGGAGCCCAGTAATTCGACGAATTACGCTCCCGCACGAACGACGATATTATTGAATTAGTACCTCAAGAGTTAAGAAAGATAAAAGATACCTAAAGTCATGACAAGATCAAAGTGAAAACAGCCCATAAGCAATTTTTTTTGCAACCAGGCGATATTACCGATTACAGCTTGCCGAAATTAGCTGTAGCCGTGATAGGCGCACAACAGAACGAAATACGAGTATGCAACAGAAATAAATAGCTGATTTCACAAATCACCATGCAGTCTTGCACTTTGCTGCATCCACGGCTTCAGCTAGTTCGGGCAAACTGTACATTTGTATATGCACCACGACAAACGGTGATTTTCTTGTAAAAACTTGTTCAAAACATTTTAGTCACTGTTTAGCGGCGACGATGCAATGCATG
Organism: Ctenicera cuprea; assembly: GCA_958336395.1. Classification (NCBI taxonomy): domain Eukaryota; kingdom Metazoa; phylum Arthropoda; class Insecta; order Coleoptera; family Elateridae; genus Ctenicera; species Ctenicera cuprea. The sequence goes on along the minus strand of OY284495.1, from coordinate 38,696,091 downwards.
CCAACGAACGCAAGTTTAAGTACTTAATGTGCAAGCAGAGCCTTAAAACTATAGATGATTTAAAAAGCTCGTTGTTGTGCATTCTGATGCTCCTGGTTGTATTTGCGAACTTGGTGCGAAAAGTTAGTTTTATTCATCTGATCTGAAATTTCAAATAATTCACAAACACTAAAACTTAGTTGCGTGCGTCCTTTTCGATTCTTTGTCAGCGGCGAAAACATCAACAGTATTGACAATCTTAATCGCGTTGTAGTGAGGCAAGATTATTAGTCCTTCCGAACTCGTGGTGTTTCCTTGCAACCGGATTTCAGTAGTCGATGAAGCTCCAGAATTGTCGGAAACTTTTTAATTCACATATAAGATTGTTAGTGATAGTAGTTCCACAGTATACTTATTCATACAGTAGCGAAAGCAAAGGTCATTTATGGTAATTATAGCACCAAGCGGCGAACAAGTTACACTAAAGTCTGACAGCTAACGGTAGTAGTGTTTCTCTGCTTTTTGAACGTTATAAGAACAATTTTCAAGTTGTTTGCCAGTGTTTTTATAAAAATTTGATTAGTGATATACCAATCTATTATGAGAGTCTCGAAAGGAACCGCATGTTCCGCCGTGAACTGCGAAAACAACAAAGGAAAGAATCCTAACCTTAGTTTGTTTTACATTTCCCGAAGATCAAAAAGGTAATAAATTCTGATAAATATTAATACATTAAAGTTTGACTTTCTCGTCGTTCTAGATCAAAACAGTGGGTTGTAAACTGTAGACGTGAAGATTTACGTGAAAAGGAGGTGGGATATTTGAATCAAAACTGCACTTTGTGTACGCTGCATTTTGAAGATTCGCAGTTTATAAGTGTAGAGAAGAAGAAGTTGGTTCACAACGCAGTACCAACAATATTTCAAATTAAAAACCCTCCTAAACCACTTTTGTGCAGAAGAAAACTACCAGCGCTTCGAATAATAAAGCCTTGTTAATATAGGTATTATTTACTGTTTAATGTATAAATCAAAACTTATTTTGTTAATAAATCATATTACTGGCATTATCTTTGTATTATTTAAAAACCATTATATAATGTAACTCGTAATTTGGTAACAACGAACTGGATTGGAATTTAAAACCCGCCATTATTTAAACGATAGTTTAACTTGTCGACCGTTTGGAGCGCCACTAGTTATAGCTTACCAGGCGTTATATAGGAGCTTTCGCTACTGTGTAAATAAGTATACTCTGGTAGTTCCTTTATTATTTCTAAGTGGTGGCGAAAATGGAATGTATGTAGTATATTTTTAAGTAGGGTTGGTTTTTTTTGCACAAACTTAAACTGCATCTTAAATGTGAGAAATTTTCTATGAGTGGGGGAAAATTACACCAGGAAGAAGTAAAATCACTGTAATTATGTAATCAAATAATATATGACTTTCTATCAAACACTATTTTTTATTTGCACTGTTGTATTTAGTATGCTAGAGCAAGGAAATGAATGCACTTGCGAAATGTGTTCTAGATCTTTCTAACAACTTTATCATGTTAGGTCCCATGTGGCCGTACATTCAATTGAAATAGCGTTATAAGTGTGAGTTATGGTAAAAGACATTTAAATAAAAATCTGGTTATAGACTACACGAAATCCACATTAGTTATCCTCATCAGGCATCACACAGGCGAAAACCCTACAAATGCAATTTATGTGAAAAAGCATTTGCCAGCCGATGTTTATTGAACACGCATAAGTAAAACAAACATAAAGTCATCCAGTAGAGTAGAGTGTTTTGGTCCCAAAAATTTTGGAATTTTAAAATCTTGGTCAATATTACAATTTACTTTCGGCTTAGACCGCGTCGTCATTTGGGAACTACGCCCAGCATAATCAGGTAAGGACCGACCTGTAGCTTGTCTGCCTTCACAAGCATTTGCTCTAAAAGTATGAGCAATACTTGTTCGTAGGCCCTGCCTGCCTAAACAGGGCTGTGTGCTTAGATTATTTAAACCTTGGGGCGAACACAAAGATTTGATCTTAATGTATTTTGTTTGCCAGGACAATAATACTTAATCGTCTTATACCTGTTAGCTTTTTGTGAACCCATACAAACTATCGTTTCGCAAAACGTTGCATCTCTGTGTAGTTCTCAAATGACGACGCGGTCTAAGCCGAAATTAAATTGTAATATTGACAGTTTGAGAAACCGCGAAACCCTCAAAGAATATATTTTATATAGTTTTGTCCTTGTTTTCATATTTCTAGTTAGTGAAAGTGTGATTTTGTCTATAGAAGGTAACTGAATATTTTTTAAAGCATTAAATTTAATTATAGAATGCTGAAATTAGGTAAACGTTTTGTCTGTAAAAATGTAGGAAATAAAATATTTTTTTACACGTGTTTCCTTTTTTTAACGGTAGTTGTGATGGAGTCGTCAATTTTCAAAACAAATCTGACACTAAGGCAAGAACTAAACTGTTAACTAAAAATTCAAATTTGTATACCTACTTGATTTGCCATCTAATGTTTGTTTCTTTTAGGTTAATAAAGGAAAAGGAAATATTTCTGCTCATTACTGCGTCGAATTCAGATGGTTCCAAGAATCCAAATATTATTCAAGTACCACGAGAATGTCTTATTGGCATATGGCCTTCGAAAGATGTTGCATTATCGCCGTTTGCATCCAATCAACGTTCACCGAGATTGAGTTCCACAAGTTCATTGGAATCGTTTGTTGCTATCGCACCCGAGCGAAAATGGATTGTATCAAACAATGATGTTATTTTAACAAAACCAATTGGTTCTACAAAAGTTGTTTCAACGCCAAAAGTACCACGTAAAACACATTGTTGCAAGGTGTGTCAAAAACTCTTTCCCAGTAGCACGAAACTTCGCTATCATATGTTAAGTGTACACAGTGACGAAAGACCTTATAGTTGTCCAATATGTTCGAAATCATTTAAGCTACCTTTCCGAGTGAAAAATCACATGGTTGTACATTTAAACCAAAAAGGAGAGCGAAATGGAGATTTACCAAATCTTCCTATCCTATCGCAACCTACAACAATTTCGTTACCAGAAACGAAAATATCAGCTATAGCACCAACATTAAACAAAGTTGTTAATGGATGGCATTATTGTTCATTGTGTGGCAAAGGTTTTCCAGGTAGAAGTAAACTAGTTAGACACTTAGAATGTCATAACGATGAAAAACTATTAGGTATATCATCTAATAAATATGAGAATCGGAAGGAAACACAATTAATCACGGTACACCCTTGCACAATATGCAAGAAAATGTTTCCAACTAAATCTAAACTAGATCTTCATATAGCAACCCATAGCGATAAGAAACCTTTCGCCTGTAATATGTGTTCAAAATCCTTTAAAATACTTCAGCAATTAAAAACGCACGTCAAACTGATGCATACTGACGAATTCAAATGCGAAGAGTGTCAAATACCATTTAAATCTAAAAAACTTCTAGTTGCACATCAAAATTTGCACGAGGTTCCTGTTGCCTGCGATATTTGTGGAAAACTGGTTAGCAGCAAGAAAAATCTACAAACTCATAAAATCGATGCACATGAAAAACGTTCTTGTAATGACTGTTCCATGGACTTTAGCAATAACCGCGAGTACAAAAAACACATTCTTAAAATTCATAAAGCGTCGAAAGGAGTTGTAAAAAAGCATGTGTGTACTGTATGTGGTCTAAGTTTCAAATTTAACTGTCAGCTTAACTATCACATGGTGGCTCACGATAAATCAAGCAAAAACAAATACGTGTGTGATGTCTGCGGACTAGTCTTGTCTACCCGAAACTCTTTTCTCCAACACAAAATGCGCCATGCAGGAGTAAAGCCTTTTCAATGTGACGTTTGTGGAAAAACGTTTATAACTAATCAAAAAATGAAAGACCACGCTCGTACTCATACTGGAGAGCGTCCATATACTTGTGATGTGTGTAAGAAAACGTTTACTCAAAGGACCACGTTAGTTATCCACACGAGACTCCATACCGGCGAAAGACCCTATACTTGTGGTGTTTGCCAGAAGGGATTTGTAAGCCGTTGTTTGATGAATAGCCATAAGAAGTATAAACATCAGCTTAACTAACTGTTTTGATATTTGCGCTTGTATTTTATGTAATAAATAGATAGTGGTTCATCAAAATCCAACTTCAGTTAAATCAAAAATCGTCCGTCGTGCCCAATAAGAGCAGTTACCACAATAATTACTCTTATACATATTAATTTAATAATATTTTGACCTATACCATAAAACAAGTAGCTTAAGTTTCACTGCCGTTATGATTATGTTATTAAACCATTAAAAGTTAAAATATGGCGTTATTTGTTAATTTAATCATGACCTTATACTTTTTTAAAGAGAATAAAATTAGCTATTCAAAAATATAAAAAAATACAGGGAACGCCCCGTTCCGCTTAAAAAAAAGTCATTTTAACAAAGAACTCGAAAAGGCGATGCGCAATTGTTTTTCCGATTTCACCATCGCAGCCAAAAGAAAAAGTTACACGTTTTTCCTAATTTAACCAACTTTGTATCTTTAATAATAAAAAAAATGGCAATAGTGGCCCGGTTCCCAAAATCACCCTGTGTATATATAGGGTGTCCCAGATTTCGTTCCCCAGGCCTATATCTCGATGATTTCTGAAGATAGCCCCAGCAAACTCTATGTAAAATGTAAACGGGATGAAATTCTCTACAAGGTGGCGCAGTAAATTAGATTAACTAATTTTTGAGAAGAGTTTCCTTTTCCATGACGTCTTTTCCCTTTTTTAGTATATGATTTCGTTGCTTAGTACTGTCAAACAAAACATAGGGCTTTTGACTGCGTTGAGAGACAGTGAGTGAAACGCTCCCCTTGAGGTTGATTGGCTGCGAGTGGAGCGGTGGGTTAGAGTATTTCATTATTTTTTAGATAAGGTAGAGTGAAGAAGTAAGTAGCAGGTCGAGGCCATTTTAAATAGTTAAATCATGTCAGGGTCAAAGAGGCCAAAAAAGTCCGTAGCCGTTTTGCGCGCACATGCGTAGTTTTCTTAAAGATTAAATGAAATTTAACGGATATAATTCGAGAACACAGCTAGTGGAATTGGATATAGTTTCATCTGTCACATCTTGGATAAATAATCAGACTTTATTCAAAAATAATAATTCCTATTCAGTCTCAACTTAAATGCAGAATTTTTTTACAACTAAGAAGCCATAGGCATAAAGCTTGTGAAGAATGAAGTCTAATTGCAAGCTACCGTTTTGTATAAGTAATTTATGTTGAGATCTCCACAAAGATACAGATTTTTGGTAAGTTTACTACAGTAAAACGATAAATACAAATTATACTACATTTATAGTGGTTGATCTCGAGTGTAATTGCACAACATTTCAGCTTTATATATAAATATGTCTTTTATTAGCAACCCATCTGAAATTGATCTAAATTATAAATCCGTAACTGTCTCACCTTCTCTCCGCGACGACAGGCATCCGCTGCACAAGACAGCTCTTTGCCCTGCTACTATCATCAATTTTCATTTCAAAACCAAACTCTCCTGGTTGTAGATGTGTAGTGCCTTCGGCCGCACTGGTTTAGTATTAAAAATAGTGATCTTATTACGTTGTATGTAATTTACCTATAATAGCTATTTTTAATAAAAACTATAATAAAACAAGTGGATATTTCTTATTTACTTTTTTTTACATCATTCAGTTTTTTACAGTGGAGCGAAGCGAGTAGGTTTTAAATATTTATATCAGTTGTCCAAATATTTTATAACTCATATTTGATACATATTTGGAGGAGTAATTTTAAGTTCCATTTTTCAATTATTTTCTGCATACGTTGTAGTAAATACAAATTTAAAATTTTTCTATTTGTTTTTTACTAATGTTAATTTATTTTTAGATTCAAGACTATTCAAAAATCGTTACGGCTTCTTACGTTACCATCACAAGCGGCCATTGTAACACCAAACAAGAATTATATTCCTATGCCAGACTTGAATATGTCTGCAAAACCAAATAAGGCGGGGAACTTCGTTGCAATACCCCAACCAAATGTTATTACTCCACCAATTAAGGTTGTTGTCACTAAGCCAATATCTGTCCTCGAAGGATCTAAAGTTAATGCTAGTGAATTTAAGCTCAGAAGCAGCACCGATACACAATCAAATGTAATTGCTGAAGCACACTCAAACACGGATATTAAAACAGAAGTGTATGTTAGTGATGAAGGGGAACAACAACCGAACCCACCAGACATTTTAAAGCCGCAATTTTTTTGCGAGTTTTGCAACAGGGGTTATACATTCAGAGAAACGTACATGGCTCATATGACGATTTTCCATCCCAAGAAAGAAGAACTTACTTGCGGTTTTTGCCAAAAAGTTTTCGATCGGAGACATCTTTATACTAAACACTTACGCTCCCATAAAGTAGCGAAACCCTACACATGCGAAATATGTTCGAAACCTTTCTCACAACTTTGCACTGTTAAGCGCCATATGGCCATACATTCAAATGATAGAGCCTATAAGTGTGAGTTCTGCGAAAAGATATACAAATCACAGACTAGTTATAAAATGCACAAAATGCAGCATATAAGAGGTCTTATTTACACTTGTAAGCTTTGCGATAAAGCATATGCTTACCAACCCCTTCTCGATAAGCACGTAAATGACTCTCATACAAAAATATTTGAATGCGACATATGCAAAGAGGTATTTAAAAGCGGTTACGCGTATCAGAGACACAAGCGTGTCCATCAAGGCAGATTTCCAGTTAAAAACTTTGTTTGTCCGATATGTGAAAGAGGTTTTGAGGATAATTGTCATCTAAAGCAGCATCTGTTGATCCACAATCCAGAAGCAAAAACTAAAATGTTTATATGTGATGTATGCGGAAAAGTTCTAACTAAACAGACTTCTTTACGCGACCACAAATTTATTCACGAGAACATTAAACCTTTTCAGTGCGCCACCTGTGGAAAAATGTTCAGGACGAAGCATAGTATGGTGGCTCATTCTCAAATACACACTGGCAAAAGAAACCATTCTTGTAAAATATGCGAAAAGAAATTTACTCAAAGGTCACCATTAATCATCCATATGAGACATCACACAGGCGAAAAACCTTATGAATGCGGTTTATGTGAAAAGGCGTTTGTTAGCCGATGTTTATTGAACAATCATAAGAAAAACAAACACAAGGTAATCCAGTAAAGTATTGGAAACAATGTCAGACCGATTCTAATAAACACTAAAAGTTTGAAAATTTTGATTTATGTTTTGCTTTTGTTATAGAATGTTGGAACCAATAAAAAATGTTTTGTAAACTTGAATAAATAAATATTATTAAACGTCTCTTTATTTTGTACGGCAGAAAAATGAAATTGAAACAAATAATATTCATGAGTAAAGTATCTAACGTTTGTATATTTCAGGCTGATCGGGGAAAAAGAAATATTTATACTGATTACCACGAGTAATTTAGATAGCTCGTCGAATCCAAATGTTGTTGAACTGCCATCAGAAACTTTTGTTGAGCTATGGCCTTTGACAGACGCATCTTTGACTTTTGTATCAAATTAAAACGTCCAGAATTTAAATTCTACTACTCCGTCGGAATCGTTTGTCGCTACTACACCAGAACGTAAAGCGATTTTGTCAAACGATGATGTTGTTTTAACAAAATCAACTGCATCTACGGATTCAAATACAAGAACTATTTTTACACCAAGAAAATCACGTAAAACACACAAGTGCATGGTGTTTCAGAAAGATTTTCCTAGTACCACCAAACTTCGCTATCATTTGTTGACGGTACACAGTAACGAAAGACCTCATAGTTGTTCAGTGTGCTTAAAAAGTCATTTAAAAACTACCTTTTCATGTGAAAAATCACATGGTTGTACATATAAACGAAAAAGGAGAGTAAAATGATTTACCAAATGTTCGTATCCTATCGGAACCTACCATAATTCCGGTACCACAACCGAAAAAGTCAAATGTTGCATCAAACTCGAAAATTCTAGACATTGCTACATCACAATCAAATGCAACGCCAGAAAATGAAATAAATAATTGGCAGTATTGTTCATTGCGTCCCAAAGGTCTCAAACCGATGAAAAACCATTACAAACATTATCTAATAAAAATGGTAATCAGAAGGAAAGACAATTCATCAAGGTACATCCTTGCACAATATGCCATTAATTATTGTCAACTAAAACTAAACTTGATCTGCTTTTAACAACCCATAGCGATAACAGACCTTCCGTCTCTAAGTTCAAAAAGTCACTTTAAACAAGTACATACTAGCAAATTCAACTGCGAGCATTGTCAAATACCATTTAAAACTAAAAAACGTCTGGTTGCACATCAATACTGCACCAAGACCCCTGCAGCTAAAGATATTGGTGTAAAATTGTATAGATATAGAAAAAATCTACAGTTGCGCGTGAAACATTCTTGTAATGAATCTACCATGAACTTTATGAACAAACGTGATTATAAAAAACACCTTGTTGGAGTTCATAAAGGGTTGAAAGGGCCAATAATAACAGGACACATATTGTGAATTGATGGTGTGGTAGGCACATGGTGAAACATTATTAATAAATATTCAACTACACTTCGCCGCAAAATTAAGGGATCAGAAATAAAAGTGCTATATTTTTTTTATCGTTGAAAATATTGTTATGAAGCTCGTACGCAATAAAGATAGGACTATTTATCGCTACTTTAGGGACATTCATATCTTAAGATATCACAAAAATGCTGCTTAATAAGAAATACTGCAGAAATCGCATAAGTCTTGTAATTAAAAGTTGCCTGTTAGGGTGTTCTAAACAATTGATACAGTGACTTAAATCAAAATAAATGGCAGCTAATGTCCAGACAAACTATCTTTCGGAGGTAGATGTATCTTAAGTGGTCACACTGCTCGAGGAAGGCTATACTCAGAGAGAAGTTGCTGCAAGGCTTTTGGTTGCGCAGTCAGTGATTTGCAGAGTGTCTCGGCGGTTTCGAATGACAGGGAATTATACCAGGAGACCTGGCCAAGGTCGTAAAAAGAAAACCACCAGGCGTGAAGACCGGTATTTGGTCGTAACATCGTGCGAGACGTGAAAGGTTTATTAGCTGCGATACCGTATTGACGAGACTACAGGATGCTGCTATGAAGGCAAGACGTCCTGCAACCGGGCCAATTTTGACCCCCCTTCACCAGAGGCTACGTTTAGCATTTGCTCATGATCATTTGAACTGGGGAGAAGAAGAACGGGCAGCAGTGTTGTTCACCGACAAGTCTAGATTTGAGCAAAACGCTCTCCGGCGCTTCGCCACACTCTATCACGTCGATCATTGGTGGTTAGAGAAAATCTAGACTCGTCGGTGAACAACACTGCTGCCCATTCTTCATCTCCCCAGTTCAAATGATCATGAACAAATGCTAAACGTAGCCTCCGGTGAAGGGGGGTCAAAATTGGGCCGGTTGCAGGACGTCTTGCCTTCATACCAGCATCCTGTAGTCTCCTCAATACGGTATCGCAGCTAATGACTGTTCCGGTGGATAGTTGAAGATCATTCCTCAGCGATCGAGCAGTGATGAACCTTTCACGTCTCGCACGATGTTTCGACCAAATACCGGTCTTCACGCCTGGTGGTTTTCTTTTTACGACCTTGGCCAGGTCTCCTGGTATAATTCCCTGTCATTCGAAACCGCCGAGACATTCTGCAAATAACTGACTGCGCAACCAAAAGCCTTGCAGCAACTTCTCTCTGAGTATAGCCTTCCTCGAGCAGTGTGACCACTTTAGATACATCTACCTCCGAAAGATAATTTCTCTGGACATTTATTTTGATTTAAGTTACTGTATCAATTGTTTAGAACACCCTAACAGGCAACTTTTAATTACAAGACTTATGCGATTTCTGCAGTATTTCTTATTAAGCAGCATTTTTGTGATATCTTAAGATATGAATGTCCCTAAAGTAGTGATAAATAGTCCCATCTTTATTGCGTATGAGTTTCATGACAATATTTTCAACGATAAAAAAATATAGCACTTTTATTTCTGATCCCTTAATTTTGCGCCGAAGTGTATTAAAAATTAATAGTTTATTAATAAAATAGAACACTTGGTAATTGTTTCACAGTTTGTTGGTTTTTATTTACTCGACTCGAGTTTCAACCATCTCGGGTATCTTCAGGAGATTACTTTAATAAAACTTTTATTTGTAAACTCCTGATAACCGAGATGGTTGAAACTCGAGTCGAGGACACGTATGTTCTGTATGTGTCTGAAGTATCACATGGCGGTTCACGGTTAATCAAGCACGCACAAATTTGTTTGCGATATTTGCGGACAACTTTTGTCTACCCAAAAGTCTTTTCTCCAACACGAAATGCGCCATGTTGGAATAAAGCCATTTCCAATGTGACGCTTATGGAAAAACCTTTGTAACTAGACAAAAAATGCAAGTTCATCTTCGTATCCATACTGGCGAGCGTCCATATACTTGTAAAGTGTGCAAGACAACGTTTACTCAAAGCACGACGTTAGTTATCCACACGAGACTTCATACCGGCGAAAGGCCCCATACTTGTGAAATTTGACGAGTTCAAACCAAACTCATAAGTGAACTCATTGCATTATAATAAAGTAGTTAGGTATTTTGCAATTGACGACATCAAATCCCATGTAAGAATTTCGAGGAGGCTCTGTTATCTGCAGCAAATTTACTTAGTCGTAAGCAGCTTCATGAAATTGTGTTAATAGTTTTTGGTAATGTTTCTTGCAACCAGGTTTTTGTATTTAAAATAACAAAGAATAATGCAAATCAGAACATTTGCCTAACATGTTTTGCATCTGAATTTTTTAATGTCTCCTTTGAATTGTTATTCAGTTACCATTTGCCGTGAAACTTATACATAGTTATGCAAAATTTGAATCAAATGTCTCAGTTTAAGACGGAAATAATAATTAAAGTGTAATTGTACTGGTCCATCTTTGATAATTCGTAAACACGTAAGCTCTTGGATCTTTATAGAAACTTTTTTTTCTTCATTTTATTTCGATGTGTACAATGAGCTCCCAAAATATTTCTCGTAGAACTAAAGATGAGAGGTATGCGATAAATGCAGTTTTTGTTGTTTTTGAAATATTTACAGTGTTTGTGCACTAAAAGGTAACAAACTATTCTCAGTTAACACAACAGGTTTGCACATTAACATACAGTTAAAGTTATTTTTCAGATTCAACACCAAGCGCCCTCCTAGACATCGAAGTAAAGATCCTAAATATGCATGTCCACAGTGTTCAAAATTATTCGCTTGGGAAAGTCGTCTACAGAACCACATGGTCACACATGACCAGTCGAAACCATACACCTGTAAAGTGTGTTCAAAATCTTTCAAGAGAGTTCAAGAACTACGATTGCACAGTTTACGACATAACCGTAAAGCTTTGCACAAGTGTGATATCTGCGATAAGACCTTCAAGGACAGTAAATCGTTCAACACACACATCAAATCGCATTGTGAAGGTTACTATACGGCTTATTGCAAAGAATGCAACAAGGGTTTTCCTAATGAACGCAAATTGCAACAGCATATTGATGCCAAACATAAAAAGTTGTATACATGCGAAATTTGTAATAGGTCCGTTGGCAGCGCTCAGAGCTTGAAGATACATAAAAAGGTTCACGATGAAGGCCACAGAAGGAACAAGGGACACAAGTGCAGTTTGTGTGAAAAAGCTTTCGTGCATCGAAGTAGTTTAAATTTGCACATACGATCGTACCATGTTGGTGAATCTAATTTTGTATGCGACGTTTGTGGTAAAAAGTTATCGTCGGTAATTAGTTTGAGGGACCATAAGTTGCTGCACGATGGCTTAAAGCCTATCAAGTGTACGGAATGCGGTAAATGTTTTGCCAAACAATCGACGTTAGCAGTTCACATGCGGGTACATACAGGTGCAAGGCCATATAAGTGTGATGAGTGTGGAAAAACGTTTACTCAACGTAGCACTATCGTTATTCACATGCGATATCATACAGGGGAACGACCGTATAAGTGCGACATATGTGAAGATGGCTTCGTTAGTAAATATCTTCTAAATGTGCATTTAAATAAGAAACATAATATACTGAAATAGTCTTGAAACGACACAGCATATTTACAAGGCCATTTTGTAACTTCACTATAATGTGTTTTTGTTTAAAAGGTTAATTTTGGGAAGAACTATATGAATGTGTATAATCCTATACGTGTCATTTGTATTTTGGTAGGTCGTTGTAATTCAATGGGTGCTTAAGTATACTATAGATATAAACATTGGAGAAAGTATGATATATATATATATATATATATATATATATATATATATATATATATATATATATATATATATATATATATATATATATATATATATATATATATATATATATATATATATATATATATATATATATATATATATATATATATATATATATATATATATATATATATATATATATATATATATATATATATATATATATATATATATATATATATATATATATATATATATATATATATATATATATATATATATATATATATATATATATATATATATATATATATATATATATATATATATATATATATATATATATATATATATATATATATATATATATATATATATATATATATATATATATATATATATATATATATATATATATATATTTTTTTTGCAAATTGGTACACCGTACTTGGAAGTTGTGTTTGTTATTGGAATAATTGTAAATAAATGTTTGCATAGAATCGTTGCAATTGTATTGGTTGTAAACGAAACCTGTTTCGCCCTTTTTTGTTCCTCTATTTACCAGGATAAATCAATGCAACTGTGTCTGGTTAGTATATTAAAAATTTCAATTTTTCTACTGCCGGTTTCACCGGAAATCATTTCAGATTTATTATTTTAAATATTTCATCCTCTATATTTACGCATTTATTAAGTATATTAATGTTCTACTATTATACTATATAATGTATACGTTTCAGGTTGGCCGTTGTTGTGTTTCCAGCGGGAATAAAGGTAAAACGTGTAGTCAAGGAGGACACAGAAAATAAGAAGTTATGCTCCAAAAAGTTCTCACTAAAGAGTCCTGTAACAAAAGATCGAATGAAGAAACATTTAAGTGAAAACGATAGAACTAAGGAACTTATTCAAAATATTTCAAAACCTGGAGTTCGTATTGTGAGGATAAAGCATTCGGAAAAAAAATCGTTTGATAGTGATGATGACGGTAGCATGGAAGTGGAATTATATAAAGATGACGACTCGGATGAAGATTATGTTCCGAAACAGAAGCACAAGAAGAAAACGTCCAAGCAAGAAGTAGAAACAAAAGGCGTGGATGACAAGAAGAAATCGTCAAACCGACAAGGAAATGTTATGACTGTTAGAAGAACCTCTTATGTTTGCATCATGTGCGGAGAAAGCTTTCCATCATTTGAAATATTATCGGATCATATGAGAAGTACGATTTCTTGCCGACAAGAACAAGTGGTGATATGTCCCATTTGCGAGAAAGGTTTTAAAAATAGGTCTCGATGTAATGCACATCTAAACACACACAAAGAAAAACCTAAACACCCATGTACCAAGTGCGGAAAAGAATATCCCAACAAGATTGCTCTGCATGCTCACTTAGAAACCATGCACACCCTCTATTTTGATGCAACCTTAGACGCATTTGCGTGCAAAGTATGTAACGAGCAAGCACCAACTAAACAACGAATCTTGCACCACATAAACACTAGCCATTTTCACGTGTCTACCTTTTTATGCGACATTTGTGGCAAGAGTTTTTGCAAAGAGAGTAGTTTGCGAGCGCATAGTCTTATCCACACCGACTTAAAACCTTACATGTGTCAGATCTGCTCTAAGTCGTTCAAACTTTCGAGTTCGCTTAGAGCGCACATACACACGCATAATCAAGAACGCAGATTTGTATGTGACGAGTGTGGGAAAACTTTTAAAAAGAATACTAGCCTTAGCGAACATAAAAAGCACCATGCTGGTGAGTTCCCATATCAGTGCGATATTTGTGAGAAGAAATTTGTATCCAAATCTGCTCAGAATACTCATATGAAAAGTCACACTTACGCGTGCGATGCGAAGGATGATAATTAATAAATTTCTTTCTTGCGCGCTGCGCTGACTTATTTGGAAACAAGATTCGTTATTGCTGCGAAAGTACTGGGGAAATTAGAAGCGGTAAGGGGTGTGTTAATGTAAATATTTGTGTGAACATTGCACAAATAGAAGGATGCTGATAAAACATCAGCTGCAAACTGAATTCTGTTTGTTTAAAATTGAATGTAAGGTTTCCGCCATTTTGATTTGAGCGTTGCCGCATTGAGGCATTTTGACACCACTAAATTTTATTTATTTATATGTATGCGTAAATACAGTAAATATCTTAATGTATCCTCGTATAATTAATTTGCTGCGTTGTTTTATAAGTTAACTTCGTATATACTTTAAATATAGTTTTTTCTATAACTTATAAGGATTATTATTTTCTCGAAGGTCCATAAATTTTTTTTAAGTTTTCTTATTTGTACTTTACGTAGACTAAGACTTAGACTAAGATAGTTTCATCAATAAAAAATATTACATTTGAATTACAAATAAATTATAAATTAAACCATAGCGAGTTTAATTTCTTGTCATAACACTCATTTGTTTAGATGTTTTAAGATTCTGTTGCTGTACGCTATATAGAATACAATTGATAATATTTTATATCTGATTATGTTATAATAAATAACTGTTTACTTTTTTGCGATTATTGTAACACGTAAGCATTATTTATTGATTTCTTTAAATAATGACGCATATTTTTCAGATATATTGATGCATTGGTGAATTATAATCCATTGAAGTTAACCGATCCCTTCAGCGTAAACGAAAAAGAATATAATTTGAAGATGAACATTAAGAATCGTTTCCAAGAAGTTATATGCAAACCCAGAATTGCTGTGAAATCCTTTGCTAATGTAAGCTGTTTAGAGAAGCAAGAACAGAAAATTTTAAAAACCCCAGAAGAAATGTTGCAGAATTTAGTATTTGTTATCGATGCAGTGGCAAGAGGTAACAACGTAAAAAAGGATGCGACTGATAACTTGCAAGAATCTGAATCAGTAAGCGATATAAATGATCCTGAAGGGAAAGTTAGCCGTAAAAAGAGGGAAATTAGAAACAGACCAAGGGTACGCAGAAAACTAATTTACTATTGCCATGTTTGTAATAATCAACAGGAGTTGACGAGAAAAAAATTACTTAAGCACTTTATATCTCATGGAATGCCAGACACGTTTTGTTCTTTGCATGAAAACTATAGACAAGCACGATTGAAATATCCCCCAAAAGAGACGAACGAAAGTATTTATTGCGAAATATGTAACGAAACATTTAAAAACAGCGTAATCTTCTGTTTACATTCAATCAAACATAATGATAACAAGAAATATTCTTGCCATGTATGTACATATAGCACCGCAACGAAAAATTACATTGAAAAGCATGTCAAGGCTCATGAAGGAAAGACTCTTCACATGTGTGAGATATGTAAAAAGGGTTTTACTAGCAGTGTTCACGCTGCTGAACATAAAAATGTTCATACAGGAGAGAAACCATTTGTGTGTGATTTATGCAGTAAAGCTTTTAGCACTTCGAGTATTTTGTCGCAGCATCGTCGTAAGCAACATTGGGAATCTTTGGGTTTTTTAACTCCGGCTAAGTACGATTGCACAATCTGTGATAAAAAGTACACAGTACGCAAAGGTCTTGACCTTCATATAAAGCGTCACCATATGCAAGGTTTTGACGAATCGAAACTTTGTGACATATGTGGAAGACGTTTGTCCAGCAAAGAAAACCTCAAGTTTCACAAAAGAACTCATACCGGATACAAACCACATGTTTGTAACGTTTGCAAAAAAAGTTTTTCGAAGAAAGAGTTACTTAAGGAACATGTACGAGTACATTCGGGAGAAAGACCGTTCAAATGCAAACATTGTAGCAAGGGCTTTACCCAACGCTCTTCTCTTAAGATCCACGAAAGAATTCATACAGGCGAAAGACCTTATATTTGCCGTTTGTGCAACAAAGGATTTATTTCGAAAGGTGTTATGGATATACACATGAAAAGATGCGAAGGAGTTTCAGAAGATTCAGATTAATCGTGCAATACAAATTTGTCGTTACATTGTCCTTGTATTTTTTGTAAATTTAGTTGTTTATATTTTATGAGAAATTTAATTTCATCTGATGTGTGTTTTAAGATTTTATTGTTTGGGTAATTAGCAACAATCTACCGTACTCACCAACACACTCGGACGTAAATACAAATTGTTGAAATTAGTTCAAAGTTACTACATTGTTTGCTGTAAATGTTTAACAATAGCAAGTTATATTACTATCTTTCTGTAATTATTACATGGAATAAAAGATATCAAACATGCATCATAGTTGGTTATATTTAGTTAAATACTTACCAAAAGCTTCTGTACATCTTAAGTTCTTAGAATATTCATATTGTACACAAGACGTATCCTTTCTCATAAACTGTGTCTCAAATATACTATTGTTTTAGATCGTATTTTGCATATTTCTATTTTGATTGATTTTGGGAATTTATGTAGACTAAGATAGATTTCAGCAATAAAAAATCTCATTTCGTTTAGAAGGCACCAATAAAATGTTACAGTATTTTTTCCGATTTGAAAATGGAACTACAACGAATTCCATTTTCTACAGTGTTTAAGATTCTTTTACTGTATGTACTATCTAGTCATAATCATAATGGAGGCCTTAGAATGAACGTAGAGAAAACTTAATTAATGATGAATACCGTAACCTGACAAAGAAAATCAGACAGCGGAACTTAGACGGAGACATCTTCTGTAAAATGACTGCAAACAAATATAGCAATACACTAGATATATACGCCATACTAGTGGCAGAAAATGAGGACGATTTGCGGAGATTACTGTATCGATTTGGCAAAAACTGTAAGGAGCTTAATATGAACCGACAAGACAAAAACAATGATAATCGCTAAAGATCCAATGAGATGTAAATTATAGGTGGAAAAGGTAATTATGGAACAAGTAATGGAGATTAAATACCCGGGGACGCTGTTGACTAGAAATGGTCAACTAGAAAAGGAAACCAAGAATCAGATAATGAAGACTAATAGAGTTGCGAGCTGCCTAAACGAAATTTTGTGGAGCAATAAATACATCGAACAAGAAACAAAATGTAGTATATTGCTATGATATGCGTGGTCTTGTATTTACTAGAAAAACAATTCCACAAAAGCCTGCAATTCACGCAATTCCAAATTATATTTTCTGAGACTCTTTTATTAACGTTCTCAGGGTCGTTATTAAGCTTGGAAGTACAGTTATTACTGAATATGAATGAAAAAGAAAAATACACAAAATAATATCAACGTTACAAAAGGTTTTATTCAATAAATCAATTTTTTGATCAAATTTTCGAAAAATCAATCAATTTCTACTAAGTACTATTGTTCTTAAAACCGAACACTTATCTTTGTGTCTCCTTATTGAGATATCCTTCACTCGACAAACGATGAATGTCCAATTCCCTCTTCTCTAGTTTGCAGGTTCCTCAAATAACCACAACACTCGCCTTTAGTTTGAATCCTCCTCTGGACTGCTTTTATGTTAATTTATACTTGGCTTTTCTATTATCATAACTGGAAACTCGTTCTGGATCGCTTTGTATTTATTTATTCTTTCAGATTTTCCATAATTCGTTGACAAACACTTGTATCCGTTTTATAATAGGTTCTTTTAAATTCAAAATCACTTTTATATTACTTTAAACTCGTTTTTCTTCTCTATTCATTCAGAGAATATAAAATCCTCTGTCTTTGTTTACAAAGACGAGTCGTATCTAACTAAACAAATTTCCCTTTCTTCTGTCTTCTCTCTTGATTCCCATTTTTTGAAAAAACAAATAAATTTCATGACAATGAGTATTCTTTTATACATTTGTCAAATTGACAATCAAATCCATCACCCCCACAAATGACATTTCACAATGCACAAACAAGTAAGTCTAGAAACTTCTTATAAATTAAACCTTTTAAACAATTCTGAACTAAACTATAATTAAAATTAACATAAACAATAATCGTATCAATTTGATTGTGTTCTTCTTTCTTTCAGATTAAACAAAACTTCACAAACATGAAAATACAAACGATACAATGACAACCACATAATTTGAATTTTAATAACAATAAATTATAGCAATAATACGCAACCCTGAGTTTATAAGTTTGAATATCAAACCTTACAGTCTTCACAAACCTCCAATCATAAATGGAACTGTAACAAGCATACCAAAAATTGTCTTCCAGGAATTACAATACTCCAGTCAAATCATACAACTCTGAATATCATAGCAATATATAGAAACTGTCATGAGACCCATTATATCTTATGCGGCGGAAACAAGACAAGACACAGGCAGGAAGAACAAGATGAAGTAGCAGAAATGAAGGTACTACGAAGGACACTGGGAAAAACAAGATTGGATAGAATTCCCAATACAATTAAAAGCGAAAGTTGTGACATCTCAAATATATCGGATTGGATCATACACAGAAGATATCAATGGAGCGAGTACATTGACATAATGCACGGATAGTGAAGGCCCGAGATAGTAAACTCCGTGGAAGAAGATGGAGAAACAGTTTATAGAGTGAAAACTTGGTTGGTTAAATGAACAGGCTAATAGCCTAAGAAAGAAGAAGAAGACTAGATATTTATAAATTGTTCAAAGCATTATTTGTATTTAATTTTGAAATAAATTACTGTCAGGGGATGTAAAAAATGTTATTTTACCATTTAGGGTTACTGCAAGTAATAAATTTCTTTTTGGAACATAAAGTAGGGCTATTTCCTTTTTGCGTGTTAATCTGCCATGTTCCACTTTGCTACAATTCAATTTTTACTTCAGTTTCATCTTGGCAGTTAGGTAACCCATCATACATTCTTATTATTTTTGGTTATTTAATTTAGTAATTAAAGATTTTCTAGCGTGGTTTTCCCGCTTTATTTTGTAGTTTTGAGTTTCTTGTTTTGTCAACGACACTTGGAAAGTGTTTTGTAATCAGCTTTTACTTCCAGTTTGATTTTTGATTCCTAAAGTGGTAAATCTTGTCTCGGAGACCGTTTTGGGATTTATGAACTTCGAACACTGTATGGTTTCTTGAATCTTAAATTAATGGAATTTAAAGCCGAGTATTATTTATTCGAAGTTTTTGTTCATCTAATTAGCAGGGCACCAACACCGAAGGTAATTTAATTTCAGTGGTTTCAGTTAGTTTTGATTTTATACGATTTTGTTTGCCGTTTTAGCTCTGCCCTTTGTACACGTATGTACACTCTTACGTTTGTACATTGTTTGTGCACATTTCATTATATGCATCTAAGCATGTAGGTACTTGCCTGTTTTGTGAAATATTTTGGATCTGCTACTGAGGTCGCTGTGTTTTGTACATACATTTTGAATCCTGCACATAAAATAATGGAAATTCTGGGTATGTGTATTACCATAGGAGGCTCTATAAATCTGTAAGAACAATTTACTTAGAAGCGAAGTTTTCAAGATATTTGTACATTATCTTACCTTATTTGGTGAATTAAATAAACCCAGCTTCGTTAAGGTCAGTATTTACTATTTAGGTTGTATATGTTTGGATTCTTCATATTTGCTAGTTACCTGCAGCCAATTTTTATAGAATTTAGTTAATTTGTGATATTTATTTGCTGATTTGGCTTTAAAGATTTGTTATTGTATAATTTTCAAGGTATTGAGCTTCGAACTCTGATGTAATTAATTAATTTGTTTTGAAAACAGTTTAGTTTAGTTGTATGAAGCTATTTTGTTGTACATTTGACATTGTTTGAAAATTAGCATCAGATCTAAAAATTATCAGTTTACATAATTTTTACATTAATACAAAGCTGTTATCGAAACAATTTAGTGATTTTTTCATAATTTGTAATTTATGTTTATTTGAATGTTTGAGATATTTTTTTCTTTAGACATTTACAAAACTTGCAAACGATTTGATATTTATTAACAGTGTCGTAGGCTGTTATTTTTTCATGGACTCATTCAATAGATTCGGTTATTTTAACGACACAGGTTTATTATTAGTCAATTTATGGTACATTTTTACGTTTTGTTGGTATTTCCTGTTTAGGGAAGAACAAATACACACAGTAGGGCGAAATGAAAAACCGTCGATTTTTAAACGCTGATAAAACCGCAACTGGTACCTGTTCAAATACATCTTCTGAATATTTTTAGCCGTTATATTCCAAATCGTGTTATACAATACGCCTTCCGTGTTTTCTTCGCCGTTTAGCTTCTTTACATTATATGCCCAGTTTTTCAACATTACAGCAATTTCTCTTATAAGGGTGTCTTTGTCAAATATGTAATCCCTTTTATCACAAAAGCTTTCCAAATAGAGTTTTTTAGTATTTCATAAACGTGCATTTTCTTTATTTGTCTGCATTTTTTATCACGAACTTGCAGGCACAAATAACAAAATGGCACCGTTTGTATTTCAAGCTCTTAACAACATACATATCATCCGCCGACGTTGTTTTTCAACCGGCTTAGACAATATTACGAAGGAAATGATATTATATACCCCTCCGACTATAAATTTGGTCTGGTTATACAGGGTGCCCATTTTATCTTGTAACCCCTTGACTCTTCAAAATGGGCAACATGCGTGGAATTTCATAAACAGCTTTATTATTAAAAAAATACAATTGTATAAATGACAAGAACAGTTTACTGTGGATAAAAAGCACCCTCGTCTGACATTCTACTATTAAATATATACAATGGGCTATACCCACAGCAAACTGTTGTGCTCATATACAAAGTTATATTTTAATAGTAAAGCGACCTATGACATGCAAATTGTGTTGCCTACTCGGAAGAGTCAAGGGGCCACACGATAAAAGAAGAATCTCATATAGAGCATATAGCAGACTATAAAATTTTGCTTCTATAGACTTGCGGTCTCGGGATTTTATTAAATTATTATGTACCTAAAGATAGTTGTTAAGCACCATCCTGTAAATAACCTGCCCTGCACAATTTAGCCGACTAAATTTGTAGTTGTCGGGATATAACATATGATTAAGTGATAATAAAAAATAGTTACTTATTTTTTTTCTAATTTGCAATTATTGTAACATGTAAGCATCAATTAATTAATATACTTAATAAGGCATATTTTCAGGTGTATTGATGTATTGTCAAATTGCAATCCATTCAAATTAACCGATCCCATCCTTGCAAGCCAGAAAGTAAAATGTAATTTGAGGAGAAACAATAATTGCTTCCAAGAAGTTATATCCAAACCTAGAATTGCTGTGAAATCTTTTGCCAAAGTAAGCTGTTTAGAGAAACCGACAGAATGGAAAACTTTAAAAACTCCAGAAGAAATGTTGGAAAATTTAGTACTTGTTATCCATGCCGTGGCAAGAGGCAACCACGTAAAAAATGATGCGACTGATAATTTGCAAGATCTTGAACCAGTAAGTGATATAAATTATCCTGAAGGGAAAGTTAGCCGTAGAAAGAGAGAAATTAGAAACAAACCAAGGGTACGCAGAAAACTAATTTACTATTGCCATGTTTGTAATAATCAACAGGAGTTAACGAGAAATAAATTACATAAACACTTTATATCTCATGGAATGCCAGATACGTTTTGTTCTTTGCAAGAAAACTTTAGGCAAGCACGATTGAAATATCCCCCAAAAGAGACGAACGAAAGTATTTATTGCGAAATATGTAACGAAACATTTAAAAACAGCGTAATCTTCTGTTTACATTCAATCAAACATAATGATAACAGGAAATATTCTTGCCATGTATGTACATATAGCACCGCAACGAAAAATTGCATTGAAAAGCATGTCAGGGCTCATGAAGGAAAGACTCTTTACACCTGTGAGATATGCAAAAAGTGCTTGACCAACAGTGTTCATGCTGTTGAACATAAAAACGTTCATACCGGAGAAAAACCTTTTGCGTGCGACTTATGCGACAACGCTTTCTGTACGTCGGGTATTTTGTCGCAACATCGTCGTAAGCAACACTGGAAATCTTTGGGTTTAACTCCGGCTAAGTACGATTGCACAATCTGTGATAAAAAATACGCAGATCCCCAAGGTCTTGCCCTACATTTTAGGCGTCACCATGTGCAAGGCTTTGACGAATCTAAACTCTGTGACATATGTGGAAAACGTTTGTCCAGCAAAGACAAACTTAAGTTTCACAAAAGAATTCATACCGGATACAAACCACATGTTTGTAACATTTGCAGTGAAAGTGTTTTGAAGAAAGAATTACTCAAGGAACATTTACGAGTACATTCGGGAGAGAGACCGTTCAAATGCAAACATTGTAGCAAGGGCTTTACCCAACGCTCTTCTCTTAAGATCCACGAAAGAATTCATACAGGCGAAAGACCTTATATTTGCCGTTTGTGCAATAAACGATTTATTTCGAAAGGTATTATGGATATACACATGAAAAGATGTGAAGGAGTTTCAGAAGATTCAGAATAATATCGTAATTATAATTCGTCATTATATTTCCCTTGTGATTGATTTTTTATAATTTAGTTGCTTATTTGACAAGAAATTTAATTTCATATGATTTTTGTTTTAAGGTTAAATTGTTTGTGTGTATTTAGTTATAATCTGTCACAAACGTACTCGGTGGTGAATATTTTTTACGTGGAATAATAGATATCAAAAATACACCATCTTTGGTTATGTTTAGTTAAATGCTTACCAACCGTATCTGTACATTATAAGATCTTAGAATATCCATATTGTAATTAAGACATATCCTTTGTATTAAACTGTCTCAATTATACTTTTGTTTTTAAGTTTCAACAATAAAAAATTTCATTCTCTTCGGCCGGTACCATTAAAACTATATATTATTCTTTCCAGTTTTTAAATAGTACTACATTTACTTTTACGGGTTTCATTTTCTACGGTGTTTAAGATTAAGATTCTTTTACTGTATGCTATCTAGTTATAATCATAATACAGGGCTCAGGATGAACCTAGAGAAAACTAAGTTTATGAGCAGTATAATGTTAGAGCACAAAACTTCGGCGCCGAGAAGAAAATGAATTTTTACTACAAAAGAGATGGCTAAGGATCAGGGATATAAAAAACAATAAATAAAGAATTATGTTGTGAAAAATCCGCAAATCGAGATATTAAATGAGTTTTGTCTTTAAATATATTAATTTAACTTTATTTTTAAATCAGAAGCGGGATATTTCACGTGCCTATAGTGCGGGGTGATAAATTTGCAGTAATAGTTTAAGAAATGTAGTTGTATCATGCCCAAACATCGAGTAATACGACGCAGCTGATCAACGTCGAGCGAAGATGAGCGATACCGTGATGCGGTGGGCAGATACCGAGATGAAAGAAGAAGTGAAAGTTGCTGCGTTGCCATAATGGTAGGGACAAACACCGAAATGGAAATCCTCTTCGACGTTTGCGAAAGCGAAGGGCCAAGAATGAGGAACGTTCAGAACGCTTGGAACGCGTGAATAAATTAATGGAAGTTAATCGAAAACAAGCGAGGTAATAAGGAGTCTGAAACAGCTAGTAGTAAAAGCAAAACGATTTTCTTAGTAAACACCTGCGATTTTCAATGCGAGTTGAGTGCCTTTCCGAGTTGACACCTAGGGATGCGCATTTAACAACTTTAAAACGGCTACATAAAACTGAACGTAGATATTTTAGTACCAGCTAAATACAAAAAGCTTTTAGTAGACTTGATTAACGATTTTCGTGACTGTTTGGTCAAAACCTTCACGAATTGGGTTAAACTACCGTTTACCACAAACAAGCATATTACGTATAGGCCGTGACGGTTATCCTATTCTGAACGTGGAAAAGTCCGCGTTATGGTATACTTGTACTCAAGAATAATGGTATTATTCGTGACTCTCATGCACCGTATTCAAGCCTCATTTTAATAGTACATAATAAAATCGCCGAAGGTAGACTTTGTATTGATTACAGCGTGCTAAAAAATGCCATCACCGTTAAAGGCAGATTACCTAGGATAGAAGATTAAATAGATAGGTTGAAAACAACGGCTTATTTTCAAGCATCGACCTTTGCGTCCGGTTGCTACCAAATACCAATGTAGGAAAATCTTATCGAGAAAACTCTTTTGTTACACCAGATAAACAATACGAATTTTTAAGGATGCCTTTCAGCCTAGCCAATGCACCCTTCGTGTTCCAGCGCCTTATTAACCGGGTCCTGGGCTCATTAAAATTTACAACGGGTTTCCGTATATGGACGATATTGTCATCCCTTCGGCAGATTACGAAGGTGGTTTGAAAGCATTGAAAGGAGTATTTATTGCTCTTAGGGTTGCTCGTTTCGCACTTAGATTACAGATATGCTATTGTTTCCAAACAAAAACAGATTACTTGAGATATGAAATAACTAGCGATGGTATACGACCAGGAATCAAAAAGATTTTAGCAGTTGAAGATTACGCAGAACTTAAACTTGTTTTATCCCAGCCACATTTTAAGCATATTGCTGTTGCTAAAGGGTAACGTGACGGGGCACAGTGATTTGATCCTTATTTTTTTTAATGGAGCAGTATGCCGTATGGTGGCTTGTTTGAAAGTTCTTTTCAAGAAGAATTTAGAGCACCGTTTTTTTGCCAAATATTGACCGATAATGTCTGAATAACCATTGAATATCTCACAAAAAACACCTTTTTTGGGACAAATCTAGTGTGTGATTTTTAGTTTTGTTTTAATTTTGACGTTTACTCATATTAGTTAATGATCTGTCTACTCGGAAGAGTCAAGCGGTTACAAGATGAAGGGAACACCCTGTATTGTGCACGGCATACTACATAATTTTGCTTCTGTAGACCCGTCGTGCACGATTTTAATTTGTAGTTCTTCGATATAACTATTGATTATGTGATAATAAAAAATAAACTACTTACTTTTTCCTAATTTATGATTATTGTAACATGTATGCTTCATTTATTGATTTACATAAATAATAAGTCATATTTTTCAGGTATATTGATGCTTTGGAGAATTATAATCCCTTCAAATTAACTGATCCCATTAACGCAAACGAGAACGTAGAATATAATTTGAAGAGAAACATTAATAATCGTTTCAAAGAAGTTATATCTAAACCTAGAATTGCTGTGAAATCCTTTGCTAACGCAAGCTGTTTAGAAAGGCCAGAAGAACAGAAAATCATAAAAACCCCAGAAGGAATGTTGCAAAATTTAGTACTTGTTATCGATGCAGTGGCAAGAGGTCACAACGTAGAAAATGATACGACTGATTATTTGCAAAAATTTGAACCAGTAAATGATATAAATGATCCCGTAGGGAAAGTTAGCCGTAGAAAGAGGGAAATTAGAAACAGCCCAAGAATACGCAGAAAACTAATTTACTATTGCCATATTTGTAATAATCAACAGGAGTTAACGCGGAAAAAATTACATAAACACTTTATATCTCATGGAATGCCTGATACGTTTTGTTCTTTGCAAGAAAACTATAGACTAGCACGATTGAAATATCCCCCAAAAGAGACGAACGAAAGTATTTACTGCGAATTATGCAACGAAACATTTAAAACCAGCGTAATCTTTTGTTTACATTCTATCAAACATAATGATAACAATAAATACTCTTGCCATGTATGTACATTCAGCACCTCAAACAAATATTACATTGAAAAGCATGTCAGGGCTCATGAAGGAAAGACTCTCCACACCTGTGAGATATGTAAAAAGTGCTTTACCAACAGTGTTCATGCTGCTGAACATAAAAACGTTCATACAGGAGAAAAACCTTTTGTGTGCGATTTATGCGACAACGCTTTTTGTACGTCGGGTATTTTGTCGCAACATCGTCGTAAGCAACATTGGGAATCCTTGGGCCTAACTCCGGCTAAGTACGATTGCACACTCTGTGATAAAAAATACGCAGAACCCAAAGGCCTTGCCCTTCATTTTAAGCGTCACCATGTGCAAGGCTTTGACGAGTCGACACTCTGTGACATATGTGGAAAACGTTTGTCCAGCAAAGAAAAACTAAAGTTTCACAAAAGAACTCATACCGGATACAAACCACATGTTTGTAACGTTTGCAAGAAAAGTTTTTCGACCAAAGTGCTACTCAAAGAACATGTACGAGTACATTCGGGAGAGAGACCGTTCAAATGCAAGCATTGTAGCAAAGGCTTTACCCAACGCTCTTCCCTTAAGATCCATGAAAGACTTCATACAGGCGAAAGACCTTATATTTGCCGTTTGTGCAAAAAAGGATTTATTTCGAAAGGTGTTATGGATATACACATGAAAAGATGTGAAGGGGTTTTGGAAGATTCAGATTAATTGCAGAGTTAGAAATTTGCCGTTTGAATTTCCCTTGTGATTGATTTTTTATAATTTAGTTGTTTATTTGGTGATAAATTTCATTTCACCTGTTTTGTGTTTTAAGATTGAATTGTTATGATAATAATAATAATATAATAATCTGTGTCACTAACGCAGTTGGTCATAAATACCAACCATTCAAATTAGTTTAAAGCGACTTCATCGTTTGCCGTAAATTTTTTGCAATATTTCTGTTGTATTACTATTACTCCGTAGTTATTACGTTTAATAAAAGATATCAATGATAACCCTCTTTGGTAATGTTTTGTTTTTAATTAGGTACTTATCAACAACATCTGTACATTTTAACTTCTTACAATATCCGTATTTTAAACACGTACCACATTCCTTGTAATAAAGTATTTCTCTATTATTCTTTGGTTTATATTGTATTTTGCATACTTGTCTTATGAGCGATTTCCAGGCAGTACATTAAGTAGACTAAAAGAGACTAAAGTTAAGTTTTATCATTATGAATCTCATTCCGTTTAGAAATTACAAATAAAATTATATGTTACTTTTTTCAATTTTGAATTGAAACTATAACGAATTCTATTTTCTGTCGCGAATTTAATTTTTAAAGTTGTTTTTTGTTTCTGTGTGCTATCTAGTCTAGAGGACTCAGAATGAACCTAGTGAAAACTATATTATGTTGAATATAGGTCCCTGTCAAAGAAAATTAGACGCATTCGGTAAAATGTTTTACATATATAGAAAATAGAAGCTTAGAATATATGTTAAGGAAGGCTAAGGAAGAATACGAGAAATGGGGGCTGAAACTTAATCTAGATAAATCTAATTGTATATGTATGAAGAAAGACCAAGAAGCGATAACAATGGACTCGGGAAAGATGATAACTGCCTGCCCACAAACTATATACTTAGATGCAACGATAGGAAAACAATGAATCTATGAATTTGAAGTAAAGGAAAAGATTAAATTAAGACAAAAATATACAATATGACAATAATCCGAGAAGGATATGGCACAACTGAGGTCACTAGAGATGAAGTATTGGAGAAGAACGGCGGGGATATCCAGGACAAAAAGAAAAAAGATACGACTATGTCAGAGAAGTAATGCAGGTAGATAAAGATATAGCGGAAGCAACAGAAAAGAAACCACTGTAACGGTATGGGCCTGTAAACCGTATGCAGGATTACAGATTACCGAAGAAAACAAAAAATTGCAACCACGAGAAAGACATGAAAGACACGATGTGACAACTGTTGGTTACTTGGAATCTACCCAAGACTCTTGCGGAGATCGGCGAGAATGGAAAAAGCTCCAGATGACCGGTTAGAGGTCAGAAAACGGGAAGATAGAGATAGAGAGAAAGAATAGAAGCATACCAGAATATCTCACAGACCGTGTACAATCAATGGATGTCATACGACGCCCAAATGTGGATATTGACAGGACAAAACACGGACAGATTAATAAATAAAAACAGAGATCTATGGAACGATCTATGCTACTCATTACATTACAAAACCGAAATAAATGGATCAGGCAAAGAATAAAGTTGATAAATGTAGCAGAATATATTGTAAAAACTAAATGGAAATTGGCCGGGCACAATGCACTGCAGATTGCATTTGATCTGTAGTGAGGTATAATCCAAAAATGGAGACTATGATTTGGATGAGGAGGAAGAGAAAGGCCCTCATTGCGTTAGGGCGATTATGTCAAACGCTTTGCAGGATTTGGATAGATACCAACAGCTTAAAACAGAGGAATGCAAAAGAATGTAGGAAGCCGGTTTCCAGTGTTGGACGACCGAAGACTAATCATGATGTTATTTAGAGTACAATTTATATGTTTATGTGATAATAAAAAATAAACAGCTTATTTTTCGAATTTGCACTTATAGTATCATTAAAGCATTATTTATTAATTTAAATAAATAATAAGACATATTTTTTAGGTGTATTGAATTATTCAAGTTAACTGATGCCATCAACGCAGACGAGAAAGTAGAATATAATTTGAAGAGAAACATTATTAATTGTTTCCAAGAAGTTATCTGCAAATCCAGAATTGCTGTGAAATCCTTTGCTAAAGTAAGCTGTTTAGAGAAGTCAGATGAACAGAAAGTTTTAAAAAGTCCAGACGAAATGTTGCAAAATTTTGTACATGTTATTGATGCAGTGGCAAGAAGTGACGACGTGAAAACGGTTGCGACTGATAATTTGCGAGCATTAGAACCAATAAATGATATTAATTATCCCGAAGTGGAAGTTACCTGTAGAAAGAAGGAAATTAGAAAAAGGGTACGCAAAAAACTAATTTACTATTGCCATGTTTGTATAACAGACGAGAAAAGAATTACATAAACACTTTATATCGCATGGAATGCCAGATACGTTTTGCTCTTTGCAGGAAAACTATAGACTAGCACGACGCGTTTTGTATGTCGGGTATTTTGTCGCAACATCGTTGTAAGCAACATTGGGAATCCTTGGGTTTAACTTCGGCTAACTACGATTGCGCAATCGGCGATAAAAAAACTATGCTGAATCTCAAACGCTTACGCCATGTGCAAGGCTATGACGCTGCGAAACTCTGTGACATATGTGGAAAATGTTTGTTCAGCAAAGAAGAACTTAAATTTTACAGAAGAATTCATACTGGGTATAACCCACATGTTTGTAACGTTTGCTGCATAAGTTTTTCGCAGAAAGAATTACTCAAGGAACATGTACGAAGACATACCGGGGAAAAGCATTTCCAATGCAAACACTGCAGCAAATGCTTTACCCAAAGTTTTTCTCTTAAGATCCATGAAAGAATTCATACAGGCGAAAGACCTTATATTTCCCGTTTGTGCAATAAAGGATTCGTTTCGAAAGGTGTTTCAGATTAATTGTGGAATATAAATGTGTCGTTACATTTTCCTTACAATGTATCATATATTACATGTTTGTTTAATGAGTTTTAAATTTGAATTGTTATGATTATGTCACCAATATCCTTGATCGTAAATACAAGCTATTGAAATTTGTTCAACGTGACTACACTGTTTGATGTAAATTTTGTTACGATAGCAAGCTACTATCGATCTGTAATTATTACGTGTAATAAAAGATATCAAGAATATAATATCTTTGATAATATTTAATTAGACCAACAATATCTGTTAAGTTCTTAGAATATTCGTATTATAAACAGATCAGACATATCCCCTGCCATAAGCTTTAATTCCTAATTATTCTTTTGTTTTAGATCATACTTTGGAGAAAATTCAATTCTTAAAAGACTTATTATTGGTCCTTCTATGACGGTGACAGTTCAACCAAATCCGAAATTTGCTAACATGGGAAATGATGGTTTAATTGTGTCTGCGGAGGAACCTCTATATGATATTGAAGATTATAACAACTTGCTTCAGATTCAACAGACGCGCAAAAGGCGCATAGCGCACAGGAAAAAAACAAAAAAGCGAAATCCTCCAATAAAAATGAGAATAAAACTGCAGGAAGGCATCGACAAGACTAATATAATTAGTGACTTGACTTGTCGGACCGACGTTCTGGCCCAGAAACGAGCAGTGGCTGTGAAGGAACAGAAACGTAAAGACTGGGAAATTAAAATAAAGAAGGAAAATCAGCCAAAGAAGAAATCCAACAAAAGCAAACCTAAAACTAACGAAAAAATTCATTGTGATATCTGCGACACGACATTCAAAAATAATGTGTCGTTTGCCCTTCATTCAATAAAACACAACAATAACGAGAAATATTCCTGTCACATGTGCACATACACGAGCGCATCGAAATATCATTTTGAAATGCACGTGCGAGCCCACGAGGGATCAACAAGATACAAGTGCGAGATTTGCAATAAGGCCTTTACAGTGAGCACCCACGCACTCGAGCACAAGTACTTTCACACCGGAGAAAAACCCTTTCAATGTGAAATATGTGGAAAGCACTTTATGTTCTCGTGGTTTCTCACTTCCCATCGTCGCACACAGCATTGGGAAATAATGACGGGCATGCCTTTGGTTAAGTACGACTGTACCATTTGCAATAAGCATTACACGTCATCCACCGGATTGAAACGTCACAAGTTGAGCCAACACAACGAAGAAGGTATCGATATGTCAGTGCTGTGCGATATATGCGGAAAACGTTTGGCGAGCAAAGAAAAGTTGAAGTTCCATCGACGAATCCACACCGGATACAAACCGCACGCTTGTAACGTTTGTCCCAAGAGTTTTTCTAGAAAAGAACAACTCAAAGAACACGAGCGTGTACATACAGGAGAAAAACCGTTCATTTGCAAGCATTGCGGGAAAGGGTTTACCCAAAGATCTCCTCTCAAAATTCACGAAAGGACCCATACTGGCGAAAGACCCTACATTTGCCGTTTGTGTAACAAAGGCTTTATTTCAAAAGGTGTCATGGATACGCATATGAAAAATTGTGATGGAGTTCCTTTTACAACCAATTAATTACGTAGTGGTGCTTTATCTTTTGTTGGAATTTTGTTTAAAGGTTTTTTACTCTGTATTTTAAGGTTTGTAAATAGAAAATTTAGTAAAGCTGCTATTAAGTTATCAAGTCGAGGACAATTCTGGTTTAATAATTGTTGGAGTGCTTCTAAACAATAATTTAACCAAACTGTACGTACATTTAGTCTGTTCACTGAGACGAGTCTGTAGATGTGAACATCGGCACATGATCGTCTTGTGGGCAGCTTTTAATTTTGTAAGTGTATCTACTTGTTTTCTAACGCTTACAACAGTAACTTGCATCCGCACAATTCGTATTTGCACAAACAAGCTTCCGACGTGTTCACGTTTACATCTATTGACTATTAGTGAACATACTTTAGATTCTAGAAACTCGGTAACATTTCTCTGAAACTTCAACTTTTGAAACACGGTTCGGTTTTTTGAAGTTGATCAGTCACATATCATGTATAATCGATCTAGAATATTAGGGTGAGTTTAACACTGAACAGTTAAATTATTGTTAATGGTAAAAATGTGTAGCATGACACAAATGATATAAAAGAAAGAATAAAAAAGTTGTAGGCTTCCGCAGCCGTTTTCAATCTTGGCATCTTGCCTTCTTGGTTACTGCTACTGCCGACTTTTCGTCCACGGTTGCACGAGACATCTTCATGACTGTGGACTCTGCTGCGATTGTAGGCAGTGGCAGCACCGCCGACGCGGCTCCAACCCAGAAGCCAAGTTGCGATATAAAAGAAAATCTAGACCTTTATTCATTTTTAATCATCATTAGTTCATATGTCACGGACAAAATCTTGCTGTCCTCGGAAAAATCACGTTATTGACTCTTTAGTAGTTTTGCATCTACAATCGAAGGTCTCGCCTTATCCCAGAAAAGTAACAGATTTAGATTTTCTATCGAAATAAAAACTAATCTCGCGATGTACTCTTTAAAAATATGCAAACTGTGCTCGTAACGATTGTGTATTAATTCCAATTTACACTAACAATATTAACTTATTGTACAGGATATCTTTTGATTATTGAAAATTAAATTTGCTTATACTTATTATGCTTGTTTTTCAATTTTCAGCGCGTAGCTTATCATCTATAAGTGTCTTATGTTTATACAGGTTTTGTAATCTTAGATATTTAAGATCACATGTAAGTTACAGAAATACAATATTAAATCATGATAAATTTTCCGGTTGACGAGAATGCACTTGATTATAAATTTAGAGCTAGTTCTGTGGAACTAGACAGTTCGTCATGAACGTTTCGCCACCCTTCGGTTGCATCTTAAAAGTGACCTGTTTTTTTTTGTCCTTTACTTATGCGGGGCACTAACTGCTTCTCATATGCCTCCCCCTCATCCCATCTAACACAACACAAGACAACACAAACACCTATTTATGGCCCTATCGAGGATTTGAACCCCAAACCTCCGCATTATTAGCTCTAAGTCCATCACACCGAGCCACCAGCCTACGGAGATCTCCAATAACTTATTTGCATTTCAAATTTTTTGCTATGTGATTTATGTTCTGGCTGTGACGCAATATGAAGCGGCTAATGATAGCGACTACAGTTACTATGCCAAAAAATGAAGGCAAACGATAGAGACTGTGACGAACTGTCTTAGGTTATCTTCTAATACATATTTTCAAGTTGCAAACACAAGTCTGTTATTTTATAAGTTAAGTTAAGCTTTAACTATACAGAGAGAGTTAAAAGTATGGAGACACCGATTTGCTGTCGTTAATATTCATTTTTTAAGAAAATGTTCAATACAAAAGTTTTATATGAAATTTTTATCTACATATTGATATGCACAAAAAATTTTATTATTCGATTGTTTTTGAGTTATCACTTTACGCGATATTTTTTTAAATGGCAACCTATTAATGTTATACTACTATTCGATAGAGAATTCTTTTCTCTTTACAATGGTATAAAAATTTTTTGGATTTGCATAACATTTCTTCGAGAAAATGCCCGTTAAAGTTGAAATATTTACAATTAATTAACTTCCCAATTAGTAAACGATGCAGCCATGATAACTCAAAAACAATTGAATAATAAAATTTTTCGTGTATATCAATATGTAGATAAAAATTTCATAAAAAAATTTGTATTGAACATTTTCTTATAAAATGAATATTAACGACAGCAAATCGGTGTCTCCATACTTTTAACTCTCTCTGTATGTGCAAATATTGATTAAATGTTTTTTGTATCGGACCAAAGCTTTAATGGTGTTTTTTATGAAAACCCTAGCACTGTTCTACTACTGTTATAAATATCTTTTACTATGCGGTTATTTTGAAATAAATTTAAATATGTCTATTAATATCGTTTTATTTTCTTAAATGTGCTTGTATATTTAAGTAGAGTGCAATAAAAACGAATGTGATTTTACAGTAACTAAAAATAATATGTTTTTTCAGGTTTTTGCCAGATTATTTGATGCCTATTGTAACCATTAAAGAGTTAAATCCGGTTCAGAAAAAAAAGAGAGGACGGCCGAGGAAAAAGGAAACCAACATCACCGTGAATCGTACGCAGAAGAAAAAGAAAAAAGAGAAAAAGATCAAACAAGTAGTAGTCGAAATCAAAGAGGAACCTAAATCGGACGAGGAAGTAGAAATCAAATACGAGACTTCTGATGCCTTAAAATTCGTTTGCCACATATGTAAAAACGATATGAAGATGACGGAAAAACAACTGCGGATCCATTTTAAAGAGGAACATAAAGGAAAACGGCTGAGATGTATGAAATTACACGCAGAAGATGCCGTGCAGTGTGATATATGTCCGAAACAATTCAGAACGGTCAAAAGTTTAAAAGAACACATGGAAACGCATAGTAATCAATTCAATTGCGAAACGTGTAACACCCATTTTAAGAAGCTTTTAGACTATACGATGCATCTGCGGCTTCATAATCCAGAAGACGTATTCAAGTGTGTTCTGTGTGACTTCAAGACTGATTCCATTAACGACATAACTGATCACTTAAATAGTTTACACGATCAAAAGTATAAGTACACATGTAAGAAGTGCGGAAAGGGATTTCATGTGATGTCTTGGTTTCAAGAGCACGAGAACTATCACACGGGGGAGAAACCGTTCGAATGCGAGTATTGCGGAAAACAGTTTCCCTATTCCCGCTACTTAACCGCACACAAAAATGGAGTGCACAAAGAGGACATAACTGGCTTTCCGAACCTCCACGAGTGTGTTATATGTAAAAAACAATACCAGCACAAAAATAGCCTGAAGCTTCACATGAACGTCCACACAGGAAACGTGGCTATATGCGACATTTGTGGAAAAACTCTATCGAGCAAAGAAAAATTGAAATTCCACATGAGGACGCACACCGGATACAAACCTTTCAGCTGCAGTTATTGCGGAAAATGCTTCACCAAGAAACCGATTTTGGTGGAGCACGAGCGTATACATACAGGGGAAAAACCGTACACCTGCGAATATTGCTTCAGGGGTTTCTCACAACGCTCTAGTTTAGTGATCCATATGCGTGGACACACTGGAGAACGGCCTTACGTATGCCATCTTTGTAATAGGGGATTTGTAGCAAGAGCTATGTTAAATATTCATTTTAGGACTTGTAAGGGTGGGGCATGATGGTTTAAATTCGGCAGTAGTTTTGTTTAGTGTGAAATGTGTACCTATTTTTAGTATAATTATATTTAAACGGTATTATAGAAATTGACTGTTGTGTATTACATACAATGTTATGTAAGAGTAGAAATTAAGTTGATATTTTATTTGTTTAATTGAACATTAAAAGATTTCGTAAATTGTAGTGCTTAGGAGAGAAAGATTTATAAATCGTTAAAGAGTTATTAATGAAGGTCAAACATGAAATCACTTCTTTCAGCATTGATTGCATGTATTTGCGATGAACTACTGTTACTCATACGTATGGTTATTTATAAGTTCTAAGGTCGTCATGGAATGGTTTGGTAGACAACGCAGTCTACTTGTTACATAACATTAGGAAATAGTTTAACATTACCTTTTATTACCTTTTGTAAGATTAAATTAAAAATAAAAACATTATACCAAATTATGTGTATATTTTATTTTACAACAAATACTATTCTTAAATAAGAAATTTCAATAAAATCGTTGCCGTTTTCTTAATTCAACTGCATTGTAATCAAATACCTTCTGAATCGCGACTTAACTACTTCCAGTTATACAAAGATCTTTTATTGTATTAAATAATCTGCTGCTGCTGCTGCTGAGAGAATCATCAATTGCAAGGTAATGATAACATATTAGAAATTAATTCATGAAATTGTAATAATCTTTTATTATTTTTTAGATTCGAAGGGCATACAGATTGGATGACAAAATCCGCCCCGACCCATACAGCCTTTAATAGGCATCGCATTGCGACGGTTGATATGCCAATCGAAATGAGTCATTAAATACTACGTTTTGATGTTGTTAGAACATTTTTAGGGCCTACTTGATTTTAGCAGCGATAGTCAACTTTCTATTTTTAAATGGACACTTATGCAAATTTTAGTTGATTCTGAATAAGCGTTTTTTTTTCGAGTTCAATGATGTATAATAAACCACTTTACCATCACCAAAAAGTAGTAAGCAATTACTTTTCAATAGTAGACTAACACAAAATTGTTGCGTGCCAACGCAATTTTCTAATTAACTTTTGACAAATTGTAATGTGGTGAGCTAATGCATTAATTAGTAACACAATGTTTAACGAGGAGGTAGACATGTTGCAATTGTATGTACCCGTCGAATTAATTCTAAGTATAAAATCATCTTTGTAGATTGTTACATTTGGTTTTATATCCTACCATTTCCATAGATGACGAGTACTATAACAACATTGTTCCCGCGCATACGTAACTCTCAGAGTGAATTTCGATTTTAAAGTGGTATTACGCAATTATATAGAATGTCTCGAGAGAGTGAGACAGGCCGGGGTTCTATTGCAGATGGAGATATGAGAAGCGCTGTCTATTCCAATTTTAATTTGTAGTTTTGTAAGACCACGCCCCATGGCGCTGATGGGCTGGGAGTAATAAAGGAGCGTAGTGTGCACTTTGAGCCGCTGTTGACACCATTGAATCATGCAAATACATTTTTTTTGTTTAGTAGTGTACTGAAAGAATTTGTCAATTCAATTAAATAAATAGAAATGTTTAGTTTTCTTTTTATTATTATAAAATCCATAATATCATATACAGAAATGGTAACGTTATATCAAGTTATGAAAAGGTGCAGCTCTTGCCAGGACTTATCAAAAATTAAAACTGAAATAAACATTAACACAATTTACTGTTCTTTTTCCTATATTATGTTGTTACTGCGGACGATTCCTGTCTACAATCAAAAGAGGATAGACGTGCGAGTTAATTTCGTTTTCGTTTAAACTTTATGAATAATTAATGATAGCAGTCAAATATCCAGCGGTATGCGCATTGTTTCTAAATACTCAAAGTTAAACTGTTTACAGTAAACCGGTTAAACAAAAAAACACAATTAAAAGGTAATAACAAATTAATTCCTTTTTTTTATTTTTGACACAACACAATACAAAATTTACATAAATTCTAACACAAATATTTTTCAGGTGTGGTAATAATGGAAGCAACGCAAATAAGGCATACATTTATAAGTGTTCACACTGCACTTATATAAGTTATGAGAAAAACGTCTTGCTTAAACACCTTAAAGGGCAACATAGCACAAAACCCCTCAGTTTCAGACAAATCTCCAGTTCTGCCGTATCAAGTATAACAAAGTGCGATAATTTGACTTTTACAAAAGAAAAGTTTAAAGAAGAACCAAAGAGGACTTGCCAATCTTCGAAGGTTTTGTATAAAGTTGTAGTACCTTCTGGAACTCTTGTGCCTGGTACAAAGTATTTGATAGTCAATAGCAACTTAATACCTGTAGTTGCACCATCAAATAACAAAAGTGAAGACGTAGAAGAGCCTACAGAAGCTCTACTGAAGAGTATTGAAACTGCTGCACCATCTAATTCTCAAAAGGCGGCGTTGTCTGACTCTAAAATACGGAGAAATGAATTTGACTTTAGCAATTTTAAATACCGGTGCGAAATTTGTGACGAACATTTTTGTTTTCCCAATTTGTTTCAAGATCATATAAATTTACACGCCCATTTAAAACCGTATGAATGCAACCTTTGTAAAAAGAAATACGCAACCATGTTACATATAAGCCAGCACTTGAAAGACCATTCCACTGAAACGATCGTTAGTGGAAGAAGATTGTTAGAATGTTCAATTTGTGGTAAATTTACCAGAGGTCCTTCGTATCTGCGGAGACACATTGCACAAGCTCACGAAAAACGAAAGGATTTATGTGAAATATGTGGAGTGGAATTTCTTCATTTGCAAGATCACATTCAGAAATGCCACGACAAGACGTACGCCCACGAGTGCGATCAATGCGGCA
The DNA here is from genome assembly GCA_958336395.1 of Ctenicera cuprea. NCBI lineage: Eukaryota > Metazoa > Arthropoda > Insecta > Coleoptera > Elateridae > Ctenicera > Ctenicera cuprea. Next base: position 38,658,527 of record OY284495.1, on the reverse strand, counting down.
AAAAGTTTAACACCCATAAATATTTAAGGGTTCATAAAGACAAGCATAACAAAAATAAACGATATTGTTGTGATATGTGTGGAAAAACATTTACGTTTAGGTCGGGGTTAAAGTCGCACAAGAAATCGCATATTTTTGCGACTTGTACAGTTTGCAAGAAAAATTTCATTTCAAAATCGGAATTTAGGAAACATTTAAAAATTGACAGGTGTATTGGTGATTTGCCAACATGAATGTTATATTTTTACAATGACTTGTTTCTGTTTGAAGATATTTATTGTATGTATTATTCGCTTGAAATAACGTACATTGTTTTGGTTGATTTAGTTTTAAATATGTTTGTAGTATTAATATGTTTCGTTTTATAGTAAGATGCAAATGTTTTAGTATTAACGTATTTTAATTTGTAGTGTAAAACATCTGCAGAAATTATAATAGACGTTTCCTTTTCCAATATAAGCCTTACCTCTGCCAGTAGAACTTAAATCGCACGCTGTATATAGAACTATTGAATTAATAAACTATTTTAATGCAATATTTTTTTTGCAGGTCTAAAAAAGAATGTGACGAACTAGAGGCACATTTTTTCGACGTTACTCGGATAAAAGTTGAATGGGAAGACGAAGAAGGCAAGGAAGACGCTGCGAATTTAAAAGAAGATTCCAAGAAAAAGCTACAAAAGTGTAATTTGTGTAGAGAGAAATTTTTCTCTTTAACCGAGTTGCAAAGCCATCACAGCAAGCAGCATCCTATTTTGGGAAAAAGGCGACCTGTGCCAAAAGAACGACCCGAAGCTATTTCGGTGCATTCAAGCGACAATAGCGAAGATGATGCCGCTAATTTATTTTTAAGCTCGGGTGATGATGACAGTGACGATGACGAAGACGAACTGGAGATTGTATTAGGTGATGACAACTCCGTTGCTACCGAGGAACTGAAAAAAATTTACGCTTCGGAACCGCAGACAGACCAAAGTTCTAGAAATTCAGATGTTTTTTGTGTAATATGCGATAACGGAAAGAAAATGACGCAACAGCAATTAACCCGGCACTACAAGAAACACGAAAAACTGTTTGCCAGTTTTAACGCGGAAACTTTTGCAAAGCTTAAACACGAACCTAAGATTGAGGATAATAGTCCACAGTACTATTGTCATATTTGCAAAGACAATAAGAAAATGGCTAAAAGCGATTTAAAAGATCATTATCAAGCTAATCACGATGTGAAAATTACCAACAAGAAACAGTTTTTTCGAAGAGCTCGTTCCAAACGTCCACGTTCGCCTAGACCTGAAGTATTCAGGTGTGAAATTTGCTCGGAAGAATTTGGAACCCAACAAAGTTTAGATAAACACTTCGAAGAGCATGACGATCAATATTCTTGCGACATATGCGAGACAGGTTTTAAGAAACTGATTGATTACACCTTCCACATGCAAGGCCATAGCGATGACAAGTTGTACAAGTGCCCGTTATGCCAGTTCGTTACGGATAAGGGTTATTTAGTAAAGTCGCATCTGTATTCGGTCCACGAACAGTTTAAGAAGTACAAGTGTGAAGTGTGCAGTAAAGGTTTTGCAATCTTTACACACTTCCAAGAGCACAAGTACTTCCACACAGGCGAAAAACCCTTCCAGTGCGACATTTGTGGGCAAAAGTTTATGTACACGAGATACTTAAACTCTCACAAGGTTCAAATGCACAAAAGTGTCCAAAAGGGTATCGAGTGCAAAATCTGCAAGAAAATGTATTCGCACAGGAACAGTCTCAACACCCACATGAAATCGCACACTGGTGTCGTATCTGTCTGCGACGTTTGTGGAAAAACATTCAGTAGCAACGAAAAGTTACGCCTCCATTACCGCATCCATACCGGCGAGAAACCGTACAAGTGTGATTATTGCGACAAAAGGTTCAAAACAAGTTCATACCGAGCGGAACACGAAAGAATCCATACTGGAGAGAAGCCGTACGAGTGTCCCTATTGCGGAAAAGGTTTTTCCCAGCGCACCAGCATGGTTATACATTCACGTGGCCATACCGGAGAAAAACCTTATTTATGTCATTTGTGTAACAAAGGTTTTGCTGCTAAATCTATGGTTACTATTCATTTAAAGTCTTGCAAGGGTGGCATTGGACTCCATATTGCGGATGATGATTAATCTTTTTATTTTTCTGGGGCGAGTAATGTTAATTAGTAAGGTTTGTTTTGTAGATTTTGACAAGAAATGTGTTGAATGTGTTGCTCTTTTAAAATAAAATTAATAATCAACCACAGTAGCACATACCTGCTACACAAATATAGCTGTATAGAATAAAAAGATAAGTTAGCGACGTGGACTAAATTATTTTAGCTGTTGTACTCAGATATATTCAGTTGAGAAAAAATATTTTAGAAATAAAAAGATTTAGCCTTCTTAAGTTTTTGATCTGCACGTTGATAGTTATATGAAATTAATTTTAAGTGTAAAAATAAAGTAAAACTTTAGGCAATAAATTCAGACAAGATATTAATAATAGTTGGGGTAAATAGACGGTTCTAGAACAGCTGTGCTTAAGATACCTACTTTACCGACGGAACTTGAAACACCGGGACTTTACCACCGTGAAGTTAGTTTCGTTACTTCACTGGTGGCACTGTACCTCCCCGATCAAAACCGAGTAAAACCAATTAAAAAAACGAGAAACCGACTAAAGCCTCGTCGAAGAAAACTTTTGGTCAGGGTAGACCGAACCCTCACCTTTGGGTACCATTGTGATGACATTCTCCTGTTTTACTTCCCTTATTTATCGTAATGTATATACAGTACTGTCAGTACTCGGTTTTAGTCGGTTTCTCTGTAACCGCTCAGCTGTTTTTCTGTAGCTAGTTACCTCTCTTTTAGTCGGTTTAACTTGCTTTTAGTAGGGAATGTAAAGGCCTACCAGTAAGGCACCGGCACAACGCTTCCGGCGGTAACATCTTGCCACTAAATTCTCGGTAGTTAAGTCCCATCTGTGAAGTCTGAATCTGAGACACAACTGCTCTAGAACGGGCTATCTATCTACACCCACTATTGATGTACACTCATTGGCTATTCATTTATTTGAAATTTTGTGGATATGACGCATGGTTACCTATCAGAATTAACTGCCGTACTCTCCAGCTGCCTTTTTCTGCTTTGCGTTAGTCAATTGTTTTGAATGCACCTCTCATATTTTGTTTAAAAACTTGCAAGTTAGAGTTAATTTCATTTCATTCCAAATTTTTAGTTTTAAATGTATTGTCCGTTATGGTTGTGAGTGCAGAAAATGTTTGCAAAAGTCGTAGCATTATTCGAAGACGACAGAAGTCAATGTTATATCTCTAACCAGTTAGGAATTGCACATTTTATTATATAGGGAGACTGGAGAATAAACACGCATGCCAGGATTGGGTCGTAATCGCAGCACGTTTGCAGGTGATTGCTGCTTTACCTTGGCGACTGTTCTCAGAAACCGTTACTCCATGGCTGTCCAAACCAGAAACGAAGTCAATCGTGTGCGGCGTGTCAATGTATTATATTGAGTAGCAGTTAGGAGAATATTAATTGAAAGTGTCTTACTGACAGCACGGGGCTCAGAATTAGAAAACTGCCTTCCGCCCAAGGTCATAAAAACGGACAAGCCCAGATTTAATCTCAAATCGTCAGATGGATGAGAACGAATAAGTAGGAGAGCGGTTGCAACCTGTAAATTTTCGCAGAAGATTGCGTTTGGCGGTTGGTTTGTCATGGTCTGCCCAAAGCTAACCACATGATGCGGTTACGACCTGATTCGTGCCTGCGTGTGTATTCTCCATCTTCTTAAATGATTTGTTTTTGATATAGCATTAACTTCTGACGTCTTCGAACAACGGTACAACGTTTTATACACCCACAGCCGTAATGAACGTCAAATAAATTTAAAAGAAAAATTGTTGTAGTGAAAACTCGAATTTGCAAGTTTTGAAAGAAAAATTTGCAACAAATTACCACGGATAGTAAGTTTTAACAATACAATCATGTACAAAACGGTTCAAAAAGCATTGAAAGGCAAGATAAGCCTGATACGCACCATATCTTGAAATAGAAAAAAACTAATAATACATTATCTACAGCGCAAGTTAGTTCAGGATTTTATAACGAGTTTCTTGTTTGGATAATTTAGATATTACTGTGTTCTGTGAAATTTTGATTCAAAAACGAATTTTTGAACGTTATTAATGAACAGAAGCAAATTTGGTTATAAACAAAAGCAACAACTATTCTTAGAAATGTTTTTTTTTTACTTTTAGGCTAAACTTAGTCTTAGCAATGGATTAAATATATCCGCCTAGTAATGCAGTTGTCTAATTTAGCCTTTTCGAGTTTTCTAGTTAAGTTGGTTTAGAATTCATAGCCTGTAATTTTAGTAATAGATATTTTTAATATGTAAGTGTGATTTTTATAATATCATCAAGTATACTTTAGACAAAAAAATAAAAGCCAATTATACTTATTTGGAATTTTTGTTATTTATTATTTCAACTAATATTTTAGGTACTAACTTATGTTTTTTTCCAGTGCCTCATTCATGACTTTTGGACAATTGGCAATATATTCGCAAAAGAGCTTAGAACCGGAAATTATGACCGTAACCGTAGAAGAAAGTGACGAATCGGTTCAGTATAGCGACGACTTACTGACAGAAGATATAGAAATTGAAAACCTTTCTCCTTCCATCGAAAGGAACGAAGAAAACAAGGTAGAATTATGGGAGGAAGTTGAAATAAACAAAGCTGATTATGAAGATATGAACTCGGAACTTACGACTAAGCAAATTAAAACTCGCTCTGAATCCGCGAAGAGAATATGCAGAATGTGTCAGTTTTGTGGAAAAAAAGTTACTAACATTAAGGTTCACATACAGCGGTGCCATGGGGATTTTAAATGTGAAAATTGCCAACTAACGTTTAAGGCCAAACAAGATCTAGAGTTACACGAAGAGCTGCATGGAAACAATCAATTTCCTTGTGAAATCTGCAAGCTGAGTTTCAAGAAAGCGTACGATTTTGCGATTCATTTCAGAGAGCATTCTGGATTAAAGACTTACAAGTGTCCTATATGTGCTTTTCGATCTGCATCCAGACCTTCCATGAAAATTCACATTAAACATCATGAGAAGGATTACAGATACTATTGCGAACTGTGTGGTAGGGGATTTATTAACAAGTCGGTGTATACTGAGCACGTGGAAGCACATTCGGGAGTAAAGAGGTTCCAGTGCGATATTTGCAATAAATCTTTCTTGTACAGTCGTTATCTAAAAGTGCATCGTAAGCTGAACCATAAAAAAATCTTGGAAGGGGTTGAAGAGATAAACGAATGTGATGTTTGCCATCGAAGATTTTCTTTTACGAAAAGTCTCATCCGACATTTAAGTAAGATACATGGCATTGGCAAGGATAACAGCGTACACTGTCCGCTGTGTTTGAAAAAGATTTCCAATCCATATAATTTAAAAATGCACATGAGAACACACACAGGCGAGAAACCTTTCGTATGCGAAACTTGCGGAAAAACATTTTCCAAAAAAATTTACCTCAAGAAGCATCTTCATTCGCACGAGATCTTGTTGGAAATCGAAAACCAGTCAAACGAAGACGATATGAACTTTCTAGTTGATTGATTCATTTGATTCTGTTTTGTATTTATATGCTAGAAATAAAGAAAGTTTATGGAATAATGGTTAGATACGGTGAATTATCACATTTGTTACTTTTAGTATTTAATACAGACCTTTACCATATTGATTTGCATTATTTTTTGCATGTTGCTGTAAAGAATGAGATTGTTCTTTCCAGGATATTTGACTTGTAAGTGGTATATCTGTTAATACTGTCAGTTTTAGTGAAGTACGTGGTACGTATAATTTATTTTGCGAGTGTTTTTTTTAGAACACCCAAGTCTAACAAACAGTTAAATTTAATGACTAAGAGTAATTAAAAACATTAAGACAAATGACACACGCGAGTTAGGATTAATTTAAAGTGGGGTCATTAACTAAACACTAATTGTTTAATTCTAGTTATTCATCATCAGACAAGGTATAAATATTTTAGGTTGGTGCTATCTGAAATCTACTTCGCGAGTACAGTAACGTACGGAAAGCCCATCAGTGGGAGCTCGAAAACTATAATCACAGACGAAGGCAGTTAAATTATAAGATATTTTGGTATTTTCATGACTATGTTGCTAAGAATATCTGAATACGTTTGCCATAAGACGAAGTCTTGAAATATTCTGACGAAACTGATAATTTTATATTTTTTTTATATGCTATTGTTGTCAAATAATTTAAGATTATTTTATGAAAGTAGGAGAACTGCATATTGGAAACACTGCAATCGACGTTAGGTGTTGTCACCTAGCTTTGACAGAAGATATCTCTGCAATCGAGGTTTGGTATAAAATATGTCTGCATTTGATTTTGTTTGTTTTTGAAAATATTACATGTAAAATTGTTTTAAATGGATGGAAACAAATTTACTACTTAACCTCGATTGTAAAGCCATCTTCTGGTGAACCTAGGTAGCAAAATAAAAAAAAAACAGTTAAATATAGGCCCCCCAACATGTTATCCTCCTGTTGGTATTTATAAGTGAACCCATCAGCAGAATGCCATGGCATAATCATTAGAAGATCAAAATGATTGAATTTTTGTATCATTTGATAGAGTAAAAATCAACTTTGAAAATGATATTTCTTATTTGCTACAAAAGCGTTTTTAATTTATTGTTCCCTGAATTAAAGAGCAACCTTTTTTCTCTTCTTTTTTTTCCGGTTTTTCGGCATCTATCATTTTCCGGTTCCCAAAGGTTTTCTCCATCTCTCTCTATTTCTCCATTCTCCATCCTATATACTCTTCTCTTCCAATGCTTCCGCTTTCTCCTTTCTCCAACATTTTCATCCTCTGAACATGGCCATACCACATCAATTGCATTTGTTTCACATATTCCACTATGTCTTCTTCTACCCCCATGATGTTCTTAATTGTTTCGTTGCTAACTCTGTCTAATTTTAAAATTCTTGCGGAGCTCTTTCAGTAATCTATTTTATTTCCCTAACTTTTAAATCCTTTTTTTTGTTTTCTCAATTAATTGCCATGATTTAGCTCTATATGTTGCTATACTTTTTACTATTTATTTATTTATTTATTCATCCAAAAGTTTACAAGCAAAATACATAACATATTAAATAACCTGTAAACCCTACCGAGATATAGAAATATCTGTGTGTAGGCTTGGGTACTTAGAAATAGAAACTTACATACTAAAAAGAGATTAACACTACTTAATTTTTAAGATGTGCACATCCCAACCATCATCTTAAAATTAATAGAATTTAATATAAATTTAACAGAAAAAACCTAAAATTCATAAATTTTTAGCAGTATAGTGTTATATATTTGTTTTTTCCTTTATTTGTTGATTGTTCCTGCCCCATAATACCGAATTGAGTAATCTAATGGCTTGTTTTCCTTTTATTATTCTGTCCGTCACTGTGCTGTCGGCCATACCATTTTCATCCATATGTACCCCAGGTATGTATAATGATCAAATCCTTTTATTGTTAATCTATTTTCAATTTCCAGATCTTCCGTTTTTTATCTTATTACCAAATATTCTGTTTTTGTCATATTTATTTTTCGTATTCGTCAGCTAATTTGCGCATCATATATTGTACGTTGTCTTTGTTCTGTGCTATACGGACTTGGTCGTCTCTAAAGTGTAGCGAATATAGGATGAGGTCGTCCATTTCGATTCCCATCTCTCTGCAATCATTTCACCACACCCTCAGTGCTTTGTCAACATATATTTTAAATAGAGTAGGTGAGATACTACACCCTTATCGTAATCCCTTACTTATTTTAAAACCCTTCGATAACTTATTTCCTAAATTCACGCTTAATATTTGGTTTTTGTATATATTTTGTACTGCTCGAATCAACATTGTATTAATATTCGCAAATTTTAACGTCTTCCAAAGTCTATGTTGTGGTACAGTACCGTACGTTTTTATGAGGTCGACAAATACTAAGTGTCGTTCTCTTCCGGTGTCAATCTTTTTTGTATAATTTGAGACAAAGTGAATATATTGTCCGTACATGATCTTCCTTCTCTGAATCCACTTTGTTGTTCTAATTCCTGTTTTTGGTATTGTTCTTGTATTTTAGTCTGCTTGTTACCAATATTTTTCAACAATTCTGGCATTCGTTTTTTTTTTGTGTATTGATTGTTATGTGTGGTTTTTTCCATTTGGGTGGTGGTGGTTCTTTATTTATTGTTTTAGATATTAGAGTTGCTCATAGTTTGGAGAGTTTGTTTGTGCCTTTCCGTTTTTTAATGTTTTCATTATCTTTGTTATTTGTTCCTCTGATATTTCTATATACGTGTCTTGTTGTATTTCTGTTTCTTCTTTTGATTGAAATTGGGCTCTGTTTTCCGTAAAAAGTCTTTGGTAATATTCTTCCCATTATTTTGTAGATATTAATGATAAGTTATATCGATTTCTTTTTTGGGTTTTAATGTTTTTTAGAAATTTCTACGTTTTGCCGGATCTTTTTCCTCCTATATGACTTCAATTCTCTACATTTCCTTTCCCATGTTTTATTGTTTTCCTCTATAACCATATTTTTTACTTTTCTCTATTTTTATCTTCTTTTTTATTTGTGTTAGGCCATTTTAGGTAGAGCTGTTTTTTATATCTTACTTCTTCTGGTATTTTGTCATTACTCTGTAAATTGTTTCCACGTTTTTTGTTCCTCTTGTATCCAGCTGCTTATTTTGCCGCTTCTGTGTTTTATGTGTCTGTACAATTCCATGGTTGTCATGTATTCGATTTCTCTTAGTTTTGCACTTAATCTCTCTCTATATAAATAACTCTTTCACCTGTCAAATTTTGTACTTGGTACTTTGGTTTTTGTTCTTTTTTTTTCATGTTGTTGTTCTGTGCATCTTTTATTTGTACCTCCGGGTGGAAACATAATCTTGGTGTTAATCAAGTGATGATCGCTACCGCACGCTACCCCTCTGTAAGCACGTGCATCCTGGACTCTCAATCGAGTGTACTGTCGAGTTATTATATAATCTTTTATAGATTCTTGTTGCCTTCTAGGATTACCCCAAGTAAAGGTGTGTATTTTTTTTATGATGGTAAAAGCCATTGTTAACTTTTAATTTTAATTGACTACACATCAGGCTCTGTCCATTATTATTTATTTCTTGTTTTCTAAATGGTTCTATTATTTTGTCGTTTTCTTTTCTACCTGTTCTGGCATTCCAGTCTCCTAGTATGACTAGTTCTCTCTTATCTCCTTTCTCATCCAATATCTCATTATACTTCTCATAGAATTCTTCTTTCATTATCACTTGGTCCATATACTGGAACAATAGTCGTTTTATATTAATTTTCTTATTCTTTTAGTTATTCCTTCCCAGTTCGTCACATTTTTTATCAACATCAACATTTTATCATAATGGATACTCCTCTCTTTGTCCTTGATTCTATTGGTACTCCGCTCCACAAATGTATATCGGGGCTGCGTTGTTCTATTCCTCTTCCTTTTTTTTGTTTCTGTCAGTATTAGGTAGTCCATATCTTTTTGTTCTCGTGATCGTGATTTCTTCCATTTTTCCATTTACACCTTCAACATTCTATGTTCCGATTTTCGTAGTCCTTTTCCTTAGCTTTATTCGTCGTCGGTTTGATTCGTTCGGCTTAGTCATATTGGGATTTTTAGCGGTTTAGGTTTTTTACGGATACGGGGGTGCTGACCAAACGCTCCAACCCTCAACCTGGAGGACCGGGCCAGTTTTTGTTTCACGATGAGTATTTTATTTCCTCACTACCCTTCGACACTGTTGAATTGAGCTTTCCCCAATTCCAATGGGGACGCACCTGATGTAGGTTACTGGCAACTTCCCACACGGGGATTTGAAATAAAGTATCGCATAGGCAAAGAAAGTCATAAGGCTTGGCCATTGAAATCAAAGCTCTTGTCGGAATTTAGTTCATTTGTCTACTGAACAATTATGAATTGCGTTTAGACATGAGTTTTGTATTTCCTGGCCAAGCCTTATGACTGTTTTGCTTATGAAACGCCAAAGCATTTTTATTTCGCTTTTTTGATCAATATAATACAAATAAATAACAAACGCTTAGTTATTCATTGAACAAAGCATAAATGTGGCTCCTCCTAGTTTGGCTGGGCCGCTATTAATAAAGGTTAGCACAAGACTAAATAAGAGTCCCGAGTTGGCGCGGTTAGAATGCCCGTTAGTCGAGTACGATCAGCAGAGTTAAGCACAGCTCTGCCTGGTCAGTACTTGGATGGGTGTCCGAAAGCCGAGTCAACACGGCACTTGGTGCTCTCGAAATGACAACTTAATAGGTGGTCCCGGATGTCGCATTAACAACGCGGCAGTCGTTAGTGGGGTTGAAATCCCCCACGAAGTATAGATGGATGAGTAAATGGACGAGTGTGTAATACCAAGGATTTGGCGTAAGCTGAGGGGGCGTAGTGTTTAAAGGTCCAAAGGACTCCACTACCCTCCGGAACATAGCAATAAGCCAAACCTGGAGTGAATGGGCCTCATTGGCCCGCCCGAATAATTTATTATTAAAGTTATGAATACCTTTCAGAATCAAGCAAGATTTTTACTTGCCCTTTAATTAATTAAGGTAGTTTGTGTGTAATTAAGGATAACGAAATCAAAATAGGTTGAAACCGTTTACAGCAACTTCAGGTGTTAGGTTAGGGAATACGGGGTTAGTATTTATCGATACCAGATTCTGAATTACATCGGATTGTACTACAGAATTAAGACTGGCAATGGTGCTAGCTAAATTCTCCTTTTTAGTTGCCTGGTCTAGGTGCTAGTGACGGGAGTTGGTCGGGTCGGATTGGTTGTAGACTCAAAGTTTATTGAATCTAGTAGCTGGTCTGGTTGTAGTCGACTCACCATTCGGCGGACTCGCTTTAGTTCCGGTTGTTGTCAACTCGAAAATTAGTTCTTCCATTCCGGGATGTTGTTTTTATACCTTCAATCTTCATCCTCTGGGTCATGGGAGTCGTTATAGTGGGAACTGTTCTTGAAGTGGGGAACGCACGGTCTTGTCTCGTGTCTCGTAGTAGTGGCGACACCAGAGCCTTTATTTGTAGACCAATAAATAATCGCCGTTTTGAAATATAATGCTTGTTCATATACATGAGGGCCGTATAGAATAGGAATATTATAAACATTTTTGTGATAATCAATATATTTTTCAAAGGCTGTTGTTTCTCTGTCAAAGTTGACTATCGCATCTAAAAACCAAATGTACATTTACCAATTCAGGTGATGCCACTGTATTCTGCTGATGGTTTTACGTAACAATACCAAACTTTTATATTTTTCAGACTATATCAGGACCGGTGTGGCAACTATATTTAGATACATTTAATAACCATGAACATATCAAACTCTCTTATCATTAAATCGTCGTCGAATTTTTATAGTTTCCAAGATAATTTCGAAAATTAAAGTGAGTACTCTGTGAAAGAAACCCAGGTCCTTTACCCACTATTTTAACTTATGTATTTTTACATTATTATTGATTAAATTCAATGTGCAGCTTTTTTATAAAAAAGAATTCTAGACGTTAACTAAAACAAGTAGCCAAATCGTTGTGTAACATATTTTTTTTCTTTCAGAAGAGCTGATTCAAGCGTTAAACTAGAAGAATTAATCAATTATGAAGAATTAATGAAATCCGCATCACCGAAGAAAAGAAGACAGAAACGTATATGGTCGTGTAGAAAATGTAACGAAGTGTTTAACACGTCTAGAAAATTACGAGATCATCGAAAAACTCACCGTAAGGAGGAAAACGACACGCAGTATAACTATAAATACGATGAAAATCGGGATCTCTTTGTTTGTTATACATGCGACGTGGAGATGGATAATAAGGATGAAATCGAGAAACACGTGTTAATACACGAAGAAAAATTTATGTGTGATGGTTGCAGCAAGACTTTCGTGAAACCGTACGAGTACTCGTGTCATTTGTACAATCATGATAAGTCTAAAGGATTTCAATGCCCATTCTGTAAATACGCCACAAGTAGACGTACAGCTATTATGATACACATCAACACTTACCACCTGCGTAAATTTATATATACTTGCAAGCTTTGTGGCAAAGGATTTAACGATTGTGTACTATATAAGGAACATAGTAACATACACGAGGGTATAAAACCATTTCAATGCGTAGTGTGCACTAAAGATTTTGCATTTTCTAGTTATTTAACATCTCACCAGATTCGTAACCATAGAGTTACAATAGACGGCGTTATTGGCGTTAATCAGTGCCACGTTTGCTGTAAACGTTTTAGTCGAAAAAATACGCTGCAGAGTCACATGAAACGACACGAAAATTTGAACGAGAAGAAGGTGCACGAGAAAAAACATTTGTGCGACATTTGCGGAAAAGGGTTTGCTCGCACTGAAAAATTACGTATACACTATAGAGTTCACACAGGTGTTAAACCTTATACCTGCTCCTATTGTGCCAAGAGTTTTACCAAGAAAGATTATTTGATTATGCACGAGCGGGTTCACAGTGGCGAAAAACCATATTCTTGTGAATATTGTGGAAAATGCTTCAATCAAGGTGCCCCTTTGAGATTGCACATTAGAAGCCACACCGGTGAAAGGCCTTATGTATGTCATCTTTGCAATACTGGGTTTATATCGAGGGGTGTTCTTAATTTACACTTTAGAAGTTGTCCTGGAAGTTCGGCATGAATAAAATTTTTAACCGAATTATTTTCGTTTTATAAAATAGAACAAAAAAATCACACAAAATAAATTCCATTAGATTAAAAGTAAAACGATTTTGATTTTTTTGTTATAAAAAAGAGCCGAAATGTTTTTTTTTAAATTAACTCAGAAGTGAAATCTGAATAGCATGTATATATTATTAATGATTCTTTAGGTTAGGCCGCATTTTCGTTTGAGAGGTTTTCCCAAATTTTTTTCATAATTTAATTTAGGACGTTACTCTTACAACTGCAGTTACTTAATGTAATGCTTATTATAAAAACTGTACAAGATTTTGAATTTCAGTTTTTTATTTCATCTTTTTATCGTTTTTCTACTAGTCTATTAAGAAAACTAATCTAATCTTGCCCTATCATCATCTAATTTGACTAGGGAGGCAGCGAAGTAGATTAATTTTCAAAGTATATAGGTAGTTTTTCTGTACATTGATTTAAATATAAGTTTCTAATAATGAATAATGTAGCAAAGTATCTTAAATAATAAAAAACAAATTTTATATTTTTTTGTTGTTGATGCAGAATTACAGCAGTGTTTGGTAATGTAAATTTAAAGGTTTGTGGAATAATAATGTAAATGTTGGGTCAGCAAGTATGCCAAACGTGGATGAGTTTGGTAGTCTCGTTTTCTTTACTTATTTGACGCGTTTAAATAATCAAGAGCGGCGGTAGCTCAGTGGTAAGCGCTCGGGCTACCAATGCAGCGGATCCGAGTTCGATCCCCGGCCCGGTCGTTCCTCCTCGCAAGGCAACGGGAAGCCAGCGAGGTGGATTTTTCCCCAGGAAAACGTCTCTGGAGATGAAGTGCATGCACTTCCTGTGGTTCGGAGCCCACGTTAAACTGTAGGTCGCCTATGTCTGTCTGTGAAAATTATCTATCGCCGCACACCAAACACAGACATAGGAGAGAGGTAGCCAACGCCCTGAATAGGGTTAGGTATAGGTGTTACAGGAGCACCGCCATGCTCGCTAAAATCTAAAAACTGTCGGAGGAGAGAAACATGCAGTTTCTAAATATGAATTTGGTGTTAGTTGCCAAAGGGGATGGGGAACCTTTGAACTGTTAACAGAGCGCCTCAACGCGATTTATAAAGAATCATAATACACCGGTCAACATGACAAGACGCAAAGATTTAGTCGTGGTTATTGCAATAAACTAATAACGGCATATGGATCGTTTTAAAGAACTTTTCGGTTACTGTTAATATTCAAATGAGCAATTCACAAAAAAATAGATGAATCTAGCCCCTAGGCGCCAAACTAATGCACGTATGCGGCTGCTTTGTCTAACGTTCATGGGTATTGCGATTGCGCGATTAAGTTCCGTAGTAGCACTTCCGCTTACAGGCGGCGCAGATCAAGAATTAGGCAATTCAGAACCCTTAGTCATCAGCATGGCGGCTGCTGGCACACAGCAAAGTAAATTAAATTCATCTAAAAACACTCCCACAACAAATGTAAACAGACTCTGTGTCTCTGTTCAGACGGTGGGGATGTAACCCTTAGATGTGATTGGAGGCATATGTTGTCACGATATTAAATCCTAGTGCCGGCTGCTTTTTTTCAATGCTAATTCTCTAATAAAGTAACGTACATGGGTTTTTATATAATTTTTATTGTGTACATGGTGGTATGCTACTTAAATGTGACTGGGTATACTACAATAAAGTTAAACTAAATCGACGCGTACATTGAATGGGAGTGGTGGTAGCTCAGAGGTTAGGCGCTTAGCCCCTAACGCTAAAGGTCTAGGGTTCGATTCCCCGCCGAAGCCATGCAGCAATAAAAATGTATGCCGCAACCCGCCACTCACATTCTCCAATCTGCTGTAGGCAGTAGTGGGGTCTTAATGCCTGAATCCTTCTCTGATATTTAGTCGTTCGGATTCGACGTTAAACTGTAGGTCCCCCGTACTCCACCTTAACGCTAAGGAGAGTACGTGGCAGAGAAGAATGCCGGTGCCCAGCAGTGGGACGTAATGGCTGATTGCGACATGGAATGCTAGCAAAGGTATCACCTACAATTGCCAACCTCGGAACAAAAATATTTATAAATACCGTCGCCGAGTTAATTTGTGTCAGTTAACTGACGCACAGATCAACGCAGACAGCGATATTAATATAATCATTTTAGCGCCGCAATAGTGTGAAAAGGTGTAAAATAACCTAGGAACATACACAAACTACAAAATAAGTAATATGTGGAACATATTTTCGATCATTGTTGTATCAATAAAAATGGTGCGTTTGAAAAAACTAATACAGAGGCGATATTATATTATCTGGACCCACGGTGTAGCCATTTGCTTGACACTTTGGTATTTCCATTTGTTCTCGCCGCTTTTTAATTCTTCTTTAAAACTAAACTTGTAATTATTTATTAGTAGCAACACTTTTCACCTTTGACTGGTGAGCATCGAAACACTTTCCATTTTTACAAAATTGTATATTGACGATACGACTGCGTAGATGTGAAATAAAATGTTTTCAAAAACTGACTACCCGTTCATGATTAATAGTAGGTAACCAATCATGATATTTCCAATTTTAGCATTGGGCGGTGGTCCTTCTAAATTACTTTTCTGGTATTCGTTAAGCCGGCCGTTTTCGCATTAAGAAATATATCTGAAAGATAAGCGGCCCAGTTTACATATTAAGATTTTGAAACAAAATTTTCGACCAGACGAGATTACGTAGGGGATTAATGCTAATTGCTTCAAGCGGCCGAGTTTACAATCGCCGAATCTAAAGTAGCGGCTGTATTAATTCCCTCACCGTACTTTATATAGATGTCTTTCAGGTCATCTATCAGCATTCAAATTCATTCGAATTCAAGTAAAAACAAAAACATAACTTAAAAAACACAACAGTTTAACACACAAGTAACTTAATACCAGATAAGCTATCGGCATCAGTGGGAACTGGCAGGGTATCAGTTTACCAGTGGCAAACTGACACTGACACTGTTAGTTTATCACTGATGATTAACGAAATACGTATCTGGTATAAAGTTACTTGTGTGGAAGGGTGCTCTCTTTCAAATTTAATTAAAATCATTGGTTAGTTATGATAAATAGGCACAGTTTTTTTTATTACTGAGTTAGACAGTTGACGCAAATAAAGCTGAGTGTTAACTGTTCAAGATCTGTCAATTTTGGAAAACTAATTTTAGTCGTAGTGTTCCATTATATTACTATTTGAGAAAGTGGTTTAACAGCTATTTAGTGTAAGCTATAGAAAGAAGTTATGTGACTGGAGTAATTACATAATATTACGTTACTTAATAAATAAAAATTAAGTAAAGAGCGTAATTTATAGTCTATAAAATGTGACAAACAAAATGATTTAGTTTAATGTGGGTTAAACTAGATTGTGTCTTTTTTCTTGGTAATGCAAAGATGTCTTGATCTGCTGTCCCCCCGTGCATATGACCAATACCAGCGACACCTATCGGTGAGTCGCAACGATTTTGGTGTAAACCAAGAGTAAATGCTGACAGTAAACATCGTTTGTATTGTTATTGCTTATATGTTTAGCTTTAAGTAATGAATATTGTTAAAATTAAGCTTATTACTTATTTATTCATATATGTATCGTTACTGTCTATGTTAAGCACAGATTTCGGTATTGGTTGTCACTACTCTTCATACCAGAAGTGGGGCTGATGATCATTTACACGAGGCGGTTGTCATGAAGCCATAATAGTATTTATCAAAAGTGCGCACTTAAAATCTGTTTTTTTTTAGTGGTTATGGAACATGATCTTATGATCGTAAACCTGCAATTTGTATGCTATTTACTAATGAAATATATGTGTATGTTTTAGGTCAGCGGAGATGTCAAGTTTAAAACAAACCATGGCAAAAAGTACCATATCAGCATCATCACCTCAGCTTAGTTTTACGAAACAAAAAAGTAACCACAATATTGAGCAGTGCGAAGTACGTCTTGGCTGGGATCCTTTGTTAATGCCAAAACAGGAAATTGATCAAACTAAGCTACCTTCATCAATGATTAGTTTAACCGCTACGAGAAAAACGGCAGCGGAAGTTTTTATTACAGCTGCTACTTCGTTATCGACAGATACAGCGTCTGTGGAAGTCGATACCAATAACATATTGCCGCATGCAAGGGCAAAATATAAATGTCCAAACTGTTCAGAAAAGTTTTGTTCATACATTAAACTAACAAAACACAAAATGCAGGAGAAGTTAAAACCCCAGGGTAACCAAGATGATGATGATGATGATGGCAATTATAGCGAGGGTGATAATTACGACGACGATGATTTTGTGCTTGATACTGTTGACATACTTACCGGTGTGGAACAAGACAGAGAGAACGTTGACAAAATTTTGCAACATAAGTATACGTGCTCTATATGTTACGACACTTTTATCGGCGAATTGGATTATGAGAATCACATGAAGTTTCATTTGGAATTATCTCAAGCCAATGATAAACATAAGAATAGTGCGGAACCGATTGCATTTGATACAAATTCACCTTCATGTGAAAATACTGCTGCAATACCCGAGTCTTCTCAATCATGTAGTCTACCAAAAGAATTTGGAACCCAACAAAGTTTAGATAAACATTTCGAAGAGCACGACGATCAATATTCTTGCGACATATGCGAGACAGGTTTTAAGAAACTGATTGATTACACCTTCCACATGCGAGGCCATAGCGATGACAAGTTGTACAAGTGCCCGTTATGCCAGTTCGTTACGGATAAGGATTATTTGGCAAAGTCGCATCTGCATTTGGTCCACGAACAGTTTACGAAGTACAAGTGTGAAGTGTGCAGTAAAGGTTTTGCAATCTTTCCACACTTCCAAGAGCACAAGTACTTCCACACAGGCGAAAAACCTTTCCAGTGCGACATTTGTGGAAAAAAGTTTATGTACACGAGATACCTAAACTCTCACAAGGTTCAAATGCACAAAAGGGCCCAAAAGGGTTTCGAGTGCAATATCTGCAAGAAAATGTACTCGCACAGGAACAGTCTCCACACCCACATGAAATCGCACCTTGGTGTCGTATCTGTCTGCGACGTTTGTGGAAAAACATTCAGTAGCAACGAAAAGTTACGCCTCCATTTCCGCACTCATACCGGCGAGAAACCGTTCAAGTGTGATTATTGCGACAAAAGGTTC
The DNA here is from genome assembly GCA_958336395.1 of Ctenicera cuprea. Taxonomy (NCBI): domain Eukaryota; kingdom Metazoa; phylum Arthropoda; class Insecta; order Coleoptera; family Elateridae; genus Ctenicera; species Ctenicera cuprea. Next base: position 38,640,506 of record OY284495.1, on the reverse strand, counting down.
AAAACAAGTTCATACCGAGCGGAACACCAAAGAATCCATACTGGAGAGAAGCCGTACGAGTGTCCCTTTTGCGGAAAAGGTTTTTCCCAGCGCACCAGCATGATTATACATTCACGTGGCCATACCGGAGAAAAACCTTATTTATGTCATTTGTGTAACAAAGGTTTTGCTGCTAAATCTATGGTTACTATTCATTTAAAGTCTTGCAAGGGTGGCAGTGGACACCATATTGCGGATGATGATTAATCTTTTTATTTTTCTGGGGCGAGTAATTATAATTAGTAAGGTTTGTTTTGTAGATTTTGACAAGAAATGTGTTGCTTTTTCAAAATAAAATTAATAATCAACCACAGTAGCACATACCTGCTACACAACTATAGTTGTATAGAATAAAAAGATAAGTTAGCGACGTGGAATTAAATCATTTTAGCTGTTGTACTCAGATATATTCAGTTGAGAAGAAATGTTTTAGAAATAAAAAGATTTAGCCTTCTTAAGTTTTTGATCTGCACGTTGATAGTTATATAAAATTTAATTTAAGTGTAAAAATCACTTAAGTTACATTATTTGTGGAATTGAGAATGAACTGTAAGCAATAAATTGAGACAGAAGATATTAATAATAGTTAGGGTAAATAGACGGTTCTAGAACAGCTGTGTTGAAAAAAACTTTTGGTCAGAGTAGACCGAACCTTCACCTTTGGGTACCATTGTAATGACATTCTCCTGTTTTACTACCCTTATTTATCGTAATGTACAGTACAGTACTGTCAGTACTCGGTTTTAGTCGGTTTCTCTTTAACCGCTCAGCTGTTTTTCTGTAGCTAGTAACCTGTCTCTTAGTCGGTTTAACTTGCTTTTAGTGGGCCAGCAAGTATGCCAGACGTGGGTGAGTTTGGTAGTCTCGATTTCTTTACTTATTTGACGCGTTTAAATAATCAAGAGCGGCGGTAGCTCAGTGGTAAGCGCTCGGGCTACCAATGCAGCGGATCCGAGTTCGATCCCCGGCCCGGTCGTTCTTCCTCGCAAGGCAACCAGGAAAACGTCTCTGGAGATGAAGTGCATGCACTTCCTGTGGTTCGGAGCCCACGTTAAACTGTAGGTCGCCTATGTCTGTCTGTGCAAATTATCTATCGCCGCGCACCAAACACAGATATAGGAGAGAGGTAGCCAACGCCCTGAATAGGGTTAGGTATAGGTGTTACAGGAGCACCGCCATGCTTGCAAAAATCTAAAAACTGTCGGAGGAGAGAAACATGCAGGTTCTAAATATGAATTTGGTGTTAGTTGCTAGAGGGAATGGGGAACCTTTGAACTGTTAACAGAACATTTCAATGCGATTTATAAAGGATCACAATACACCGGTCAACATGACAAGACGCAAAGATTTAGTCGTGGTTATTGCAATAAACTAATAACGGTATATGGATCGTTTTAAAGAACTTTTCGGTTACTGTTAATATTCAAATGAGCAATTCACAAAAAATACATGAATCTAGCCCCTAGGCGCCAAACTAATGCACGTATGTAGTTGCTTTGTCTAACGTTCGTGGGTGTTGCGATTGCGCGATTCAGTTCCGTAGTAGCACTTCACGCTTACAGGCGGCGCAGATCAAGAATTAGGCAATTCAGCACCCTTAGTCATCAGCAGGGCGGTTGTTGGCGCCCAGCAAAGTAAATTAAATTCATCTAAAAACACTCCCACAACAAATGTAAACAGACTCTGTGTCTCTGTTCAGACGGTTGGGATGTAACCCTTGGATGTGATTGGAGGCATATGTTGTCACGATATTAAATCCTAGTGCCGGCTGCTTTTTTTCAATGCTAATTCTCTAATCAAATAACGTACATGGGTTTTTATATAATTTTTATTGTGTACATGGTGGTATGCTACTTAAATGTGACTGGGTATACTACAATAAAGTTAAACTAAATCGACACGTACATTGAATGGGAGTGGTGGTAGCTCAGAGGTTAGGCGCTTGGCCTCTAACGCTAAAGGTCTAGGGTTCGATTTCCCGCCGAAGCCATGCAACAATAAAAAACTATGCCGCAACCCGCCACTCACATTCTCCAATCTGGTGTAGGCAACCGTGGTGTCTTAATGCCTGAATCCTTCTCTGATATTTATTCGTTCGCATTCGACGTTAAACTTTAGTTCCTCCGTACTCCACCTTAGCGCTAGGGAGAGCACGTGGCAGAGAAGATGCCGGTGCCCAGCAGTGGGACGTAAAGACTGATTGCGACATGGAATGCTAGGAAAGGTATCACCTACAATTGCCAACCTCGTAACAAAAATATTTATAAATACCGTCGCCGAGTTGATTTTTGTCAGTTAACTGAAGCACAGATTACGTAGGGGATTAATGCTAATTGCTTCAAGCGGCCGAGTTTACAATCGCCGAATCTAAAGTAGCGGCTGTATTAATTCCCTCACCGTACTTTATATAGATGTCTTTCGGGTCATCTATCAGCATTCAAATTCATTCGAATTTAAGTAAAAACAAAAACATAACTTAAAAAACACAGCAGTTTTCCACACAAGTAACTTAATACCAGATAAGCTATCGGCATCAGTGGAAACAGGCAGGGTATCAGCTTACCGGTGTAAACTGACACTGACACTGTTAGGGTATCACTGATGATTAACGAAATACGTATCTGGTATAAAGTTACTTGTGTGGAAGGGTGCTCTGCCTTTCAAATTTATATAAAATCATTGGCACAGTTTTTTTTATTACTGAGTTAGACAGTTGACGCAAATACAGCTGAGTGTTAACTATTCAAGATCTGTCAATTTTGTAAAACAAATTTTAGTCGTGGTGTTCCAGTATATTACGATTTGAGAAAGTGGTTTAACAGCTATTCAGTGTAAGCTATAGAAAGAAGTTATTTGACTGAAGTAATTACATAGTATTACGTTACTTAATAAATAAAAATTAAATAAAGTGAGCATAATGTACAGTCTATAAATGTAATGTATAAATAAATAAATAAATAAAAGTATAAATGTTTTAGTTTGATTTGGGTTAAACTAAATTGTGTCTTTTTTCTTGGCAATGCAAGTCTGCTGTCCCCCCGTGCATATGACCAACATCAGCGACACCTATCGGTGAGTCGTAACAATTTTGGTGTAAACCAAGAGTAAATGCTGACAGTAAACATCGTTTGTATTGTTATTGCTTATAGGTTTAGCTTTAAATAATGTATATTGTTAAAATTAAGTTTTTTTTTATAGATTACTTATTTATTCGTACATGTATCGTTACTGTCTATGTTAAGCACAGATTTCGGTATTGGTCGTCACTACTTTTCATACCAAAAGTGGGGCCGACGATCATTTACACGAGGCGGTTGTCATGAAGCCATAATGGTATTTATCAAAAGTGTGCACTTGAAATCTGTTTTTTTTGTGGTTATGGAACATGATCCTATTATCGTAAACCTGCAATTTGTATGATATTTACTAATGAAATATATGTGTATGTTTTAGGTCAGTGGAGATGTCATGTTTAAAACAAACCGTGGCAAAAAGTACCGTATCAGCATCACCACCTCAGCTTAGTTTTGCGAGACAAAAAAGTAACCACAATATTAAGCAGTGTGAAGTACGTCTCGGCCGGGATCCTTTGTTAATACCAAAACAAGAAATTGATCAAAATAAGCTACCTTCATCAATGATTAGTTTAACCGCTACGAGAAAAACGGCAGCGGAAGTTTTTATTACAGCTGCTACTTCGTTATCGACAGATACAGCATCTGCGGAAGTCGATACCAATAACATATTGCCGCATGCAAGGGCAAAATATAAATGTCCAAACTGTTCAGAAAAGTTTTGTTCATACATTGAACTAACAAAACACAAAATGCAGGAGAAGTTAAAACCCGAGGGTAGACAAGATGATGATCATGATGATGATGATGGCAATTATAGCGAGGGTGATAATTACGACGACCATGATTTTGTGCTTGATACTGTTGACATACTTACCGGTGTGGAACAAGACAGAGAGAACGTTGACAAAATTTTGCAACATAAGTATACGTGCTCTATATGTTACGACACTTGTATCGGCGAATTGGATTATGAGAATCACATGAAGTTTCATTTGGAATTATCTCAAGCCAATGATAAACATAAGAATAGTGCGGAACCGATTGCATTTGATACAAATTCACCTTCATGTGAAAATGTTGCTGCAATAACCGAGTCTTCTCAATCATGTAGTCCACCAAAAGTCACGTTAAGGCTAAAAAATAAATCACATAATTTGAAAGGAAACCTTGTGGTAGAAATAGCCGAAAATTGTATAGCATCGGGTTCTCAACCAACGGATAAAGTTTCAAATCACAGCTTATTGTCAACAGATGAAGTTAGGGCCAAGATAGTTCCAGTTGATGTAGCTTTACCTTCCAATGGAAACACTGCAATTACATCGGTTCCTACAAGACCAGTTGCAAAAAACCGAAAAGCGATAACAGCAGAATTTCGAACAGTACCTATAATTCCTATAGGGCAATGCACTTGTCCTTTGGAGAAGTTGAAATCCACATGTGATTTTTGCTTAAATGGTCCAAAATATATATGTGGTAATTGCAAGGAAGAATTTAAAACACATTTATTGTTGGAGACGCACGTCAGAGACATTCATAAATCAGCAACACGCTTTTGTCAAGAATGCGGTCGTGGTTTTAGCAGAAGTTCTTCCTTAAAACAACATATGAATCGTCATAAAGGGCTATTCACTTGTTATCTATGTGTAAGCAGCTTTAAGGAAAAACACGAGTTTGAAGAACACATTTTGACACACAGAATAAAGTGTGATCAGTGTGACATGATATGTTCTAACAAAAATGAGTTGAGTGGACATATATTAGAAGTTCACAAGGGTGTAACCTATACTTGCGGAGATTGTAGTAAAACATTTAAAAAATATTCTTTACTAAAAGTTCATAGGCACCGATATCACCGAATGGGTGAATATAAATGCAAAGAATGTGACAAAATTTTCAAGTCGTTGAAATTATACCACGATCATACATATAGGCACAGACTAAAAAAACAAGTAATATGTGAACAATGCGGAAGAGAGTTTGCATCAGCATTATATCTGAAAGCTCACAGGATGGCAATGCATTTAAAGAAAAAATACACATGCAAAGTTTGCAAAAAGGAATTTAGTTCTACTGCTGGAAGAATGAATTGCCAAAACAAACATGCTGGAATTGCAAAATACAAATGTGACATGTGTGAGAAAGCCTTTTATTATTACGCTAGCCTCGTTATTCATAAAAGAACACACACAGGTGAGAATCCGTACTTTTGTTTCGTGTGTGAACGAAGGTTTTACAGTACTCAAATGCTATTCAAACACGGTTTAAGTCATGGGATTCCCGAAAAAGAACTAAGACAGAGATTGAAAACCGCATACCAACCTGAAAAGCAGAAATAATTTTTCTGGGATGTTTTATGAGGAATATCTGTAATAATGGAATTTACAGACAATTAATTAAATAGTTTTTAAACGTTTCTTATTACGAAGAGTAGTTTTAGTAACATTTTATAATAGTAACATACAAACACTTTTGTTTGTATCATGTTTTCATTTTGCTTTTATTTTTATATTGTAACGCCGTTTGAATCGGAGTACTGTAATTATTAGAGTAGAAATCCATCTTAAAGTGCAGTTGGATATGATACGACGAAAAAAAGGAGACACAAAGTCTTCTCCACAGAAAAATTGTTTAATCAACAAAACATCATCATTGCAACATGTTTCGGCCAAACACACAAATACAAATTGGCCATCATCAGGCTATAATTGAACAACAAATTTTATACATTAGACAATTTGAAAAAGTAAAAGTACAACAGTCGTTACCTAATAAAAGTTAAAACATCATAAAATATTTGGTTAAAAAATTTTGTTTCTTATATTAACAAAACTCCTACCAAAACGTCCCAAATGTAAATTTGCACTTAATGCCTAACCCCCTCATATTAAGAAGGGGGAGGAAAATCCCCACAAAGGGAAAACCAAATAGAAAAGAATCTCTTGAAAAATACTCGACTACATCTAACAAAATTTGCAAAAGGAAAGAACAAAATGGAGACCAAATAGTCTGTACATCAACCTATGAGAATAAAGAAACCACTCAACACTAAAAAGCAACTCGACTAATAGTTTATACATTTGACAATAGATGGCATTTCCGGAATAAATTCGTTTACAACTTTAAAATTCTGATCAAAATTAGTTTTTGAAATTTCGTAATTCTCAAAAGTACAAAGACTATAAAATTTATCCAGGTTATGTAAAACCTCCACTTTGCAACTTGGATCAAAAACATGTCCAGTTTCCAGTATATGTTGTGAAAAAGCCGAATTAATACTGTACAATTTTTCTGTCAGAAGACTTTGTGACTTTTTTTTCGTCGGATTACTGTAACTAGAATATAGAATATTATTGAAATCAAACTAGATTAAATTTTGATACAATTTATTACATAATAAAATATTTCATTAGTTAGTTACTTGTATAGTTCATAAACTTATACACAGTAGATAAATGTGTAAGAATAATACATGTTTTAATACGGAACACTTTTGGCCCGTTTCTTTAATTTACATCATAGTTCATCCAAAGCAGCTTTCCTTATATCGAGTTGTGTTCGGAAAAGGGAGCTATCTTAGTTTATAGCTTATAGTTGCGAGATATGTCACTTCAATTAAGTATATAAGTGTTATTGGGTGAATTTTGGAAAACTTTTATTGTAGTGTACAGATTATGTTTTAGTATGCTACAGAATTGGGTAAATGATTCAATAGTTAATTAGCTACGGACTGTATTTATTATACTAAAGTAATCAAAAGAAAACTCGCAGTCGGCGCCTGTGATTAGTTTGTACAATTCGTGAACCTGTTATCGTTCACGCGGCGCGGTTTTAATTTCACTAGAATTTCCAATATTTAATCTTTCCAAACAATTTGAAAAGATAGCTAGTCTGATAATAGCGATTGCTGCCTGAATATTGTCAGGAAAGAAATCCCCTCCTTGGGCCTGTCGACACTGATTGTGGACATGAGAAAGTGAAACGATATTGCCTTCCTAGAGCCCAGTTCCCTAGTTCCTGATGCCTACAACCACACCACTTCTTTCTAAACGACACCTTCACTTGTCTTTCGATGGCCTCCAACCACCCAGTGTATTGCCTAAGCAGATTTTATAATCCTATGAGCACCTTCAGCATAGTGACTGAGACGCAGGCATATTTATAGCCGCGGCTAGGGGCGCATACCTACCTATTCCAAATCGAATGTACCATCGCGCAAGCGTTAGGGCTAATTACTCACTCATTTCTCTATGGTCCAATTAGGAGGACCTTGAATCTCTTCGAAGAGAGCTGGATGTACCAGTTCAAATTATGCGAACTGTTCACGCCGTTCACCTATATGAGCGTCCTTGGTTACCCCACCAGATAATGTACACAGAGCCAATGTAGGGGCCATCACAACCGCCTCTGTTAAACGTGACGGCACCAGCGGTAGTCTTAATCTACCATGGCTTTCCTCTGACCGGATTGAGTTACACGATTGATATCCATCATGGATTGAGCTATGCTTCATCAGCGCGTTGAAACGAGAACAAACTATCGTACATCAGGATGCGAGCCCCAGTCCCCACTGGTAAGAGGACATTGCCTGAATCGCTACTGATTTTGCAGCTCACTCTCCAGCCGCAAAAAGTGCACAAGTTTGCCACTGGCACTACGAGTCTTAAACTTTGACCTGCAAATCCTCTGCGAACTTGCACTTGGTCCCCATGGCACCAGTCAAGAAAGTCACTGGTTGGACTTTTCGGAACAGCCGAAGCTGTGAACTGTAGACTTATCACAGTTTCGGTCTTGGTCACTTACGCACCGGCCGCCGGCCAGGTTGTGAACTGTTGTGATTATTATGACGTCGGGAAACGGACCTCCTTGGGTCGACACGTTGATTATGGGCGTGAGAAGGTGAAGTGAAACCTCACTCCTAGGGCCCAGCTCCGCAACGCCAGCATACACGCCACTTATTCCTGTATTGCACCTACTCCTGCTTATCGATGGTCTATAAACACCCAGTTTACCGCCTAGGCAGATTTATAACCGGTAGGGTCTCCTAAACGCAGTGACTTGGACGTAGGCATATTAATATACCTGACTAAGGAGTTCAGGTGTTTAGCGTCCGCACTGGGCGCTAATAAGCACTTTACCAAGTTAAAATCACGTGACAAGTGACAGGCACAACGCCGACCCGGCGTAATGTCTTTGTTGATGCGTCTGACTGAAGTGAGGGTTCTTGATCATTCCGCCGACAATGTCACAGGGCGCATGAGTTAATGTGATTGAATTTTTTTATCTGACGTCTCGTCCTGCTACCTTATCTAGTCTTCACTTTACGGCTATAGTTTATTTTTATCTATATTTTAATTAAAGAAACATGATACTATGAATAATGTTTATTTTGTATGCTATTAATTTTATTTAATGGAAATATTCAACTCAAAATTAAACCATAGACAAACAAAATAAAATAGCAGTGCGAGTTATCATATAGAAATTTAAAAAAAATGTGGAATGTACCACGTAGCGTACTTTTTGTCATTTTAAAAGTAAATACCTCGCGTAATAATCAAAAGTTATTTATAGTTGTGTAGAGCTACCTACCGTTTTTTGTATAGCTTTTTTTCTATTTTGGGTAATTTAAGAGACGAGAGGGATGAACACGGTATTTGACTCCGCGCCGTGTATATAAGGCTCAAACTATTTTGCTGTTCTGTTGGTCAAACTATCTGTTGTTTTGTAACGCCGGTGATGGATAAATTGCTTGCTTCATTTCATAGACAGATGGGTTAAATAGGACATATTTCCTTAAGAGGATCAAATGCGCATCTTAAAAGTGTGATGGAATATGCGTTTTTGTAAAACGTGCTTATGGAACATGCTCTTATAATCTTAAACCTGAAAATGATGTATGATACGTACTAATGAAATTTTTGTGTATGTTTTAGATCGGTTGCTACACCAAGTTTAAAACTAACGGTGGAAAAAACAACCTTAACCACATCACTACCGCAGCTTGGTTTTGCGACACAGAAAAGCAACAACGAGCAACAATGCGAAGCAAGTCTTGCCAAGGATCCTTTGTTGATAACAAAACAAGAAAGTGGTCAAAATAAGCTTACCTCATCAATTTTATATATAAGTCTAACTGCTACCAGAGAGACTGCAGCGCAAGTTTTTATAGAAGCTTCTACTCCGTCATCAACAAAAGCAGCATCCGCAGAAGTCGATGCCAACAACATATTGAAACGTGCAAGGGCAAAATATAAGTGTACAAATTGCTCAGAAAGGTTTTCTTCGTACGTTGAATTAATAAAACATAAAGAAATGCATAAGAGCGTAAGGAAACCCTATGATAACCGAGATAATGACGGTTGTTTACCTACTATATCGTTAGATGATGATGACGACGACGATGATGTAAATTTTAATGAGGGTGATAATGAGGATGGTGATGAAGATTTTGTGCCTGATGAATGTGATGAAGATTTTGTGCCCGATGAATGTGTTGATATACGTACTGCAGAGGAAGAAAGCAGGAAGAATGTAAACAGAATTGTTCACCATGAATACAGGTGTCCTATATGTGATGACGTTTGTATGGACAAAATGGAGTTTAATCGTCACATGGCGTTTCATCTGGAATTACACAAACGCAACGATAAACCCAAATTAGGTACAAACACATCTTTGTGTAAAAATACTGGTTTAACACCCGAGTGTTCTCAACCATGTGTTGTATCAAATGTCACAGCACTACCAACAAGTAGAGCAAGTAATTCTAATGAAAATCATACGATGGAAGTCGATGAAAGTTCTCCAACACCACAACGAATAGAAAAAAATTCAGATTCTAGTATATCGCCAATGGGTAATGACAGGACTGAGGTATTTCAATTTGGCATAGCTTCACCGTCCAATGGAAACACTGATGTTCCTATTCTATACAGTTTACTGTCAACAAATAAAACAGATAACGTAACAGAAGTAGCAGAAACTAAAAAAATACCTAGAATTCCTACAGGGCAATGCACATGTCCTTTGGAGAACTCGGAATCAAAGTGTGATTTCTGCGTAAATGGTCCAAAGTTTGTATGCGCTAACTGTAAAGAGGAATGTAAAACATACTTATTGTTAAAGAAACACTTTACAGACGCTCATAAATATGCGAAACACTTTTGTCAAGAATGTGGCCGGGGCTACAGCAAAGCTATTTATTTAAAGCAACATACGGATCGGCATAAACAACTGTTTGCTTGTTATTTATGTGTAAGCAGTTTTGACACGAAGCAGAAGCTTGTAGAACACATGTTTACACACAAGATCAAATGTGATCAGTGTGACAAGGTATGTGCCAGTAAAAAAGACCTGAGCTTACATAAATTAGAGATCCACAAAGGTGTGACATTAACTTGCCGCGATTGTAATAAAACATTTAAAAAATATTCCATATTAAATAGTCATAATCAGCGACATCACCGAACAGGTGAATACACATGCAAAGAATGTGGAAAGGTGTACAATAGGTTGGTAACGTATCGTAAACATTTACATAGGCACAGGCAACAAATGCAAGTAATTTGTGAAGAATGTGGAAGAGAATTTCGATCGGTGAGAAATCTGAAAGCCCATCAGAAGGCCATCCACCTGAAGAAAAAGTACAAATGCAATGTTTGTAAGAAGGAATTTAGTACCCCTACGGGAAGAAAAGATTGCCAAAACAAACACGCTGGCATTGCAATGTACAAATGTGACATGTGCGAGAAAGCTTATTTTCATGGAGGTAGTCTCCTTATTCATAAAAGAATACACACGGGCGAGAAGCCGTACATTTGTTTCGTGTGCAGCCGACGGTTTTACAGTTCTCAAATGCTGCTCAAACATTGTCTAAGCCACGGTATTCCTAAAAAAGAAATTAGACAGAGATTGAAAGGTGCGTACCAACCTGAAAACCGGAAATAATTCTATTTTTGATCATTTCACACCGAGATAGAAAAGGGTACGTTTATGGTCTTTTGGGCCAATATTTTTATATTATTTTGTATTGAAATAAAATGTAACTCGCATAACTCTTTTATATGATGCATTATTTATAAAACTGGTAATTGTTTTTTTTTTATTTTAAGTCTATATAATCGTTAGATTATATTATTTAGATTAGTTTACGTTGTTATGTAGTTTTTAGTGGATAGCTCTAGCCAGGATTTGCTGTAACGTTTAAACCTTTGTACGCTTGATTACCTATTATTTACAATTGTAATTGTTTTAGATTTTTTGAAAAACTGTACGCTAAATATGTACAATCGCTGCAATAAATTGGGAATATAAATTTCTGCAATGTACAAAATCAATTGTTTTTTCAGAGCGATTCCTGTCTCCACAAAATGTTTTGCGGTTGACTCAAGACAAAACAAGGCGTACGCTTTTGGTATTTAGCTAGATGGATGGAAGGTGGTGGTTTACTTCTCTATAGATTTTCATGACCAACTAATCAATCAAACCAAATACAATACCTCTATAGAAAAACAGTAATGCTTGTAGTTCATGTCGTGCAAACTATTTTGCTTTTTTGTATTTAAAAAAAATACGCTATGATTAAGTAATAAACGCTTTAGCAGTTAATCGGTGAAAAATTAAAAAGCTACCTATTTTAAGAACAAAACTAAGTTGATCCATTAGACCGCATAGCGTGGCGTGCAAAATATTCTTATTTGATTGAGGTCGGTTCTTTTTTTGTCTACAATGGTACCGCCTGCAATGCATGCTTGCTTCAATAACTAACGACTGCATATTATTACATTGCTGTTTTTAAGATTTGTTATTATTTCATTTCTATGTATGTTTTAGAACAGTGCAGATGTCAAACTCTAAGCAAATGGTACATGCCAAAACCAGGCCAACATCTCTGCCTCAGTTTAGTACTACGCAACGGAAATATAACTACAACATGCAACAGTGCGAAGTACGTCTTGTCAGGGATCCCTTGCTAATACCAAAACAAGACCAGCCATCCTCATCACATATTACACTAAATGCCATCAGGCAATCAGCAGCAGAAGTGTTTATCGAAGCTATTTCGCCATCAACCGACATAGTACGTCGTGAATTCGATAACAATAACATACAGCCACAAGTATCTGCGACATATGTTGAACGAACAGGACAAAAAGAAATGCATAATTTAAGTAATGAAACTGATGGTATTCAAGATACCAGCAGCGTTCTATTTAATAAACTGTTTGACGGTGATGGTGATGATGAGCAGTGTGTAGTCGGTGAAAATGCTGGCAAACGTGCTGGAGAGAAAGAAAATAACAATAACGCAAATAGTTTGCAAGAAAAATATAGGTGTCGTATATGTGATGACGTTTGTACTGACAAATTAGAATTTACACAGCATCTCGAATTCCACTTGGAGTTACATGAATACAAAAATAAAAAAACTGTTAATACGGAAGTTGTTACAGTTGATAAAAGCTTGTCTCCATCTAAAACTAATAATGTTATGACTGACGCTACTCAAGCATTACAAACTGCACAAACAGATGCAACACATAATTCGAATAAAGGCTATGTGACGGAAACAGCTGCGTTTGATAATGATAATTCTTGCGAAAACCGTCAAACATCTAAGCCGTCTGAATCAGTAGAAAACATTTCAACTGCTACTTTATTGCGTAGGGGTCGTAATACTACAACTAACATAGCTCGAGTTGAAATATCTTCATCTTCGGTTTCAACAATTGCTGCTAAACCGCGGTCTAACAAATCAGCAAGAAAAAAGGAAACCCCTGGCTTACCGTCAACAATTGAAAGAGATATCTTAGACGCGTTAAAAACCAATAAACAACTTCCTAAAATTCCCATAAGAAAATGCGATTGCCGTTTAAAAAAATTAGAAACCAAGTGTGAGTTCTGTAGAGAGCGTCCAAAATATGTATGTGGAAATTGCAAGAAGGAGTTTACGGCATATTTAAAGTTGAAGGAACACGTAGCAGATGCGCATAAATCGGCAAAATACTTTTGTCAAGAATGCGGCCAGGGTTACAGCCAGACCACTTCTTTAAAACGACATGTAGATCGTCACAACGGACTTATTGCTTGTTCTGTATGTACAAGCAGCTTTAAAACAAAGGAGGAGTTCGAGGAACACAGAACGACACATAGAATAAAATGTGATCAGTGTGACAAGGTATGTGCCAGTAAAAAAGAGCTGAGCTTACATAAATTAGAGGTTCACAAGGGGGTAACTTATACTTGCCGTGATTGTAATAAAACATTTAAAAAATGTTCTATATTAAATAGTCATAGTCAGCGACATCACCGAACAGGTGAATACACATGCAAAGAATGTGGAAAGGTGTACAATAGGTTGGCAACGTATCGTAGACATATACATAGGCACAACCAACAAATGCAAGTAATTTGTGAAGAATGTGGAAAAGAGTTTGGATCGGTGTTATATCTGAAAGTTCACCAGAAGGCCATCCACTTGAAGAAGAAATATATATGCAATGGTTGCAAAAAGGAGTTTAGTTCCACTATGGCAAGAAATGATTGTCAAAATAAACATGCTGGCATTGCAAAATACAAGTGTGACATGTGTGAGAAAGCCTTTTATTATTACGCTAGCCTCGTTATTCATAAAAGAATACACACGGGTGAGAAGCCGTACATTTGTTTCGTGTGCAGCCGACGGTTTTATAGTCGTCAAATGCTGTTCAAACATTGTTTAAGCCACGGAATTCCAGAAAAAGAAGTTAAACAGAGATTAAAAGTTGCGTACAAACCTGAAGGCCACAAATAAATTTGTTTCGGATTATTTTATTAACGACCTATAAAAATTTTAATGTGAGATTCAAAATCTGTGTGAAAAAGTGTCTTAATAATGTCAAAACCGCTTTGCGGTATCTTCAAATTAATAGCAATTAGTTTTGATTTTTTGAATTTAGTATAAAAATTTTTATATTGTTGATGTTTTATGTTTTTTAAATAATAGTTTTATTAAAAAATTTTTGATATTCGAATAATTTTGTGTTTATTCACAAACATACTCATTGAACATAACTTCACACTACTAATAACCTTTCTCTCTCTCTCTATTATTTTCTGTACAGTTGGTTGCCTATAGATTGCAGTAACACAATGCATTGACATGTTTTTTATAAAAGTATACATAGCTGGTATGTATACAATAAAGAAAATATTGCTATAAAGAGCAAGTTTGAGTAATTTTCCCCGGTTATTTATCATGAGTGGTATAAAAGTTAGCAATGAAAAAAATGATGTGGATTATGTGTATATTTTTGAATATTCTGACAAAAGACTAAATTTCAGATTATAAAGCGGTGTTTGCCACTCTTCCGTAGGTTCTTGCTTTAATGAGTTTCAAAAAGAACTTCTTGAGTACAGCGATGGTTTTGCGCAACACTGTAGCACGTTACTGCGAGACAGGTAGTGTATTCAAGGGGAATCTAGTGTTTGATATTCTGTACTTAACAGAGGAAGTTGTGGAAGATATACAGGTTTGAAGCACGGCCCACTAAACCTATATTATAACTTTTCGCCCAAACAGGTATATTGTATTTCGTTTGTATATTTGTAAATAAAGTGCACATTATTTATTGGTTGTAGGTGTTTCGAATGGATATTTTTAAAAGGCCGTCAAGAAAATTGTACTTATGCATCCATATAAAGTTGCCAACGAATTTTCAAAAGCGTCGGAACTGTAGCAGCATCTGGTTGAATAATAATCTGGTCGATGGTGGCGGATTAGACGCACATGGTGACGAAGCGTGGTTTAATCGCAAAATTATCAAACCTGGGCAAAACAACATTACGCTCAATAAAAGCTGCGACGACATACTACAATCCAGTTTGTTGAGCAATATTTTGTCGGTCGAATTTATGAGACTCGTTTACACAAGAAAGAAGATTTACAATACGCCATAACTACTGCAGTGAACAACATCGCACCTGTACATTTCCGAAACGTTAATAATTATTGGCAATTGTTAATAAATTTGTGTTTGCAAGAACATTCGTTTAACATAAAATGCTAATGAAACATACAATTTTATTATTATTAAGTTCAAGCTACTACTTCTCATCGAAGCAGGTGTTACGGACGACGCAGACGAAACGATCGAGTTTGTCGATGTGGGCAACGCGGTCTAGAATGTTCCGCGTGGCAGCACAAAACATCATGTCGTTGTTGAGATTAATACCGAAAATGTGGGTAATATTAATAAAATCGATAATACCGATAGTAGTGTCACGATGTGGAAATTAGTTATCCAAAAGAAGTAAATTATTTATTAGTCAATTCTCGGGTTTAATACAAATTAACTGACTTGCGCAACATAACTTGTTATTCATTTCAATGGCTGTAATTAGACATGATGAAACCTTGATGAAGGCTAAATTAAGCAGCTGCACTGATGTGCTATTTAAAGATCGACACCCTTGATAAAGTCTCTCTTGCGAGATTTCAAGAGAGTCTATAGTCTTCAGTCTTCAGCTGTACCAGCCATGTTTAAGTTAAGTCAGTGGTACTGAGCTAACTAATAATTCTTCAAGTTTCTAAATCGTTACGTCTTCCTCATACCTGTTAAGCCCTAAGTTGGTGCTCATATTTAATTATGGAGTTTGTTCCACATATTCTGTATGCGTTCATCTAAGTGTTTATTAATTTGCGTAATCATGTATTGTATTTAACCAAATGTTATTGTGTTTGTTGTGTTCAATTCAGACATTCCTTATGTCTTAATCAAATATACTTGTGGCGTAATAATACTAATTTTTCAATAAATTAGTTATTTAAAGTTAGTATAGAGATACGGAGAACCGTACCCGATCTGCCTAGAAACCAAAGCAAACTATTTAATCTCCTTAATCGCATAAAATCTGCCTGAATCACTTTTATTGTCTACGTAGGACACTTGCATATGTACCGTGGTTTTGATAATTCCGGTTCGCCCGTAATTCGCGTCGCTCGACAGTAGTCACTCACGTAGGACACCATATTAGCTATTGTACCGGACTAAAATAAGTGTGTCCGGTAGATTGCGTACCGTGGATACAAAATATTTGATTGGAGTCAATTTGCCTGTTATCTGTGTAGGTGCCGCTTGCAGTGCGATTCTAAGACCTGGTCAACATCCCTACCTCATTTTAGTACAATTAGTAAGGGTAACCACAACATTCTGCACTGCGAAGTACGTCTAGTCAGGGATCATTTGCTAATACCAAAACAAGAAATTGATGTAGATCGGCCATCCTCATCAACTATAACTCTGAACGCCATTCGACAAACCGCAGCCGAAGTCTTTATAGAAGCTATTTCGTCGTCAACCAACGTGAGATCTCGCGAAGTTGATACCAATAACACACCAATACAAACAAGTGCAAAATATGTTGAACGAATGGAACACAAAGAAATGCACAACGTAAGAAAGACAACTGATAGTAACCGAGATACCAATAGCATTCTATTTACTGAACCGTTTCATGATGATGGTGGTGTTGGTGGGGGTGACGAGGAGTGTGTAGCCGATGATAATGCTGACATAAGTACTGGAGAGAACGAAAATGACAATGATAATGCAAATAGAAGTTTGCAAGGTAAATATAGATGTGGTATATGCGATGACGTTTGTACTGGCAAATTAGAATTTAAACAACATTTGGAATTCCACTTGGAGTTACACGATAGTAATAAAATAAAGATACCATTACTGCGGAAGTTGTTACAGATGATAGAAGCCTGTCTTTATTTAAAAGTAATGCTGCTATAGCTGCTTTTACCCAAGCATTAGAAATTGCACCTACTACTACCTTGATACAAACAGTTGAAACAAATAATTCAAACAAGGGCGATGTGATGGAAACAGCTGCGTTTGATATACCTTCTTCCTCCGACAGTTGTCTAATATCTGAATTAGTAGAAGAAACTTCAAGTGTCAGTTCTTTACCTTGCGGTACTACGACTAATATAGTTTCAGTTGACGTATCTCCTTCTTCCGTTTTAAATACTGCAGTCAAACCGCGATCCTCCAAATCAGCAAAAAAAAGGCAGCTTCTAGTTTACCGCCAACTTTCTTACAGTCATTAAAAGAGAACAATAAACTTCCTAAAATGCCCATAAGAAAATGCGATTGCCGTTTGAAAAAAATAGAAACCAAGTGTGAGTTTTGTAGAAAGCGTCCAAAATACGTATGCGGAAATTGCAAAAAAGAGTTTAAGTCATATCCAAAGTTAAAGGAACACGTCGCAGATGCCCATAAATCGGCAAAATATTTTTGTCAAGAATGCGGTTTTGGTTACAGCAGCACCAACAAGTTAAAACAACATTTATACCGCCACAGAGGCGATTTTGCTTGTTATCTATGTACAAGCAGCTTTAAAACAAAGCAGAAGTTTGATCAACATATGATGACACATAGAATAAAATGTAATCAAATGTGAGAAAATCTGTTCTCACAAAGGTGACTTATCTCTACATGAATTAGAGGTTCACAAGGGGGTAACTTATACTTGCCGTGATTGTAATAAAACATTAAAAAAATCTTCTATATTAAAAATACATAAGCAGCGACATCACCGCATGGGCGAATACAAATGCAAAGAATGTGGAAAGGTTAGCAAGTCGTTGAAATTATACTACGATCATGCATATAGACCTTCTCACAGGCCACGCTCAACTAAAATACCATCTTTTCAAGATTGGTAAGGCTGAGGACCAAATCTGCCGACTATGTAACGAGGCAGCAGAAACGGCAGAACACATCCTATGCAGATGCAACTGCCGGTCGTCGTAGACGCAATATCTTTGGAAAGGAGACTATCACACCTACCGAAATAAGGGAATCGAATCTCAGAGACATACTTAGGTTTTTCAACAGCCTACAACTTCTCTAACAAGACAAGGGCTCACAAGTCACAATAGAACCATCAAGGGTCGCAGTGACGAAAGGCAAGTTAAGGCCAGAGCCCAGAACAATAATAATACATATAGACACAGACTAAAAAAACAAGCAATATGTGAAAAATGTGGAAGAGAGTTTGGATCAGAGATATCACTGAAAGGGCACCAGAAGGCCGTTCACCATCAGAACAAAATAGATTTGAAAAAGAAATACATATGCAACGTTTGCAAAAAGGAATTTTGTAGTAATTATGCAAGAATTAATTGCGAAAACAAACATGCTGGAATTGCAAACTACAAATGTAACATGTGTGAGGAAGCCTATTTTTATGCAGGTAGCCTTCTTATTCATAAAAGAATACACACGGGCGAGAAGCCGTACATTTGTTTTATGTGCAGTCGACGGTTTTACAGTTCTCAAATGTTGCTCAAACATTGCCTAAGCCATGGGATTCCCGAAAAAGAAATTAGAAAGAGAATGAAAGTTGCGTACCAACCTGAAAGCCAAAAATGATTTTATTTTGAATTATTTTAAACGAACAAGAGTCTGGTCAATATTTTTATGATATTTTCTATTAAATTAAAATATAATGGGCATTAATCTTTATATATTTACAATTGGAAATAACCTTTCTACAAAATTTTTACCTACTATTTAGAAATGTAATTATCTTAGATTTTTTTAATGTTACGCCAAATATGTACAATTTTTAAAATATAAACGTTTATATATTATGAAAAGCAGAAGAACAAATAAAAATGTTTTTTGTGTTGACAAAGCATCTATTTTGATATTGACTCAACATGAAAACAGGCGAACTGAACCCCTGTGGTATTTTTTTGTGCCTGGAAGGGTTTGTGGTGCTCGTTTGTACCTGTATATAATTTACAACGATTACCTATGAACTAAGAAATTATACCCATACACAGATATAATCGTAATCGTTTAACTTCGGAAAGCTATAATTTCATGTGATACTATGCCAATTATTTTGTTCTCTCTGTTATGTTATGTTATGTTATGCCTAACTAAACGACGTAGCTGTTATATAATCAGCGAAAACTATAAAGACGTGAGATCTGTGTTACTGAAACAAAATAGACGGGTTCATC
Organism: Ctenicera cuprea; assembly: GCA_958336395.1. Lineage (NCBI taxonomy): Eukaryota > Metazoa > Arthropoda > Insecta > Coleoptera > Elateridae > Ctenicera > Ctenicera cuprea. The sequence continues at coordinate 38,621,366 of OY284495.1, read as the reverse complement.
AGACTGCATAAAAAATATTCTTAACTGATTGGGGTAGACTCTCCCCTTTGTTCAACATTTATTGGTACCGCCTGTAATGCGTGACTTTCTTCTTCATGTAATTAGCAAAGAATGTATGTAAATGTTTCTGTTATTAAAACTTCTTATGATTTTGTGTATGTGTATGTTTTAGAACAGTGCAGATGCCAAATTCAAAACAAACAGAAGAAGTTGGGACTTTGTCAACATCGTTACCTAAGTGTAGTTCTATGCATGTCAAACACCACAACTGCAACACTCAACAGTGCGAACTACTTCTGGTCAGATGTCCCTTGCTAATACCAAAACAAGAAATTGGTGAAGATCAGCCATCCCCATCAGTTATTACTGCCACTCGAAAAACGACAGCAGAAGTTTCTTTCGAAACTTTGCCGTCGTCAACCGACTCAACAGGACACAAAGGAATACAGACAAGAAAAACCGATGGCACCCAGGATGCGAACAGCAATATATTTAATGAGCTGTTTGATGATGATAGTGGTGGTGATGTCAAGAAGTGTTTGCGTGATAGAAACACACGTACGGCAGAGAAAACAAATAACATAAATCCAACTTTGCAAGATAAATACAGGTGTCCTATTTGTGATGACGTTTGCACAGAGAAAGTGGAGTTTAAACATCATATGGAATTTCATCTGGAATTACATCAAAGCCTTGGTGAATATACTTCTATTACGGAAGTTGTTGCAGTTGGTGAAAGCTTTTCATTGCCTGAAATTAATGCTCCTATAACTGATGCTTCTCAAGCGTTACAAACACATATTACGTCAATGACGACAAATGAAACGACTAATTCGAAAGAAGTCAATTCAACGACAGCAATTGCATTTGATGCATCTATTTCGTCGGAAAATCCTCCAACATCTGAGTTTTCTCAACTAATAGAAGAAATTACAAGTTCTTATATATTGTCGACGGATGGTGATGCGACAAATACCTCCTTCGCCTGTCCCCAATACTGCGGATCAATCGCGTTCTTCTAAATCAACAAAAAGAAAAACAGTGCCTAGTTTACTTCCAACAGGGAAAGAAAGAACTATCTTAAAAGCATTAGCAGCCAATCAAGAACTGCCTAGAATTCCTATAAGAAAATGCGAGTGTCGTTTGAAAAAATTAGATACAAAGTGTGAGTTTTGTACAAAACCTCCAAAATATGTATGTGGAAATTGCAAGAAGGAGGTTATGTCATATGCAAAATTAAAGAAACACTTTTCAGATGTTCATAAATCAGCAAAATACTTTTGTCAAGAATGTGGCCGGGGTTATGACAGAACGTCTAATTTAAAACAACATGTAGACCGTCACAAAGGCCTTTTTGCTTGTTATTTATGTACAAGCAGCTTCAAAACAAAGCAAAACTTCGAGGCACACATTTTAACACACAGAATAAAATGTGATCCATGTGACGATATATGTGCCAGCAAAAAAGAATTAAGTGTACACAAAATAGAGGTTCACAAAGGCGTCACTTACACTTGCAAAGTATGCAATAAAATATTTAATAAATATTCTGTCTTTAAAACTCATAACCAACGTCATCGTGTAGGTGAATTCAAATGCAAAGAATGTGGAAGATTATTTAGTAAGTATCAAACTTACAGTAGACATTTGTATAAACACAGCCAGCAACAACAGGTTATATGTGAAGAATGCGGTAAAGAATTTGCATCGAAGTTATACCTTAAGCAGCATAAATTAGTTCATTTAAAGAAAAAATATCCATGCAGTGCTTGCAAAAAAGAATTTAGTACCGCTATCGGAAGAATTAATTGTGAAAACAAGCATGCTGGCATTGCAAAATATAAATGCAATATGTGCGAGAAGGCTTACTTTTATGCAGGCAGCCTTATTATTCACAAGAGAATACACACAGGTGAAAAACCATACGTTTGTTTCGTGTGCGCTCGACGATTTTACAGCGCTCAAATGCTGTTTAAGCATGCCTTAAGTCACAGAATTCCGGAGAAAGAAATAAAACAGAAAGCTAAAGCTGCATATCAACCTGAAAAGCGGGCATAATTGTTTAAATACATACTTTCTAACTTCTGCAGCAGATATGATTGGTGGCGCAGCGGTAGGGAATATGCTTTGTATTCTAGAGGTTATGAGTTCAAACCGTGATGAAATTCGCTTTTTTATTTTATTACTTGCTGTATTAAAAAGACAATACGATTTATATTATTTTGTGTAAAATGGATACTTCTTATAATTTAATGCTACATAACATTAATCAGGCGAAACGTAAAAAGTTAACAATAACCTTTTTACAGTTAATTAGGTAGAATAACCATAATTTTAGTATAAAAACTCAAATTAAATAAAATAATATAAACCTGATTGTTTTTTATACTAATTAAAAAAATAGAACAAATAGACCTCATTAAGGTTGGACTCATAACCTCTAGTATACGAAGCACATTCTCTACAAGTGCGCCACGGGATATATAAGCACCGGTTTTGCAATCGGTTACAGCAATGCAGGGGTGGCTTAAGTATTATTAAATAATGTGTTTAAAGCCTTGATAGAATTATATTTACAAATAAATTGCCATCAGGTGATTTGTAAAAAACATTTTTCATTTAGAGCGCCAGCAAGTAATAAAATTCTGCTAGGAACATAATATACAGCTATTTAATATTCTTCATGTTACACATAATTTTTTTTGTTTAAACTTATTAATAATAATAGAATGGATTGTCCCGGATTGCTGCCTCTTGTAAGATTGTACGTTCCTGCGTATCGAACAAGGCCGCGGTGTGTACTACATGTGCCGTCTCATCGCACTAATTTACGAATGTACTCGCCTATGATAAGAATGCCTATGCTCACAAATTCATTCGTTAGTGAATCAAATGTTAATATTTTCAACGCTTCATTTCATAGTTTTAAAACGGTGGTGCTCAATTTCTATAAAAATAAATTTTTGCAATAAACACGTAGGGCCAGGTTACTAGGTTACTAGTTACTAGATATAGGTTACTTTAGTTTAGATTAGTTTTAAATATAAGTATAATTGCTTCTTCTTTTTTTTTTTCTCTCACTTTTTTTGTGTTTAATTAATTATTATTTCAATGAAACCGGATAGTGTAATTGGGCGTATGCCCGTTCTATCGGTATATTTTAAATAAATAAAATAAATAAATAATGTTTCTATGCTATTTTTATATGCTCTCTAGTAGGCTTGAGACACCTTGTATGCATTATTATTATTATTGTTGTAACTGTGTTGGAAATATTTTAATAAAAGCATATTTGAAAAAATTAGCAAATATTATTTGATTTTTTAAATCTTTTTTAAAGATATAGAACTCGTGTAAATCTAGTTTGTAGACGTAAACTGGAATAGAAAATGGAGGAGTTGTAAAATTAAATTGGCCAATCAAGTCATTTATACAGAAATTAAAATTTTACATTTTCACCAAGATAATTCAAGTTTAATTTAAGAAAACTTAACGTTGAAAATTCGGTTATCATCATCTAATTGATTTCGAGTTTCTCTCTGTCTTCTGAGAGTGGTGGTGAGTGGAGTCTATGGTATCTTAAGACTCTTCTTCTCAATCTCGGTCTCTATTCCGGATTTTATTTTCTCACGTTGTAACAGTTACCTGTTGCTTCTTCGAATGTGTCGTCGAATTTCAAACGCGATACATAGTTAATTGGCAACGAAAAAAATACGGAACCCCGGAAACTGGAACCTGATCGGTTAATCCGTTCATGAACGGCACTTGTTCAAGTGGATAACGCAAAATGTAACATTTAGATCAACACATGATATGTTGAATGAAGCTATCGGGGCCAACATTTTTTGATAGATAACCAATTGAAGGGTCTAACGAAGTATTACAATTTAAATCGATCCGGAATGTGATTTAGTACTGCAAATCCCTCCTTAAGAAAACTTTCATATCTTTGGCGGTCTGTGTTGGTATTTCAGCTTACCCGACGTACATGGAGATTGTACCGTTTGAAAGAAATGGTCTTGACTAACAGTTTTGGTAATAGAGACCCATATTCAGGGGCGGTCAAAACGCGACGGCATATAGAAAATACGGTGTGGGGCGTTTCTACGCCGCCGGTTCTTCGCCGCCAGTTCATCTCCGCCGTTTCTAGGCCAAGACGGTTCTACGCCGGCCGATTCAAATATAGTTTTTGCCTTAATGTTACTATGGCTGAATTTGTAAAACAAGAATAAGAGATAAATAAAACTTGCAATGCAAATATTTCATAATCTAAGACAACACTTCGATCACGTTCATCAGCGTCACGGTATTTTTTCAGCTTCATCGGTGGTAAATGTCCGGCGATAAGTTGCTCAAAATAAGCGTCTCGTCCTTTTTCTACTTTTCGCAATCCATCTATGAATTTCCAAATAGTTGGGTGATGCATACCTAATTCACAATGCAATCGACGATTGACTGCCTCTGCATGATAATTTGTGCGATCTTCTCCATCTATTGTTCTCTGGTAGAAGTTCTACATTGTTGGTTGAAACAAAGGCGGGCGCCTACCATTACCGCGTCGATTTAATCGGCCAACATAGTTGTCTTCAAACCAATTTAGAAGCGCCTGAAGTTCTCTTGGCAAATTATACTTGGTGCATATTGATAATCACAAATGATAGATGCTGGACTTAAATTTGGCACTAATGTTTTAATTAGTTGTGTAGCACGCTGCTTGTTAGGCAACAAAGCATAGAATATAGGATGCACTTCTCCATGTGTTGTTGCCATGACAATATAAACTTGGGAAAATAGCCTCGGTGATATTGCGAAGGTCATCATCATCACCATCAGCGTACCACGTATTGGCATTATGTAAATGCTGCAACCAGCTCGCTCTTCTAAAAATTAAAATTCTATTTGCTCCCTCTCCATCGTCGCTTAGCAAAACAGTTTCTTTTGTTCCTGGACTGGTTGAGGCGCATATACCTTATATGTATTTGGCAACACCAAATCATTTAAGTCTGCGGGATCAGCGGGTGCAGCATTAATTTGATTCCGTTTTCGTCTGAAACTGCTTGAGGCACGTCGATTACATACTGATTTATAACTTCACTTGTGCCCTCCATAGTTTCTTCTGCACGACGTGTAATTTGGGTGACAACAGTTGCTGCTTCTATGGCTGTTGCCGAGGAAGGGTAAGAATGATTGTTGGTTTCGTTAACCACTTCTTCAGCCCTCGTGTGAATTCTTCTTTTGCAGCAACCTGCTTCCTCGCATCGCCAAAATTTTAAACTAGCGTCCCTTTTACTAACTTTGTCAAAAACGTACAAATATCCGTTATAGGAATACTTCTCGTTTCCTCGTTTGCTGAGAACTTCTGGTTCCATTATTAGGATGACTGGTTAACTGATTCACGTAATAATTACTTTCTGGCGAATACACTTAAAGTGATGTGTTAACGGCTCCTACCCCATATTTATACCAAATACTGTTAAAAACTGCTTAGAATTTTAATGTTAATGACAAGTTTATCTACTTTGATGCACAGGTACAACAACAAAGTTATTAATTGGTAATAATGAGGGAATTAAAATTTCTGATTACCTCCTTTGTGCTAATAACCAACGTTCTTAAGATAATCCCGGCGATTGTAAACTCGGCCAGTTAACGTCCTAGGTATTTTCATCTTTGATGCACTACATATTTGCTTCCAAATACAGAGCCTTCATTAATTACTGATACCCACGTGACCACAAAATATAGGCAACCCAACTTACACTGTTGGTATGCCTTTTATCCAAAAATTCTCAAGCCGTTTGTTAACTTATCAAGGCTTGCTTGTTAATATACATAACCTCACTTTGAGTGTTGACAGTGACACTTACAGGGAATTTTTAGTTACCACGAGTACCAATCCTGAACTGACTTTAACATCTAACTTTAAAACTCCCTTAGTCACTGCGGACCAAAGGTCACGTGGGTATCAGTAATTAACGAAGGCTCTGTATAACTGGGTGGCTTTAGTGCGTAGATCGAGGATATTTTGGTAGTATATTTCTAAAGAAAGGTTATAGAGATGTTTACTTAAACTACTGGAAACTATTTCATTGTTACCTTTTTGCTTTATGTTTATTGTGTTGCACCGCCTCCCCATTTGTTCTTTGTATTCGTTGCTGTAACTCATTATAATTGATTTTATTCCTCTCAGCTTGAATTTTCTTAGTTAGAATGGTACAATTTGCACTGAAAGGTGAATGCTCAGCATTTAATTTTAACGAATATTTGAATGTAATGTGGAAACAAGATCATGTTGCACTAATAAAATAATAACTTTGAGAACTTGGTTCTTACATTAAGTCTCGTCACAGTAATTACTCGCGAACACGTAATTGTAACTATGGTAAAATAGTGAACTCTTAGTACTTTCAATTAATATTTTGTTGTTTTAGGTTTTTGGAACATAACTACTCCAGCGGCAGTTTAAAAATTGTCACGAAAGAAGTTGAAAAAGTGCCAGATAAAAAGAAGCTCTTGAAGTGTGCTGAATGTGCCAAGGTATTTGAAAATATGACCAAGTTTAAAGCCCACATTCGTAACCACAGAGAAAAGACTTTTGCTTGTGATATCTGCCATAAAAAATTTACGTTTCAGTATCAAGTGGCAATGCACAAACAGTCTTCACATTCAACCGAACGTGCATTTGTCTGTGATATTTGCAGCGCAAGCTTTACATCTCAGGCTTATTTGAGATCACATGAAAGGATTCATTCTGAGACGCACAAATTTAAGTGTGACAGATGCGACAGAGGTTTTTATAATAAAAATGCGTTTAACCATCATTACGAAGTACACCACAAGGGTGTGCGATATCGATGTGATATCTGCGACAAGTTTTTCAAAGACGAGTATTACTACAAAAAGCACATCTTGTCGCATGATCCAAACTTCGTCAAAAAGGAATACTTGTGCAAGATATGCCACAAAGTTTTACAACACTTTCGCACGTATGTTAACCATATGAAGACTCACAAGGGAGAAAACCAGCATGTTTGCGAAATTTGCGGAAAAGTTGTTGGATGGGCGCAGAGTTTAAAGGACCACATGATGTTGCACAAAGGAGAGAAACCTTTCATTTGCGAAACCTGTGGCAAGAGATTTACTAAAAAGCAAGCTTTGGTTGTACATGAACGAATTCATACTAAATCAAAACCGTATATCTGTAACTTGTGTCAAAAACGCTTCACTCAGAGAAGTTCTCTGAAAGTCCACATGCGATATCATACTGGGGAAAGACCTTATCAATGTGATATTTGTCAGAAAAAATTTCTTACAAGAAGCTTATTGAAGACTCACGTTAATATTCATGGAGCACTGCCGCCGAAATAATTATAGGAACTTATTAAGTAATAGTATATTTAAAAGTTTTGTAATCTTGCTTTGGTAAATATTTTTCGTGTAAAACTTGATGATGAATGAATATCTCGACTGGCGTGTTAAATAAAATTAAAGAACAAACTAAAAATACAACTATTTACAAACGTATTGATACATTAATTAAAGAAAACGATTATAAATTAGCCATTCAAAAAATTTATCCAAATACCCTAACTTCGTTCGATACAATTAAATATGCTTCGATCCCATATTTTGGTGACAAATCAGAACAAATTGTTAAAATTATAAACAAAACAAATAAATATAAAGTAAGTTTTAAAACAACTAGAAACATCTTAAACACTTTGTTTAATGCAAAATCAAAAACAGATGATTTGCTAAAATTAGGCATTTACAAATAAAATTGTTCGCATTGTAATTCGGTTTATATAGGCCAGACAATTAGTAATTTTGATATTAGGTGTAAAGAACACGTACGTTGTTCCAAATAAATCCAATTACGCTAAACACTTACTAGAACAAAATCATTTAATGACATCTAATAACACCATAAAATGTTTACACTTTTGTGATGATAAACGTAAATTAGGTATACTAGAAGCTTTTGAAATTCACAAACATTTAAAAACTGTACCGTTAATGAATGAGCAAACTGATCTCTTAAATTCTCCTCTATTGGATATTTTGGAATAAAAAATCAAGTCATCTGCAGACGATTACCGAGATCAAGTCATCAAGTTCTATGGGTATAACAACACTATCTGTTTACTTTCTAATATAACCTTTGACAATGACATGTAAACATGCCGAAATACGTATAAGGTTAAAATAAATAAATATTGTTAAAGTAATTAGGTATTTTATTTACCTATAATCAATAAAAATAAAACATTGTTCATTAAATGATTCATCATTACTTACCGTTAACCAGTTATTGCCAGGTGGGGTAAAGCTACTGCTTAAAGTAGGTAATAAATTGTCATAAATAACACAATTTGTTTTAGGTGCGTTGATGCTTTCATCACAGTAGTCGGTTGGAGGAAATTGATCCTCTAAACATAATCAAAACAGAAGAAAACGATTTGAAGAAAAGTATTAATAATCGTTTCCAACAAGCTTTTTTCAAGGGACTTAAGTCGTTTACTCGGCTAAACAACATAGAAAATTCAAACCGTACCCTACATTTGAAGGCTGCTTTACAAAGCAAGCTCCAAGTAAATTCGTCCAAATGGGAAGTAAATAAAGAAAAGTGCAAGCAGAAAGAAATTGAAAAGCCAATGTACTATTGTCATGCTTGTAACGACCATAACAAGTTGACCAGGAGTGAGCTAAAACAGCATTTTGCGTATCACGGTTTGCAGTATTCTGGAATACAATTCCAAAAAGCCCGAGCAAAACAAAATCGTGGTCTAAGTATATTTATACAGAGCCTTTGTTGATTACTGATACCCACGTGACCTTTGGTCCGCAGTGACTTAGGGAGTTTTAGATTTAGATGTTGAAGTCAGTTCAGGATTGGTACTTGTGGTAACTAAAAATTCTCTGTAAGTGTCACTGTCAACACTCAAAGTGAGGTTATGTGTGTAAACAAGCAAGCTTTGATAAGAACAAGTGGCTTGGGAATTTTTGGATAAAAGGCTTACCAACAGTGTAAGTTGGGTTGCCTATATTTTGTGGATTAAGTTTTGTTGACTTTTATTGTACAAATCAAAAATAAATTTATAAATTAATACCCTTTCGAGATTTATTTTATTGTAACAGACGGCATTCTTAGATACATTGTTGCTTATGCTTAGAAATCATGTTCCGTTTTGCAAGTGTAAGGTACCAGTTTTATTGCCAATTATTCTTGTTAAGGTGCGAAGTACCTATACGTGAGTAACAAATTACCGCTCGCATTTTCGAAGGATTTTGGATATAGTGCAATGATATGCTTGGTCTTGTGATTACTAGAATACAATCTCTAAACTTTCTGCAATTCACGCAATTAAATTTAAACTTGCTATGAAACTCTTTTAACTTTCTCAGGGTCGTTATAAGCTTGTAAATAAGTTATTTTAATTAATTTTATATAGAAATAAACACACACAACGATATCAACAATTTCTTCTTTTTTCCTTCTCTTTTGTCTTCCTTCCTTGATCTTTATTTTTATAAAACAAACACATAAACCTCATGTCCAAGAGTATCCTTTTATATGTTTTTGACTTTGACACTGACATCCAAACTGACATTAGTCGACGCACAAATCAAGTAACTCTAAAACTTTTTTATACACTAAACCTTTTTAACAATTCTAAATTAAATTCTAATTACAATTAACATAAATACAAATCGTATCAATCTGATTGTGTTTTTTTCTTTTCTTTTAGTGCAAACAGACTTCACAAATATGAAAATACAAATTATTAGAATATGTAACAAGAAATTATAGCAACAAAAATACGCAACCCTGAGTTTAAAAGTTAGAGTATGAAAATCTTACAAGTCTTCATAAATCTCCAAATGCAAATTGAACTGCAACAAACAATCCAAAAATTGCCTTCCAGCAATCACAACACCCCAGTCAAATCAAACACCTCTAAATATCATAGCAATAGTTAACTTTACTATCCGTACCAATAGTGGAACAATGGTGAGGTGAGAAGATGGACGGAAGATTCCTCTTCTTTTCCACAAAACATTCACTTGGTGTCGTTGACTACTTCCATAGTCTTGAGGTTTTTGTTGAAAGGGTTATGGCTAGGCAAAAAATCTACCACAACCCTAATGTGTTTCCTGCTTAAGTGTAGGAGTTGTTTGTAACGCCTCGTTGAATAAGAAGCTTCGACTGGCGTAGTCCTGAATGCAAGGTTTACCTGATTTTGAATTGGCAAACGAGTCCGGTTCTCAAACTGCCTTGTGATAAGTCCTGAGGAGTCCGAGAGGCAGCTGTGAGCCCCTCCTGGCAAATGCATCAGTTTCCTCGTTTCCAATAATGTTACTATGTTCAATCAAAGTATCGGCAAACTGTGACTTACTATCTTTATATTACAGAAGTCTGATATCTTATTGAGTTTAAATTCTCAGCGTCCAACACGGTATACGTACTGCAGCTGGAGTTCAATGAGACTGTCGTCAAGTTCGGAGAACGTTTCGTCAGAACAGGAGTCCCCAAGTCTCGAATTTATGATAGTAAAACTGGATTTTTCTCGAAACAGGCCTCTTCCTTTTTTTAGTTTCGTGCAGATAGTGGTTGTTGGTGGAGCAATTAATTGATTTGGGAGATCTGCCCAACAAAGTTTAGCAGATATAAGTTCAGACAGTGTACTTTTACCGATTCTCTTCAGGTGAAGACCATGATGTGTGGTATTGACGATATAAAGCTTTATTTACATCAATTACAGTAGAGTTCTGATTTTTAGCGAAAGAACATATTTCTAGCCCCGTTTTCTTTGTTTACTTTCCAAGAAAGCTTCTTCTTTTCCTTGTGTTCACATTACTTCCAAGGAAAGCTACTTCCCTTCCTTTATGTAAGTCTCACTCCTGGCGAAAACTACTTTTCTTCCACCATACGAATCTCGCTGTCGGGAAAAGATACTTCTCTCTCTCTCTCTCTCTCTCTCTCTCTCTCTCTCTCTCTCTCTCGCTCAGTCCCTCCATACAAATCTCATTTCAGACACCATTGCTGCTAGGCTACGACAGATCTCTGAAAACAGTTTCTGCTTTAGACATGGTGCGAGGTTCGAGGTTTATAGCCGAACAAAGTTCCCACGGAGGCTGAGGCGTCATCTTCATTGAACGCTGTTTTAAGAGTGCTCTCTACTGTTCGTACATGAGTGTTGCGTTTGTTTGCACTCGTAACATTCCATGGGTGCCTTTAGGCAATTTTTTGCATAATGTGGCCCATCAACTTGCGGCGCGACTGTTTTTCGGTAACGGTTACTGGCATAATAGAATTCGCCGCACCTGGTATACGGCCCACAGTACTAAGAAATTTGTATAACTTTATAGTCGCGAAGGTATTGTAGTACTCGCAATGTTGTCCTCTGGATTGATTCTGTGTCCGGACCCGCCTAATAAACTAAGACTTTTTTCAACAGCATAGTAAATGGCAATATCTTATTAAATTGCTTAATTAGGGCGCGTTTTATTTCGTCCCATTCTACGCGTATTTCTCACTGTCGTACCAATAAACACGCTAAATATTTTAAACTGTTGGCGACTACTCTAACGATAAACGCGCTCATTTAGTCGAACGACACGGCTAAGTGGTCAACCCTAACTATCTACCCAGCCTTCGATAGTTAAAGGCTGGTTCGAGGATCCAACCGTAGCACCAAGTAGCATCTTGGATGCCAGAAACATTAGACAGTGGTTTTTGGCCTTCTAATGTTTGCACGCAGATTTTGCTTTTTACTACTAGATTAAGAAGAACTCTCTTTGTCACTGTAGCGGTCTCGTCATCTTTCTAAGGTAATTGTTGCACCGCACCTCGCAATACCATAAAGCAACAAAGTCACTAAGCACATGGCGTAACGTATAAACACATAAACTCAATGTATTTGGCTTGTGTCACTTGCGCTATGATTAAATATCAAAGGCTACGCCCAACTGCTTGGTTTGCGGTCAAGAAGCTACTCCCCTCTCGTAGGTTATACGTACAAACCGTTACCTAATAGCTTCCTTTACATGTTTTTGATGAATTCTGCAATTAATTAAATTTTAACATTTTGCGAAAATAAAGTAAAATATCGCAGTTCGAAAGTATTAGAGAAAAAAATATTTCAGAAACTGTTGGCTATAAAGCATACAGTCCTAAAACCTTTTATGCAAATTGTCATATTGAATTACACTTTCCGCGACCACGAGCATGGAACACTTCTACTTTTGAATAGACACTAGACGCGGGTTTAAGGAGGGGGCTGAGAGGGCTGTAGCTCCCTCCTCCATGAGAAAACTATAAAAACTGCAATTATATAAGGGTTGCACGAAATAGCTAAGTGCTAACATATGGTTGAATCTCGCCTGAATCAGAATGCAGTGACGATCTTTACTTATTTTATTTTTCGTTTTTGAGTTCAAGAAATCAAACGTCATAAATTATCGGCCGCTCGGGCCTCTTCTTTCTCTTGTCCAATACATTGGTCATACTCATAACAGATAAGACCGATATTTATAGGGATAGCAGTAATTATTAATAGGGCCGTCGGCGTCGGCTTCCTGTGAAATGTCAATTCTGCTTGGTTCTTGGTTGCTTTTACGTGTCACTTCGTTTAATTATTTACAACATGAAGTTTGATATTTTAAGATTTTTTTGTTTGACCTTAAAATTGTCTTTAAAACGCGTTTGAATTGGTCAGGTCTATTTGGAGAAAAATAATCGCTTGCGGTACTACTTCTTGCTCGTTTCTATGAATTATATCTCTCAAGAATTGGGTGTGGTCTGCTTTACCTTTCAACGTAATTATTAATATGTACAAATTAGTTGGATAATTTATACTTAAGTTTTATAATCATTAAATTAAGGAGTAATACAGATACCTTTTTAGGCATTGTGATCCGCTTAATTTACTCGAGATACAAATGGAATCAAGAGGGGTTAATTTAAAAAACATTATTAACAATCGTTTCCAACAAGTTTTATCCAAACGTATGCTTAGTTTAAAACCCTTTGCCAAACTTACTAATATGGAAGACACCGCAACAGAACCAAAAACTAATTTAGAGCGAGTGGCCAACGTAAAAGTAAAAGAAAGCCGTTCCAAAAAACTCGTTACCAAAGAGAACGAAGATAGTGTTCGAAACTCTCATCGGACACCGCATAAAAATAAAAGTAGTGTTAAAAGTAAGCGTAACAAAACTCTTATTACTAAAAGGACAAGTACACGTACTAAAATCGATCAGTCTATTGAGAAAAAAGAGGAACAAGAAGAAAAACCAATGTATTACTGTCATGTTTGTAAGAACAACAAGAAGATAACTAGGCGAGAGTTAAAGGAACACTGTTTGCGCCATAATATGCCAGACGCAGTTCATTCTCGGCAATTTTTTATGAAATCACGAGCAAAACAAAATCGCGTTACAAAACCACCATTGTACAAGTGTGAAGTCTGTTCTGACAATTTTCCAAATCAGACAGAGCTAGATGAGCATTTACAAAATCACGAGGATCAATTCATTTGCGAAATTTGTAACGTCGGATTTAAAAAGCTTATCGATCACGTGATTCACGTGCAGGTGCACAGCGAAGATAAACTGTTTCGATGCCCACTGTGCCACGTTACTGCAAATAAACATTATTACATTAGATCACATTTATATGCTCAACATGAACAGTTTAAGAAGTATAAATGTGATGTTTGTAGTAAAGGTTTTTCAATTTACTCCCATTTTGAGGAACATAAAAATTACCACACCGGAGAGAAGCCCTTTCAGTGTGATATTTGTGGTCTTAGATTTATGTACACGCGTTATTTGAATGCGCACAGGGTGCAAGCACACACGGAAGTTGGACAGAAAGGCGTAGAGTGTTCAGTTTGCAAGAAAATGTACAAGAGTAAAAAGAGTTACTATACCCATATAAAATCCCACGATGATGTTAGTTATATGTGTGATTTTTGTGGAAAAACATTTGTAACTAGACAAGCTCTCAAAGTACACCAAAAGCTTCACGATGACAGTAGACCGTATAAGTGCAAGTATTGCGATAAGAGTTTTAAACACAGCGGTGCTAAAGTGGACCACGAGAGAATCCACACAGGTGAGAAACCGCACAGGTGTCCAGATTGCGGAAAAGGTTTCATTCAACGAACTAGTATGGTTCGACATTCAAAAAGCCATGGTACGAAAGTATACTATACCAAAAACAATCTGTGATTAACACTAATTTGAAACTGTCTGATAAAGCCGAACTATGAAAATTCATTGACGAATTTGATATAATTTCTTTGTTTCTCTAAGTATGTAAATGGTTTAAAATAACGTATCTAAATGTAATTTGAAACTGTATTATTGTTTGTGTTTAAACTGAACAGCATAAGTGATAAATAATTATGAGAAAGTTCCGTAATTTTTAAATATTAATAAAGTTGTTTTCTGTTAAAAAAATGTTTAACTTCAACTTTTTGTTATAAGTAACTCTTTGCTGTAACACACATTTTGCTGTGCCTAATCACCACGTTATTGTGCTATAAGAGGTTTAAATTTAGGTGCCATTCTGCAGAGAGTTCTAGAAACGGATAATATTTGTTCTTATAGGTCTGTACGAGAAATGTTAATTGGACGATATACAATGTCGTAGACATAACGGGAGTAACTGTGTGAGTGACAATGAACTGGAAATGGCAACGTTTATGGCCCTTACAATATTGTATCGCCCATAAATTAAATGGACGATGCTCGTACAAGTTGTCAGTGGGCCGCAACAGCTTCTGATCCAGAATCCCTTGTGACTAACTACTACTATCCGCCCAGTGCAGATGATCTTCAGCGCCACTATGGGGCTAAATCTTTAACTTGACAACTAACTGCATAGCAACCTGTCCATAATATAGACAATAACAATACCAATACATGTACGCGAAATTAAGTAATATATAAAAAAGGGCGCAATTTTAACAATATTATTTGGAATGCGTGACTGATGTTGATCATATGTTTGGCAGGGATATCCCATAAAACTCAATAAATCTTATATCATAACGTTGTTTAATGTTTGCTAATATGCAGCCATATTGTTGTTGAAGAAAAGCTGTAGAATATGTTTAATCGTTGTAATTATATTATAATAAATTTTGAATTTATAAAAACTGCAACGTTTCACTCGAGGTCGTTTAATACGTTTTAATAACATACTAATGTATATAATAAGGGGTATGTTATGTTACATCAGAAACACTATATAAATAAATATATTTATTTTTCAGAGAGTCTACTCTCAACAAGAATTTAGAATCGTTAGCGACAATCAGCGCACTGTTTGCTACCTCAAAAGAAAACTGGTCGAATCGATTACCGGAAATCGATATAATTCCGGTATTGAAGCAAGAAGAACCTGCTTACACGCTTCCAGACATAACGATATATAATTTCAAGAAAGAAGGAAATGCCAAGAAATCGATTAAAAAGAAAATTTTAAAAAAAGGCAAACGTAGCCTGGCAGATTTGGGTTATAAAAATCCCTTTGTCTACACTAATTGCACTTCTTTAAAAAAGAACAAAGAAATTAAACAATTTGAAGTTAACAGTAACAAATGGGCTTGTATGATCTGCAACGAAGTCACTGTTGACAAGGAAAGCTTGATTAATCACTACGAGCAGCACAAAAATGAAAAAGAAGGTAAGGCGGAACAAGTACAGGCTCAAAACATCGAAGACTATTTCAAATGCGTGGTATGTACTCGAGAATTCACATCGTCGAGAAGCTACGAAAAGCATTTGGAAGTTAAACATGGAGAGAATCGTTATGCATGCGAGCAGTGCAATAAAACATATAAAAATTCGTTTCAATTATGCATTCACAATTTTAGTGCACATACAACTGATGGAAGGTACAAATGTATTGCCTGTGATTTTAATACCGTACACAGAGCTTCGTTGAAGTCTCACATCCAAAGACACGAGAACGATTACAGATTTCAGTGTGATATTTGCGATAAGAAATTTTTTACAGCAACTTGGTTCGAAGAACATAAAAATTCACATACTGGTGCAATGCCTTTTCAGTGTGAAATTTGTATGAAGAGCTTCCCGTACTCGCGATATTTAATTGCTCACAAAAAGAGCATGCATCCGCAAATATATTCGGGCACACCGGCCGTCAACAAGTGCGATATATGCGGAAAACAGTTTGCACACAAAAAGAGTTTGATTTTGCACATCAAATCGCACACAGGAGAAAACACTGTACTTTGCGATATGTGTGGAAAAAACTTATCAAGCACGGAACATCTCAAGCAGCATTTACGCATCCATACTGGTTACAAACCACACGTTTGTGCTGTTTGTGGAAAAGGTTTTGCTAAAAAGAGCAACCTAACTTTACACGAACGAGTGCATAGCGGAGAAAAACCGTACATTTGTAGAAACTGTGGAAAATGTTTTTCTCAGCGTTCGACTCTGGTTATTCACGAGCGATATCACTCTGGTGAAAGACCGTATACGTGTCCATTATGCAATAAAGGTTTTGTAGCTAAAGGACTGTTGGGGGTTCACCTTAAAAGTTGCTCCAGAATTCCGCAATAGTTAGTTATGTTGTTATGTTTATATGTTTTGTTGCTTTAAGTAAAATGGTTTTCAAATATGTTTTAATAAATTATATAATATGTATACTATACAGTTTAATAAAATCTTTAATAAAATGTATCAAGAAGGGGTAGTTTTTGTCTTAGTAGTCTTAGTTGAGGTTAAATTAATATACGCACTCGAGCAGTAAGTATACAGTGAGTTTTTCTTTTTTTATACATATCAGCTATGTATACTTTTATAAAAAAACATGTCAATGCAATCTATAGGCAACCAACTGTACAGAAAATAATAGAGAGGAAGCTTATTCCTTATAGTGTGAGGTTATGTTCAATGAGTATGTTTGTGAATAAAACGCAAAATTATTTGAATATCAAAATTTTTTTAATAAAACTATTAATTTAATAACATAAAACATCAACAATACCCAAATTTTATCCTAAATTCAAAAAATCAAAACTAATTGCTATTAATTTGGCATTAAGCAATTTGATTACTGTTTCCACAGCAGAGTATTCTTCTCAAAAATTGAAGCTTTGAAATTTAGTGTGTAGTTGGTTGCCTATAGATTGCAGTAAAACAATGCATTGCATGTTTTTTTTATAAAAGTATACATAGCTGGTATGTATACAAAAAAGAAAAACTCACTGTATATTACTTCTTTTTAACATTATCATTTACTTATAGCTAATGGTCAGCGTTTCAAATTTGTTAAACAGTTTTGTTGCAATGCTGTTTTGGTATCAAAACGAAACTTAAAAAAAAACACGAATGCACTTCAATGGTTGGTTGGGTTAAAGGGTGGCCATGTACTACGGGTTTTGAAAGGGCATGGGACCATTGTTGAGCGTTCACTGCTAATTTGAGTATCTAAATTACAATAAATACATTGTTGTTACTTATGTTGTCATTTAGTTTTATTTAGATTGCCTTAATTAACACTAATATTAATGTTTCTTTCCTCCCTCCCCCTTCCCTCCCTCCTTCCCTCCCTCCTTGCCTCTCTCCTTCCCTCCCTCTCTCCTCCCTTCAACAATATAGGCATCAACACTTTAAGTATGTTACATACCTTTACCAAGACAACAGTAGAACATATTTAGTTTTGATTATCGAAAAATATGGTTACAAAAATTATGTAAACGATTTAAAAATGTTTGTATAAAAAGTGAAATAAAATTGATACTGGTATACAGTGTTATCATTTCTAAAAGGTAATATATTTAAGTTCTAACAACCTTCTCCGTCAACATTGACTTATATTAATACCAATTATTTTGTTACTCCCAGTTCAAGCACAAGTCAATATCGATATTTAAGTGCTGAATGCGCATCTACAACATATTTGTATTTACAGATTCGACCCCTTGACAGAAACAATGTCCAACACTGTCGTACCCCGGACTGTCTACGAGTGTGAAGTGTGTTCCCAAATATTTTCCACCAAGAAGGAGTTCCTCACGCATCACATGAATCAGTTTGGTGAAACGTTTAACTGCTGTCGATGTGACGAACAGTTTAAATCCACAACTGAACTTTACCAACATTACCAGCTACACAAAATTGAAAGCATCATCATCGAAGGCGAAGACAGCAACACCGAACTTGATTACTCGGAGAACGTGGAAGCTGTGATGAATATTCCAAACGAACCAGCAAACGACACCGAAGAACTTTTGTATATTCTCGATGGCTCTCAGTGCGTTAATGAGGTCGTTATTGAGCAAGAAAGTGAGGTTCAGGATACCGAAACCGAAACATCAGTTACGAAACCCGAAAACTACACCATCGTGCAAGTAGATCACGGTTACATGTTACCGAGCGTCTTTAAAGGACAGCTTGGAAGCAAAAGGCGATACAAGAAAAAAGACGATTCTCTTATAAGTTTAGAAGAAGACGAGGGCGAGGAGATTGACACAGTAGTGTCAAAATCTCCATCAACTTCCAGCAGAAATTCTTATATCTCTCTGTCGACTAAATCAAGACCAAGACGTCGTCAGGAAGCTCCTGACTTTTCCGCTACGAATTATATCGTGCTGAATCCAAACGAAGAAGTCGATACTCCGCACTACAAATGTTTGCGTTGTGAACAGTTATTTATTAGTAAATTTGCCTTCTTTCGGCACATCGAAAAGGGCAAATGTTACATAAACAGTTGCGACGTGTGTAGTGCTTCGTTCGCAACGAACAGCGAATTTTACGATCACTATCTTGCGGAACATACAGACAGAGCGATTTGCAATTTCTGTTTTAGAACATTTATGTACGAGAAAAACGTTAAAGAGCACATGCTCAGACACCTCGATCAGTTTAGGCACCGTTGCGAGCAGTGCAATAAAGGATTTTATACCGTCAGAGAGTATAGGAATCATTACAAAAATAGACACATGGGTATACGACATAAGTGCGATGTGTGTGGTCGGTCCTTTGCTGACGAATATTATTTCAAACGGCACGTTGCTACACACGAGAAAGCCAGTGCGCCAAAAGTGGGGCTTTCTGTTACAATATAATCTATTATCATTAGTAGCATCTACAGGCTGTTTTAAGTTCGAGCCTCACCATGGGGATCTCGCTTATTTGAAGAGATAGAAAGTTGGTTAAATTGAGGAAAAGTTGCCAAATTTTATGCCTAACATAGTCTGTTAAGAAATTTAAAGTAGCCACTCTGGTTTTTCAGATATCTGAAAAAAACTGAAATTTGGAATTTTTTGTTTTCGGCTATAACGCATTTATCATTTATGCTACATATTTCCAGATAACGCATTATTAGGACACTTTTTTTATGCTGAATCTAAATTTTTTTTATCAGATTTGGTTTAACTGTTACCATTGTTCATTTTCGACTGTCAATTTTTTTTGCTTATGGTCGGTATTTTAATTTTTTTTTACATTTGGATAGAGGTTTTAATTCTAATTTCAACGATGTGTCACACTTTGCATTTGTTTTGAGCATTTAATGACAGAAAATAAAAATTTTATAAGAGTGCCATGGAAAGACCACGTCATTTAATTTATTTTGAAAAAATTCTAGTAGACCATGAACTGATGAAAGTAAAACAAAACACTTCTCTTATTTACTTTTACTTTAAGGTGCATTAAGTATGCGAAAATTTCAGGAATCTTTGTTTTGAGCATGTGCAGCAGGTTAAGTTATTTTTTACAAAAACAAATAAATGACAGAGTTTCTAACATACACAATTTACGAAAAATTCCAGTTTCTGTTTTTATGTTGCCACCGACATAACAAATGTTAAATAAATCTAACAGATAACACTAGAACTGCACTAATACAAACAATTATTAAATAAATGTTCAAGACATTTGACACCTTGGTACAACATGTTCAGAAGCTCGTCTACAATGAACTCTTTAATATGCGTGTTAGTAACGGTGTCATTCACATGTTTTTGTAAAAAATAACTTAACCTGCTGCCTACGCTCAAAACAAAGTTTCCTGAAATTTTCGCATACTTAATGTTTCTGAAAGTAAAGTATTTTATATACAGATACTCATTAAATAAGAGAAGGGTTTTGTTTTACTTCCATCAGTTCATGGCCTACTAGATATTTTTCAAAATGAATTAAATGACGTGGTCTTTCCATGGCACTCTTATGAAATTTTTATTTTCTATCATAAAATGTTCAAAACTTAAACAAAATGCAAAGTGTGACACATCGTTGAAATCAGAATTATAAACTCTATGCAAATATGAAAAAAATTAAAATGCCGACCATAAGGAAAAAAAAAGTTGACAGTCGAAAATGAACAATGGTAACAGTAACACCAAATCTGATAAAATAATTTAGATTCAGCATAAAAAAAGTGTCCTAATAATGCGTTATCTGGAAATATATAGCATAAATGATAAATGCGTTATAGCCGAAAATAAAAAATCCAAGATTTCAGTTTTTTTCAGATATCTGAATAACTAGAGCGGTCACTTCAAATTTCTTTACAGATAGGCATCAAATTTGGCAACTTTGCCTTAATTTAACCAACTCTATCACTTCAAATAAGCGAGATCCCCATGGTGGGGCTCGAATTTGAAACAGCCTGTTTAATGTATGTATCTTTTCACATAGATAAATATTTGTTCTCCTTTTAGGATTTTCTTTTTCATTTATATTTTACCCAGAAGAATTTGATAACTTGCTTATGTTATCGATTATACTGACTATATTCTATTAGTTTATTGTACTTATATGAAGTGTATTCAATTCAATTCAATTTAATTTATTTTCAATAAGAATACTGATTATTAAATTTAATTTTTTATTAAATTTTATTTATATACAGTTGGTTTGTTTTTTTTTTTCGAAAATCTTAGAAACTTGAGAAGATAAACTAGCGCTTGTCTTTATATTTAATCAGACATGAACAAATGTTCAATGATAGTTAGCGATGCGCTTCATAAAAGGACGTGTTTTCCATTTTCAAAAATATGTACAGGTTCTCCCAGAACAATCTTTCGTAACTTATACAGTGGATTCTTGATTTGAAAATAAGACGAAGGATTTTTGCTTCTAATTCTTTATTTTCAAGATACTGGCTTTTAAAGATAGCGTTTAATAGTACATTGTACACTAAGAGAGAGAAACGTCTTATTTTTCCTGAGGTTTGATTTGAAGCCCGAGGGCTACAAATACATCGAGGGAAAAATGGCGGTCTCTCCCGAGGTGTATATACTATTTTTTCCACGATCGGAAGTAGAAACACTTAATTTCATAAATAACGAATTATAATAAATCGGAGCGAAATTACAATATTTAGAAGCCTTTGGGATGTTTCCATGCAACGTACATTGACAACAGACATTTGTTTACAAAAATAAATATGAATTGAAATAATAACTCCCCTCGGGAAATTATTGTCTTATTTCGTCCCTAGAGAGTAAATGCTTTACTTCTGTCACAATTTCGGTGCCATACAAACCGACTTCTACTCCCGGTCGTGGAAAAAACTGCTTTTTCTACACATATATGTGAAAATAGCAATTTTTCCACGGCTTACTCTACATAAAAGTGATATTTTTTAACTCTAGAGATGAAAATATTTTCACATCTAGAGATGAAAATAATTTTCGCATCTAGAAATGAAAATAAGAATGACAAATTTAATTGAAAGAATGCATTTATTGCCTATGGAAACGACTTTACAAACAGTAATTTCAGTAATTTGCATTGTGACAGTTCGTTTTGAATTAAATTGAACTTGAAAGTTTTGAACTTGAAACTGCAATATCGTAGAAAAAATAGCATTTCCTACTCGAGATGAAATACGTTTTTTTCGTTCGCGGTATTTTCATCTCTTGTTGCGAAATATACTATATTTGTCTGTGCTGAAAGAAACACGTTTTATAAAATATATATTTTTTTTTAAATTATTTTTTGAATAAACAAAAAGGGACTCGAAAGTAGCCGAGTCTAACGGATTTCAGGATAATTAAATTTATGTGCAAAATTGAGGTGTTTTTTCATGGTGCGCAAATACTTTATAAACACTATGGGGGTAAGTATGGATTATTGGAGTTTTTCCCTCTGTCGAAGGCTGTAACTCAGTACGAAAGCGTTTCTGCACCCATATTTATATACATTTTGTTATTGATTTAATAGGTAGAACGTACCCTCAAAGCTTGTACAAACTGTTTGCGCATCTGGCAATTCGATTTTCCACAAAGATTGGATTATCTCGCTAATCGTTAAATTTAGCGACTTTCCACAAGCACACCTTTTTTTTGTAATATAGAGAATAAGAGTCTTAAAAATATGAAAAGAAAGACCAGAGCAAAACAGTTATTTCGATAAGAGTGACAGTGTCCTGCCACTCCAAAAAAATCAGACGAAGAAGCTAGTGTAATGGTACGCAAACGTTGTCTATTTTATACAGAATGGTTTTTTTAATACAGAGTGAGCATAAAAGGTCAAGAAACACGTGACCACGTAACATAGGCAACCCATTGTACAGAAGTGGCTACCCTGCTTTAGGAAACTAAATCTGACAGTTGTAGCAATTATCATTGGCGTAGTACGTACAAATTAGGGCACAGGAAACATATTTTTATAAAAAAATTAATTTGGCACGTCACAAATTTAAAAAAAACTCTGTAAAAACATTTAATAAAGCAAAAGTAAATGATAGGATTTATTTAAGAATATTATTGTAGAAAAACATATTTGATTTATAAATTACAATAGCTGCTCAAAATGAGTGCACGAACGCCAATGAAACACAATGACATTGCAAAAGGAAATCAGCACGACAGGCACTATTGAAAAAAAAATTCACTACATTTAAATTAGTCAATGGTCACGTGCTTCTTAACCTTTTATACTCGCTCTGTATTACCAAATAAAGCATTTTAACCGCCATCTTTGAAAGGTCCATAGGCCCATGCTTATTAAATTTGTTTGTCTTTTGTTATGTTAAGAATCCACTGTCGAATATTACACTTATTTCTCAAACCAAAAAATTAAAGACATTTCTTAATTATTCAACTCCTTTACCTTCACTTGTAACTATAGAAACGCTGTTTCACTTGTTGACTGACATTTTTTGCGTTACAAAATGTGTTTTTGTGGTCGCAAGCTAATTTTTTGACAAGAAAAATTAGATTAAAGTATTTTTATTCTATTTTTTTGGCACCAAAGAATGTTTTTTTACGTCAAAAAGCATTTTCAGTCTAAAAAAAAGTGTTTTTTTTCCTAAAGATTTGGTTTTGTGACGTGAAAAATGATATTCTGACTTAAAATAGTATATTATTATATGAGCGATTATGACAGCCATTATCCACGAAGATGATGTTTGAGCCCACGAGCCGTAGGCGAGTGGCGCAAATCATCCGAGTGAATAATTGCCATAATCGCGAATGTGATACTATGCTTTTTCTACACCTATTAAACAAATAAATTAGACTCGTTTTAGTGGTTGAATTGTTAGTTTGCACAGATTGTAAAACGTAAACAAGCAATATGGCGATACACTTGGCTGTCACGCGAGTTGATTGTCAGCCGCAGAAAGAGTTGATCGCGGGCGATTTAAAATATCATCGAATCAGCGAAACAGTGATTTTTGAATTTGTATTTGTGATTGGTCGGATACAGTGAATTATGAATCCATAATTCACTACAGTGAATTATAGGTACGATTTTTCACGAAAAAAAATGCTAATAATTGTCATATAATTAAATAGGTGTAGAAAAAGTTATTTACCGACCTGCGCAATGCTGCCATCGAACGGCGAAGTTGGCGTGGTAGCGAAGTCTTAGTGGTTTTCCATACAAAATTATTTGTTCGTAATTGTTCTAGTGCCCACAACAGTGTTCTTTAGGCGTTACTTAAGTTTATGCAAAGTTTATAGCAAAGAATTTTTATACGTACTATTGAGAGCAATTGAAAGTTAATACCTCAATTGTGATCTTATAAACCGCATCTTTAAAATGTTTGTTACTATAGCGTTTACCTCTATTTTTACATGCATATCTGGAAACTTTGTTGAAAATCTGTTTCACAACACTTAAATATAGCTACAATCTGGCGTAGGAGTGGTTAACTTTCAATTGCTCCCGATAGTACATATTTCTAATGCAGCCTTTCTTGGTAGGTAGCTCTGCTACCGGTTAATACTGCAGTATGTTTCTAGTCCACACTATTAGCATAAGTATTGCGTTTGGTAGCAGTTTTTTTCCGACGTAACATTTATTAATCGACATCAAAAATTCATTTTTTATCGTCAAACATTAACTTTTTACTGAAACTTAACGTGTGACGTATTTGGCATCAAAAATTTACGTTACTATTTGTTTATTTTTATTAAAAGTATTAATCTATAGAATAGTTTTGTAAACTATATTTTATTTTTTGTTTTATTCAGATTTATGAGAAACTGTCAAAGGTGAATCATTTAAGTGTCATCCTCTGCGATGTTCTAAAATATTAAAAATATTAAATTGTGTTTTTTTTATAAAAGTTAGTTGTTGCCTAATGAGGTTTATGCCACGTTCTAACATTTTCGGTACTTTCACGTTACTGACCAATGACATCATCTCAATTTTCTTAAATGTTATCATAAATATTTTTTCAGAAAGCAGATAGAGTTGTTTTTCGTTTCAATTTTATAAAATTTTCAAATTTTTGCAAACATTTCGAGGAAAATGTAAAAACCTGATTCGTGCAAGCAGGACATGGATTTAAACAAAAAGCAGTTAAAAGTGTGGCACTAACTTCCACGAGAAGTTTAGCGTGTAGTGCAGTGGGTCAGGGCCACCGATCATCGCTTCCGATACTCGGCCGTCTCGCACTCTGTAACAAGTACGGGGTGTTTTGGTACGCACCACGCCTTTAACAACTGCTTTACTTCACCTAAATTCATTTTTAAATTTCAACTCGAGTTCTTCTGCGTAGCAACCTAATCACTCGGAAACTCTGATTTTGCATTGTAAGAATATGAAAGTTTTGTGTCATTGAAACGGAAAGAAACCCATCTAACTGCCTAAGAAAATATTTACAACGTCTGTTAAGAAAATTATAGATGGCGTCACTGTTTGGTCACGTGGTAGTAGAGAAAATGTTGAAAATTAGGATTCAAACAACTTTTATTATCTAATGTTATTATTATCAGGAGATAACACCTAAGTGACTCCCCCTTCGTCTTGTATAATAAGCGATTTCCCCCTTACTTGAAATTTTTATACTGTTTTCACGTCTTCGTTAAAAATTGTTCATTTCTGAATAAAAATTTTGTTGTCGGTCGTATTCCAGCTTAGTTTAAATAAATTGTAAAAACGTAATTTTAATTTCTATAGTACCTATGTATATTACAACTACGATGTAAATGAATTTGTATTTATATGTTTCATAATATGAGACTAGGTTCATTGTCTCTTTGCTGATGTTTAAATGGTTTTGAAACCACCTACAATAAGCTTGTAACTAAGATAAAAATCAGTTTCAAGAAACTGGAAATCTAATTAAAATAATTTAATAAATAATTTCGGAATATACCCAAAGTTTCATTTTTTCTAGATTAAGTTGGTTTAATCAGTTGTACTTTTTTAATTGGTAAATTAATTAGATGGAGGTCGTTTATACGAAGATTTTTCCAGATGACTCCGGATTTAGCTGCCTGTTGTTCAAAATAAAATGTTTTTAAGTCGGTAGTGCAATGTAGATAAACAATCGGTTTACAGGGTGTTTGTTATTAAGTATATTTGGGGATTTCTCCCATCGTTGAGCCGAAATAAAAAATAAAACAAGAAAAGTAACTGGCTTAAGAACAACTGGGGATTTCTCCCGTCGTTGAAACAAAATAAAAAATGCATATGCTCCTGGCAATACTGTATGCAAAAATAACTAGGTTGCTAGAAAAAACTACATGATGACGTCCCAGTGCTTACTGTTAGACCACCTGGGCTGTCTTATCTTACCGCACGCGTAAGAGTAATTGGAAATATGATTGACCGCGCAATTCAGCCGACGATTTGTCGTGAAGAAAATTTGCATTTATCTGCTACATTTCATAAATGATGTTACGATTAATAACAAATACCTAATTATTCATTGAGCACATTATAAATGGGGCTGCTCCTAACTGGCCCGCTATTAATAAGAATAATTACAGAAATTAAACAAATTTTAACTGACATTTACAATTCTGTTGCATGAACTGAATTTCCTGCCAGAAATCTCGTAAATTATACGACCTTCTTGGAATGGTTATCACGGCGTTTCTACAATGTCTTTTTAATTATTGCTGACGGTTTTGTACCTATTATATTCACGACGTGTGTCTCCGAATAATTATTTTTTATTAACTTTTACGAACACTTTTCAGAATCAAGTAAGATTTTTACTTCTTTTAATTAATTAAGGTTATTAGTGTAGTTACCGGAAAAAGAGATTAAAATGAATTGAAACTCTTCAACGCCGAAATTGACCCTTTATTTAGGCGTAGAATCGCGTGAAACTTTCCACGGCAGACTTTAGGCATTTATAGGTTAGGTAATACGGTTAGTATTTATTGATGCCTAATTCTGAATTACATTTGACTGTACTATTAAATTCGGACTGGCTCTGATGCTGCCGGAATTCTTCCTCTCTGTTAAATGAACTAGGTGCTGGTGTCTTTCGTTTACTTTGCGTAAAATATAGTTATTTCGTTGTAAGGATCTGCGAGGTAGTTCATGCCATTTCTCGTTAGTAAAGGCGTCAAACAGGTTTAAAGTTTACGCAAGTTTAGTCCATAGTTTCAAGAACGTAAACTTAAGCAGTCACGAGTGTTTGAATGGGCTAACTGTTTTTAAAATAGCCGTGAGACTGTTTGTGACAATCCAGGAAAAGGAGACAGTAACAGTAACAGTAACAGTCATCCCTGGTGTTATTAAACGTGTTATTGATTTCTCCACTATTTCGGCGATTTGCATTGGTCAAAGTTTTAACAACTTTAATGACTGCAGGAATAACTCTTGTTGTAGTGGAACCTCCTCTTCCTGACTTATCGCGAATAGTTTCTCGGCCATTTTAAAAAACGGTTATCCTATTCAAATACTTGCAATTTTTTGATGGTACATTTATGAAACTATGGGCTGCGTTTGCATTAAATTTCACCCCTTTGACGTTTTTTTAAGGAGAAATTGAATTACAATACTTAGTTTGAGGACACAGTTGACATTTACATCGACCATGCTGAATCACAAGTGAATGGTTGTTATGTATTGTTTCCTGTTTGGTGTAGAATACGTCCAGTAATGTACATAACAAATAATTGCACTTAATTCACTATGTAACTGCGTAAATTTTTGTTTAGGCATGAACTACCTTCGTATATGTACTTAGTTTTAGTTATGGAGTGTTTTTTTTATCAGAAATTCGTTGAACGTTTAATGAATTAAATATAATTACAGTATTAATAATTTATTTGGTAAAATAATTAAAATTACGATATATGAAAATACATATTTATTTTACTTTTAGGTGCTCTATTTCTAAAACTTCTTTTCAAACTGGAAGAAGCAGAAAGAAGGTTACTAACGGTCTGAAAGCTTTGAAGGATCCAATAAGATGCGAACAGTGCGACAAAGCTTTTGATACCATTAGACAATACCAAAGACATATGCGTTACCATGCAGACAGAAAATATCCATGCGAACTGTGTGGTAAAATGTTCAAATATCCTTATCAAGTAGGAATACACAAAAAAGGGACCCACACTAAGGAAACGGCCTACACTTGTGATATTTGTGACAGAGGTTTTGTAATGAAACATGCACTGGCTTCCCACAGAATGACTCATTTCAAGAATTACAGATTTAAGTGCGATAAGTGCGGAAGTGGTTTCTACCATCAAAACGTTCTTCAGCGCCATTACGATATACAGCATCGGGGTGTTCGATTTAAATGTGAACACTGCGACAAGTCGTTTAGGGACGAGTATTACTACAAAAGACATACTTTGTCGCACAGTCCTAGTTACGTCAAAAACGAATACAAATGTGGTATTTGCGATAAAGTGATGCAGCATCGTAGTACCTACCGTAACCACATGAAAATGCACCAAGGAGACAATCAACACATATGCGACGTGTGTGGCAAATCAGTTACCACAGCTCAAAGTTTACGAGATCACATGATGGTTCATTCGGGTGAAAAGCCGTTCGTATGTGACAGTTGTGGGAAAAGGTTTATTAGCAAAAAACTTCTGGTTGCTCACGAACGTACTCACACTAAAGAAAAACCTTACACGTGCAAGTTGTGTAATAAAAGCTTTACACAGCGTGGCACACTGACAATACATATGCGGTATCATACAGGAGAAAGACCGTACAAGTGTGAAATTTGTAACAAGAACTTTGTTACAAAAACGTTATTGAAATATCATTGTAAAGTCCACTGATCTAATAAAATAATTTATTAATTTGCTTGGTATTTTGTTTAGATTTAGATGAACAATTGATATACGCAGGTTCTTTTATGATCTTGTGGTTGTGGAGTAGAGATAAAATTAAAATAGATCTATTGAAAAGCATAATTTACTTATTCAAGATGTTCTATCATTTAGTATTCTGTATGATTTCTGCTGACTTCGCGTTTGGTACGATTAGGATATTTGAATTTGTAACTAAAATATTTGTAAATACCAGTCTGGTATATGTTCCCTACCATGTACTCTACTTTATTCTTTAAAATTAGTCTATAGAGCTATGCCGCGTTTAAGTAAGGTAAATTTCCCGACAATTGTGTTCCATAAAAAGAACAGAACTCCAGAACCTCAGAGAGTGGTTGCTGTTGGATAGTACTCGTACTATGACTTGGGGCGTTTCTATTTAGCTAAATGGTTGGTACGTCTGTGACTTCTGCGGGTATGTAAAAAACGCTACCTATATTTAATTACAGAAGTATTTGATTTCATTAAAGGAATTTGCGTTTTTCAAATTTCTTATCGTCTATTATAGTTGTGACTGCAGAAAACGTTATGAAAGTTGTAGCATTAATTGAAGACGGCAGAAGTTAACGCTGTTTCCATCCAGTTAAGAATTCTACTTTTAACGATACAGAATGTTACGGTAGATTTAGGGAGAATACACCTGCAGGCTCGGAGTGGGTGGTCAAGGCAGCACGTCGGCACGTGTGACCACCTAATCCTCGTGATTGCTCCTAAAAACCGCTGGTCAATGTCCAGTTTTTATAACCTTGGGCGGTAATTGTGGACTCTATTCTGTTCTTTTTAATACAACTTAACGTTGACTTCTGGCTTCTTCGATTAATGCTACTATTGTCACGTTTTCTGCAGTCACAACTACAATGGAGAAACAAAATTAAAAACGTAAATCTCTTTAATAAAATTGACTTGAACTTGCAAGTTTTAAAAGAAAAAGTTGGAAAGGAACATAGAGTACAGCAGCTAAGCTTAATAGGATATTTTTTGTTGGTTTGTAGAATTAAATAGAGAAGAATATGTTTAGTTAACTATAATCTTATTTAATTTTGTTATTATGTATTAATTTAAAGCAAAATACATTTATATTTTCCTCTACTTTTAATTATTGTATTTTACTAATATTAAAAGTACTGTACATACAATAATTCAATAAACTTATTACAGTTTTCTCGTTATTTTCAGCTGAACTTATTTATTTATTACATCGATACGAATGTTATTACATTTATACATTTATTGAATTTACGAAGCCATTAATTGCGGTACTCAATTTCACAGCTGTCAAGGCGAGATTTAGTTGTAGGTAAAACCTACTGGATGACAAACTGTTGTACATAGTAGACAGTATATACTGTATACAGTATAGTATAATAAAATGTATTTTATAGTGAGTATAATATGTTATTAAAATAAAAATTCTATAAATAAAAATACTTAACAAACAATATAGAAACCATCTTAATCTTATTGCACTTAGAGCTTAGGAACTGTAACTTTGCGGACCCTGGGCGTGATCCGTTGTGCCCTTTATTTTATGTAATATCGCGGGATCTAAAGTAACTGAATTTGATAAATATCATGCAGGAGACGTTTACCGAATCTCTTCAATACCGTCTGTCAATACCGTCTGTCTATACAGTTACCCCCCCCCCCCCCCCCCCCAACTAACTTTTGAACGACTTGATATTTTACCACAACATTTGGTGTGCTGTAATGGGAAATTAAATACTATTTTTTAGCCATAAATTAAATTTTGTATCATTCAAAATGGCGACTGGGCGCCATTTTGAATTTTTTTTTAATAGACAGGGGGGTCGAGTGACACCTCATTTGAAAGGTCTTTTAGTTCTGCGTCTGATCCTAGAGTTTCAATGAAAAATATTTAGTCATAACAAAATGGCGAGTTTTAAACAAATGGACTCACTCAATTCAAAATTGTTTTGATTTTTTTATCCACTTTTTCATTTGCAGGACAAAATTTTCCCAAAAATATCTCAGGTGGCTGGAAATAATATTGAAAACGTTATGTTCCAACAAGACGGTGCGCCGCCTTATTATGATAGGCCTGTCTCTGACTTTTTCAACGGACATTTTCTTGGAAGATGGATTGGTATGCGGGGGCCTGTAGAATTGGTGGCTCGCTCCCCAGATTTAACCCCCTTAAATTTTTTTCTGTGGGGATATCTGAAATAGAAAGTGTACAGAACCCGTCCAGAAACAATTGAAGAACTGGAGCAACGCATTACAAAAGTTTGCAGAAATATCACTCTAAAAACGTATGAAAATGTAAGGCAGGAATTTCATAACCGACTTTTTATGTGCCAAGAAGTGAATGGTAAACATTTCGAACACTTAAGTTAATTTCTTTTTGCTTTAATTCGTATTTTTTTTAATAGACTTCTTTTACTTCAAACATTGTCATTTTGTTATGGCTGAATATTTACTTTCAAACTCTAGGATCAGACGGAGAACTAAAAGACCTTTCCAATGAGGTGTCACTTGAACCCCCTTTCCATTTAAAAAAATCCAAAATGGCGCTCAGTCGCCATTTTGGCTGATACAAAATTTTAATATGGGCTGAAAAATAATATTTAATTTCCCATTTCAGCACACCAAATTTTGTGGTAAAATATTAAGTCGTTCAAATGTTAGTTGAGGGGAGGGGTTACTTTATAGACTTATTGTCTGTCTTTACAAGCATTTGCTGTAGAAGTTTGAGCCATAGTTGTTCGTAGGCCTTGCTTGCCTAAACAGGCCCGTGTGCTTAGATTATTTAAACCTTGGGGCGGACAAGGATTTGATCTTAATGTATTTTGTTTGCCAGGACAATAATACCTAATTTGCTTATGCCTGTTAGCTGTTTGTGAACCCATATAAACTAACGTTTTGCAAGACATTGCAGCTTGCATCTTCAGAGTGAACAAAAACACTGAATTCAAATCCGAGAAGCTGAGGTATTTAAACCTCTTTGAGCCAGTCGGGCAGAACGGCGGTGGCTGAACATACTGGTTTAACTGGGCATAAGATGCACTTTGATAATGCTCGGGTACTCGCCAGAGTATCTCATTACTTTCCTCGTATCATACATGAAGCAATTGAAATTGAGAAACAACCTAACAACATAAACAGGGAGAATGGTTTTAGACTCCGTGAAGCTTGGACTCCAGTACTTTATCCTCTAAGGACTCATAAGCATCATCGATCCCACGATCACGCTCCACCGGATCCGTCGTTGCCCAACGGTGACAGCCAACCAGAACTCTGCCGTTCTGCGCGACTGACTCAAAGAGGTTTAAATACCTTCGATTCCCAGATTTGAATTGAGTTTAGTGCAATGTCTTGCGAAACGTTAGTTTGTATGGGTTAACAAACAGCTAACAGGCATAAGCCGATTAAGTAATAAATTGTCCTGGCAACAAAATACATTAAGATCAAATCTTTGTCCGCCCCAAGGTTTACATAATCTAAGCACACGGCCCTGTTTAGGCAGGCAGGGCCTACGAACAAATATTTGCTCAAACTTCTAGAGCAAATGTTTGTAAAGGCAGACAAGCTACAGGTTGGTCCTTACCTGATTATGCTGGGCGTAGTTCCCAAACGACGACGCGGTCTAAGCCGAAAGTAAATTGTAGTATTAACAATTCGAGAAACCGCGAAAGCCTCAAAGAACTTACAATGTTTGTAACAAAAGCTTTGTAATAGAAAAGGCTATAGATTCTCATAAATATAATGTTTTCTTAAAAAATATAGACATAAATGCAATAAGTGTGGCAGTGTAAATGATCAAGCCACTCCTGGTAGACATATTTACCACAAAAAAAAATGTTTTGGGGATTTAAATCAGACGATCTCGGTGGCTACTCAACTGCACCCTTGCTCACAACAAACAGACAGTGATAATGGAAGGAAATATTAATAGTGCCAAAATGTGACCAATAATTTGCAACTATTGATTGCATCACGATTTTGTCGGGCATGTTCTTACTTTACCCTATATATTAAAAAAGGTCGTGAATTCTAATACAAATATTTTTCAGATCCGAAAAAAATTCAGTAATTGCCAAAACCACCGAACATTCGAACACACCTGAATACATAAAAATGTTTCAGTCGAAGATGCACAAGATAAATGATACCAACTGTTTAAAAGTTGTGGGACCTTGCTCTGTTACTCAGTATACTAAACCAATCCTTAAACTTCCCATATTTCAACTACCCAACTCTCAAATTGGACAACAAATGCAGAAAAAGGAATCTGGAGGCAGCTTATTAAAGAATATCGCAACTGATTCTTCCGTTCCTCAAAGTGAAACGAGTAGCTGGAACAAGTGTGCGCGCGAACCCGACTTTAGCAATTTTAAATATTGGTGTGAAATCTGCGATGAGCGTTTCTGTTTCCCTAACATATTTCAAGATCATATAAATTTACATGTTCGTCTAAAACCTTACAAATGCGATCTGTGTAATAAACAATATGCTACCATGTTACATTTAAGCCAACACAAGGGAGATCATGCTGAAAACAGCATTAAAATACGAAAAACTTGGAAATGTCAAGTTTGTGGAAAACATTTTACAGCACCAAGCTTTCTCAAAAAACACATTGAAGGTACCCACGAAAGAAAAAGGAAAAAGGAGTTATGTGAAATATGTGGAGTGGAATTCATTCGTGTGCAGGAACACGTTCGAAAGTGCCATGAGAAAACGTACTCATTCAAATGCGATCAGTGCGGCAAAGTGTTTAAAACTATTTCTTACTTGAAGATTCATAAGAACATGCATAACGAACACAAAAGATATTGTTGTGATCAGTGTGGAAAAACTTTCACATTTGCTTCAGGGCTAAAATCGCATGTAAAATCGCATATTTATGCTACTTGTAAAATTTGTAAGAAGAATTTTATTTCGAAATTGGAGTACAAGAAACATGTAAAAATTAACACTTGTACTGATGATTTGGCAGCTCAGAATAATTGATTTTTTAATTTGTTCCTCGTTATTTGATATGTGATTCTCTATTTACAATCATAAAAATCTCTGTTTTTTTGTATTTTTTTTATTATTATTATTATTACCAAGAAACAATATTAATATTATATTGTCTTAGTTCGTATAGGTTTGTTCTTCTATGTATGTATAAGTTCGTCGAATTATAAATACCAAACCTACCTCATTTAGAATATAAAGCTCATTACATTTTGCCGAAGAAAAACAAGTCTTGTATATTTACCATAGTTTCAGAAGTAATATAATCACTGATCTTGATTTTCTGACAAACTTTTGTTAATTATTCACCAGTGCCAGTTGAGACAATAATTTCACGAGCGCATAGTTAGAATAAAAATCTTAAATTAACTAACACGACTTAACTATCGACCCCGAGTTTACGAGAAAATCGGAATTACCTACTAGTTTTTATTACTAGTGAAAAATATGATAACTATACCAAAAAATCAAAAAATACTCACTTATCCAGTTTCCTTGGTTTTTACATTTAGTGAACAATACACAAGCGTATTGATTCGATTGGTTGTTGACACAAAAATCAGCGCTGAGAGAGATTTTGGTATCGTTGTTGTGTCGCAAGCGTGCAACTAACTGCGCTATGAACACACGCATTCGGGGAAGCGTAATTTCGGAGTTATAAGCCGAACTTGTTTACTGAAATCGTAAAATAGTTTACTAAAAAAAGCTTACTAAAATTTGTACCGAATAATACAAAAATATGCGCTCTTTTTCGTTATGGCGTCTAAAATTGACGAAAGCATTTCAGGGAGATACATTGAGATTTTTAGTTTACCCATTATCTGCCTATGTTCGGCTAGTCTTGGGACACATTCTATAGTATGATCAAAACGTCTTTGGATAGCGGTTGCTGTGGAATTGACAAGTCATCTATGAAATTATTTATTTCTATTAGTTTTAACATTTACTTTCAAAAGTCAGCAGATTATAATTAAAAATGTTTCAAGCTGACTTTTGAAATTAAATGTCAAAACTAATAGAAATAAATAATTTCATCCAAAGACTTTTTGATCATATGTTATATAACTATCAGTAATATTATGGGAAACCGAAATATTTTTGTTTGCTATACACGAGATGTGGAAGTTTCTTCCTCTCTGGAGAGGAAACGTGTTGACACCGAAAGAATATTTGGTTATATAACATTAATTTTATACTCGTCACCATCCTCGATTCACATTTTACGATGTCTAAATAGTTTCGTAGATATTAAATTCGCCCAGTCTGTAAATGTTTGTTTCTATTGTGTAGGACTAACTACGCAACTGCGCGGCGATTTATATTTTATATTAAACTCTCCTCTCTGTAGATGTTTGTTTAAATTACTACGCAACAGTAGGGTGAAAAGGGCGTGTAGTCAAGCACACTTGCATAGGAAAATCAGTTCATTCTTTAAGATTGATCAGAACGGTCAAAAGATAATAATCCGCGTAAGAATTGAGCATTAGCTTCCGGTCCAAGGCAAGTCACCCTCACAGGCTGCTTTAAGATCTGCCGGATTTTGATCCAAAACCCCCCCAGGCACCGTTAGCTCTTTCAAGTGCAAAGCAGCAGCTACACTACGTTTCGACCAAGCTCCTCCTTTCAAGCAGTATTGTATAGTATCTAGATTTTTTTTGAATTGTTTTATCTGTATCTGCTTAAGTACTTTTCTTGTACAGAGCCTTTGTTAATTACTGATACCCATGTGACGTTTGGTCTGCAGTGACATAGGGAGTTTGAGATTTAGATGTTGAAGCCAGTTCAGAATTGGTACTTGTTGTGGTAACTAAAAATTCCCTGTAAGTGTCACTGTCAACACTCAAAGTGAGGTTATGTATGTAAACAAGCAAGCCTTAATAAGTTAACAAACGGCTTGGGAATTTTTGGATAAAAGGCTTACCAACAGTGTAAGTTGGGTTGCCTATATTTTGCGGTCACGTGGGTATGAGTAATTAATGAAGGCTCTGTATTAATATACATGTCTCTAGATATTTTTTAAGTGGATCGACTTTTTAGAACAGGCGGATATATTTTGAAGTTACGGCGTAATCGCCTGTCGGGTAGCATTTGAAATACTACTGTCATTAAAGACAAACAAAGTTTCATATAAAAATGAAAATATGTTTTATTTTATTATTAAGTTTACTCCATTGGCTTCGAATATCTATCTGTATCTACATTCTTTTCCAAAGTATCTGTGTTTAGATACTTTTAGATAAATGTATTTGTATTTGTATCCTCATTTTGTGTTACTGTATTAAGTTTTTAACTATTTTAAACTATTTTTTAGTAAGGAATGGTGTAGAACTGTAAACACTTATATCATATATTGGTAATAAAAGACAAACAACAAATATTTTAACTTTTTTAATAGAGATACAGAGGGCCGCTTATTAGATTCTTAGTATATCTTTACAAAACATTTCTATAACATTTCTATATAACTAACTAAATTCTCTTACAGGTCTGTCGATGCGTGCATGCATAGTAGTCCATTGCAGTTAATCGATCCTGTCAACATCAAAAGCGAACTAGAAGAAACCGACTTGAAGAAAAGCATTAACAATCGTTTTCAGCAAGCTATTGTCAAGGGTATACTGTCGCTCAAGCCGTTCGCTAAAATAAGCAAAATCGAGCGTTCAAGTCGTACCGCAGCCGTAAAAACTTCTTTAAAACCGGTAGAAGAAATTAACTTTGTAACGGAAATTGAAATGAAGGAAGAACCATTGTACGAAGACAACACTTTGGAAGACTCCGACGTAGTGAATGCTGAAATTAAAACGATCACCAAACAAATTTTGCTAACCAAAAAGAACAAAATCAAGAAGTCCAGCAAAGCAGAAATAGGAAAAGCAATGTACTACTGCCATGTTTGTAACGACCACCAGAAGTTGACCAGAAATGAGCTAAAAGAACATTTTATGCGTCACGGTATGCCCGAGGCTGTTAATTCGCAATCACAATTTAAAAAGGCCCGAGCAAAACAAAATCGTGTTAAGAGACCATCGCCGCATAGATGTGAAGTTTGTTCTGAGCGCTTTTCGAATCAGAAGGAATTGTTTGAACACTTAGAGAGTCATCAAAATCAGTTCTTTTGCGATACCTGCAATGCTGGGTTTAAGACACTTATCGACCACACATGTCACGTTCAGGAGCACAGCGAGGACAAGCTTTTTAGGTGTCCGCTTTGTGAATTTACTGCTCACAGACGTTTTCAAATCAGAGCTCATTTGTATTCTCAACACGAGCAGTTCAAAAAGTACAAATGCGACATCTGTAACAAGGGTTATTCGGTTTACTCATATTTGGAAGAACATCAAAATTATCATACCGGCGAAAAGCCTTTTCAATGCGATTTATGTGGGCTCAGTTTTATGTACAAGCGGTACTTAAACGCACATAAAGTCCAAAGACATGCAAAAGTCGAGAAAAAGTCTTTAGAATGTCCGGTGTGCAAGAAAGTTTGTCTCAATAGAAGAAGGTATTGCAGCCACATAAAAACTCACGATAACGAAAAGAGCTTCGTATGTGACGTTTGCGGTAAGACTTTTGCAACTAACCAAGCAATAGCAACACACCGAAAACTTCACAGCGATAGTAGACCGTATAAGTGTAAGTTCTGTGACAGAAGTTTCAAACAGGGTAGTTCTAGAACCGATCACGAAAGAATCCATACGGGCGAGAAACCTCATAAATGTCCACATTGCGAAAAATGTTTCACGCAACGTACTAGTATGGTTCGTCATTCGCGTAGCCACACAGGAAACAGACCGTACACCTGCCATTTGTGTAAGAAAGGTTTTGTTGCAAAGTCTGTGCTTGTTAATCATTTAAAGACTTCTTGTGAAGGGGTAGTTCAATGATGTGAATAAATGATGGATAGCCCAAAATGTGGTTAGATTATTATTAATTAAAATTTTTCAAATATTTTTTTAAAATTGTTAAATTTAAGGTGTAATATTTACACATTTTGTCAGTGCTATGTTCCAACTGAAAAATAATAAAATAATTTGCGTAACCTTTGTTTAAATTTATTTGATTGCTTTATGAGCGTCACGTTTGTCGAAAACTTGTGTAGCAGTTGTTTTTGTTTGAAGCGACCAGCGGTGTTTCGGGGTTTTGGGCCGTAATCGTGCATTTGATCCAGAGGCCGAGTTCTTGAAAGAGCCTGCTAGGATGGCTTGCCTTCGACCAAAATTTAATGCTCGTTTCTTAGACAGTTTTTTCCCTTTCGATCGTTCTGATCGATTCTCAGGAATGATTTTTCTGTGTAAACGCGTTGCTTATACAGCGAGTTTTTCTTTTTTGTATACATACGAGCTATGTACACTTTTATAAAAAACATGTCAGTGCATTGTTTTACTGCAATCTATAGACAACCAACTATACACTACATTTCAAAGCTTCAATTTTTGAAAAGAATACTCTGCTGTGGAAACAGTAATCAAATTGTTTAATGTCAAATTAATAGCAATTCGTTTTGATTTTTTGAGTTTAGCCTAAAATTGTTGATATTTTGTTTTTAAAATAATAGTTTCATTAAAGAAATTTTGACATTCAAATAATTTTGCGTTTTATTTACAAACATACTCATGATACTCATTGAACATAACCTCACACTATGAGAAACAACCTATCTTTCTCTCTATTACTTTGTGTACAGTTGGTTGCCTATAGATTGCAGTAAAACAATGCTTTGCCATGTATTTTATTTTTATAAAAGTATACATAGCTGGCATGTATACAAAAAAGAAAAACTCACTGTATATGATTTCGTTGCCTAACACTGTCAATGAATGGCATAGCAGCATCTACACAATCAGTAAGTAGCCTGTATTCGTTTCGAAGGGTAGTCATTTAAAATCTGTGGCATATTTGAAATGAAGCCTCAACTGCAATACCAGCAAAGGGCTCTCTAAGGGCAGGGCTATAAATATCGAGTCACGATCTACATGACTAGCAGTACGTTGGAGTGGTGGGGTATACGTAGTTGTGGGTTGTGGGTAAGTGAGTGGGTGACGCCTCTACAGGCGAAAGTACTGGACCGATTTTGATGAAATTTTAAATCGAGAGGTGTATCTAAAATTATAGTTCTAGTTAAGCTTTTCATAAAAATCGAAACCGGAAGTTAGATATGCTTTTTGGTAATTTTAAAAATCTGAAAAATATCGCAATGGCTCTGCTTGAAATTATAAAAATTTTCAAAAAAAAATTTTTCGAAAACTGACCACACGTTTTCTTTAAAACTTTCTGAGCCGATAAAGCTTGCATTAAATTACAAATTTGTGTTCTACTTATCTCCCAAATTTTACTCTTAACGTCTTCCAGGAATTTTTGAAAAATTGGAAATTGATTAATTATTTATTCAAAATCGCAAACGCCGATCGTTATAAACTTTTATCAGTTCGATAGACTATTTAAAGTACTCAATTATTTTAAAAATTAAGAAAGAAAACGATACTTTTTAATATCAACAACGCGTTTTCTGGCAATTACGTGATTTTAACTATGCTTATCAATTAGTTCTAGTTAAAAAGTATATTTTGCATTCTTTGCATATTTTTGATAACTTCCCAAATAAACCTAATATAGCCGTTTTTGTCCGACATCCGAAGCGGAATTTGTAATGCCGGCGGGCGCTTACCTTGCTTTGGTGGTGCAGGTAGTCGCTACTTTTATGGGCAGAGTTACTGTACGGAAACTATTTTTAGAGTGTCTTACATGTTTTGCAAGTAATTTTAAGTAAATATGTATTAACTTACGTTGCTGTACACCAAATACGTTTAAAGTTAGCTCACCAAAACAAAACTACATAAAGCTCGCCAACGTCACGCAGCCGTGAAGATCCAAATAAGGTAAGTAAAAATAATTAATTTTTAGAACGCTTATATGGGGCATGGGCTAACTGTATTTGATGCTCTTATGAACCATATAAAATGTAAACCTTTTTAGTAGAAACAAAAGTTCTTTGTTTAATTGCGCGCAGCGTTTAATCTATGAAATCTTTTACTGCGTGTCTTGGCTATAAAACCTGGCCAGTTACACAATAATAAATGGTATAGAATTAGAATGGTTTCAAATAGTGACTCAATAAGCCTATATTTACGTATTTCCACCCTTCAACATGACTGGCACAACTAGCTGTCACCTTGCGACCCACTTCCTGGTCTAGAAGGGACATAGCTTATCTACTTTCTTATGTATATTGATTTGTGAATAAAATATTTTATTTTATTTCAACAATGTTTATTTATTTAAACCTTATACCTATTTCGACATCTTCACATATCATTGTCAAAGGTAAGATTAATCTTACCTTAGCAATGACAGTATTTTATTCATAAACCAATAAAATCATGATTTTTGCAAATTCGGTAAGAAAAAGTTGCATAAATTTAATGTTTTATTTTCGTGCATATTTGAAGTAAATCACTTAAAAATTTGGTAATTGATGTCTATTCAATATGTAATAATAATAATAATAATAATAAATAAAACTAAAAACAAAATTATTACAGAAAGCTATGATTGTTTGCTTTTCTAGATATAAAGATATAAATGACTATAATACTCCCGAAAGAATAAACAGTAAGTAAATATGTTTTAATTAGTCATAATAAAACAACAAACTTTGTAAAAAAATATCACATTTATTGTACACCACAAGTGACCTCGGTTTCGTGCTTTACAGAGACATTGCAAACTAAATACTAAAAACTAATGCAGGTACAACATTAAATCAAATTTCTGAAGAGTAGGGTGTACATAAGGTCAAGTTGGTCGTTTAAAAGTTTTGCGTAGCAAAATTCTCATAAGTTGTTGGTCGGTAAATAAAGAAAACTCTGGTAAAAATCGGTGAAAGTAAAACTGAAGTGTTCTGCTTTCAGAGTTATTAAAAATAAATAAGTTTTCTGGTAACCTAGCAGTCATAATAATATAAAAAAAATTTCCGGCACTCAGAGGTTAAAATAAAATAAGATTCCTGGAAGTTTAACGATTTGAGTAAAGTTGAAATGTTACTTTTTCAGCGTTATCCAAGTGTATTAAACTTTCTGGCTCAGTTTAACGTTTTGAGCAAAATCGAAATATTTGTGTTTCAATTTCATTCAAACATATTAAATATTTCTGGTTAATAATGGTTTAAATTAAAAATCTAGATTTTTGAAGAATACGGTTTATTCATGGTCGGAGTTTTAGCCAGGAATAATTTTGAAAGAATTCTGAAAGAATAATTGAACAATCTAAGTTGCAGGCTTCCGCGGCCGTTGTTAATAACAGCTAGGCTTCCGGGTTGGAGCCGCGTCATCGGTGCATGAACTGCCGACGTTCCACGGGACATCTTCAAGGCTGTGGTCACTTTGGAAAAAACTTTCCAATTTCCTTCCTCCTACCAAAGACAAGTTACCTACCCTCCAATCCTGCGGTGTGTATAGTGTACCTTGCTCCCTGTGGGAAAGCCTACGTCGGTGAGACGAAGAGACCGATCAGCGTTCGAGTTTCTGAACACGAGCGCTGCACTCGACTGAAACGTCCCGCAGAGTCGGCTATCGCAGAACATAAACACGATACAGGCCATAACATTCAATTTGACAAGACCAAAATCCTAGCCCGTTCTTCCACCTACCTCAACCGTGTGATCCGTGAATCCATAGAAATACACAAAACTCCTAACAATATTAACTGAGACCACAGCTATCTCCTGTACAATGCCTACAAACTTTTATTTCCGAGTAAATTCAAGCCCCGCCCTGCAACCGCTCAACCCCTACAGCCCGACAGACAATCACAGACCCAGCATTCACACCTTGTTACCCACCCGTCCCTTATAAACCCGGTGCCTGCACCGGTCTCGCCAGTTGTGTTCCAGATCCCAAAGTGATCACAGCCCTGAAGTTGTCCCGTGGAACTGAGGACGAAACGTCGGCAGTTCATTAACCGATGACGCGGCTCCAACCCGGAAGCCTAGCTGTGAATAATTGAACATTTTGGCCGGTCGTCAAGTTTTATACCTGATGAAAGTTGGAGGGAGGTTGAATGGGGGACGTTCTCCGAAGAACGACGCAATCACTCTGCAGGTTGGCAACCGCTTAAAACGCCACCAGTTCACATACGGATGAAAATCCATATGTATGCGAACCTTGTGGTAAATCTGCGAAAAAAAAACGGTTCACATGCGCTATCACACCGGATATCGACCGTATCATTGCAATATCTGTCAGTATGATTTTGTTACGAAAAAACTACCGGAAGAGATGCATAAGGAAATAATTAGGTTGGTGAGAAACGTGTCTGCAATGTGCCGACATGTGCTGACTCATCAGCGATTTGACCATGCTAGTGAGACAAACTAAGACAGCTGTGATATTTTACGTTTTTTACTTTTTTTTTAAATTCACATTGACTTCATACAGTGAATTCCAATTTAGATGTAACATTAGAATTTAGCATGGAAAACATGAAATAGTTGTATATTGTGTCCCCAGGAAAATTTTATTACCCGCAGTGACCCTAAACGGAAAGATAACATTGATTGAATAAAGTATTTAACAATATTTAAGCCACTGGTGCATTGAAATAATCGGTTGTGAAACCGACGCGCAAATATCCCCGTGGCGCAATAGTAGATAATTGCTACGTATGCTAGAGGTTATGAGTTCAAACCTTGATGAGTGCTTTTTTCTTTTATTTTTTTTATTGCTGTAAAAGAGAATCAGTTTAGGGTGACTGCCAGTAATACAATTCTACTAGGGACATTATGTATGCAACTATTTCTTATTCTCTATGCTAAACCAGCTAAACTATAATGTTTCATCAAAATTAGAATTCACAATTATTTTCCACAGCCTTCTCGATTAACATCGACTAATATTTTTAAACCAAGCTAAACCGGCTTTTCCCCGTTCCTTCGTTATTAAAAAAATTATAGAAACAAATTAAATACTCTAATAGTGTATGTTTAAATGTGAGTGTTAAAAAATGTATAGAGCGCAGTAAAGAAAATATTATGTTATCAGTAATTTTTAGTATAAAATATAAAATTTCCTATGACTAATATTCAGCCTTATTATTTTTAGAAATGTTTCTTACTCATTGGGTGTATAATCTGGATGTTATAACAGCATTTTTTTCTTAAATATTGATTTATTTTTACAGATTTTGGGATCCACTTAATTTGTTAGTAAAGGCAAGGCCCCCGGATCACGAAATAGATATGGCAAATGATTCGTGGATTTGCAACATATGTAACCAAAGGCATGCAAATAGCGAAGATTTTAAAGACCACATTTTTAGTGAAGCGTTGGACGCGTTTATTTGCTGCAGATGTGGGAGCAAGTTTGTAGACGAGAAAACGTTTCGATTGCATTTGCGGGATCATAAGAGGCAAGAGAGTGTTCGTTTGAGTTCGATGTGTCACAACGAGACGGCGACAAGTCCTTCGGGAAAATTAGTAGACAATCGTGTAAATAATATGTTTATTTGTAAATATTGCGATGCCCCTTTTAGCGATAGAGTTGATTTTTATAATCATTATATGACCCACACTAGGGGCGCAGGGAAAAGAGGAAAATCGAAAGCCAGAAATATCGATCTCGACAAATTAAATATTGTTAATAATACTATCGATATGGATTTCAAGGTGGAGAAGTTATATTACGGCGTCAAATACAGATGCAGCAAGTGCCAGGAGGGTTTTTATGACATGGACAAAAACAATGCGCATTTACGAAGATGCCAAGGAATTTTAAAGCGATGCGATCTTTGCCGGAAAACGTTTGCGGACAATTTAAAGTTGTTTGACCATTACGAGTTAATTCATAAAGAATTTAGAAGGATGTGTAAATTTTGTTTTCATAGTTATGCAAGTGAGAAACAGTTGATAGCTCATGTTATAAAAATACATTTAAAGTTTACACATTATTGTTACGATTGTAATGAAGGTTTTTCGTCGTTGTATAAATATAAGTCTCATTTTAAAACTCATTTAATACATTTTTGTCACGAATGTAACGAAGAATTTTCTTCTTTCTATAAGTTCAACTGCCATTTGAAAACTCATCCGACGACCTAATTAGATAATTTAGTCGTTTTTTCAGTGGCGAATTCGTCTTGTATGATTGATAGTTTTTCTTTGCAAATTGTTTCATTAAGTACATTGTGTTCTGTTATATAATTAGTAATTGTATATTTTTCAGTAATTAAATTTTACTGTCACTACTTCTGATAATTTATTGTACTGAACCATGAACCCTTTTGTTGTTACATCTAGAACTGTTTTAAAACGAGTGTCTGATGTGTTCTATCTCTTTAAATTTTTCTTAGTTGAATGGCTACAAACAGAGGTACGCTTCAATTTCTAATAATTGTATTTATTTATTAATAACAAATGAGGTGTTCTTCGTATGATTGCTTCTCTTAATACTAATTAAATCGGATGAGTAACTTGCCTATTTAAGAGTGGTGGTAGCTCAGAGGTTACGCGCTTAACCTCTAACGCTAAAGGTCTAGGGTTCGATTCCCCGCCGAAGTCATGCAACAATAAAAAACTATGCCGCAACCCGCCACTCACATTCCCCAATGCGGTGTAGGCAGCCGTGGGGTCTTAATGCCTGAAACCTTCTCCGATATTTAGTCGTTCGGATTCGACGTTAAACTGTAGGTCCCCCGTACTCCACCTTAGCGCTAAGGAGAGTACGTGGCAGAGAAGAGTGCCGGTGCCCAGCAGTGGGACGTAAAGGCTGATTGCGAACTTGCCTATTTGATAACAT
Source organism: Ctenicera cuprea (assembly GCA_958336395.1). Lineage (NCBI taxonomy): Eukaryota > Metazoa > Arthropoda > Insecta > Coleoptera > Elateridae > Ctenicera > Ctenicera cuprea. The sequence goes on along the minus strand of OY284495.1, from coordinate 38,577,058 downwards.
GGTAGTTTAGTAGTAACAAATCAACGTTCTAAATTCGCAGTGCTGTGCATTATCTATAGATACTTAGTATCTAGATAGTATCTAGATACTTAACACAGTATCTGTACCAACATCTAGATACTACTTTATAAAGTATCTATATCTAGATACAAAACCAAGCATATTACACAGTATCTAGATACAAAATACTTTTCCAGATACTTTTTTTTTCGTCAGCAGTAATCTACTTTTTCTAATTGTCGTTTTACCGTAACAATAGCCACTTCTAAATTGTTTGAATCTTTGACTATACATATATGCTTCGCATGGACTGATATCATCTGTCACTTACTGTATAAATTTAAAGGCCGCGTTCGGTTTTGCTAACGCTGGAAAGAACAGATAGAGCAGATAAATCAGTCACGTGATGCATAAACGCTCGGAGTGCTTGGAACGAACGCGAACGTGGGTGTAAAAAATCTTGGCAGGAATTTCATCGAAATCTAACCTTTAAGCAATGCGTTTTTTAAAATGTATTAGATAGGTACAATAATTTATTTCTTTGCTCAAGACCTTTTATTAAGGGAAGACGAAGACCTAGAAGAAACAATAATTTTGTTTCAGATTTCTAAGAAACCTATTAAGCTATGGAAAAGTGATTGTATTAGAAAGCATTCTCCTTAAAACGATCGAAGTCGATAAAGGCGAGAAAATATAAAAAAAAATAAACATGCCTGTCCTAATTGTGACGAACGAATAGCCACCATGGAACAAATAAAAACACAGGTTGAATGCTTTTAAGACACACGAAGATGACACCCATCAAAAGGCCCAACCCTATAAGTGCCCACACCGTGAAAAACTTTCACACAACGGTTGCCATATAACATTCATTTGAGGAGAAACCTTACGAATCTTGTATTTGTAAAAATCTTTACTTAGAAATCACATAAACACTCATGGCTTAAGTTTGACTTGATGTTGGTGTTTTGTGCGATTTCGGTTCATTAAAGAACTTTTTAAAATGTATTCTTTTTTTTTTTTGGTGATTTTTGATTTATTTCTCTATGGTCGTTCAGTTTAAACGCTCGAGGTGTTTTAACAAACCACGAGGAAGCTCATCAAAAGGTCACCATGTAGATGTGCACATTGTGGAAAACTACAAACGTCTATCGCCTCACGCATGTTAGACAACATACTGAAGAAAAACTAGGCGTTTGTGCGATAGGTAACATCCGTTCAAAAAAGAAGTTGAGTGGACTTTGTATGCCACTGTTTTTCCGCACCTACCCAGTGTAGTATAATCGGCAAAACTGTGGCATCTTAAGGATCTTTTTGTTAATGCATATTAGTATATCCTCAAAGTTTTGGGTATCCACTCGACTTGATTAAGCTAATGTTAGTAAGACAAGTACCTTGTTATGTTATTTGTCGTTAATAGACCTAATGAAATGGTTTATATAAACGAGGCTAAACAATAAATATTGTTTTGTAATGAAGGTTGTTTTTATTCGCCATAAAGTCACAGGTTATAATCGCTTATTTTATTATATTATATAATTGTAGTCTATAGGTAACATACCAAACTAATAAAGTTCTTGTTTACAGAATATGTCGGCAAAGAAGAACTGAACTAAGAAAACCAAAAATTGCAGCTACAGAAGTCAGCTCGTTCAAAAAGGATCTTTACCGGCTTATGTACAACCAATACCAGAAGAAGCATAATTTGAAACCGTGTGTTGTTCTGTTGGAAAATATTAAGAATTTAAATACCGAAGAATTTAAAACTTCGAAGAAGATGCAGCGGTATTTAAACAAGTTGAACACACGCAATATTATTAAGACTAAAAATAATGTATGTGATAAAAGTGTTAAGGCTTGTTCGCAAACAACCACATGTCTCGAGCCATCTAAAGATGAATATATTACATCGAATTCAAAAACTTTTCCAAAACATAAAATCTGCGATGTATTTACTAATAGTAAATCTAAAAATAATAAAGTAGTATTTGAGAAAATTTCAGTAATATCGGAGGACACTAAAAGTGATTTTGAAAGTCATAGTGTTTATAGAAGAAGAGAGCCGAAGCAGACGGCAATAGAAAAACCGTTAGACAAAAACAAAAGCAAAACTGTTACCAACATATGTAGCGAGGGGCATAGTTCTGTAACAAAAATAGCAATTGAGCAATCAGCGAAAACGGCAAATAAAGACCAGAATGATAGCATCAAAGACTCTAACGAAAGCTCTAGTTCCATTATACAGTCGGCTCTTGAAAAATCTTTTTCAGCAGCAGACGACTTTGAAAATCAACGCAACAGTAACGAGGACAATGTTACCAAAACAGCGCAGGAAGAGCAGTTCGATTGCGCTAATGTTTCGGCTCTCAAAGAAAAAGTCTTAGGTTTATTTGGTACTAGGTTTGTAAAGCAATACGAGTGTATCGAATGTAAGGAAACGTTTGATGATTGCTTTAAACTGAAGCACCATACGATGGTTCACAAAATGAAGGGCGATAAAATAGTGAAAAACCCCACTTTAACGTGTTATTTATGTATGCGCAAATTTTTTAACCATATCGCTTTGTGGCGTCACGTGCGTAATCACACTTCAAAACAGCCGACATATAAAAGCAAAAAATGCAATACAGATTTTAAAGCTAGTCGCGATTATGGTTCACATAAATATGTTTGCTCTGGATGTATTAACAGTTCGTACAAAGACGTTGCGTCTGCTAGTAATTTAAGCGGTTTTTCTGACACTGCCCTTAAATATAGATGCAACATATGCAAAAGAAAGTTTGCCGACATACTTCAAATGCGTAGACATAAGGCCCAACATTTATCGTCATTAGGTGAACACGCAGTTGCTGTAACCACCAGCCCGCGAACTACCGTGCTGCTCGATAAAGTAATTACTACTACTGCCAGTTCGATGTTGTTACAAACTACAGCCAGTACTAGTTCTAATAGTAGCAAATTATCACACAATATCAAAAGTAACGTCAATACGAAGCAACTACTAGAAAACGATAAGCAAAGTCGCACCGAAAAGAAGACTTTACAAAATGTGACCCAAAAAGAGAAAATTGTAACAGAGCCTACATCATCTGCAAACGTACTTCTACTGGATTGTTCTACAGCGGCAGAACTAAAAGCCAAATTTAAATGCTGCCGAAAGCTGTTTGCGGAACGATACGAACTATTTTTACATATGAAAGAACAAAGTAACACGCCCAGCGGAATAATTAATTGCAATCCAGCGTACGTTTGTAATGCTTGCTCTTCCGAATTCAACGAACGCTTGGACTGGTACCAACACTGTAAAACTAAGCATAAACATCTTTACGACCAGAAAACAAATAAATCTGTAGTTAAAATTCGGAAATCGAGGTACGCTTGCGGTACATGCTATATGAAATTTGATTCTATTTCCAAATTAAAAGAACACAAGCTGACTAAGCATTCGTCGATTAATTCGTTGGCCAAAATGTCCGCTCGAGATACTAGAGTTAGCTTAAACACTCTTAGAACTGAGTTTGAACAATTGTTATGTACTCGGGCAACCAATAAAGCAAGTCGACAAGATAAAGAAGATGATGATGACCTCATTACCGTGGAAGATAATGGCTGGGATGTATTTGAATCAGCATCGCACAATGATAATAATGAATCTTTAATTGATCACGGTGTGAATAAAATAGAAGAGGAAAAAGTTGATTCATCTGTAACGCTAGCTAGCTGTACGGAAGACGAGAAAACTCAAATCAACGTCGATTTATCCGCCAATCAGAAAGAAAAGGAAACTGTCACATACAGATGTGATATTTGTGATGATGTCTTCGAAGATCGTGAGACATTATTAGAACACAATGCTTTCCACAAGGAAATAAAAATGCCAAGGAAAAAATACACGAAAAGCAATAAAGAACAACTCAAACTTTTGGATATGCCGAATTTGATTGGTGAATTAATGAGTTCTAGCGACGACCCGAAAAAACAAAAGCCACAGAAAGAGGCTTTTATAAATCACATTAATATAGCTGTAAACTTGCCAAACTTGATAGATAACACTGAATTAAATATTGGTACAAACAAACGTGTAGATCAGAACATTACAGCGCTCGATGAAAACGTTGCAAGTACAGTGCCGCAAAAGAACTTGCTCGCAATATTGATTAACAATCCCGGTACATCGGTTATTCCAGGTTTAAAAGTTGACCCACGGTCTCTAATATTATACCAGCCACAATTGTTGAATTTAAGTCAAATAACTGAACCCAATATTAGAGTGGCCTCCGGAAATTTTACAGATGAAAGCGAAAAACAGGTAAACACGGTTGCTGCTACGAACAAAAAGAGTAGTATTGCTGAAGCTAGCAAACCATTTTTGGTTTTGATCAAGAGTATGGCGGACTCGGAAGAAACATCAAAGCAATCATCTACTAACGAAACAACAAGCAAACCATTTGTAATTTCTAAGGTTAGGAGTTTGGCTGACTCGGAAGGAACATCAAAACCATCATCTACTAACAAAACAACAAGCAAACCATTTGTAATTTCTAAGGTCAGGAGTTTGGCTGACTCGGAAGAAACGTCAAAGCAATCATCTACTAACGAAACAACAAGCAAACCATTTGTAATTTCTAAGGTCAGGAGTTTGGCGGACTCGGAAGAAACATCAAAGCAATCATCTACTAACGAAACCACAAGCAAACCATTTGTAATTTCTAAGGTCAGGAGTTTGGCTGACTCGGAAGGAACATCAAAACCATCATCTACTAACAAAACAACAAGCAAACCATTTGTAATTTCTAAGGTCAGGAGTTTGGCTGACTCGGAAGGAACATCAAAACCATCATCTACTAACAAAACAACAAGCAAACCATTTGTAATTTCTAAGGTCAGGAGTTTGGCTGACTCTGAAGGAACATCAAAACCATCATCTACTAACAAAACAACAAACAAACCATTTGTAATTTCTAAGGTCGGGAGGTTGACTGACTCGGAAGAAACATCAAAGCAATCATCTACTAACGAAACAACAAGCAAACCATTTCTGATTTCTGATGTCAGGAGTTTGGCTGGCTCGGAAGTAACATCAAAGCAATCATCTACTAACGAAACAACAAGTGCAGATAAGGGTAATACAACAACATTTGTTTCTGGTGTTAGGAAGAAGTTTAATCTCCCACCGTCGTTACGTTTTTTTAAAAAGTTCTCTATCAATAAGATTAATGATCAGGAGTTGGTCCGTAAGAGAAAACAACTAGTCTCGAAAAGCGTGTTAAAACCTCCCATTACGCTTGGGGCACCATCACTTACACCAATATTGACGTCTACTGGAGGCGGTCGCCTGTTGGCGAAGCAAGCAAGTCAAACAAGTACCATTACTCAAATCCAGCGTTTGTCAAATGTAACTGCCGTAAATCAACCCGCAGTGCAAAATAACAGTTTTAAAATTGATTCTATGAATCAAATTATGATTGGAAATCAGGCGGCAAACATGCCAGCTGCTAGTCTTGTGGTAAATAATGCTATTGATACAAATCCGCAAAATGCAGTTGTTAATCCAGCAGTAAATAATCAAAATAGAGTTTCACATTTTAAAAATCTCGAAGCTATTTTAAACCAACAAGTTGGCACAAAGTACAAAGTAAGCTTAATCGATACTTCTGCTACTACTACTAGTACTGTGAGCACTGTAAATTCAATTTCGAAGTTAGTCCAGGAAAGGGGGGTTAAACCAGCAGGTAGTATACTAGAATCGATTCTAGAATGTGGTAAATCTAACAATAAGAAACGTATGAAATTCAAACTTCATCGGAATATTTTACCTAAAGGTTCCTCAGATAATGTAATAATGCTGTCGGATGATTCAAACGATGACTCTCCTACGGAAAAAACTAGCGTAACGGAGCCGCCAAGTGAAATTTTAAATATATCATCTGTTTCTGAACAATTGGAAACAAACTCGTTAGAGATAAACCAAGGAAGTACACAAACGGACACCACAAACAGTTATAATCTCCATCTAAAGCAAAATGAATGTCTGACTGAAAAAACTAGTGTAACGGAGTCAACAAGTGAAATTTCAAATCATTCATCTGTTTCTGAACACTTGGAAACAAACGAATTTGAAAAATCGTTAGAAATAAACCAAGGAAGTGCACAAACGGACACCACAAACAGTGCAGCAAACGAGCAAGACAAGGAAAGTTTCATAAACACCTACAAAGCCTTTTTAAGCGGTTATAAGCCAGAGCACTGCAAAAACATTATGAGAATAAAACCGAGGCACATTTGCGGTGCATGCTATATGAAATTTGATTCCATTTCCAAATTAAAAGACCACAAGCGGACTAAGCATTCGTCGATTAATTCGTTGGCCAAAATGTCCGCTCGAGATACTAGAGTTAGCTTAAACACTCTTGGAACTGAGTTTGAACAATTGTTTTGTCCTCGGACAACCAATAAAGCAAGTCGACAAGATAAAGGAGATGATGATGACCTCATTACCGTGGAAGATAATGGCTGGGATGTATTTGAATCAGAATCGCACAATGATGATAATGAATCTTTAACTGATCACGATGTGAATAAAATGGAAGAGGAAAAAGTTGATTCATCTGTAACGCTAGCTAGCTGTAAGGAAGACGAGAAAACTCAAATCAACGTCGATTTATCCGCCAATCAGAAAGAAAACTGCGAAACGAAGAACAACTCCAAGAATCTTTGGAATTGATAGATCCTCGGGCGACAATCTGCTCGAAACTCGAACGGAATCTGCCAGTCAATTACCAGTAGCTGAAAACCGCCATAATTTTGATGGTAATAATAAGTCGACAGGAAGAAATGATAATGGCATAAATGAACCGAACAATGCCGCTGGCCCACCCTCAAGTGAAGGAGAATCAAGCTCTATTTTGGAACAGGGCGAACCGGAACATACAACAAAACCTAAATTACAAAAATTAGTGCCGACAAAATGCGAAGATTGTAAATAAGTGTTTAAAAAACAGCGCTCCTATCGGCGTCATGTCAGAATTACCAAATTTAAATACCTTTATCACATGTGCGACTATCATATCTGCAGTAGGCGTTGCATGGAACTCCATTACAGTTCTCAGCATAAGGTTAGAACAGTGTTTTACATAACGAGCATGGAAAGTCACACTTAACACACGAGTGGGAATGTCACTTTGTAGCGAGTTATGTACAATATTTTTCTCACGATTCAAAAAAAACAATTACTTTTAATTTAACAATTTATTCTACTTTTTTGTCATGATTGCAAATATGTATGGTAATATTACTATTATTGCAATTGGAAATATGAATAGGGTGCGCTAGTGTCTGGCTGTTTAGGCATTACGATAAAGGATATCCTTGAATTGGTTGTGGATTTTCCGGTGTACCTCAAAGTGGTTCTGATATCAAAGTCCTAGAAGATGATGGTTTGTTCGCTGCAAAATTTTATTTGCATATTTCATTTTGTTCTTTAATGACTCGTCTATATAACTTTCGGCCACTGCGGTAGACTTCTACTTTTCGTGTTTTTTAAGACTTGTAATATCTCCACCTCGATCAGGATTGTGGCCGATGCCCGGAAGCAATGGCCCGTGTATAACTCAGGATTTTGTAAATGTAAGTAGCTAGCAATTACTTTCGGTATACTACCAAATTTATTAACATCTACTGGTTGTCTGGTACACTTTGCTTGTTGGTAATTATGGAAAAAAAAAGGTGCTCTTTTACGTTTGATGGTCTGCGATCGTCATATTTTTTAGAAAATTCATAAGATTCTTCAGTTATTGTGGAAGATCTTGGTTTTTTCGTGTCAGATATTTTAATGAGTGTTGCAGATCTCAGGTCTTCTAGTTAGAGCCACTTTTGTAAATAAATATCAATACATTTTCGGAAAAGGACGAATTAACGCCTTTTCCCTTTTTCCATCTCACAAACTGATTATAACAAATTTCATACCTTTGTTGCGACGTTTTGGGTACCTAATAGATTCAACGAACTGTTTTTTGCTGCTTTGGCGACATTTGGTGGGGTAGATTCCATAAAATCATCGTTACTTGAGTCAATATCCATATTATTAAATTGAAATTGTTCAAACTATGATCATAAATACTTTTAATTATTATCTCTGCTTTTAATACTGTGTAATGTCTAGGGTAACCGTTGTCAACAAAAATTACATTTGAAATTTGAATCCTCTGATTTGAATTTTCGTAACAGACGCTTAGCGCGGCAAATTGCGAGCAACTTGTCAGATACATCTATAACGCTCCGGCCAATCGCGATCCCTACAGTGCTTTGCCTTTTATTTTTCTACCACACTTGTGAGTTAGGAAAATAACGCACAAGTATGAAATTGTTAATTTTTGTACCTACTACATTAAGATTTAGTTATGCGTATTAATACACACAGGTGTCTAAGGTGTAGTTTTATTGGTTCTGACGTGTATACCGATCTTCAGCACTGTAATAAAGTTAGTAGAAAAAATAGTAATGTAACTAAATATTTTTAATAATTAAAAAAAGAATTCTTATTTATGTGATACATGTACATATATTATCATAAATAGTTGTAGTAGTTGGTAGATTTAGGTTTGATACTTTGACTTTAACTTATTTAATTATTATATCCATATTAGATCATGTTTAGGAAGAAAAGTTGACACTGCAAGTGTTTGAAATGAAGTGTTACTTTTTTTTACATATATGTTCTAAAATTTGTCAGTTACGTAATTACACACTTAATTTGGATTTTGGAGTATTTGTAATTGATTAAGATAATATATAAACATGTTATATGTATTTGAGCGGCTGATACCAATCCATTGTATTTAGATTTATTATAAATTTCAGGTTGCATACTATGGATTATATGAAGTGCCTGTATTAAAAACTATATTAATGGATATTAAAAATACTTTTGCGAAATTAAGTTTTAATCCTCATCACACCTACATGCCGTATTTTTTTTCTAATTTATGTAGCCGTTAAAAAAGTTGTAAGTATACATGCCTGTGCAGTTTGTAATGGAGTTCCTTAATCTTTTTAAGTATGGTACGGTTTTAAAATATATTTGCATTTTCTTTTTCAGACCATCATCGTAAGCAATTAATCGCAGATAACGTAGAAATTATTATAAGTTAAAAAGGTGTTTTGTATATCACACTGCCAATATCTCTTGGTCAAACAATTAAAGTCCTGGGAACTATTATTACAAAGATATTGGCACTGCAACGTTCAAACCACTTTCAGAAAGTAGCGTAAATAATATCAGTACCAATTTAAAAGAAATAGATACGCTAATACTTTCTGATAGTGATTGTTGATTTTGTGATGATAATGTACCGGTAAACAAAAATTTCAACGAGGAAGATGTTAATAAGCACAATATTAATGCAGAATATTCTGAGAAATCTACAGACATTGAAAGCATCGTTATAAATGAAGGTAATTTCACCTGCAATATTTGTTGTGATATATTTGACGATGAAACTGATTGCATGAACCATGCGAGCTTGAATTTACTAAAAAGCAACAAAGAGGCGAGTTGCATAGCGATGCCTTACCACCGTTTGGTAACTTAGAGAACGAACCAGAAATCGTAATTGATTTATGCGAAAATGAAGCAACTGTCATAGTGGACATGCAAGATTCTTCTCGTAAAACCTTCTCGGAAGGTGTGTGCACAAAAAAGAGCGGCGATGGAGCAAATGGACTACATTCGATCAATACAACTAGGTTACGACAAACGATAATGTTGTTTATGTGTTTATACTGCCATAACAAGCATAATATTTTATTAGAGCTTCAGACGCATATGACATCTGCACATCCTGAAGAGAATCCACTGCGTTTTTGTTTACAAAATCTAAATCAACGATTATATAACCCTGACCAGAACGCTTTAAGTGACAAAGAAAAAACTGACAGTCTAATACATCCAGTGGAAGAAGAAAACGACAGCGGAGAAGTAACAACGCTGCAAGCAGCATCGCCATACAAATTCAAAAGAACCCAATTCGTGCCGCTAAAATGCGACGACTGCAAAGTACTATTTAAGAAACAGCGCTTGTTTCGGCGCCATGCAAGAATTGGCATATTTAAACATCTTTGCCAAATATGCGACTATCACAACTGCAGTAAACGTTGTCTGAAACTTCATTAACGTTGTGAACAAGCTTGAACATGTACGTCGCCGTTGCATGTTGATTTGTTACTCGCGTAGAGATTTAGTTTTGCATACTAATTCACATCGCTGTCCAGGGTGTTCTTATATTGTTAGTAACCTGCATAAACATCTTCAACGGTGTAAGAAAGCAAAGTCCAAGCAAATACAATATAAAACAACAAATCCTAACAAAGCAGGCACTGTATGCAAGGAAACATTGGCCTTCTGACTGCCAATTCTATATGAGAACGGTTTCTTCTCAAAGAAAATGCGTCACCTTGATGGCGGCCAGCGGTTTGGCAGGAGGCTGCGTGTTCTCGGAGGCGGCCGTGCTGATGGCGGTGTCGGCAGCTAACTTTGCTTGGTGTCTTGAGCGAGCGGAGGGTGGTTTCCATAACTCCATCTGCTCGGGCGTCATAGCTTGCTCAAACTGGATGATGAAGTCTTCCAACGTTTGGTTCTGCATAACGAAATGTTAATTAAAAAAACAAACATTAAAGGAAACATAGCGCTTGCGTTTATTGGAAAATTGTTTTTCTTTGTCGTTGATGGTAGATGCAGCTAGGCTACGCTTGGGTTGCAGGTAGCTCGAGAACCAACCTTGCACAAGTGTGCAGAAGAACTCAGTGACTTAATGCAATTTCTAGTCAGTAAGAGGAGCTGTGCAAAAACACGTCTTGGAGTCTGAACAAGAATTGTCTCTGAAGAAGATTTGCAATGAGCGAAACGGTTGCTGGTACTTTCCCATACTTTATGTTTTACGTTAAATATTCTCGCGTCGAGAAGTGATTGAAATTTACATCTACTAGTCATCTCAAGCCGGTACAAGCCACACGCTCCAGACTCAAGGCGTTGGTTACGTACGGGGCGCGCTGATTACATAAAAGCGATAGGTAATGCGCGGATCAAAAATGCTTATAATAACTTTATTTATAGAGTTATCAAAAAATGCAAAGACAAACATATTTTTTTTATTAGAGCTAATTGATAGCCGTAGTTAAAATTGCGTAACTTCCGGAAAACGCGTCAATTCCAAAATTTTCAAAAACTTCTAGAGGGCATTATTGTGAAAGTTGGGAGATTAGTAAAAAGCTATATCGGCTCAGAAAGTTTTGCAAAAATCTATCGGCACGTATACACTTAAGCTGTCCCAACGTGCCCTAAGCCATGAATCGGTTATCTATCACCCACAATTGACAAATTAAATTTCTTAACTACTCTTTCTCGCATTGTACAGATAGAACTCCCAGTATCTATAAATCTCTTAACAACTATCGAATCATCAACAAACACATCGTGTAATAAATTTATCTTTAGAATTGGCGATGTCGCCTATCACCCGCAGAATCTTTTGCTTTGCTCCTATTTCAGGACACTGGCTTTGCACAAGCCTTTCCTTCTGAAAACCGTAACACCTCGTATCATCTCGCGATTTTGTACATCTCTTTGCCAAATGTTTCCCGTCACTGCAGTTGTAGCACCGCACCGCATCCCGCGATTCACCGTACCTCAGTTTTTCGGTTGTACTTTTACTTGGGTCGCTTTCTGTCCGGCCACTTTTCACATCGGGTTTTTGCCAATCGTCGCGTAATTTCTACCTAACAGCGTTTTGTCGATCTCGACCGTATTACCCTCCACACGACATACGTCATCTCCGCCGTCTAGTCGGTTCCCCGAGGGTGTCTTCCCGCTTTTTGACCCCGTCTTTATGCGCTCTACTGTCAGGATGTCATCAAGCTGAGAATCGTTATCGTAGTAATTTTTCATCACTAAACTGCCAGTTTTTCTGTTTTTCCATATGTTTCTTAAATTTTACCTTAAAGGTGCTCCAGCCGGTCATTAGGTCGCGCTTTGAGGCATACCGAAACTTGGCCGCCCTATTTAAATGCACGCGTGCTGTTTTCGGAGTATACAAATCAGGCCGCCGACTCAATTTCGCACCCGTTTCCACGTTGATTAACCAATCTATGGCGGAACTCACACTCTTGTCCTAGTCAAAGCACTCGATAACTTGGTAACCTTGGATAGATCAGGCATGACACACATCGTACTATGATTCGAATACACAGCTTGAGGACTGCAGCATCATTTCGTCCCTTCGACGGTTTTTCGCTATCATGACGCCCAACGTCTTTTGCATACCGGGCCACCCGCCTTGCCTTAATTTTGCAGTTTGTCATTTTCGAAAAATCTTTTGAATTTCAATACATCGCTCTTTGGCCTTTCCCTGTATCGCGGTTCAGTGTCTAACCCACCCGTGTTTGCCGCAGGGATTTGAAGAACAAAGAAAATTGTTCAATTCAAGCACTCAGGCTTGCAAGTTTGTTCCCGCAGTAGCTTTCACTTTCGTTTTCAGTTCAGCGCCGCGTTGCGTCCACCTTTATTAGTTCACTTGATCACCACACCAAGAGGCGATACCGTTTACTTTCACACACCGCGTCGTTCCAAAGTCGTGCACCGCACTTTTGCTTCCATCTCAACGCTGCGCCGCGTTTACCCTTGTGAGTTCGCCATTTCACTTTTACACTACTAAGCGAATGGGGGCGCGTCATACGGACACCAATCGAAGCCACAATTGATTTGTTAAGACAGTGTCTTGTAGGCACGGTATATTTAAGTGATTTATACATATTATCACGGGTTGGTTGCATGGCGGAGAATTGCGGATGCCGGTCATACGGTATTCAAAATTAAGCACTGTCCGCTCTGGTCCCCACTCGAATGGGTGACCAATATAGGTGTATATCTGCAACCAAACGTGCTTCGGATGGGCACGTTAATCCGTCGGTCCCGGTTGTCATACTAACATCTTTGGCAATCGTAAACCATTTAGTGGAACTTCTTCTCCTTTCGACGGGTAAGTTCAGCCTCCTGCCCGGCATAGTGCAAAGAGGGCTCACACTAGTTGCGGGTATTAAACAGGCCACTGGCCCTATAACAAGAGGAAGAAAAATTTGTACTGTATACACCTTGTGTGGTAGATATAAATTTGAATAGTTGACCATGACCGGATACATTTCTATAGAAACAAAAAGAGAGACGTGACAAGCACAACAATCCTACCTTTTGGCATATGTAAACATTAAATCATTAATAGTAAAACACGTTAGAAGTAGGAATAGCCTAAGAAAAAAGTTTCATAATACAATGGCAACGATTTCTGATCTTCCTTTGGAGCTAATAACCGAGATCTTCTCGTATTTACCGCGGAGAGACCGTATTTCTTGTTTAATGGTGTCCAATAACTGGAAAAGCGCATTGAATTCTCCATTTCTTTGGAGGAACATGGTCGTGTATCTTGACTCCGATTTAATAGGTTCTGAAATCCAGTTTAGTTAAGATGTTCCTAATGACATTTTTATTAGAACCGAGCACCGTAATAGCTACAAGACTGTACTATGAACACTTTAAAGCTATGGAATTTTGTTGGGCTAATCCTCGTTTGCCAACTCGATGGATGCAACACGGTTTACGGGAGTTCTCAAAAAGGGCTTGCCGTTATATTATAATACTTCAGGATTCGTATGTTCAGTTAAAATCTGTTAAAATTGTTGACTGGTGTGAGGTTCCCAAGTTTAAAAAAATTACTTATCATTTATGTAAATTTTTAAGGTAAATATTATTTTTAATGTTAAAGTTGAAGTAATATTGACGAGTCTTTTCTAGATCACAAATTAATTTAGCCAAAGTAAGTTTTTTAAATATTAATTTTAATAATACTGAATGTGTTAAATTACTGGCAGCGTGCCTTACATCGGTAAACACGCTAAGGTATCTCGACATCAGCAATTGTCGCCATGCAAGTGTTTCGATGTTTGAATCGGTTACATTTATAAGTTGCGTGGAACATTTGTCAAATTTACGTACGTTAAAACTTGATTATACATCTTTATGTGGGGGAATAATAGATGCTATCGTAACAAGCAAAAATAGAGAACTAAAATTATTAGATGTAACTGTTCATGGTTACGATCACACAAGTACTTTGATACCAGAGGAAACTTGGAAGGATTTACACTTGCAGTGTCCTAAATTAAAAGTTGCCATGCATTTAAGTAAGAACGAAAATATTACAGTTGACTGTGTTGATAGCGAAAATAATTTTAGAAAACGTTTGCTACTTTGAAGACATCCACATGTTGTTACGAGCAACAATACCGCTAACAACATTTTCTTTGAGTTGTGGTAGAATTTGGAATCAAAATAGAAGTCGGCAGTATCGAAGAACCATTTTATTACTTATGAAGAATTACTGTAAAACCCTAGGTGAGTAATGTGAAGTTTTATTATTGTTTTTTTAAGTATTAAGTGCATTTTAGAAAATCTTTATTTGCAAATCAGTTATAATCGGGAGGTGGTCGATGATCTTATATTGGAGTTGATTCATAAATGTGTCAACCTGAAACATTTTAATTTTTATGGTGTTATTGAAAGCATGGAATTATTAAGAGACATATGTCAAATGCAAATGGAAAATACGGACAATGGTAACAATAAGTTTATCGAGCGAAATAAATCTACCTTTTCATTATAAGAGAGTCGCATGCTGGGGGCGCTACAATCGATTTTGGGTATACTATGTTTTTGCCTAGGTTTGGCAGCAGATGGCTTTGCAATTTAGGTGTGATTTAGGTTAAGCCAAAGCCATTGGATATACTCAGGTACCGACACAATTTGACGTTTCTCAAAAGGAACAATAACGGTGCACTCTCTAAAAGAGGCTCTGTAATAGCTGTCACATTTGAGATTTTGTTGTGTTGTTTTGAATATTTAAACTTCTTTTTTGAACCTAAAAAATAGTTTTTACTAAAAAAAACTATTGCTTCCTCTAAATGTAGAAACATTTCGTACAGGATTAACAAACTTGAGAAGACAAAATATAGTGAGCGGTAGCGGATTAGCGCCACCTGCTGGATTGTCGATCGTCATTGTTACCTTTTCACATTTGTGTCTTCTTCTTCTTACGGCGATGCGAAACGCCGCAAAACGCAGGCCTAATTAGCCTATTGTACATCCAGGGATTCTCCTCATACAGACCGGTACTTAAGCCAAAAGCCAGTAGGTACCTTGCTGATTGAATATCCTGTAATTCCTCTGGCTCCGCAAACGGAATGCCGAAGTGTCGGTGCCTCAGTACCATTAGTCTGGGGCAATGGCTGAGAAGATGGAGGGAAGATTTCTCTTCTTCTCCACAGAACCTATACATGGGGTCTTTTCTACTCCTATGGCGGGCGTTAAGGTGTTTGTTAAAAGTACTATGGCCTACTACAATTCTTATGTGTTTCCTACTTGATCGTAGGAGTTGTTTGGAACGCCAAAGCGAAGGTTCTCCAATAAAAAGCTTTGACTGGCTCAGCCCTACATGCAAGGACCAGTGGATTTTGTATTAGATATTGTAGTTTTTTGAGGGCAGCAGTTTCCGACTTTATTAAAAAATTTCCAAAATATCACTTTTATCATTTAATCAAAGCTTTTATCTAATATTAAGTAAATAATTTTTTTAATTCCTAGATTAAACAAATAATTTTTAATGTAAAAAAATCAATTTGTGCTTCTGAAAATGACATGTCAACATGTCGAAATACGTAGGTATAAGGCTAAAATGAAAAACCTGTTCAAGTTATGAATTATATTATTTACGATAAATCAGATTATTAAGGCCAAAGCCTACAATTATTGGAAAGGGTCGTAGCTCTGCGAGAAGTTGGTTTGATGAGATTTGATTTTTCTGTTCTATATTGCAATCTATATCACTCCTCCTCCTCCTCCTTGGAGGAATGACTACCCTATTTCAAAGTAGAAGGCAGTCGTGATACACTGAGAGTTGTTCTCATCTGCGTCAACAGATTTTTTTAAATTTTTTAATTTTTCGCATTGTAATTCGGTTTATATAGGCCAGACAATTAGAAATTTTCGTATTAAGTACAAAGAACACATACGTTGTTACAAATATAAATCCAATTAGGCTAAACACTTATTAGAACACAATCACTTAATGACATCCACTTTTACTATAAAATCTTTACACTTTTGTGATGATTAACGTAAATTAGATAAACTAGAAGCATTTAAAATTCACAACCATTTAAATGAATGAATGAGCAAATTGATTTCTTAAATTCATTCTTATTGGACGTTTTAGAATGAGAAATCAAATCATCTGCAAACACTGATAACCAAGATCAAGTCATTAAGTTCTACTGTTTCTATTTAATATTTATTTTTAATATTGCCTTTGATAATGGCATGTTTTCCGGAGATAAAATAGTCCCGCAATCGGATCTCCGGGCCGGGACAGCATTAGATAGAATCAGTAGCAAACAATACGTAACCAAAAATAAAAACGAGACAAAAAAGAGTAAAGCGAATAAAATTGCAACATGGAACGTGAGATCGCTAGGTGTATGCGGAAAACTCGAGAACATAAAGATAGAGATGAAACGAATGAATATAGATATACTTGGGATAAGCGAGATTAAGTGGAAAGACGAAGGAGACTTTTGGAGCGACGATTACAGAGTCATCTACTCAGGAGATGAAAACGGCATAACAGGAGTTGGAATTATATTAGCCAAAGAATGGGGACAAAGAGTAATGAACTACATGCTCTACAATGATAGAATCATGATCATTAAACTCCAGACAACCGAAAATGACCTGGTCATTATACAAACGTACATGCCAACATCTGGCTACACAGATGAAGAAGTAGAAGAAGTCTATGAACAAATAGAGGAGGTAATGGAATATACGTGGGAAAAAACGATAACTTAATAATACTAGGAGATTGGAATGCCGTAGTTGGTGAAGGGCAAGAAGGGGAAACAGTAGGAAAGTATGGACTGGGAACTAGAAATAGAAGAGGCCAAAGACTTATAGATTTCTGTATAGAAAAAGAACTCATAATTACAAACACTATCTTCCAACATCATCCAAGACGCCGATACACATCGACTAAGCCAGGGAATATAGAAAGGTATCAATTAGACTACATCATAGTTAAAAACAGTCACAAAATAAAAGTAAAACAAAGCAGAGCTTATCCAGGCGCTGATATATGCAGTGACCATAACGTGGTTGTTATGAAATACAAATTACAACATAAAAAGAAAATCTTCAAAGCAGCGATAAATAACCCGAAATGGGCAGTCATTAAACTAAAGGACGAAACGGAAGCAGAAAGATACAATCAAAAAGTAAAACTGAACCTAATTAATACAACAACAGATGGAATAGATACAAATCTGCATTGGGAAAACCTAAAACAAGCTATAACAACAGCAGCGAAAGAGACCTTGGGTAATTTAAAACCACAACCAAGAAAACCCTGGATAAGCGAAAATACCGTAGCTTTAATAGAAAAACGAAGGAAACACAAACACGACAAAAACAAAGATGAGTATAACAGACTAAGAAATATTATAAATAGGGACGCTAGGAAAGAGAGAGAAGAGTGGTTCACACAATACTGCAAAGAAATTGACAATCAGTTTAATAAAGGAAATATCGAACAATCATACAGCCTCATCAGAAAGCTCCTTGGAAAAGGTAAAACCAAAGGTAATGCCATCAGATCGAAAGAAGGACGAATTCTTATAGAAGAAGAAGAAATAGCAGATAGATGGCAACAATACGACGAACCAGAAGATTTTGAAGAGATAGAAAGAGAAATGGAAATTGACCCTGCAGAGCTAGGCCCACCAATATTAAAGACAGAATTTGAGAAAGCACTAAAGGATCTAAAATCTAAAAAAGCGTACGGCATAGACAATATACCTGCAGAACTATTGCAAGCGTTAGATGAAGAAACAAAAAACAAGCTATACTGCCTTATCAATAACATATATACAACAGGAAAAATCCCAGAAGACTTTAAGAAAAGCATAACAGTGATGTTACCAAAGAAAAATAAAACGAAAAAATGTGAAGAACACCGAACCCTAAGTATCCTCACACATAGGTACATCTAAAATACTAACGAGAATAATACTGGGACGAATAGAAAATAAGATCGAGGAAAACTTAGCCGAAGATCAATTTGGATTCCGAAGGAACAAAGGCACACGAGAAGCAATATTAAGTCTACGAAACATTATAGAGAAAAGCTTCCGAACAGACAAAAAAGTGTACATTGCCTTTGTCGACCTACTAAAGGCCTTCGACAACGTAAACTGGAACACATTAATGAAAATATTAAAGAACATCAAAATAGACTACAGGGACCGGAAAATAATAAGAGAACTATACAGCATGTGCCACCTAACCTTGCAAATTTTAGTGGGCTTTGATTCGACTACTTACGCTTTGTTTCGTCGGTAGTCGTCACTTAAACTAGCTCTAATTGGCTGTGGGACAGTGTGGTACACTCTACTAAAAAGTGAAGGTAAATTTATTTATGGTTTACGAAAAATTGTGGATTTTTTGACAAATTAAAAGGCCGTCCGCCATAAGATTAGAAACAGTTTGCTTTGAGGAGGGATTAACGATAATTTAGGTTACGTATAAAAAATACAGCAAAGAAACTAGAAATGTAATAAAAAACCTTTGCTTTTGCTTGAGAGTGTAACGGCTTCTCGCCTTTTAAACTTATCGTCATTTTTTTTGCAAGGTTAAATGGCACTTGCTGTACAAACATCAAACAACACTTATAAAAATAAAAAAACAGTAACAGAGCAGCTACAATTAAAAAGGGTGTCAGGCAAGGCTGCAATCTATCACCGTCACTGTTTAATGTATATATAGAACAAGCAGTAAATGAATGCAAAGAGTACTGTACAGGAATTAAGGTGAATGGAGTGCGAATACAGATGCTACGTTTTGCGGATGATATAGCAATCATAGCACAAGATGAAATGAATTTAAAAAGAGCCTTGGAAAGCCTAGATGACATTTTAAAAACTAACTACAACCTAAAAATCAATAGAAAAAAGACAGAAGTCATGGTCTGCTCCAAGGATCCTGAAAATATAAATATTAGAATAGAAGACGACGCTCTAAGACAAGTACCGACATTCAAATACCTAGGCAGCATATTCACAGAAGATGGCAGAAGTAAAGAAGATGTTAAACAACGAATAAGAGAAGCCAAGAGCATGTTTAATAATAAAAAACAACTATTGTGTTCAAACAGCCTTAAACTGCAAACAAAAAAGGCTCTAATAAAAAGCTGCATCTGGAGTACTGCCCTGTATGGATCAGAAACGTGGACCATAGGAAAAAATGAAGAAAAAACCATAAATGCATTTGAAACCTGGTGCTGGAGAAGAATGCTGAAAATTAAATGGACCGACCGTGTAACAAATGAGGAGGTGCTTCAGAGAGGGGAAGAAGAAAGAACATTACTAAAAACGTTAAAAAGCAGACGACATTCGTGGATAGGACATATAATTAGACATAACGAGTTTGTGACAAATATCATGGAAGGAGTAATACCCGACAAAAAGGCCAGGGGAAGGCCTAGACTTCAATATTTAAATCAAGCCATTAAAAACACAGGAACTGCAAGCTATGCAGCAATGAAAAGAATGGCTTGCAACAACATTAGATGGAAAGCTGCCAACCAATCTGCGGATTGAAGGACTGAAGAAGAAGAATGGCATGTAAACATGTCGAAATACGTATAAGGTTAAAATAAATAATTATTGTTGAAATAAAATAATGTATTTTATTTAATATTTTTATTCTCTGCTTTAAATATTCCAATTGAAACAATTTTAGATTGAATGGTTTTAGAATCAAATTGAAATTGAAACACCAACATTTAATACTTAACTACGATTGTAGAGCCAATTGCTGCCGAACATAAAATACTTAACATCGATTATAGCGCCTCTAACATGCAGCCAAGTTATTGTTGAATCGTAATGTCAAATTAACAGTTAATCCTTGCAGGTTTTAAATATTTTTACATTATCCCGAACAATGTGAATCCTGAAAATCATTATATCTTAATACAGCTCCATCAAGATTTTGCACGAAAATTAGAAGCTTGTAACGTCGATTTTAAAATACTCAATACCTCTAATAAAAATTTAGTGTATGTATATTATTGAGATCAAAATTTTTACTATGTATGTGTTTTATTTTTTGGGTTAGATGAGAATTGGATGTTGCACGTTAGTAGCGAGCAGGGCTGGCTTTAGGGCAGAGCAGGTGGGACAGTTGCCCTGGGCGGCACTTGAAAAAAAAATATGTAAATATAGTTTTTTGATTTTATAGCTCTACAAATGCAATTGTAGCAAAACGCAATCAAATTACAAAATTGAAAAAAAACTTAAAACGTTTAACACAGTTCAGCCGCGCGAGCCTAGCAAGATTCGGTTACAAAACAAAAGTTGCGATAAGAAAGTTAAGTTTCTTCAAGAAACAACGCAAATTTTTTTATTCTTATTTTGTAGGAATACTAAAAAATTCAGCAAAAACTGGACAGCTAATTATTTCTACGTATTTTATCTCTGCATATTGCAGTCTATACTTATTTGTCTACGGTAAACAAAAAAATATTTTAGTTTTAAATTAAGTAATTGGAGAAAAGGGATATAGGAAGCATTAGAAGAGAAGGGTATAGAAAATGGAGAATGGCGAAATAGGGAAATATGGAATACACTATTGGGAACCGGAAGGCGATAGATGCCCAAAAATCGGAAAAAGAAGTAATAAGTTAAAATTTACTTTAAAAGCCCGTAATTTTTGTTTTAATTTGTATAAAATTTATGTTTGTGTAAATAGGGGCGGCCTGGGAAGGCAATATGTAGATATGCCTCATCAGCATTTGCTGCTCGAGCCGGCCCTGGTAACGAGTATTCGCATTTAATACAATTCTCATTTTAATTATGTTTGTTTATATTTAGGTATACTTCGTGTGTTGGTATGGCGATAACAATTTAGAAAAGATTTCTGGTGAAACCGTCTTGCTTAATGGAGAACGTTGTGTTGAACTTCTAAAACGTAATCAATTCCAACGTTTTAAACCACAAGTTTCATTACCACTTTGTCATTTTATAAATTCAGGTTTCAATAACATTGTTATTATAAAGAGAGGTTAAGTAGTTCAAAACATTAAAAATTGCGATGAGTATTCAAGTTGATGATGCAGTATCTACATTGGCGAGTGATGCAACAGATACACTTATCGGGGTAGGAGAAGTTTCACCAGTGAGGGAGGCAAGTTACGACTCCGATCCAGCTCTTCACTCTCACTCATACCAAATTAAGTCCACCTTGCACGACAAATAAGTCTACACGCTTAATCTTTATCATGCTTAATGTTTTAAATTTTAGATTTAAAGCTAATCCAGTAAAGGAAATCATTTGCAATGTAGTTTAGGAAAAACTTGGTGGAAGGAACTATGATAGTACCGTAGCTAAGAAGTGGACCACTAGCATTGCAAAATGCTGTTAATAGAAAAGTTAGAGGTAAGTTCAAGTTTATTAATATTTTATCATCTAAAATAAGTGTGCAAATTCAGAGGACGAATAAAACACTGCAAGAATAACGAAACACTTCTCTAACAAAATACTAATATTATCCAGATATAACTGCGTAGAATTTGCTTAAAAATGAATTGTAACCGTGAATTCATCAAGTAAATCACTCGTTTTGTTTTGCAATAGTTTAAAATTGCCTTTTAAATAGTTAGTGTCATGGTATGTGACACATTTATCAGATATACCATGACCCGAGTATATCTAAGCAAGAATAGGTCAGCTATTTTCCTATTTAATATTTTGTAATTATACATTACTTATTGCTGTTGCATTGCTTTATTATTTATTTACCCACCAAATTTGCACACTTATTTCAGAAAAGCCCTGTATATGTAAACAAAATTTTTAGAATTCAAAATGAAGAGAGAAACACATTGTGCAAGTAACAATAGGTGAGCTGAAAGGATCTGGAATTAAATCTGGAGTACGATGTTTGTGGAATTCAGAAACCAATGGATATACTAGTAGTACCTTTAGAAATGTAAGTTGTCTTATGTTACTGTTAAGAGTTTTGCGTTAATTATTGTTTTTACAGGAAACAATGATTTGTGTAGTCGTTGTGTTTACTGTTTATTTATATTAATGGTAAGCTTCATGTACAAATGGACGTGTTTTCAGTGACTATTTTTATTATAATTTATGTTAGTTTGTAAGAGAAAAGGTATTTCGATTAGTTAAGTACCAATTAATTTTTTTTGTATATTTTAAAGCTTTAATAAATATTATAAAATAAAACCAGGTTAGTGAAAGTTTATTTTGCTTTTTATAAATGTGAATGTACAAAATTGTGTTAACATATCGATATCCATTATATGGCACAATTTATTTCTAAATATTCAGTTCATCATGCAAGATTCGTATGTAGGTATTAGGTATGTATTTTATATTGATAAAAGCATCTCCTCCATACTTTTCTAAAGCTTTCAAAGTTTCGTTTATTATATTGTCTAGATTTTCACCCCTCATTTGGCTGTAGTCGATTCCATCTCCACACGTGATTAAAAATAAAATTATTTTAAATGATGTTCAGTAATTTCACAACCATGTAATAATAATAATAATCTAGCAATTCAAGTATTCCTGAATTTACCGGTACAATCAAATATAAGCTTTATAAAAATAAACTCACTGGCAACGATGAACACTAAAAAAATGCAATTTTGTCTTCACTTATTTTATATTAAAAACATTTGTGTTCCATGAGTTATGCCTTTTTTTTTTGAAGTTATTCAGGTTTTTTTTCCCTAGGCACTTTTAATCCGGGGACTTCTTTTCTGTGACTTTTTTCCAAGAGTTCCGGAGTTTTTTTCCAAGGGACTTTTTTCCAGGAGCATTTTTTCCGGAGACTTTCTTTCCAGGGAACTTTTGTTCCATGGACTATTTTTCTGTGCCTTTTTTCCGGGAACTTTTTTTTCCTAGATTTATATATTTCCTACTACTACTAACATCCACTAAAGGTGCACAATCTCCTGTGCATACATGTTAGTTCATCGTTTGGTTAATATAATATAATAAAATATTGTATAAAATGGAAGAACGGACTCACAGCTAACAATAATGGTTTTTCCAAAACAAAACATTTAATCCTAAAACAAAGAAAACTTTGCATTAATAGGGCGAATCCTGGAAAAAATACCCTCGGAAAAAAACCATAAAAACCCAGGAAAAAAACCCTGGAAAAAAAATTTTTAAATTCACTTGTAAAAGCGAGACGTCACGATAAATCAGAACTTTGCCGCCAACGTTTGGACCGTAATTAAGCAGCGTACAGCAACCTATCTAACCTAACCTAATTAGTCGCCTTCTTTAATTATTTAGCTTAGTTGTATCTCTAGACATAATCTGCCAATCACAATCAATAAAATGATGTGCATATCTCTAAATGCGCTTAAGGCTTATGATTAGTAAGATTGTGTTAAATACCTAATTTGCTAATTTACTAAATGTACTGTGCAATTTCTAATTTGCTGCTCGTATGTCTAGACCTAATTTGCAAATCACTATTAATATAATAATGACTTTCTGTGCCATAAGTAGAATAACACATTTTCACAAATAATTCTATTTAATTAAAATTAAGAAATGGTGTTAGGTTTGCGGTTGTTTTGTTTTTTTTTCCGTTTTATTCCTGGGTTTTTTCCGAGATTTGTTTTTCCGTTTTTTTTTTCGTTTTTTTCACACAACGGTTAAATCTATATAAGGTTTGAATCACTACTTTTACGTTAGTTATTTTGTTCAATTGCTACTGTAAACTTCATCTAACTCCGTTCTTGAAAAAATAAAATTATATTTTTTTAATTATCAATATCGTTATACTTATTTTGGTGTGGCGTAATTTATATAAAAACTATTTACTATCCGTCTTCGTGCGAAAAAATTGATTGGCTTAGTATTTTGCATGTTTCAAAGCATTTTATCATAAATTTACAAAAAAAATAACATGCCTATTTAAAGGGGGACGAGGCCCTCTTTCGGTAGTTCAGGGGGGGGGGGGGGCAACGGCTCCCGTGGAGTCGGCGCCTATGCTAACAATGGCTTCGCGTGTTAAAATATGTGGTTCAAAAAAAACTTTCAATTGCTCTTTAAAAAATTTTAAAAAAACTCTACTACTCTTTACTCTTACTCTTCAGAGTGGCGGTAGCTCAGAGGTCGGGCGCTCAGCCTTTAACGCTAAAGGTCTAGGGTTCGATTCCCCGCCGAAGTCATGCAGCAATACAAATCTATGCCGCAACCCGCCACTCACATTTCCCAATCCGGTGTAGGCAGCCGTGGGGTCTTAATGCCTGAAACCTTCTTTGGTATTTAGTCGTTCGGATTCGACGTTAAACTGTAGGTCCCCCGTACTCCACCTTAGCGCTAAGGAGAGTACGTGGCAGAGAAGAGTGCCGGTGCCCAGCAGTGGGACGTAAATGCTGATTACGACTACTCTTTACACAGGGTGTTTCGAAACTCGTGGACACGGACTGTGGGTTGGTATTCTACCACAAAAACTAAACAAAAAGTTCCTTTACGATTTTGCGATTCATCTAATATTTTTGGAGTTATTAAAAATTTGAAAAATCTGTAAATAATCGAAAAAAACATTCAAACTCAAATTTAAGTGTTTGATCAAGTACTGAAAATAAATCCATAGTACATTACAAAACCAAGAAATAGTTAAAAAACGATAATTGAGAGGAAACATTACAAATTTTGGTGAAAGTGTCTGAAAAACTCAAATTTACGTGTTCAATTAAGCAATAGCACGCTATTTGTTTCATAGTTCGTCATTTGTTTGAATTTAGTTCCTAATTTTGCATTGTGCAATGCCACTTATTATGTTGAAATCGGCCCAAAGTGCGAAAGAATGGTCGCGTATAAACGTATGCTCGCCCTGTTTGTTTATTAGAAGCCTCAAGTGCCATCAATATATCAGAATACTCTTGGTTCCAAAATTTGCGGCCATTCTGTCGCACTTTAGAACTAAATTTGAACAAATGACGAACTATGATACAAATAATTGCTTAATAGTACCTACACGTAAATTTGAGTTTTTCAGACACTTTAAACATTTGTAATTTTTACTTTCCTATGCTTTCAGTATAGGGAAGTATTGATTTCATGCAAAATTTCAAAGTTGAGATTTTAACGGAAATAGTCGGGGGGGTCCATGGACCCCAAAAAAGTAATTTTTAAAAAATGTCTGTCTGTGGGTGGGTCCGTTACGCTCCATACCTCCGGAACGGCTGGACCGATTTTGATGTGCTTTGGAATGAGGGGGTATATCAAAAATTCACCGACAAAATAAGCTTTTAAAAAAAACCGAAACCGGAAGCGGAAGTTAGACATGTTTTTTTGGTAGCATTTTTTTCAGAAACTGAATTTTGGAAATTTTTAGTGGAGATTAAAGAAGGCCTTAGGACAAATCAAACGATTTTTTACCGAACTCTCTAGCTTTAAAATGGCGGCCGCTACGAATTTTTGAACATTTCAACT
The DNA here is from genome assembly GCA_958336395.1 of Ctenicera cuprea. Classification (NCBI taxonomy): domain Eukaryota; kingdom Metazoa; phylum Arthropoda; class Insecta; order Coleoptera; family Elateridae; genus Ctenicera; species Ctenicera cuprea. The sequence goes on along the minus strand of OY284495.1, from coordinate 38,551,422 downwards.
TTAATGCCCATTTACTCAAAAACCAGTTATCTGATTGGAATCAACTACATCTTGTTTGGTAGCCCTTCAAGGGTACTATACCATGAAATATAATTAATTTTGAAAATATAAAAACGATCGCAATGACATCACTCCAAAATTTTGGAATTTTTCAAAAAAATATTTCTCAAAAACTGCCTACACGTTTTCGCTTAAACTTTTCAAGCTGATAGAGCTGAGAATCTTCTACAATTTATTTTTTTGCGCATTGCTATAATTTCACTGTGACGCTCTCTGTGAATTTTTGAAAATTGAAAATTGGTACCCTTTTATTTATTTAACGGGGGGCAATAAAATATTTCTGTTAAAGCACTATAGCTCATCATTGATAGCAAAATGCGAATATCATAATATTTTTTTGATACTTTAATATTTAGGGGGGCTACTGTTCCCCCTCCCCCCCTAAAATTTTCGCTACAAAATTAAAAAATTAATTTCTTCTTTTGTTTGCTCTAGGAGAATCGTTTTACAAAAAATCGAATTTTTTGTCCCTTTATAATCTTTTTGTCCTTAGAAGAATTTCACATACTTTCTACAGCAGTTGTATTCTTGTACTAGTCGTTTAATGTTCAGTGTAGGCTAACTTTTTTATTTTAATAGATAGACTCGCAAACCCAAGAGCAAAGTTGTAGGGCAAATTCTTCTCGATTGTTTTTAAGAAAAAAAACTTGAGTTTCCAATTTTAATATGGCGGCCACGGTAAAAAATAACTTTTTTTAAAATGGAAACGTGGCATTTTGGCTTTAAAATCTGAAATGTTTTGAAATCCTAAATACAAATTAATAAGAGTAATTTTTTGCTAAAAATAATACTTCTCGAGTTATTAATATATTTTCAAATATCAATTTCCGCGCTTCCGTTGATTCAGTCCGAATATTTTACCCAACCTTATGCTTGCAGTGCAGCGGTCGGTCTTTCTTCAACCGCTTCAAGATGTTACAACTTATAAGAACTATTTACTTTAACTAGTCGTGTCTAGACATTATCATTTAATAATCTCCTGTTTTTTTTATAATTCACCATGGATTGTTTTTCAGTACTTGATCCAACACTTAAATTTGAGTATGAAAATTTTTCTTTCTATCATTATCAGATTTTTCAAACTTGTATAACTCCAAAAATATTGGTTGAATCGAAAAATCGTATAGGAACTTTCTGTTCAGTTTTTTTCGTAGAATGTCGTCCCACAGTTCGCGTCCGCGAGTTTCGAAACACATACATATATTTATATTTATTTGACATAATAAAATGGTGTTGATATTGTTTATTTACAAACATTTCTAGTACTACTGATAGCAGGGCTTTCAGTTTTCAAAAAACTATAAATAAACAAATAAAACTGCAGAAACTACATACATACAATAATGGTGGGTGTTCACTAATTTTTTTAAACAAAATTCAATTTGTGACAAACACAACAATTAAAACAAATGATGTTTGTAGAAATTTTGATCGCGTGCGGTGGTCATTTTAATTTTGAAGTCTGTTGACACAACGTTGCAACATCAGTATCATTTTCACCATTAACGCTGCACATTACAAGGTGTCCAGAATTTAATATACTTTCACCTTCTGTCAACACCCTTAAACAATTTTCAGTATAAATTAAAATATTAAATAAACGTATAGAAGACATTTAAAACAGATTTTATTCCGGGAACCTAACAGTACATCAAGCAATTATATCATGTTTGTTGTATTCCTCTTAAAATGACCCCGTTTATAGCCGCTATAGTATATCCATCGCAGCGCCACCTATATTCAGTTCCGCTCCCGAATACTATTATCCCACTAGTAACATAAATTTTCTACTCCCATGTTTTAGTTTACTTATTAAGTGTGCGCTGCCTATACTAAAATGATACCCATTTCAATACAGGTTTTTATTATGAAATGACCCAAACTGACCAATAGCAGCAAAGCATTGTTTTTGGTAACCATGGTTACAAGAGTTGTTGACAGTTAACATCACAAAACTAGCTAGTCGTAGAAAAAATAGTGGATGCAACTCTTATATTATGATGTCTATTTATACACTCACCTGTGTATTAATATAATTATAGATTCGTTGCATAATAAACTATTAAACAATGCAATATATTATTTTAAGTTAACCTATTAAACAACAGATGGCTCAGTAAAATTTACGTCAACTAGATTTCGGTGCCTGTGTATTTTGACTATTTTCTGTAACTGTACATTTCTGAGATCATATCTTCAATTTTTAAATTTGTGCATTCTGCTGAAGTATTTTCTAGGGAAGTAAATTCTGTGCCAACCATTTCTAAAAATGTAGTGCGTACCCGCACCAGTTGCAGAGCGATGTATGATAAAAATTCCCTAAAGGTTTCTTGACCATGCGCATAGCCACCTATCCGCAGTACGTGGTTGTGTTCAACTATTTTGTCAGTATTGCAAATGGGTGTACTTGTTTAAGTTAAAAATGAGAGTATAATAGATTAAAGTGAAAACGTAAATGAACGACCCGATGATGGTCTTGGACCATTTAATATTTAGTTGTCTCTCCATCGCAAATAAGACTCTTTGGACAAACGCCCCGTGGTTACCTGAGAAAGCTTCAAACGTATTTGAAGCTTTCGAGGCCGTGTTCATGGAACTATGAACCTAGACTCGTTGTCATTTACTTTGTCACAAATAAGTTATTTAGTTGCATCATTAACTAAAAAGAATCACAAACAAGTGGTTGCAGACCTTTCGAGGGTGAGTATTTATTAGAAATATTGAAATATGGAAAATTAGTGACAAATATAATGCTGGGTAGCCATACCGACCCACTCCGTCATTCATCCGTCACAGCATCACCTGTTTTATATTACAGAGGGCCTATTTAACCGACCAATACAACGAAATTAATTGTGATTTGTGAACAAAGATGTTTTGATTCCCGTTTTTTTTGTGTTTTGCGCAAAAATAGCAATTAATATGTATGGAAGCATTTTGTTTAAAATTTACTATTGCTGTTTCTTAACCCGCCATGTAAATGTTAATTTGTGTTTTTATGTGGTAGTTGGTGACTTTACACGGTCTGGAGGCGGACCGTCACTTGCTCCAATGCCTGTTTTCATCGGTGGACTTTTCTGAAACCTGCAGTAAAATTTCTGCCCCGGCAATTCACAGCCAAATATTATTAGACCACTGCACCACAGTTATAAACAAACCGTCTCTATCATCAACCATCTGTTGCACCACAGATAATCCCTTGAACAATCAGAAGGTAAGCTGTAATTATTAATAATACTGTATAAAGATTGACACCATTAATATTCTTCAAAGAATTTAAAAATTAAAACGCTATTATTATTCTAGAAAGCATGTAGTATTCATTTTCATTTTTAACGTGGATTATCATCGAGTATTAGTTTTTGTCAGGTGATGCAATCTACTACTGTTGTTTACTATAAGGGTTTGAATCACGTTTGTTGTTGACGTTAGTCTCGCCAGAAGAATAATGTAACCTTAAATGTCATTTGGAAAGAGATAGCTGTAACCAGAATCGACTTGGGTTAAAACTGTCTCTTTTTGGTTCTAATAATGATATCACTCTTGCTTAACTAATGAAGTTAAAAGATGAATCAAAAATGAATGGTAATTACCAGTCTACTATCAGGTTGAAACCAATCCTGAATCGGAGACTATTTAGCAGTGTTCGTTTTAGGCGTTGTGTGTGCTCCCAGTGTTTATTTATCTCATTTATTTATTTTGAACACATTAACCGAGCTCTTGTAAATGCTCCCAATTGAGACATAAAAATTTGACAAATTTATTTGAAAGAAATTGCCCATATTGCCAGAGTAATAAAAGAAAAACAAATTGACTAAGTACTTGCATTCAGCATTTGTTTATCGCCTGTTGTATGAATACAAATTAATATGAGTATGATTGAAATGATATGACAGGTAAATTGGACAAATAATTACTCATGTGGATAAAATGAATAGGTAAGTAGATAAGCAACAAAATAATGTTTAAACCAATGAATAGGGAAAATTAATATTCTGTTCCACTTGTTACCATCCACCAGGATTACAAGATTGAATACAAATGAAAGCAAATTTATTTATAAAAACTAACTAAACCCCTGGACTATGCCCCATGCATTTTTGCTACAAACAATAGCAAATTTATTGAAAGAGATATAATGATATAACTTGTAAGGCATGTTATTCAATGTGCCGTCACTGTAGGTTGAGAAAAGGGGTAGGGATTCAGATTTAATATATAGAAGACAAAAACATAACCTGTGGCGAGATTGTAAGACATGTTACTTAATGGTGAATTCAGCTTTTATACTCTTTATAGTGAAAAATTTATTTGTTTATTATTATTTACTGTAATTGTTAACACCGTTTTTATAATTGAAAAGTTATCAAAAATATGCAAAGAATAATAAATATATTTTTTTACTAGAGCAAATTGGTAGGCCTAGTTAATCCTATATTTTCAGTATAGGGAAAATATTGATTTCAAGCAAATTTTCCAATTCAAGATTTTGACGGAAATACATATTTTGGACCCCCAGGAATCCAAAAAAGTGTTTTTTAAAAAATTTCTGCCTGTAGGTGGGTGGGTATGTGCGCTCCATAACTCCCAATCGAAAGGTCAGATTTTGATGAGCTTTGGAATGTGAGGGTATATCAAAAATGCATCGGGAAGTAAGCTTTAAAAAAAAATTTTGGAACCGGAAGCCAAAGTAGGCCGCTTCAAAAATTTTGACTTTGGCGTCTCATTACTCAAAAACAAGCTGACGGATTGGGTTCAAATTTTATATCTTAATAGCCCTATAGAGATATAATGTTACTGTGCACAAACATTTTCGAAAAGCTAAAAATTGTCTCAATTCCGCAATTCTTTGTTGGTTTGATGTTCACGCACCGCTAAAACTATTTTTTTATGCCATAACTATCGACCTTACATTACGGACACTTTGAAATTGATTATTGACATGAAAAACAAAACATATAAAAAATGCTCTTGAACTAAGCTTCAAACAGATTCAATTACCAGAAGCAGTTAAGAAATTATTTATCAGTCGCAATAAGAAATGAAACAAACTGCGTTTATCCAACATCAAAAACGAGTAAATCGAAAGTATGTTGCGGAAGAATTTTGTTAATTGGAATGTTCATGGTAAACGAAAGTCAGAAACAGCAGATGATATAAAAAATGTAAATTTGTAAACATTGCAACAACTATTCCTGTAATATAGAAGAAAGCTATAATTAATCGATTACTAAAAGTTAGCAAAGTGAAAGATATCAGGCCCATTAGCATTAGTGAAATATCCATCTTTATGCAAATGACACACAAACGTATAATTTCATGTCCACTGAAACTCATAAATGATCTTATTTCCGAACTTACAGCATATACAGACATGATCAGAGCATAATGGGTTATGCTTCAATGCTCGGAAGTCTGTAGTGGTTTTCTATTGGGTCATATACTGCTGTCACTAAAGCTAATAACAATTTGCAAATGAAATTTTGTTGAATAATAATGTTTTAAATGTTAGTGATATACCATGTGTATACCGTGTATACCATTCCACAGTATAAAAGCAGTAAATTTCATAATTTGTTTTATTACAAACTGTTATACCACAATAACCTCCTACAATATAAATTTATTATGTAAAATTTGATTTTTTAGGGGAAGGTGAAAACGGCAATGCCGATCTTTCTCCTTTGAACATAAGTATGTTAAATTATTTTTCTTGTCATTTCTTTTTTATTTTCCTTATTGTTAATTTTTTCGTTGTAGTGATTTCAATTGATTATTATATATAATATATATTTTATTATTATTATAATTTGTCTTTATAAAAAATAATATTTGTTATTTACTGTATGTATTTTATATGCTTATTAACAACATTTAATTTTTTTCAGAGTCTGAAAGTTGGACCACATTTCTTTCAACAGCTGTGCAAGTGTCTTCGCCTCTCAGCTGTTCAGGAAATTGTATTTGCCCTTGCCCTTTGCCACTCTGAAAACCCAGAAATTGCAAATCTTGCTCAAGCACATCTTCGTTTGTCTGTTCCTGCGCTTGTGCAAACTTACATTGACACGGCAGGAAGTAGTCGACAGCACGAAGGTGGCCTTCACGATACTACACCCGAAATATTGCACTTGATTCTATCTGCTGTACTTAAATCTTCTAAAGAGGTTGGACTTACGAACGATATCCACACAGAATTTCTGCATTCATTACAACGAGACTTTCCTAAAGATTTGGTTCCTGTAGTTCTCGCTCCATTAGTATATCCCGACCAGTGTGAACTAGCCCCGGAAATGTCCTCAGAAGGCCCCGGTTTATCCGGGGGAATGTTAGATACTTCACTGGCTGACCTTGTGTCAGATATGGGATATGGATTTACCTTATCAGTAGAAGATTGTCGCAGTAGCCTTATGAAATTAGTTGGGCGAGATATTAATCCATCAACTGTTGCCCGGGCGCTAGTAATTATGTGCCGGACGCATAGTGGCCTTGAAGAATCGCTCACCATCCAAACACCAAGCTCTTTTAACAAAGATGTACGCAACTCGTGGAATATAGAAGTGTTTGTGCAAGCCTTAAAGGAAGTCGTACCAAATTTGCAGTGGAGCAGTGTTATGATTGAGTTGGATCATGCAGAATTTATTATTAAAGAGAGGCAAGGCCTTATTATGCTTATAAGTGCGCTTCGAATGGGGTTGCAAAGTGTAGGCTATCATCCAGAAACATTTCCCGTTGACCATCTTTACCGTCGTTGGACAAATGTGGATGGACAGTTTAGTCTAATTCAAAACATTTTAAAAAACCCAGACGTGTTCTGTTTTGCGGACTACCCGTTTTTGTCAGTGCCTGTTGACATATTAAAAACTCCTCCGGAGCAGGACAGTAAGGAACTTGCCAACTGGCGTAATTTAAATTTAGTGGAATTGTTATTATCCATTTCGGAGTGCGGTTTATATCCTCAGGTGCAGGAGTTATTTAAAGTTCCTTTGCAGAATTGCCCTGATGTGCTTGTGTTAACGCTCATGCAAATATCGGGACCTGTTACTATGTTACGCCAAGAATTGTTCACCAACCTTATTCCCATTTTTCTTGGTAATCATCCGAACTCTGCCATTATTTTACATCATGCATGGCATACGCAAACTCTCAATATCAAGCATATCATCATGCACGCCATGGCTGAATGGTATGCAAGAGGTGACTGTGATCAAACAAGATTATCCAGAATCTTGGATGTTGCCCAAGACTTGAAGGCCTTATCGATGCTTCTTAATGCGCAGTCTTATCCGTTCATTATAGATTTGGCGTGCCTTGCTTCCAGGCGAGAATACCTTAAACTGGAAAAGTGGTTAACTGATAAAATTCGCGAGCACGGTGAACCATTTGTAACGGCATGCATCAAATTTTTGCAGAGACGCTGCCCTCAGCTTATAGGAAAAAACGATGACACCCTAACCAAAGCAGCTTTGCTACCGAAGGAAACTTTAACAACAATGCTGCTATGCTTACAGTCCTGTGCTGTCAACATGAGTGCTGACTGCCAAGAAGCTATTTTAGCAATGGCTACCAATTGTTCTATTTTGTTAAAAAGCCATCAACAACCTTCGGCTATCCTACGATCTCATCGAGGTTTAGACGGTCCTTTTAATCCTCCTACAATGGCAGGACAATTGTACAATCCTGCTAGTGTTGATGCTATTACAGGAATTAATTCAACTCTTGCCAACATGAATTTGGGTGGACCTACAAGTACGGCATTTAATTTGCAAGGGGGTCTGGGTCCTCTAGTTCCTTCACCCGGATCGCCTTCACGACTTTTGGGTGCTGGGCCTTCAAATAGCCCTTTCCCTATAATGCCACTGCAGCATCAAGGACCTGTTGGCACAGCTGCTTCACTCGTTCCGGGTGTTAATACAATAGGCAATTTGGGTAGAATAGGGCCCAATCCTGGTATTGATAAACCTCGTCTGCCAGAAGCCAACCTGTTTCCTGAAATTGCTCCCAATGTGTCTAAAGATATCGAAGATGAAGCCAATAGTTATTTTCAACGAATTTACAACCATCCACCACATCCAACGCTGTCGATTGATGAAGTTTTGGATATGTTGAAAAAATTTCAAGACTCGCCATCGAAAAGAGAACGAGAGGTGAGTACTTTTTAGAGTTACTGAATGGACTTAAAGAAAAATAGCTAAACGTAAATAATTAACTTATTTGAGTAATACTCTGGTTCACCTAAGAACTAGGTAATTAAAAAAATATGATAATACAAAATACTACATATTCATGCAAAACTTACTGTTGTAAAAGCTACCACCACCAGTGGCGGATTACCGCACAGGCGCATGAGGCGCGTGCCTGGGGCCTCAGCAAAGCGGGGGCTTCAGAATTGTTGGGTGCCTCATCCTCAAAAACCAAAATTAATTTTTTTTTACCTGAGAATGTTATTTTTTTCTTTTAAATGGGAATGTGATTTTGTTTTTCTAGTACCTGAGAATATTTTTTTATTTCCGTATCTTATTTTTATGTGTTTGTTTTTGTTGATTCCAAAAATAAAAAATTATGATTTCCTGCATTGTTCATTTTAGTGAACCATCCCATTCTTAGTAGGGTCATTGGGGGGGGGGGTCCAGATCAGGTTGCGCCTGGGGCCCCACAAAATCAAGATCCGCCACTGACCACCACAGCCTCCTGTATTAATTAATATTGACTGAAGTCTAGATACGGCCTAAAAATATTTGAACTATTTGCTTCTGCAAAAACCTCCACATATTTCATATGGAATGTGGCATGGTCAAATGGTTTTTGGTGAAAGCAGCCTATTAAAAATTTAGTTATTTAAATTAGGTATACTTATCGGAAAGTCATTTCTTTGCTCATAAAAATTGAAACTGGAAGTAACTGTAATGCATTTTTTTTGATTAATCAATTTAACCAATGACTAACTTAACCTGAAATATGACTTCTTTAATGCACGTGTTTGGCACTGTTAGTAGCACCTCTGAAGTGGTCATTTAATGAATCTGAAATTTTTGTTTTCCGTAATAAAATGCTTAAAACTTGAAAGAAAAATGCAGAGTATGATAACACCGTTGAAATCAGAATAAGAAACCCTATATATTTTTTATTGGACATACACTACGGGGGCAGACCTGGGCATTTGTACTCGAGCACTGTAAGTACTCAGTTCAAAGTACTCATGGGTACTTTTTTTTGTTAATGCTCGTTACTCGTACTCGTGAATTATCGCAAGTACTCGTAATAAGTACTCAATGTATTTAGGAGTATTTTTGCGAGTATGTGATTCCCCGAATTCTAACATTAAATACAAAACCAGTTGAAGCTATAATACATGTATTTGATTTCTTATATACGTAACGGGGATTTAATTTATTATTTATTTAATTATTATTTTTACAAAGCAAATTAAAAATTCAAATCTAATAATTTTAGCTGTCACCTGTCAGGCGAAAGTACTCGTGTGCTGTACTCGTAATTTTGCACCACGAGTTGCGAGTACTACTCGTTACTCGTATGTGTTTAACTAATAAGACTCGTAACGTTGTACTCATGAGTACTTTAATAGAGTACTCGCAAAAAAAACTCGGCACAGCTCTGTACGGGGGCATCAACTACTGCGGTTATTAGCCCCCATTTAACATGCAGAGACAGACACAAACATCCATGGCAAGGCCGGGACTCGAACCCGGTTTGGCAGAGCAGCACCTGAAGCAGCGGCCTCAACCACTGCTCTAAAGCGCGCCCAAAAAAACCTATATGATAAAAAAAATTAGATTCAGCATAGAAAAAGTGTCCTAATAATGCGCTATCTAGAAATATGTAATAAATGAGACAAACAAAAGCAAAAAAAACAATTTCAGTTTTTTCCTGTTATTTTCAGTTCTGTCGGAGAATAACCAAATAGCTCTATATTTTCGTTGCGATCTCTAATTTAACCGTCTTCGTATCTCTTCGAATACGCAAGATTCCCAATAGTTAACGCGTATTTGATACATCTTACATATAGAAATCTGTGCAACTAATTTGCTTGTACATACCCGATAATGACCATACAATGTTTTTTATACATTTCTAAGAACTTATAAATTACCTATATTTATTTAAATATAATTCAGTTTAAACTGAAGTATACTTAAGCATATTTTGTTTCAGTATTCAGAAAACTTATCAAAAATTAATTGAGTTTTTCCATATACACAACTGTATTACAAAAGAAGGGGGAACATTATAGAAATGAAAAAATTTAATTCTTATGTAATGTAGGGGTTCATTGTTAATCGAAAAAATTATGATTCTTTTATATTCACTCAAAAAAAACTGATATTCGAGTAAAATTTCGGCTTATTCCAACTCGCTAAGAGAACTTTCTGTGTTAAATAAATTTTAAACTTTATAGGGGTAATGTTTACTGACGGAATAAAATACCAGACTAAAATTTGGAAATTTTAAACAGCAAACCAATGTTATTTAGTCATGTCAATCAATGTTCATTTATGGTTGTGGGATCTCTGCAAAGTATGCATAACTCTGTTTCAGCGGCCCCGGCGATTACCCGATTCAACTGCTCTCGTTTTGGAGGTTATCCGATTCAACGGTGCCCGATTCGTCGTTATATTGACTTAGCGGTCTTAATATCAGCACAAAAATGGATGATTTTAACTTGCTAACCAGGAAACGCTGATCTAAGAGGTTGTTTTAGAAAACAGTGCACTTTGGAACTGAAATGGAGTTAAAGATTTAATAACGGTTCTTTTCTTTTATTGCATGAAAGTAACTGTTTCTACTTTTAAACTTACCACTATTGGGCTACAAATAATATTCATTTGTACTGCAATTTTCAATATTTCAAACATAGCTCAAAAGTAAAAAATCAATATTTGATTTTAATTCTTTGTTGAATTACAACATAATTGTTTATTTACTTTTTTTAATAAGTAACCTTTATTAGTAGGTTTCGCTATGCTTACAATATCATTAATCTTACACTACAACCAATAAAATATAGAATATTAAACTGCAATGTACAATACATGACAAAAACAATTATTTTTTACAGTTTTTCTCCCTGGTTTTCTAAATTCTTTTAGATTAGTAATTATTTGCTTCAATATCCCCTGGTAGCTTATTATATAAAATTAATCCTTTATGAAATAAAGAATATGGTTGATCTCTTTTCTGGCAGTTGGCACAAATATATCATTCATCACACGTTACAACTTACAAACAAAATTTTGTTGCACACACAATTTGGTAATAGATTGTGTAACATTTTAAAAATAATCATTATATTAAGTAATGCTAATCCATACATATATAAAAGCTCAAAGGGTTTTTTTCTCCGGTTCCTCCAGCGGCTACCGCTTCACCAATTTGGACCATTTTTTTTTCAGTGAAAGGTCTCTATCCTCAGATGGAACATGAAACATTTTTATATTTTTATTCTACGTCGATTTTTTAATAATAATTATTTTAAATATAATATATATATGAAAGTCTGCTAGACGCGCTTCACTTGAGGCGACATCTACATTAACCCCGCGTCTCATTATTGGAACTAATGCATCACGTGACTTAGCATTTCGCCGGTTCTGTCAACGCTCAGTCTGTCAGTGCATTGTGCGCTGGGGTAACACTAGTCTCTGATTAATACTCATAAACAAAGACCAGATTTTTAGTCTCAGAACAGCAAAAAAGTTCGTTAAAATTCAATATGTAAACAAAAGTCATGGGCGTACTCAAATCCATTTAGTTATACGTGAAACATGTTGCACGGTTTTGCAAGGTGTGTACTACTACAACTGCAATATTTGAGATACATCGTTTCGTTCAGTGTTACTTTATTATTGAGCCAGGCCACTCTGTATCTTAAGATTGAGGAAGAAATGAAGCATTGTGAAATGGAGGAAGAAGCGGTATTAGATGAAGAAAGTAGATCCATTGAAATCACATATTCATAAAACCCGTGACCATTCATATTCGACACTTATGAACCCTTTATCAAATCGCTTGTTTTAATAATCTCGCGTATAATTCGTTTGAAAGTACATAGAAGCGACAACTATATATTTTCATTATTTACAGGAATTATGCGGGAATTTTTTATAAATTTATTGCTTCATACTTTCAATGCTGACTAAATACTAAACCAAAAATCCAGGCTATGCTCATAAACAGTGTCCGGGCTTTGAGTCCCAAAGCAGTAAAAAGATTTGTTAAAATTCAATAAGTAAACAAAAACCATGGGCGTACTCAAATCTATTAATTTATAAGTGAAACGTGTTGCACGATTTTGCAAGGTTTCTACTACTACAACTGCAATATTTGAGATACATCGTTTCATTCGGTTTTTATTGAGCTAGGCCAGAGAGATTCCGCACTCCATATCTTGAGACGGAGGAAGAAATGGTATTAGATAAAGAAAGTAGATAGATTAAAATGACATTCATAAAATTGTTTCATGTAGTATTTTTAAAACCTGTGACCATTCATATTCTACGCTTATGAATCCTGTTTTATTTTATTTCATTTTTCAATTACACAAGCATCAATTGCAGCTCACCAAGTAAATAATAAGTAACTTAACTAGCTCACATAAGGTCAAACATATAGTCGTGAAGCTGTAATAATGCGTTTAAAATTGCAAAGAAGCTACAACTATATATTAAAGGAATTATGCGGGAATTTACTATTAATTTATTGCCTCATACTGACTAAATGTCCAGACATTGCTCATAAATTTCAGACTATTTCACAGATCTTCAATTTATGCTTATCTATGTACTTTCAATTGTCCTCATGACTATTTTGCAGTATTTGTAATGTGTTTTTATCTTCTTTACTCACATAAAACAGTATTGTTGGACAGTATTCAAAGCGAGGTGCAATTATTGATTTGTAAAGGGTTAATTTAGCCCATATTGGCAAACTCTTAACTAATTCGGTTAAAACAATTAATTTTTTTACTTATCTTCTCATTCTCAATAATATGACTAGCGTGGTTATTACATTTTAGCTTGTTATCTATGATAAGTCCTAGATATTTACATTCCAACACATTGTAAATTTTAACCAAACGGTTGCACTCTAATATCACAACCGTTTTCTGTCTTGTCAAAGAGCATCGCTTTAGTTTTCTTTGTATTCACAAAGATGTCATTACTCGTTAACCATTTCTCAAGCTTGTCCGATTCAGACTGCATTTTACCCAATATTACCTGCACATTATCCCCATGTAACACCATTGTTGCAGCTTGTTCTAAAATTAGTTTTTGAAGGAATTCGTATACAGAGTGGCTAGGAAAATCCCGGCCACTTTTCTTGCGGCGGTCAACAACGCAGAATCCAAGACGTTTTAGTTGTTTTGATTTAATATGGGGCGTATTTAATAACTAAAACGTTTTGGATTCTGCGTTGTTGCCAGTATTTTAATTTAATTTTTCTTTACTAAAGCGCCATCTCTTGACCGCCGCAAGAAAAGTGTCCGGGGTTTGCCTAACGACTGTATATTTGGATGATAATTTCCCACTAAATTTAGCAAAATGGTTATGCCAACTCCCCACATCGTTGTTGGTTCGTTTTCTAGTGCCTTACATGTTCCCCATAACATTGGATTTGTAGCATCCAACCATTGCCTGCGAAGAACCTGGAATCGGAAATAGCAATGACTGCTTTTTACATAAATTAGACATATATTTACGACGTGAACTAGGTTGAGAATTAAAATGTAAAACATAAACAATAGTTTCAAATGTTATTAATTATTTAAACGTTAAACCCATGTCAGTTCCAAACTAAACGGTTTTGTAAGACAAGCTGTTATAAGTGACATCAGAGTTTCCTGGTTAGTACGTTAAAATTATCCATTTTAGTGCTGATATTAAGACTGCTAAATCAGTATACCACCGAAATGTGTCACCGGCTAAACGGGGACCGCTGAAACGGGGTGAAATCGCAAAGTACATATTTCATGGTTTTTCTAAAGTATTGTTTAATAGTATGTAATGTCATTTGTATGTGCTCTTACATGTTAATTTTATTTTACAGGTTTTCAATTGTATGCTACGAAATCTGTTTGAAGAATATCGATTTTTTCCTCAATATCCTGACAAAGAACTTCACATAACAGCGCAGTTGTTTGGTGGTATAATTGAACGAGGTCTCGTGTCCAGCTATATGGCCCTTGGTTTAGCATTACGTTTTGTGTTGGATGCTCTTAGAAAACCTGAAGGCTCAAAAATGTATTACTTTGGCATTGCAGCTCTGGATAGGTTCAAATCTCGACTTAAAGAGTACCACAAATATTGTGAGCATGTTAGAGCAATTTCGCACTTCAATGAATTCCCACCTCATTTGATTGAATACGTGGAGTATGGTTTGCAGAGTTTGGAACCACCAAATAAGCCTCAGGGACCTGTCTTACCTGCCAGTTTATCAGCTATGTTGGGTCCTGTAAACGCACCATCTTCACAGGCGTACAAAAATAATTCGGCTGTTGTATCTGCACCAAATAGTAAAGTTAATACAACAACTGGCAGTACATTAAGCAGCAGACCCTCGATAGCTAATGCTACCAACATAGATACATTATTAGTTGCTACGGAAAAAGAAGAAAAAGTTATATCACCACCAGAAAGTTTACAAGATAAGACAGCTTTTATTTTTAATAACTTGAGCCAGTTGAACTTGCAAAGTAAATGTGATGAATTACGCGATCTTGTGTCTGATGAATACTGGCCATGGATCTCTCAGTATTTAGTCATGAAACGAGCTTCCATTGAACTGAACTTCCACGCTTTATACTCTAATTTTTTAGATACACTTAAAGTTCATGAAGTGTATAGAATGGTCACCAAAGAAACCTTTAGAAACATAAAGGTTTTGTTAAGGTCAGATAAGGGTATTGCTAATTTTTCGGATAGGTCACTTTTAAAGAATTTAGGTCATTGGTTGGGAATGCTAACTTTAGGACGAAATAAGCCCATCCTACAAATTGACATCGACTTAAAAGCCTTGCTAGTTGAAGCCTATCATAAGGGCCAACAAGAGCTCCTCTATGTTGTACCATTTGTTGCTAAAGTCATAGAGTCATGTGCAAAGAGTAAAGTGTTTAAACCACCTAATCCGTGGACAATGGCTCTAATGAATGTTTTGGCAGAACTGCATCAAGAACAAGATTTGAAGTTGAATCTCAAGTTTGAAATTGAAGTATTGTGTAAAACTCTCGACATCGATGTGTCTCATTTAAAACCTGCTGTGTACTTAAAAGATGCAGAACGTCTTCGAAAAATAGAATATCAACTATCACAGCCAGCTAAAAAAGATCCTATTATGTCGGTAGTGCCACAGTCTAACTTGGCTGCTACAAGTCTTAATGAACCAGAATTGGCAGCAGTTGTAGGACAAACTACCAATTCTCCCCCTGTTACCCAGAATAACAGTTCAACACCGACATCTTCGTTGGCAGCTCCACCTGAACCTAGATTTAGCTACGTGGACATACAATTAGCAGGAAACGCAGCTTTGCAGACTCATATTACAATTAGTCCAAACATTTTATTATTTCAAAGCCATCCTCACTTAAAACAACTTGCAAGAACAGCTGTAGAGCGCGCTGTTCAAGAATGGATTGCACCTGTTGTTGATCGAGCCATTAAAATCGCTCTTACAACATGCGAACAACTAGTCAGGAAAGACTATGCGCTGGATTCTGAAGAAAGTAGAATGCGAAATGCTGCACATTGTATGGTCAGGTATTTAACCGCTGGTATGGTTATGATCACTTGCCGAGATCAATTGTTGGGTGCCATCAACACTCACATGAAAAATGGTTTACAAAGTGCTATGGTTGGAGCAACAGCTCAGCAAAAAGAGATGATTGAGCAGGCTGCAAGTATAATTGCTCAAGATAACATGGAGTTGGGGTGTGCATTTATCCAAAAAACTGCCATTGAAAAGGCCATCCCCGAGATCGACAAGCGCCTTGTAACTGAATATGAACTACGTAAAATTGCTAGACAAGAGGGACGGTGAGTGCTAATCTTTCTTTTTTTTTCTCTGTTAATTAACTCAATAAAATAAAATTATGTTGAAAATGTAATTAGCATAAACATACTTTTAAGACACCTATTTAAAACCATTAACAAATCGTAAAGAATTTATTGTTTACATAACACGGTATAAAAAATTTCAATTTAATACTAAAGACAGACAGTATACATCTTGGGAACCGGGCTACTATTGCCAGCTTTTTTATTTTTAAAGATACAAAGTCGTTTTTTTATATTTTTTGAATTGTACAGAGTGGCTAGGAATACCCCGGCCACTTTTCTTGCGGCAGTCAAGAGATGGCGCTTTAGTAAATGTTATGTCTGTACTTTAATAAATACCACTTTTACTTTTAATATATTTATTATTAGCTACAACATAATCTGAGTTACAATCTCCATGAGCGAATAGTTCTTCGGTCAACTACCGGGCCGTAACTGTCGTTTTGACACCCTGTGTTCTGTTAAAACCACAACAACCCCCGCACTGCACTTGTCCAAGTATTCTTACTTAAACTCTTATACACTACAGTAAAGAAAAATTAAATTTAAATACTGGCAACAACGCAGAATCCAAGACGTTTTAGTTATTTTGATTTAATATGGGGCGTATTTAATAACTAAAACGTCTTGGATTCTGCGTTGTTGCCAGTCAGTATTTAAATTTAATTTTTCTTTACTAAAGCGCCATCTCTTGACCGCCGCAAGAAAAGGGGTTTTCCTAGCCACTCTGTACATTGGATTCTCTTTAAAAAAGTATAAGGTCAAAATTTAATTAAATTACCAAATAACGCTATATGTTAACTTTCATGACTTTATCATAGGTGAAAATATCATTAAATTAATGTATAAGAGTAATTAATATAGTAACTGTTCAAATTGGGTACCATCATTATCTAGACAGCAGTGAATTCTTGTAACTACAGTATTCAAAATTTGACATAGCATTCCGTGGTCAATGTTTATTAACGCATTTTTGATGGATTCGACTAAATCTTCTACACTGTTGTACTTATCTCGATCACGGTCGTAGCTATCAATAGGCTGGGGCACGCAGTGCGTAAGGGCCTAACAAATTAAGGGGCCCTCGGCCTTCAGCAAAATTCTAAAATTTTGTTCTTTTTTATTTACATATTTGTTATTTTTCGGATTTTTAATCATCGCTTATCGCTCTCCCATTGAAATCAGTTCGCGAAGTGTTAAAAATAATGTTTTATTATCGTTCGTTTTACGAGTTCCGTGATCTTTGTGCACATAATAATTAGCATATCATGCGTACCTACGCATAGCATTTTTCAGAATCTGTTTATTTACTCGGTCAGCTTTTTCTCCAAATATCTCATTTATTTTTGTGGCCGGATATTGAGTAGATTACTATTTATGTTTGTTCTTTTTAACTTAAGGGAGAAGGGAAAAATGTTTTAAAATATTTCAGTAAGACTCCGCATTTCAAAAGTATGAAGCAGTAAGCACCCAAGGTTCCGCCATGAGTAAAAATTTGAAAACACCGCTAAGCGGAGCGGCAAAAAAGAAACTAAAGCTAGAGAAGTACGAGCAGAAGGAGCAAATATTGAAGAAGATCCCCAAATTAGAAATTAGAAGTTCTGCTTTTTGGATTTCTTCTGGAAAAACTGGGTTTTGCACTCTAAATTTTGATGTTGACTTTTAGTTTACTTACTTATTTGGTTAAACCTAAAATATGATTCCCTTATTCCCTAATATAATACAGAATACATATTTCAAAAGAAAAAATAATTAGTTTTATCTGTATTAAAAAAGATGACAAACACTTTGTGTAGAATTGGGTAGGTAGACAGAAAGTTCATAAAAAAAGCTTATAAAAGACGAGCTGGGGGGGTGAACATTTTCTGCGTAAGGGCCAAAAATCCTAAAAGAAAAAAGTTGGTCAGGTGGCCTTGGGTGCCAACGTACATGTCCATATGTTCCAATTCATTGGTTTCCAAACTGATTATATATTAATTTTATGCAGAGCATTGTCATAAATCCCCCCACACACACACATACACACGAGAATGCCATATCTTGACAACGACTCGACCAACATTTTGTAAATAGTTATAATAAGTTTCTTACTTAATATATTACGCAAGACATAATAAGTGTATTCTTTTTTATAAATCACGTGCATAATTGGTCCATTTTAAGTGATTATCTAACCTAACCTAACCTAAAGTTATACTGTGTTATTTAATGTTTTTAGTTTCCTAAATAGTTATGCGGTTGCAATGATAGTAACGAGATTATTGTTTACAACATTTAGATTCTAATTGGAAAATGTTAAAAGGCTCTCACCTAAGCTCAGTGACTTAAGCTGGGAACATTTGTCGATATACAGTGCGTTTTTTTCAAGACTGGCCATAGGATTTTACATGCTAATATTTCGACCCCCTGTTAACTTTCGTTCTCATGAAAATATCCAAGTTATTTTTGCACTACAAGTTGTAGAATTTTTTACTTTATTGAAATGATTTCAATTTAACAAAAACATTTTTTTAATTTTATTTTTTATTATACCTGAATCATAACCTCTGTTTTTGAAACTAAAAAACATGCAAAATCGGGCCTTTAAAGCACTAGTGCTTTAAAGTTGCCTAGGTAACAACAAATTCACCTACAAATTTTGAACAATGATAAATACACAGGTAATCAGTTCGGGTAACATTCTAATCTCGGATGAAATATCCATGTTTTCGTTCATTTTGTAATTCACGAACACAAAGTCGAAACAAACTTCACAAATAAACAAATTTATAATAAATATACATAGCAACGAAACAACAGCAATTGCTAACCGTTTCTATATCAACGATTAATGACACAGATTACTTCGAAAAAGGGATTTCAGTTTCCTTTTTACTTTCCTATACTTTCAGTATAGGGAAGTATTGATTTCATGCAAATTTTCAAAATCGAGATTTTGACTGAAATACATGTTTTGGGCTTCCAGGATCCTAAAAAAGTGGTTTTAAAAAAATGTCTGTCTGTGGGTGGGTGGGTGGGTGTGTGTGTGTGTGTGGGTGGGTGGGTGGGTGGGTGGGTGTGTAACGCTCATATCTCCGGAACGGCTGGACCGATTTCGATGTGCTTTGGAATGAGGAGGTATATCAAAAATTCATCGACAAAATAAGCTTTTAAAAAGAATCCGAAACCGGAAGCGGAAGTTAGACATGTTTTTTTGGTAGCATTTTTTTCAGAAACGGAATTTTGGAAATTGGAATAGTGGAAATTATAGAAGGCCTTAGAACAAATCAAACGTTTTTTTACTGAACTCTCTAGCTTCAACATGGCGGCCGCTACGAATTTTTGAAAATTTCGACTTTAACGCCCATTTACTCAAAAAACAGTTGTTTGATTGGGATCAACTACATCTTGTTTGGCAGCCCCTTAAAGGGTACTATACCATGAAATACAATTAATTTTGAAAATCGAGAAACGATCTCAATGGCAGCACTACAAAATTTTGGAATTTTTAAAAAATTTTTCTCAAAAACCGCCCACACGTTTTTGTTTAAACTTTTTAAGCTGATAAAGATAGGCATTTGCTACAATTTTGTTTTTTGCTCATTGCTATAATTTCACTGTGACGCCCTCTGTGAATTTTTGAAAATTGAAAATTGGTACCCTTTTATTTATTTAACGGGGGGCAATAAAATATTTCTGTTAAAGCAATATAGCTCATCATTGTTAGCAAAATCCGAATATCATAATATTTTTTTGATAATTTCATATTTAGGGGGGGCTACTGTTCCCCCTCCCCCCCAAAATTTTCGCTACAAAATTAAAAAATTGATTTCTTCTTTTGTTAGCTCTAGGAGAATCTTTTTACAAAAAATCAAAAAATCGAATTTTTTGCCCCTTAATAATCTTTTTGTACTTCGAAGAATTTCACATACTTTCTACAGCAGTTGTATTCTTGTACTAGTCGTTTAATGTTCAGTGTAGGCTAACTTTTTTATTTTAATAGATAGACTCGCAAACCTCAGAGCAAAGTTGTAGGGCAAATTCTTCTCGATTGTATTTAAGAAAAAAACTTGAGTTTCCAATTTTAATATGGCGGCCACAGTAAAAAATAACTTTTTTTTAAAATGGAAACGTGGCATTTTGGCTTTAAAATCAGAAAGGTTTTGAAATTCTAAATGCAAATTAATAAGAGTAATTTCTTGCTAAAAATAATACTTCTCGAGTTATTAATATATCTTCAAATATCAATTTCCGCCCTTTCGTTAATTCAGTCCGAATATTTTACCCAACCTTATGCTTGCAGAGCAACTGCTTCAAGATACAATTTTTAAAATTTTACGGCATACATAAGAGGCGCTTCTAGCTGTGAAATTTCGGCAACATTTGCAGCTTTGCATCTCGATGTTGACAAAAAATTAAAGTCGCATAAAATAAAATTAGATGGAATTTAAAAAATGTTTTTGGTAGCTTTTTCGTTGCTTTTAGACATTAACTTTAAATCGTTTCAATACTGTATTAAATTCTACAACTTTCAGTGCAAAACTGAGTTGGATATTTTCATCAAAATGAAAGTTAACAGGGGGTCGAAATATTAGCATGTAAAATCCTATGGCCAGTCTTGAAAAAAGCGCACTGTATACATATTGATATTATCGAACAGCTTTAATTTAAAAACAAAAATCGATATATCAATTTTATCATAATATTGAAAATAACATTATTTGTGGTAATTGAATAATTTCATGGAAATTTTCGAATTCGATGTTTTGCCGAAATACATGTTTTGGACCTCCAGGAATCTAAAAAAGTGTGGGTGTGGGTGGGTAGTTGTGTACCCATATACCTCCCGAATGTATGAGCTGATTTTGATGCGTTTTTGGAATGTAGGGGTATCCCAAAAGTTCATTTCAAAAAAAACCAAAAGCGGAAGTTAGACATCATGATTTGTGGTGGTGTTTTGTTTCGAAACCGAATTTTCTAAATAATTTTAAACCGGAATCTGATAGAAGGCCTTAGAACAAATCTATCGCTTTTTTCCAAACTTTCTAGTTTCACAATGGAGGCAGTTAGAATTTTTTTTAGATTTTGACGTTCCGCAGTATTACTCAAAAAAAAGGTGGCATATCGGGATCAAATTTGGTATGGTAGCACAGTGTTCGGATTTCATTTATTAAATTACAGTAAATAAAAAGAAAAAAAGGGGGCTACCAAAACATGTTTCGTTTACACCTAATACACTTCGGTGCAAGTATCTAGAAATTTTGTTCGCCGTCTCTCCATCAGTTTCTCGAAGTATTGTTCTCTGATTTTATTAATATAAAAACTAAACCTGTAATTTTCTATTCATAAATGTTTTTTGTATTAATATGATGCATTAATTTTTGCAGACGATACTGTGATGCAATTGCACTAACTTTTCAAGCAGAACGTATGCCAGAAGCAATTCGTCTTAAAGTTGGAGGTGTGACATCTCAGCAAATGGCTGTGTATGAAGAATTTGCTCGTAATATACCTGGTTTCCTGCCACTAACAGAAAGAGATGCCGCTCTTTTTATTCATAAACCGACTGTTGCTTTGGAACCACAGGTACATCCTCCGACACCGTTCCAAACATCGCAGAATGTACTGGCAACAGATGATATGACCGCTGTATATGAAAAATTGGCAGTTGAAGTTGAACAGTTTGTACAAGCTATTAGTACGCAAGCAGGCTTTAGTGTAATGAACAGCAATTTGCACATTCTACACGAATGTCTTATACATGCCATTCGTAATAGAGACATGCTGTTATCTGCCGTGACACTAGCGCAAAAGGTGAGTGTGTTTCTGTTGTGTGTATACAGAATTTGTGAATATTTAATTTATTCCTCTTGAGCGCGCTGTAAAGTAGTAGTAGGTAGATTATTGTAGAAATTTTTCTCTTTTAAAAAAAATTTGTAATTCAAATATTATTTTTGTTTCCCAATATAATTGTAATAAATCTTTCACAGTGTGTCGAAGGTTTGCAAGATGGTTTGATGTCGGTAACAAACGACCCAGAACATATAATTATACGTTACAAAGAGATTTATGTACGAGTACTAAAGTCTATGCAAGATCCTCGAGCATTCGGACAACAGTGGACTAACAAAAATGTTACTCGTTTTCTAACAGAATGTAGAGATGATCTGCGTTACAATTTTGATGCAGTGGACACTCTTATTCGTGCTGGATTGGTAAATGTGCCACAGTATGATTTATCTCTTGCCCAATGTATGGATAACGGATTAAACTACGTTGCAGTGTCATTTGCAACACAGTTGATTCAATTATTTCTTATTGAAGATCGTTCCAACCAGTTTGTTACAGAAAGTGATTTTGCAAATACAATCGAAATGCTAGCGAAAATTGCTACGCATACACGGCAACCACCAGAGGGTTTGACTAATGTGATAGAGTTGCTTAGACAAAACCATGAACAGTCAGTGTTTTTTGGTGATCGTGCACCTGCTGGACCGTCTGTGCACATACACAATGGCATTTTGCAAGTAAGTTTTCTTTATTATGTAATAAACTAATAACTGTAACAATCATATATGTGGAAGAAAAGGTTCTTAATAATAGATAAAAGTTAATTCTAATTCTGCGAAAATTATGTAAATTTGTTTTGTAACTGCAGAAAGGAATGATAGGTATAAAACTGTTTGACAGGTTTGTTTAACAGATTATCAAAAAAGACAAATAGTACATCCAAATCCGCAACCACCAAAATTATATGGTTTATTAAAAATACACAAACCCAACATGCCCATTAGACCAGTAGTATCATATATACATGCACCCAACCACACTTTGGCTAAAATATTAAATAACCTAATTACCAGTTTTGTATTCCTTTGTTAAATAATAGTCTTGTTAACAAACATGTTGAATTAATAAAACGGACTGAGTTGATTCAATTATTTGAACTTTGCACCAATCAAAATTATTTTACTTTTAATAATGAAATTTATTTCCAAAAAGATGGTTTACCCATGGGAAGTCAAATTTCACCTCTTTTAGCTAATATACAGGGTGTAAATACAATGGCGGAAAAAAAAGCAGGTGGGGTGAATATTTAGGGCTCTTAAAAGAAGAATATTTTGTTTGTATAATAATTTACTGATTCCTTTTCGAGTTATAGCCAATTTAAGAAAATTAAATCTGGCAACGTTGTTATCTGTAGCTACGCTGCCGTTATAAGTACAAACACAGGACGCTGAGAAAATCGGTGAAATCTTTCTGGGGTTCTTGGAAGGCATTTTTACTTGTTTAAGGTTGTGTTTTATCTTAGTAAATACGTAGAATAACGTATCATGAAGACTAAGGTGAAACTAACTTATTTTTTGAAAATTTTAGAGTTACTGTGTTTTTGCTTATAACGGCATTACTGTAAAGCTTGAAATTCAATAACACCAAACAGAAGCTTATTACTGTGGTAGTAGTTTTTTAGTTATTAGTATTAGTTTAGTTTATTTGACAATTTTAAAAAGATAATAAGTTTATTTTAACAAGCCAAAACACACAATTATTAGCCTAAATGTTAAAAATGACCACCTCCCTCCATGTGACAAGCTTGAGCTCTTTCCGAAATATTTCTTAGTACATTCTGGGGTGATGGTGGCAAATGCTTCCATTATTCGCCCTTCCAATTCAGCCAAGGTGGAAACTGGAGTTGCATACCCTTTTTCTTTTATGTAGCCCCAAAGAAAGAAGTCTAAAGGTGTTAAATCAGGCGACCTAGCAGGCCAAGCTGTGGGGCCACTGCAACCAACCAATCCATCTTTGTGGAAATTGCTGATCTAACCATCTTCGCACTTGTATCCCATAATGGGGTGGGACACCATCACATTGAAGTCACATTCGAGGCCTTGCAGCTAGTGGTACATCTTCTAAAATTTCCGGCAAATCCGTTGTTACAAATAACAGAAAGTCATTTGCATTTATTCTGTTTTAGTAACATGAGGGGACCTATTACCGCATCCCCGAAAATTCCTGCCCATACGTTTAAACTGAATCTCACTTGATGTGTTCGTTCAATTTTCGCGTATGGATTTTGATTTCCCCATTGATGTGAATTATGAATATTAAATATACCATCCCGTGTGAAAGTAGCTTCATCTGTCCATAAGATGTACCGTACAAAATCTTCATCGGCTTCCTGCTTTTCAAGTAACCATTCACAGTATGTAATGCGGTTGTAATAATCATTAGGAAAAAGTCCTTGAACCTTGGTCAAATGAAAAGGATAAAGGCCATCATCCGCTAATATCTGATGCACTGTTGTATGAGTTGCCCCTAAGTTTTGTCCAATTCCCCGTGTACTACTTCTAGGTTCTTCTTCAACCTGTTGAAGCACTTGTTCTTCTAGAGCAGGTGTTCTTATGGTTCTGGGTCGACCTCTGTCAATGTTACGAACTATGATACTTCCTGTTTCTCTGAATCTTTGGTCTATTCTTTGAATAATGTTTCTCGTTGGATGCCTTCTTTGAGGATATCTTTCAGCATACAATCTTGCTGCTCCTGCAAAATTTCCCCTACTCTCGCCTAATACGAGGTACATATCCGCGTACTCATCAAAGGTAAAATTCATTATAAATAGCAAACAACAAAAAAACAATAATTAACACGAGCCAAAATAAACGACAAACCACAAAATTTAATGAAACAACTGGCAAACTCACAAAAACGAACAGTAACAAAAATAACTTTAAGAGTAATATTACAATACCAGCTACTGACAACTTGGTAGTGACGTTTTGACTGACGTTTCGTAAAACATTCACAGAATTCAACTAACGTGATTTTTTAAAACATAATAACCAAAAGCATGGTTGTCAAATTGTAAACTAAACATAGAGCCGAAGATTTGCCATTTTTAAAAATTGTTTTAGTTCATTGTAGAGACTCCAAAGGCAATAACGGCACTTTGCCTCGTTTTAAGGTGGTGGTTAGTATTGCATTTGTACACAAAAAACTATCGTGCTAGTAAGAATTACGAATGTTAGGTGTTATGTTTGGAGGTCTTTTGCTTAAGAATGAAGGCAATTTCAAATTTTTTATTATCAGTTTTGGTATTATCATTGACAGGTGATTACTGTAACGTGTTGCTTTTTCGCCATTTTATTTACACCATGTAATTATGGAAAATCTAGAAGATAAAATATTTGAATCAAACCATTCTGACAAAGTTATATTTTGGTTTCGTTATGTTGATGACATTTTAGCATGTTTGATAGTTCATTTGAGTTACGCAATGAATTTTTGATTTTATGTAATTAACAGATTGCACCCAAAAATAACATTTACTCTAGAAACTGAACATAATAGGTCTATTAACTTTTTAGATTTAAACGTAAAAATTAATTCAAATAATAAACTTTAATACTCTGTTTATAGAAAACCTACACAAACAGACATTACAATACCACACGATTCTTGTCATCATAAAACACATAAATTAGCAGCATACAGGTCTCTGATACATAGGGCTTTAACGGTTCCTTTAGGTGAAATTAGTTAGAAATTTCGATTATTAAACAAATCGCATACAATAATGGTTATAATACTCAACTTATTGATACACTAATTAAAGAGAAAAATTATAAATTAGCTATTCAGAAAATTTTACCAACTACTTCATCAGATAAAATAAAATACATGTCAATTCCATATTTTGGCAATAAATAAAAAAAAATTGCTAAAATTATTAACAAAACAAATAAATGTAAAATGACCTTTAAAACAACAAAAACATTTTAAACACTTTGTTTAAGACTAAACTAAAAACAGACAATTTCCTAAAATCAGGCATCTACAAATTAAATTGCTCGCACTGTAATTCGGTTTATATAGGACAAACAATTAGAAATTGTGATATTAGGTACAAGGAACACGTACGTTGTTACAAGTATACACATTCCCATAAATCCAATTACGCTAAACATTTATTAGAACACAATCATTCAATGACATTTAATAACACTATAAAATGTTTACACTTTTGTGATGATAAACGTAAGTTGGATATACTGGAAGCATTTGAAATACACAAAACATTTAAAATCTGTACCTTTATTGAATTAATAAATTGATCTCTTAAATTCACCTTTATTAGACGTTTTGGAATGAGAAATCAAGTCATCTGGACGCAGATATAGAAAACCAAGATCAAGTTATTGTAAATAAAACAATTCTTAACTTCAACAGGTTTTGTATTTTCGCCTTATACATATTTCAACGTGTTTACACGTCATTATCAAAGGCAAGAAAAAAAGATTAAATTATAAATCAAGTTATAAGATTTATTGTTCCTACAGCAACACCAACTGTTCACTTTTAATCTTGCCTTTGATAATGCCGTGTAAACACATTGAAATAGGTATAAGGCTAAAATAAAAAACCTGTGGAAGTTAATAATTGTTTTATTTACAATAAATCAAAATTTGTGCTTGAACTCAAACTGACTGCTAAAATAAATATGTGTAAATGGACTTCCGTGCAATAATAGGTTCAATAAAATAATGAAATTGATTACCCTGATATTTTAATGGTTATAAAAAATTAGAATCAAAGAAGTAACAAAAATAGCAGCAAAAATAAATGAAAATTACAGGTTTCTTCTAAACTGATTAGATTTATAATAGTGATAATAAATTGCCTTTAACTATTTTGTATACAGGGTGAATAAAAAGTAAGGAACATCGATGCTACAGCCTTAAATAATTTTACGAAAAAAAGTTTCTAACAAACGTTTTCTATCAAGTTTTTTCCACAATTTGGCGTTTTTCATTTTTTTTTCAATTGTCATATGTTTTAGCTATGACGTCATCGACTTTTTTTTTAAATGGCAACCTATACTTTTTATGGCATGACCAGTTAGTGCTTTTTATTCTCTATACAACCATGTAAAAATATCATACAGTTGCGTAATAAAAATTTCAAGAAAAATCACGATAAACATTTATTTTTTTTAACATTTATACTAGTTTCAAATCATCTTTAACATCAATTCAAGAAAGCAAATGTTTAAACTGCCTGACAGTGGGCAATACGATAAGAAAATCCTCGAACTGCATTTTGAACTGTAGCAGGTGATATTGCTCGTATATGCTCGCGGATACGAATGTTTAGATTTTCCAAATTGTCTGGTCTGTTTGTATACACTGTACTTTTAAGATGGCCCCATAAAAAGAAGTCAAGCAGGTTTAGATCCGGAGATCGCGCTGGCCACTCAATATGTCTTCTTCCTATCCACCTATTTGTAAAAATTCCATCTAAATATTGACGAACATGAATGCCATAATGAGGTGGAGCACCATCTTGTTGCAACCAAATTCTATCGTTCGGCGTGTCCGGATTTTCTGCATTTGGAAATAAAACAGCTAACGCAGGAACAAGTTCCAACCTCAAAAAATCCAAATACCAATCAGCATTTAATGTGCCATCAAGGAAAAAAGGACCAAGAATTCTGTCTCCTATAATTCCCGCCCACACGTTTACTTTTTGTGGATACTGTGTATGTAATTCTTCCATCCAATGTGGGTTATGTCGCGACCAATAATGGGAATTGTGCCGATTTACAGCTCCATTTAAAGAAAATGTGGCTTCGTCGGAGAAGATAATAGAATTCACAAACTGTGGGTCGTTATTGCACCTGTCCATCATTTCTTCACAAAACTGAATTCTCCTATCAAAATCATCGTCTGATAATTCTTGAACAAGTTTAACCTTATAAGGATGAAATTTTTCTGTATGTAAAATATTCAGTACTAGCATTATTATCGAGGGCTAATTGTCGAGTTGAAGTATGAGGATTTTCGGAAACTGTAAGCACAATGTCCAATATTTTATCGTCTGTTGCTATTTTTGGACGGCCAATTTTATCCAAATCTTTGACGTGGCCCGTGTCTCTAAATTTTCTATTAATTTTGGTTACAGTGGACCGCGTAACAGGTTCACGATTTGGATGTACAGTATTAAATAAAGCGCACACATCGTCGTGAGTTCTCTTATCACAGTACCCGATCATCATCAAAATATCGATACGTTCAGTTTCTGTTAAACGTACCATGATTAGAAATTCGTATTTAACACAGGACACAGACTAAACTTTAATCACTTATTAATGCTAACTGTCACCGAATTGACATTACAGATTTGCATTTGTTCAATTTTAAACATTTTCAAACAATTGCCTACTATTGTCGTTTGTTTATCTTGCAATAAGTGTACCTGATGAAAAATGTTGCCAGCGACAAAAATAAATGTTTATCGTGATTTTTCTTGAAATTTTTATTATGCAACTGTATGATATTTTTACATGGCTGTATAGAGAATAAAAAGCACTAACTGGTCATGCCATACAAAGTATAGGTTGCCATTTAAAAAAAATGTCGATGACGTCATAGCTAAAACATATGACGAACGAAAAAAA
Organism: Ctenicera cuprea; assembly: GCA_958336395.1. Lineage (NCBI taxonomy): Eukaryota > Metazoa > Arthropoda > Insecta > Coleoptera > Elateridae > Ctenicera > Ctenicera cuprea. The sequence continues at coordinate 38,522,865 of OY284495.1, read as the reverse complement.
AATGAAAAACACCAAATTGTGGCAAAAAGCTTGATAGGACACTTTTGTTAAAAACTTTTTTTCGTAAAGTTATTATTTAAGGTAGTATCGATGTTCCTTACTTTTTATTCACCCTGTATAGTACAAAGGGAACATGAAAACGAAAAATATGTCTACCATCTCTGTTATCTCTTTGATGAAAATTGAATTTATGGGGAAACTTTTGGTCTCCCTTTATTTCAGATAATAGGGAGTGCACTGAATGTTGTGAATCTCAAATATAATAAAAAAAACTTTAATCTGTTTATAACCAAGTTTGGCTCAACTTTTGATGGCACTATTTAGTAAAATCAGTAATAAGATCTTTTAAACCAAACTGTGATAAAGTAACAAATATTTTCAAACGAATATCTTGCTTTATAATTAATTAATGATAACGATTTTAGGTGAGATCACTCAATTATGACGATCCTCCTGGGCTGATGGAAAAGACAGACTTCCTCCTACGAGATTGGATAAGCATATACCATTCACAGCCTTCCGGTCGAGATTCTACAAAAGCATTCAGCATGTTTGTTCATCAAATGAATGTTCATGGCATACTGAAAACTGACGACTTAATAACACGATTCTTTAGACTGTCTACACAACTTTGTGTAGAAGCTGTTTACAGAAATGTTACCGATGGTACCAGCAACAGTCCAACAGTTATAAGAGCAAAATGTTATCATACCCTAGACCCATTTGTACGTTTAATTGCCCTTTTGGTAAAGCATTCAGGTGATTCGAATAACACGACCACAAAGATCCATCTACTTAATAAGGTGCTTGGTATTGTGGCCGGTTGCTTGCTACAGGACCACGAACAACGTAATATTGAATTTCAACAGTTACCATACCATCGAATATTTATCATGCTGTTCTTGGAGCTGTGTTCACCAGAACCTGTTTTGGAAGCGATTAATTTTCAAGTATTAACAGCTTATTGCCACACTCTCCATATCTTACGCCCATCAAAAGCTGCTGGTTTCTGTTACGCATGGCTAGAACTAATATCGCATAGAGTGTTCATAGGACGAATGTTAGCTATCACACCTCAACAGAAGGGCTGGAATATGTATGCTCAACTTCTCATTGATTTATTTAAATATTTGGCACCGTTTCTACGTAATGCAGAACTTGCTAAACCCGTCACAATGTTATATAAAGGAACTCTAAGAGTGCTATTAGTGTTGTTACACGATTTTCCTGAATTTCTTTGTGATTACCATTATGGTTTCTGTGATGTTATTCCACCAAACTGCATTCAAATGCGCAATTTGATTTTGTCTGCATTTCCACGTAATATGAGGTTGCCGGACCCGTTTACACCAAACCTAAAAGTGGATGTGCTGCAAGAAATTACTTATTCTCCAAGAGTTTTAACAAACTTTGCTTCACTGATTACGCCACCGCAATTCAAAAAAGACTTGGACTCCTACCTTAAAGCTCGTGCACCTGTTACATTCTTATCAGAATTACGAAGTAACTTGCAAGTATCGAACGAACCTGGGATGAGATATAACATACCTCTTATGAATGCTTTAGTGATGTATGTGGGTACTCAAGCAATTGCATATATTCGCAGTAAGAGCTTGACTCCTAACATGTCTACCATTGCACATAGTGCTCATATGGATATCTTTCAAAACTTAGCTGTAGATTTGGATACGGAGGGCAGGTACCTTTTCTTGAACGCTGTTGCCAACCAATTAAGGTATCCTAACAGCCACACACATTATTTTTCATGCACGCTGCTGTACCTATTTGCTGAAGCCAACACAGAAGCCATCCAAGAACAGATTACGAGAGTTTTATTGGAAAGACTAATCGTTAATCGTCCTCACCCATGGGGTTTATTAATTACCTTCATTGAATTAATAAAAAATCCGAGTTACAAGTTCTGGAATCATGAATTTGTCCACTGTGCTCCAGAGATTGAAAAGTAAGTACAAGTAGTTATTTATTTTTATTTTTACAAGAAGCCACATTGACACTACAGTTCTACGATGACAAAATGAAAATAAGTATTTTATCTAGTTTACACTGAAAATTAATTGTTGGTTTCACACAAAAATAAATCATTTCTTATTAGTTAACACGTTGTAGTTCATAATAGAAACTGTGCACGGTGTTGAAGCAGAAAATTCAACATTTTAAATCTTTTAGATGAATTAAATACAAAAATAACATAAGGCTCGGGAATGTGACGCAAATTATCACGTGATTGGAGGGTACATAAACATTTGACAAATAGCGTCTAGTCTCTTCGCCACCAATCGATCCCACCAAGGTCTATTCTATTGCGCACGCATTCAATAGGCACTTTTTTAGCGATAACCGCTAGGTTGGTAGTGGCACAGATGGATATGCGGGTGTGTTCAGGTGTACTGCTTTTTTACTGCATAAGTAGTTGTGGGGTCAAATCTCGGTTGGGACCAAAATTTTTTTTATTTTAGTTTTTTTTAAAACACTTGTTGCATTTTGCTGTTTACGCGAAGTTATTTGTTAAGAGCAGTTATATTTTTAAAGAAAAAATTCGAAGACAAATTTGCATTCACTCACTGATTGGCGGCATATTAACACGCAAGTCTGACCTTGATGAGGTAGGATTGATTGTAGGCGAAGCGACTAGACGCTAGTCGTTTGATAGTTAAAAATAGCTTGCGACTATTTTGTCACATGACTGGATGGTAACCAAGTGCACTAACTACGCATGCCCTTAAAGCGTACTCTGTTAAAAAAGCGCATCTGTAATTAGTGTATTAAGTTACCCTCCAGTCGCCTGACAAAATAGCCTGTCCAAACGTTTGTGTACCCTCGAATCAAGTGATAATTTGCTTTGCTGTGCCTCGAAATATTTTATAGTAATAGTTCTGTTACACAATGTTAGTGTCACAAACAATTTCGGAAAGTTGAAAGCTATGAAGTGAAAACTTCCAAAATTTTGGAAACGTTTAAACTATTATTGTTGAAAAACTGGCTACATGTTTTTTTTTTTTTTTAATTTTGTTAGCTCGTAGAGCTGAGGATGAGCTACAATTTTGTCCATGTCCCAGCTCGAAATTTCTCTCTCAACACCTTCCATGTATTATTGAAAATTTGAGTCTAACACGTATTTATTCAAAAACAGGTTATCAAATCGTGATAAAATTTGATATTGAAATTGCCCGTAAGAGTACACAATGTTAAAAGCTACAGTAAATTTTTCAAACTACTAAAACTGTGAACTGAAAAAAATATCAAAATTTTGACTTTTCAAAAACGCACTGCTCGAAAACTGACCACACGATTTTTTCAAAATTCTGTAGGCTAATAGAGCTAGGGATTAACTATAATTAAGTTCAGGTCCCAATCCAATAGTTTGTCTGTGATGCCTTCTATGAATTTTTGAAATCGGAAATTCATGGAACTTTATTTAAAAAACAGGAGATGATAAAAACTTTTGTTTTAGCTAAATAAATAAATATTTAGCTATAAAGCTAACAAATAAGTAAAAGTAAAATAAATTGTAACCAACGCTGCTACTTACACATTTAACAATAAAATTATTCCTATTTCTACTATTATAGTTATGGATAGATATCCCTACAATAAACCAATATAGTTATGAAAATAAAAGGTCAGACAGTGTAATTGGGCATTTTATGATATACCAACAACAATGTTTGAAAGAAAAACATATTTTCGCATTTTTATTTTTAAATATGTAACTGTGCCTAACCATAACTCGAGTATACCGCCTAGACCAACAACATCGTTTTAAAAATCTTGTTTTTGCTTTTTTTTTCTTGTAAAAATATAACTTCCTTTTTTTGTCAATTTACTCTTTTTCATTATTTAAATAAATTAAAAAATATGTAAATTCCAACAATAAATAATTGTTGTTTACAACTTTGATTATATGGCCTCAGATTATGAAAATATAGAGAATTTAGTGTTATTAAAAAATGAAATATAATTGTTAATAACAAATTGTTTGCAACACAAATTTAAAAAAAATTGTAATTGTTGTAACATTCCTTTTTTACTTTCCTATACTTTCAGTATAGGGAAGTATTGGTTTCATGCAAAATTTCAAAGTTGAGATTTTAACGGAAATAGTCTGTGGGTGGGTGGGTCCGTTACGCTCCAAACTTATTAAGCTGATAGAGCTGGGAATCTTCTACAATTTATTTTTTTGCGCATTGCTATAATTTCACTGTGGCGCCCTCTATGAATTTTTGAAAATTGGTACCCTTTTATTTATTTAACGGGGGGGGGGGGGGGGGGGGGATAAAATATTTCTGTTAATGTGAACTAGCTCACCATTGATAGCAAAATCCGAATATAATAATATTTTTTCGATAATTTCATATTTAGGGGGGTTACTGTTCCCCCTCACCTGAAATTTTTTCGATAAAAAATCTAAAAATTTGGTTTTTTGTTTTGTTTGCTCTGGGAGAATCTTTTTACAAAAAAATTAAAAATCGAATTTTTTGCCCCTTAATAATCTTTTTGTCCTTAGAAGAATTTCACATACTTTCTACAGCAGTTGTATTCTTGTACTAGTCGTTTAATGTTCAGTGTAGGCTAACTTTTTTATTTTAATAGATAGACTCGCAAACTCCAGAGCAAAGTTGTAGGGCAAATTCTTCTCGATTGTATTTCAGAAAAAAACTTGAGTTTCCAATTTTAATATAGCGGCCACGGTAAAAAATAACTTTTTTTTAAATGGAAACGTGGCATTTTGGGTTTAAAATCAGAAAGGTTTTGAAATTCTAAATACAAATTAATAAGAGTAATTTCTTGCTAAAAATAATACTTCTCGGGTTATTAATATATTTTCAAATATCAATTTCCGCCCTTCCGTTGATTCAGTCCGAATATTTTACCCAACCTTATGCTTGCAGCGCAGCGGTCGGTCTTTCTTCAACCGCTTCAAGATGTTACAACTTATAAGAACTATTTACTTTAACTAGTCGTGTCTAGACAGGTGTATATCGAAAGTGTTGTAAAATATAAAACAATGTATTTAAATGTATAGGAAAGTCCAGGCGAAGTGTTTCGCTCATTTTTTGCAATGATTTGAAGTGACATATCTATTTATTTTGAACACTTAACTTTATTTCTGTTTAAAGCATTGCATTGCTACACTAGACTAATAAAGAACAAATAAAATCGACTACAAAGTTTAAAATATTTTAAAGATATTTTACAAAAAAAAAGGATAATTAAGGAAGCGAAGCATCTTCAAGTTAGAAAGTTTTAAATTGTGATATAAATGGCATTTCAAAATTGATAATTTATAGAATATCTCAAAATAGTTTATTTGTCCTACGACGTTTTTGAAAAGTTTTTTAACTTGTTTTTATTATTATTTAATAATAATAATATTAGAAAGTATTTCTGTTGACAACAAGAAACAGTAAGGATAAATTTCTTCTTTTTTTTTGCAAATTGGGACGCTTTTTTTTCTCTTGTAGTTTTCAGTATGTGTTTGATGTACGTGAATTTTTTTCTTAATACGACCCTTATCATGTTATGTTGGGAGGCTTCATATATGAAAATTAATACACACTGAACTTACCCTCTGTTTTCTTCTACTCAACGTATTACATTGTACGCGTACGTCGTAACTTCAACTGCTCTGCTGTCGTTACACACCTATGTTGTATTTCTCTACGTCGATACAACCTCTAAACTTTTGAAGTCTTAGATAAAGATTATTGTTGCAAGCCTGCTACGTTAAAAGTAGTTCTACGACAAAAAGCTAATAAAATTCTGCGTAAACAAAAAAAATAATGTTCTATCCCTAATAGTTTCCAAAATACACCCTTCCAAAACGCCTTAATTGTTTTTAATTTTTGGCTCATACATAAATGGTGCTTTTCAGATTTTTTGGAATAATGTTGTTCCTGATAATCATACATAAAAGTGGTCCCAAAATCCCAAAAAAACAAACCTCTAACCCTAATAGATCGCGAGCTATGACCTCTCAAAGTAGTGTATTATCCACTGTTTTTCGAGCCTGTTACGTAGGGTTGCAGTTTTTCCATAATAGCTCCTTTTGTGCATCCAATGTAAAAATAAGCTAAACTAAAATGAAAGAACTCTGCGTAAAACTACTTATTAAGAAAAAATGTTCTAGCCCAAATAGTTCCCGAAATATGACCTTTCGTAAAACCCGATTTTGTTGTATACAAATGTAAAATTCCATGTTTTTGATATAGTGTTTTTTCTGATTATTTCACAGGAAAGTTTCATTGGGAAAAATAATGAACTCTATTCTGCGTCAATGTAACAAAAAAAAACGTAATTTTTATACAACAAAATCGAAAGTTTAACTATTTGTGGACCACTTTTACGTATGATCATTTCAAGAAATCGAAAAGATTTTTGGGCCAAAAACTAAAAAAAAACGCGTTCTTTGGAAGGATGTTTAGTTTTACGCAGAATTTTATCAACTTTTATTTTTCTTAGGGCTACTGTTAACGTAGGATGCAATGGAAACGAACAATCCACGATCCTGTGATTTAGTGCATCTTTTTCAAAAAAAAATTCTGGGTTCCCGACCGAGTTAGAATTCACAAACTCAGGGTCTTTTTTTGAACGCCCAAATAAGGGGTTTAAGCAAAACATATTCCTGGGTTATCTCCCTACACCCCCTATTTATGCGGCGTAATGACTGACTATGTATAAAATAGCCAAAATGAAATAAAGAGCATTTTACACAACTAAGGCTTATTGATATATCAGTATTTAATATCGAATAACAATATGGAATATGATATATTTAATATGTCTATATATTCGATGTAATCATTATATCTGATAGTCGTTATAATTGATATTGATTGTCGATATATCGAATTTATTGATGTATGGGTAATATCAACATTTTGTCGATATACATATTATCAATATGTTTTTCAATATCGCTCAGCCCTATACACAACTAGATACAAAGACTGTAAGTTTGTAAAATTTATTTATGTCTCTTCTTTTGTTTCAGACTGTTCGAGTCTGTAGCACGTTCTTGCATGGTTCAAAAAACAACAGTTCAAACACAAGATGGTGATGTTCAAGAGTGATAATGACTGGTGATTTGTAAATACTTGGGAATGAAGTCAAAAATTGAATATACATAATTTTACCTTAAGCGCTTTTATTTGCCTCATGGCACTTTTCTTGGGATGTTTGCATTTTAGTTTTAGAGTAATAGTAGTGGAGAGACGTAGTACTAATAATAAATTGTAATATACTAAAAGCAAGTATTTTTAAGAAAATTTTCATGTAATTTGTAATTAATATATAAATATATAATAAATGTAACAAAATAAATGGTTTTAAATGTTTTCAGCAGAGATCTGTGTTTAATTATTTTCGGTACTTTAAAACGTGAATAAATTGGTAAGGTTTATAGCTTCATATATTTAGACGATTTACTTACTATCTCTGGTTAAATTGCAGCTATTCTACAATCTCAACAATTTATTTCTTTAGCCCCACAAATTCTAAACCCGAAACTTCAGAAAACTGTATTATTATTTAACATAGAACTAGAAAGAATTAAACCCAACGACTTGGTTTATGCAATGGCGTAACTATGGGCCCGAACATCCTACAGCATTTTGGGGGCCCCAAACTTCCACAACATCTTTTCTTTGTTTATAATATTTTAAAGTAAAAAGTAGATTAAATTCTATTTAAAAATAAGCTGAACTCCTTATAATTGATTTTACAGAAGTTGCGCGCAGTTACAAAGAAGTTACATCTGTACTATTGTAAATGTGATAGTTGGTTGTGGTAGACGATTAAAATAAAATACTTTAGAGGAAGCAAATATTGAAACTTGAATGTCGATACAAAATTTTAGACATAAATAAAATATGAAACCAAAGTAACTAAACTAAAACAAGACGAGAGTCAACTTAAGAATAATCATTACAGTAAACTTGCTAGTTCTAACAATTCCTGTAACAGTGGACAAGGCAGGACAGTTTTTAGGACCATCCATATAAACTGGTCATTTTTCAGGAAATTCTTTCTTTTTTATTGCCAAATTAAATAGAAATTGCAAAGGTAGAAGTTGCTTTGAAAAAGCCTTGATTATGTACGGTGGTACTTCATGTGGTCTACTAGCCGACTTCACCTTGAGTTTCTTAACTGCTACCTCCACTTCTACTTCTTTTATTTCTTTCAAGTTAAAAGCATCCAAGTTGTATTATTTCATCTGACCATCGTGCACCGCATTGTCTCTAGTACTTAAAAAAATTCCACAAAGGCATTTAGCTATATTCTGATCCCCCTGTATTTCCAATATAACATTTGTTCCTTAACCTGTTACACCTTCTCTGCTCATTTGTAAAACTTCAGATCATTTTTGGCTGTGTATTAATTGAGAGGTAAACTGCGAGTGGAAGTAGTTGTACAAGGTGGTGCAAGTACGATGGAAATATGTTGAAGTAAGCAGAAGTACAGTGGTAATATGTGGAAGTACATGGAAGTATGCTGAACTACACGTGGAAGTATCTGTGTTGATAGAAGTTGGTGTACAAAATTTTTAAGGTTTACCCCAAGGGGTAGACCGTGAGTGAAAGTAGGTGTGGAAGTATGCAGTCTTAAAATTTTGCTGACCACTCATTTAGAGTTACTGTACTGTCATGTTATTCTATTTATAGGAGCTACCACACAAGTACCATTTACTATCACCCTTAACAAATTCTCATCTCCATTTTTAGGCGTAGTTTACTGCTGAAAAGTTTTGGTTAAAATTTTGCTGACCACGCATTTAGAGTTCCTATATTGTCAATTATTCTATATAACGGGTGTCCAGAAAGTCTTTCAGTCAGGGCGGCTATGGATTGTATAACGCATGTCTTTTATTCAGTCATTTATTTGACATAAGTCAAAGTCAATTTAAATTAAAAGGTTTTTATTTTGAATTATTTACTCTCTGCATATTTCTTGTTATAAAATGTTTACGCAAGAACAAAAAACCTTCCTTGTGAAATCTTATTTCTGCAATGGCCAACAATTAGAAAACGGAAATTGGAATTATTCCATCAATGCGTGTAAACAAGAATTTCGACAAAGATATCCAAAGACATACGTTATACAATCCATAGCCGTCCAGGACTTTCTGGACACCCGGTATAAGATTTACCAGAACACTACCACCCCTAACAAATTCCCACCTTCATTTTTAGGGGAAGTTTATTCTTGAAGTTTTGGTTAAAATTTCGCTGACCACGCATTTAGTTACTGTATTGTCATGTTATTCTGTATATGAGAGCTACCAGACAATTGCCAACTATTACCCCCTTAACAAATTCCCATCCTTCTTTTTAGGGGTGGTTTACTTTTGAAGTTTGGAGCTCTTAATTTCGGCTTTGTCTGTGCCTATACCATTAATGGGTATGCCCAGTGGTGCCAAATCTACCGCTTTCGCTCCTCAAATTCTATGCTACCGCTACTTTTTATATATCTACCATTCTTCCCATGTACGGCAAGAATGCAAAATTGTGCAACAAGCACCACAAAGCTTGCCTATGGAAACTAAACTAACTAAATTACCACAAGAGCTTTGTTTTCCACAGCCAAGTCTTTTTGGCAATAGGTAATTGGTTTATTACTCTTCTTTAGCTAATGTGCATTTTGAAGCCTTAGGAGAGGGCTACAAATAAACACATTCTAGCTTGGTTCAATGGTTTCAAAGTACCAAATCAAATTGAAGTGACTGTTAGTTAAACAAAAAATTTGTTAAATCAATCATTTTAGCTGCGTGAATGTTTCTAAATGCGTTGGTCGAAGAAATATAAGTAATTAATTCAGTGCTCAATAAATGTTGGTAGAAATGCACGAACTTTTAATGTGACACTGTTGCTGATTTGGAGTAACAATGCAATGAATTCAGCGGATGACTAACGTGTGGGTTTACATAACACTTCGGGTTGTTTACTCAAAAAAATATATTTGACATTTTTTACATGTTCCTTTAATACATCAAGACTATTGCTTATAGGCAACACTAAAACTTTGTTGTTAGTAGCTAGTAAAGTTCACATTTTAATGTGAAATTGGTAAATGCCATATCTGCTAGATTAGTAGACAACGAGAATCGATTTTCAGATACGGATTGCGTTTTGTGTTCTAGCGAGATCAGACCCTAAATGTCCACCCAAACAACAATATTCCACAGTGCCTTTATGACCAAGCAAACTGCACCTAAAATGTAAAAAAAATTCAGAGACATAACTTTAAAAGAAATTACAATATGTTAACATGTTTTCTATAATCAGCAAAATTTATCTTCACGTCAAAATCAGTAGCAGAACTGACTATTAAAATCATCATAAACTCCTTTATCAAACATAATCGTACCAGTCAAAACAGCAGCTTGAAATAAAGTAAATATGATTAAATACTTACTTTAAACTCAAAGGAGATCAAATTTCCACATCAAAATTTATCCATGTATCTTTTACTGCAGATAATACACAGAATCATGGAAATGCCAATAGCCAATGAACCGTACTACCCAAGTCATCTCCCCAACCAGGATCTACTTAGGCTAAGCATTAAGATAATCACATTTAACCATAGCTCCTTATGGTGCCAAAGGGCACACAAATTTCAGCCACCTAAAATGTAAAAAGGAACTAAATTCCAATATGCAACTTCAGAAACAATGAAAAATATTCATTATCTGCACTCAGTAAAAGCCTGTCTTCAAAGGAAAATCAGTAGCAGAACTGGCAATTGGATTCATCATCAAATAAATGCAATTTCTTAATCAAATACGGAAAGAAGGCATAAATTTGGAACAATGTTTTGTATTGTCTCCTAGCATTGTTGCAAATTAAAGAATAAACTTACTTATCTCCAGTCAAAATTTCTATGTTAATAAATGCCATACCAAGTAGCAGCTACTAAAGCTGAGCATTAAGACAATCGGTCACATTCTTCAACCATGGCAGATTGTTTTGACAAAGGGCACATCAAACTTGAAATCGGTTGCAGCCATCTAAAATATAAAGCAGATATAAATTCAAATACACAACTTCAGAAACAATGAAAAATATTCACTATCTGTACTCAGTAAAAGCCTGTCTTCAAATGAAAATCAGTAGCAGAACTGGCAATTAAACTCATCATTTAACAAAGCAATATCTCTATCAAACACAGTATTACAATATACACTTGCATGAATGTGTAAAATATAAATTTCAACTTGGTTTGTTGTGCCTGGTTGAAAATATTGAGCTATGGGTAGGGGAGACCCGATTTGGTTGTTACAAGAGCTTTTAAAGAAAAACTATATAGATGGCAGCACTTTGTTCTCGTCTGTTGTGGTTGCACCAATATGGGTTTCTAATACTCACCAGATTATGTTGGGTGTAGTTCCCAAATGACGACGCAGTCTAAGCCGAAAGTAAATTGTAATATTGACATATCAAAATTTGTTGGAATCGTTACCGATAATGCACCAAATATGAAAGCTGCTTGGGCAATTATAGGAGCTAATTATCCACATGTGACTCATGGTTTAAATTAATTAATAAAAGACGTAGTGGTGAAAATAGAATAAACATAATTTTGAGGCAAGCACAGGAAATTGTTACAAAAATAAAGTAATATACTTATCAAGTGCATTTTTTACAGAAAAGCAAGCAGCTTCTATGGCACCTTTATCTTTGAAATTAGCAGGAAATACTAGGTGGGGTGCTTAGGAAGTTTGAAAAAAAAAAATATGCCCTAACCTAATCTCCAACAGCTGCGTCTGCAGAACATATATTTGGTACTTTTGGAAATATTCACAACAAAAAAACAATCGGCTGATAAAACAAGAGTGTCGAAAATTGGTTTTATCAAATATAATGTCAATAAGAGATCGATCCAATAAAAACGGTGAAAAAAGGCCAAAATCTGAAAAGAATTGTGGTGCAGTCAACGCAGATGATCAAGAGGAGTGGAAATAGCGTGTGAATATCAAGATCAAGAATATCGTAACACTAAAATTTCGGATATGGAAATTAAAGAGCGACGTGGAAACAGAAGATGATGCGTTTATGGGAAGAATTAGAAAATAATGTTAACAACAATGAAATGACAGCAATGATGATGGTGACGGGGATGGATTGGATATATTGACTATAACCACGAATTCGACTTCGAATCGTTACTTTGTTTCATTTTTATAATTGTTAACAATATAAGAACAATAATTTTTTCAAAACTTATGTAGAGTTATGTTTTTAAAGTTTCATAAATTTCAATGGTTTCATGAAACTTTTCAAAATTATAAGTTAAAATATAACATCTCTTCCGGTATCCGGCCAATTTTTTGGATATCCGGATTTTGTCGCGAATCTGGCCGGAACTGAGAATTTTTTCTCTTTTTTTCTAAATACTTAAAAACAGTTTATCTTTATAGCTAGTTTATGTCATAAAACAAATATACTTTAAGACAGGCGGCTTATTTTTTTTATTTATCAATTCCAGCTTTACTTCATTAAAATCCATATTTAATGAGTATCTGTATATAAAATACTTAATTACTTCAACAATATCTATTTATTTTAACCTTATACCTATTTCGGCATAACCTTTGATAATGGCATGTAAACATGCCGAAATACGTATAAGGTTAAAATAAATAGATATTGTTAAAGTAATTAAGTATTTTATATACAGATACTCATTTAATTTTTAACCGACTTCAAAAAAAGGAGGAGGTTCTCAATTCGTCTGTATATATTTTTTAACCGACTTCAAAAAAAGGAGGAGGTTCTCAATTCGTCTGTATATATTTTTTTTTTTTTATTTTATTTATTTTTTTTAATGTATGTTCGGGCATAACTTTTTTGTTTATAAACCGATTTTAATAATTTTTAGGTGATGGGTTCAGTATAGTTCCAAGGTGGTCCCATTATAATTTCATTGGTATTGGAGCTTGAACTTCGAAGATACTCCTCAAAATCTATTTTTTTAACCGACTTTTTAGTGTTTCCGTATTTCATCTTCCGTTTCAACTAGCCGTCATTTCCTCATTCGAGAAGCATCTTTACTAGGCCTACCCGTCACTTAAAATTGTAAAATAATTAACTTTAAAAAAAAAAGGGAACCGACTTCAAATAAAAACACAAAAGTGACATAAGTTAACTAAAAAGCAAAAAATAAATGTTTTTTATACAACAGTTTAATACTTATTTGTTGTTCCGTTTAATGTAATTAAGAAATTGCTGTTTATTATATAATTATTAATTGTTTTATAATTTAGAAGTCGGTGTCAAGTAAAACAAAAATTCGAATCTAATTTGTTATTGCAGCAAGGTATATAATTATTATGTTTTACTTGGCACCGACTTCTAAATTATAAAACAATTAATAATTATATAATAAACAGCAATTTCTTAATTACATTAAACGGAACAACAAATAAGTATTAAACTGTTGTATAAAAAACATTTATTTTTTGCTTTTTAGTTAACTTATGTCACTTTTGTGTTTTTATTTGAAGTCGGTTCCCTTTTTTTTTTAAAAGTTAATTATATTACATACACCTACTAAAAATGAATAATTGTAGTTGATAACAGGCAAATTGTGATGTAAAAAATCAACTTTTCTCCATTGCTCGTGGACAATCGGTTTTGTTTCTTTTTATACACGTTGCCTGCCTTGCAGAAAAGCCTCTCGCTGTAGACACTCGATGCAGATAAATATTTTTTTGAAAAATAAAGAAAGTTGCAAATGCGATGATCCACCGCGATAAACTATAGACATATAACGAAAGAATGATCAGTAAAATCAATTAAAAGTCAAAACTTTAAACTAATTGAGTATAAAGCATGCAGTAACAAATTGTATGCATTGAATTTACAGTTAGGATCCGGTTCCGGTATCAGGCTTTTTCAAAAAGTGGATCCGGCGGCATCTCTACTAATACTATAAATTTTTTACACTTTCGTGATGATGAACGTAAATTAGATATACTGGAGGCATTTGAAATCCACAAACATTTGAAAACTGTACCTTTAATGAATGAGCAAACTGATCTCTTAAATTCAACAGTATTGAACATATTGGAGTAACAAATCAATTTACCTGCAAACATAGATAACCGAGATCAAGTTCTATTGTTCCACCAACTGTTTACTTTTAACCTTACCTTTGATAATGGCATGTTAACATGTCAAAATACATATTAGGTTAAAATAAATAATTAAAGTTATAAAATATTTTATTTACACAGTTATTTATCTTAATAAATGAAAGAGTTGGTAGATCTTGCTTTGGCTCTTAGTACACTGCTCTACTATAGCTTGATCTTAAACCTTGTAATAATCAACTTACTTTTAACAGAAATATTACATCAACAACGCAAATGGCAATAGATATGGAAGAATAGAACTGCTGGTAGTGTCTTATAAATTTGGTGAATGCCATCCATATATGCCAAATTAGTAGACACCAACTGTAGGGGGCATCTGGTTCGTAAACCGTAATGGCCTGCTGCATTTAAAAGATTTTATAAATCTGCTACATCTACCTGAAATGTAAAAACAAAATTAATTTCCAATACATAACTACAGAAGCAATTAGACTATATATACATTTTTTCCGTAATCAGTAAAATGTATCCTCAAGTGAATATCAGTAGCAGAACTGACTATCAAAATCATCATAAAAAGGTTATCTCTATAACACACCTACATAATGAACCAAAATTTTGATACATACAATTAGACCAGTTAATAACGACATTATGTGAATATAATTATAAAAAACTTACTCAATGTAAAACATAACGGGCATCAGAATTAAACTTCAAAATTTCCATGTAAATAGATGACACGCCAATGTAGCATCTACTACAGCTGAGCCTTAAGATAATCAATGGTATCTTCAACCATAGCAGATTGTTGTGTCAACAGGCGCATCAAACTTGAGCCCTGTTACAGCCACCTAAATTGTAAAAGAAAAAATAAATTCCAATATGTAACTCCAGGATCGCTTAAAAATAATCATTATCTGTACTCAGTAAAAGCCTGTCTTCAAATGAAAATCAGTAGCAGAACTGGCAATTAAACTCATCATTTAATAAAGCAATTTTTTTATCAAACACAGAATTACAAACTGCAATATGTCTAAAAGCCATTTTACATTGAAGTTGTGATAGATAGCGGCTAGGAATATTCCCAAATTGGATTATTGCCCGAACGGAATTTACTGAAAATTTTCTTATTCAAAATTTAGTAAAAATGAACCTTCTGTTTGAATTAATTACACACTTGCACGAATGTGTAAATATAAAATTAAATTTGGTTTGTTGTGCAGATACCATGCCACTGTCAAAGGTTATATTAAAAAATGGGCGAAATGGGTCGCTGGTACTTTCCCATACTTTTTAAGTTTTAAATTTTCTCGCGTCAAGAAGTGATGGAAATTTACATCTACTAGTCATCTCAAGCCGGTACAAGCCGCTCGCTCCAGACTCAAGGCGTTGGTTACGCGCGCACTCACTGATGCATAAAAGCGATAGGTAATGCGCGGATTAAAAATGCTTATAAAAACTTTATTTATAGAGTTATCAAAAATATGCAAAGAATGAAACATATTTTTTTTATTAGATCTAATTGAAAGGCATAATTAGAATCGCGAAACTTCCGGAAAACGCTTCAATTCCAAAATTATCAAAAATTCCTGTCAGTGTGAAATTTGGGAGATTAGTGAAAAAAGCAAATTTGTAGTTCATTGCAAGCTCTATCGACTCGGAAAGTTTAAAAAAAAATGTTGTGGGCAGTGTTTGAGGAAATTTTTTTGAAAATGTCCAAAACTTTGAGCCGCTAGTATATTTACAATTTTCATTTTTCCAAAAATATTTTTACATCACTTGATTATACTTATTAAGAGCTATCAACTAATATTATATTTTATATTGATTGGATATTTTGTTTTTGAATAATCGAGCACTAAAGTTAAAATTTTCAAAAATTCGTAGCAGCCTTCATTTTGAAGATACAGCATTTTGAAAAAAAGCATTTGTTTTTAGATGCACTACAACACCATGTACTCAGAATTTCAAAAAGTGTTTAGAAAAAAATCTATACCAAAAAAACAGGTCTAGTTCCCATTTCCGATAAACGACCTTACAAAGAATGACTTACAACTAAAAAACTTCCACACACCAAATCTTATAAAAATCGGTTAAGGGGTTCCGGAGATATAGGGTAACGAAGGCACCCAACCTCAGACAGACATTTTTTAAAAACCACTTCTTTGGGTTCCTTGGACCCCAAACGCGTATTTCTGTTAAAATCTGAAATTCGAAAATATGGGATCGAAGCATATTTAAATGTTTTGAACGGCTAATTTATAATCTTTTTCTTTAATTAATATATCAGTAAGTTTAGTATTATAACCATTACTATATGCAATTTGTTTAATGCGCAGATTAGGAGTAATTTATCAGTGAGTGAATGCAACTTTGTTTTCGTAATGTTTCTTTAAAAATATAACTGCTCTTAACAAAGAACCTCGCGTAAGCAGCAAAGATCAACATTGTTTAAAAAAAAAAGCAGTATATAAAATAAAAAAGAAATTGCCCCCAACTATTTATATTTCCATACAAGCCACGCCATGATGAACTTGCAAGCAGTCGCTAAAACACGTAATATAAACTTCTCAACAGTCTGAGCGTGCACAAAGCCACACGAAGCCTGCAGCATGTTCAGGTAGCAGACGCTTTTGGGGATGAGCTATGCTTTAGCCCTCAGTACATCTATACAGTTTGACCTTATGTTTGATTATGATCATCGTTACAATAAACTTACTTTTAACAGAAATAAAGTTGGTAAATGCCATATCACACCAACTGTCAGGACACATCTGGTTCTTCAACTACAACCGCCTGCTGTGTTGATAATTTTATAAATCTGCAACATCTACCTAAAATGTAAAAACAAAATTAATTTCCGAGACAACTACAAAAGCCATTAGAATATATATACATTTTTTCCGTTATCAGTAAAATTTATCTTCAAGTGAATATCAGTAGCAGAACTGACTATCAAAATCATCATAAAAAGGTGTAATGTAAAACACCATGTGTGTAATTTTGTCATTTGTAGTGACACTGACAAAGTGATGACAATTAAATTCTAAAGCATGCAAAGATAGTAATTTTATTTTCCGTGGCCAAACCTTATGCATTTTTTATTTGAACATAGGGTACCTACTTGTTAATAACACACCAAAATTTTGATTCATACAATTTATACCAGTCAATTACATACAGTAACTAAAAATAACGTGAATATAATTACCAAAAACTTACTTTAAAGAAAATCAACATTGTAAAACATTGCGGAGAATAGAATTCCAGTTCAAATTTAACGCAGCTGTTACTAAAGGCAACGGCAAACAAAATCATGGAACTGCCAATCACCAGTGAACTGTACTGTCCAAGTCAAAATTTCCATGTAAATATATGCCATGCCAAAGTAACATTACGACAACCAACCATAGCAGACTGTTGTGTAAAAAGGCACATCGAACTTAAGCCCTGTTACAGCCGCCTAAAATGTAAGGAAGAAATAAGTAAAATTCCAACATGCAACTCGAGGAACAGTAAATAATATTTACTCTCTGTAATCAGTAAAAACCTGTCTTCAAATGAAAATCAGTAGCAGAACTGGCTATAAAACTCATCATCAATAAATGCAATTTTATTCAAATGCAGAATTAATTAAAATATGCAATAAGTATGTTTTACAAAGACACAGATTTAACAACAATAAATTGTTAGAATCAATATACCGAATTACACTTGTTAACTAGAGCAGCGGAAAATAAACTTACTTTTAAAATTAGCTGCATCATTACACCTTACACAGAGGGCAGAGTTACACATCAAGATTTATGAATACAATGAAACTGCTGGTAACCAACCTATTGTGGTGCATGTGTAAAAATATGTAGTCTATGTAAAATTAGGAGCTACCAAATATCCCTAGGCATTAGGAAAATTATCTTCAACCATAACCACCATCATTAAGCTCTTTTACAGTTATCTAAAATATAAAAAAATTAAAATACAGAGTGTTTCAAAAAGGATTTTCATAAATATATTATATTTTAGGGACCAAATCAAAACCATTGATTGTAACTAACCTATATGCAAGTAATTACAGTTATAACCATAGAATAATACACTATGTGAACTGGCCTTGTGTAAGCAGGTCCAAATTTTTACGGTGCTTGGCCAACAATGCCATGACTCCCAGTATGTATATTCGGATCTCAGTATGCAGCAGTAATGCAAATTTGTTATAAATCGTTATTAGAAAAGTTTTAGTTGCATTTAACAAAGTTAAATGATGACACCGTGAAATGGAATTTGATGTTTTGCTCCGAAGTGCAATAATAGTTAGAAGTCACAAAGATGTCAGTTTTTTCAGATTTCCTAAGATATCAATAGGTATGTTTGAACCGAATTAAGGTCAAATGATACCTCATTGTAAAGGTCATATTAAACTGAACAATTTTTGTATTTGAAGTTTTTCGATATCTCTCACAGTTACAAAATGGCGGCTTGATTTATAAAAATTTTCTTCCTATTGTCGGATTAATCGTTCCCTCTACCGCATCTAAGGCAGTGAAACAGATTTTTTTTTTGCTGATTTATAAAGTCTATTCACATAACATTTGATTCCACGTGCGAGTTGCAGAACTGGAAAACTTTAAATACAAAAATGGTTCAGTTTAATGGGACCTTTAAAATGAGGTATCACTTGAACCCCCCCTCGTCCCATTTAAGATTTTTGAGATAATACCTTTTGAATGTTCCCGCTCTATAGAGGAGGAGAGGGGGTACTAACATTTATTTTTTGTACCTCATGTGGTACATGGTTAGAAAAAATAATTTAATGGACTTTAATCATCAGTACCAATTTTCTTGGTACAATAGTTCATGTGCGGTTGAGAAAAGCTTAATGTAATGGCCCCGCTTTTTTTGATATAATTGGCCGCCATTTTGAAACGGTTTGAGCCATCGATACTTTCTCTTTTTTGAGTTGTTGGGTTTAAAAAGACCTTTTAAATAAGCTACGAGTTGACCCACCTTCGCATTTGAAAATCTCGCGAAACCTCCCTAGCCCCCCCCCCCAAAACTACCCTTTCCGGAAACCTTGCTCAGTTAAGGCAGAAAACTAGAAAATTATACAATAAGGCGAAAAAAACGAATGAGTGGTTGGAATATTCCAAAACACTCACCGAATACAATGGAGAAACTGCTTGAAAAGCATCTTAGGGAAACCTGTCTAATAGAAAGGCCACTACACCCTAATCAGCATGCATACCAAGCAGGAAAATCGTGCGAAAGCGCATTACATCAAAAATAGAGACAGCACTGACCAACCAAGAAATAACATTAATTGTATTTCTTGACATAGAGGGTGCATTTGATAACACCTCATTTGAATCAATGATACTAGCTGCTAGTAACCGTGGAGTTGAAGACACCCTATGCAGGTGGATGAAAGCCATGTTACAAGGCAGACACATTCAGACGACATTGGCAGGTGAGACAGCACAGGTGTCTGTGGCCAGAGGATGTCCTCAAGGCGGAGTCCTATCTCCCCTGCTCTGGGACTTGGTCGTAGACGAACTACTAGTCTCACTGAACAAATCTGGCTACTACACACAGGGGTATGCGGATGATATCGTCATACTCATAGTGGGGAAATATGCCAATACAGTATCAGAGCTCATGCAAAGAGCTCTAAAAACTGTTGAAGGGTGGTGCATAAAGGAAAACCTAAGGGTAAATCCTACAAAAACAACACTAGTCCCCTTCACTAACAAAAGAAAGCTGGATGGGCTACAGCTGCCAACTCTCTTTAACCAAGTAGTACAGATGAGAGGAGAGGTCAAATATTTGGGCGCGTTCCTAGACACCAAGTTGACCTGGAATCAACATCTAGACAACATAACCAACAAATGTAAAACGGCATTAATGATGTGCCGGAGAACAGTTGGAAAAACCTGGGGATTAAAGCCACACATGGTGCACTGGTTATACATTGCAGTGGTAAGACCCATGATAACCTACGGCTGCCTGGTTTGGTGGCCAAAGGTCAAACTCACAAAAATTCAGAGGCTAGCATGTCTATGCATAACAGGAGCAATGAAAAGCTCACCCACGGCAGCCATGGAAATAATGCTAAACCTACCCCCCCTCGACATTTTCATCAGGGGAGAGGCCAGGATGGCAGCATACAGGCTGACATGTAACATGAACTGGAAAACCCAGAATAACCTTGGGCACACCAGAATCACAAATGATATCGCAAACCCTCTTTTAAACATGGATAGCGACACTATGATTCCAAAAATTTCATACGACAAACCATTTGAAATCCAAATGGACTGGGATCAATGGCGTCGTAGGGAAGAACAGAATCCGTCAAGAGGGCTGATCTGGTACACAGATGGGTCCAAGATGGATAACGGGTCAGGTGCTGGAATACACGGCGAAACCCCAAGGCACAACATGCATGTCTCACTGGGGCAAAACACCACGGTATTCCAAGCGGAGATATTCGCTCTGGGAACCTGTCTGTGAGAATTTGAGAAAGCAAACCAAAGGCAAACCTATCCACATACTCACTGACAGTCAGGCAGCCCTAAAGGCATTAGCATCAAAGCAGATAAGATCCAAGCTAGTCTGGGAATGCCTGCAAAACCTGAAAACCCTGGCAAAACACAACCAAGTAACACTGGTGTGGGTACCAGGTCACAAGGGCATAGCAGGCAATGAAAAAGTAGACCAACTAGCGAGGAAAGGATCTGAGGCAACCTTTATTGGTCCTGAACCAGTACTAGGTATCACAAAGGCGACAGCACGTGGGGTAATAACTGAGTGGATCAAACAACAACATCAGCAATATTGGAACCAAGTGCAAGGACAAAGACACAGCAAACTGATGATGGGAAGACCATCTCAGACTCTAACAACTGAAATACTGAAACTCAACAGAAATAATCTTGAATTGCGACGGGGCTACTAACCGGTCATTGCAGTCTAAGGAAACACATGCACAGAATGGGCGTATATACAGAAGAACCCATATGCAAACTCTGTAATGAAGAGGAAGAAACTGCCTCTCATGTAATCTTTGAATGTGAAGCATTAAACCGCCGACGTCACAACCTGTTGGGCGAAATAGACCCACAGGTAGGCATACCGGAAAAAGATCTGGTCCACAGGCTACTAAACCTAATAAAGGGTCTTAACCTGTTCACCTAAATCAAAACGCAAAGGCAGAGAAACACAATAGGCCTTATTGGCCGGGGTGTTCAGGGACTCACAAAACCGTGCTCTGCAATTGCTACTACCAATAACCAATAACCCTTTCCGGAGCCCCAAAAAATTTAACAATTTTTTTACTCAATACCTCGCTTATGATTTATACTACAAATTTTTTATCTCATCCATTTAGGTCCAATAATTCAGCCATAAAAGAAGTTGGTGGTCTGTTACACCTTGTATAAAAGTATACATAATATTTCACTTTCGCATAAAGCCGACGTAGTCCGCATTTTTCTCTCAAACAAAAGAAATAATTCGTTACTGTTGTTTATTTGTATCAGTTTAAAATAATAATCGGTCTCGCGAACCGGATTGGTGGTTAAATGAAACGTGTCCGTCGAGCCGGAAAAAAGTTGTATGCGGGCCGCATACGGCCCGCAGGTTGCCCATGCCTGATTTACACTATGAACAGAGATAGTTTACCTTAAACAATTTTTTTTTGCTCATATCTAGTAAACTATGGATATTTTGGGAAAAACAAAATTACTATTATATTGTTCCTCTAATAACACAACTTTTATCTAATTTAACCGACTTTGTATCTCTTAGTTTCCAAGACCCCTAGTGTCCCAGTTAAAATAGACGACCTGTATATTGTGCTGGTTCCAATACTATAGGTTTGTAACGTTAGCATCGGTACACTCTGTCTGCATTTCGTAACAAATAAATAATAACGGCGAAACATTCTTTGACTTTTTTGTAGTAATAAATAAACTAATAGGGCTTGCAAGTTTAACATTTTACTGTTAGTACAATACCATGAAAGGGTCAAGTGGACTTTTAGGGCCATTGTTTTGCGATCCTGCCAAATATAGCTCATGCACGGTGCTGGTGCTGTACGTGGCAAGATCGGCATAACAGTGGCATCAAATATTACATTATTTAACTTTGTCATTATGATATTTTAAACAAAAATAAATACTCTGCATGTTGTTAGTTAGTGCAAGTAAGGAGGGATATTTACATTTTTTGCTAAAGAAAAAACAAAGACATGGTAGTAAAATTATTACTGGTACATAAAACACCATCCTGCTTTAAAAAATATATAAAGTTTACATATATCTACACTCTTACTCACCACGTGCTATTTCCATTCAACTTGGAATAACGCCATTGTTAACTTGGTTATGTAACCACGTGGGTGGTCGATTTAACGTGTTGTTTGCAGGGTACACGGGTACCTATGCGAAAGTACCTATACACACAATTACGCAACAGTTAATTCCAATAATTCGTAAAATTTCTAAAATCGTATAACTAAATTTAATTAAAATATAAATTTCTTATCCACATCACCAGCAAGGATAGCACGTGTTGTAACTGTTATCATGGACAAGAGAGGGTTATCCTAATACAAAAATAATATGCAACCACCTAAACTCACCAGCAAACCCATTAAGCTGCTCCTCTCAATAAACTTTTACATTCTGCGATAAAAATTGTTAACTTCTGAAACAATGAGCTTGCACCTCCAGTTTAGGTCCAACGGCACTTACGAGAAGGATGACAAAGAAAAGCGGTGTTGCCAACATGGCATGCAAAATTCAACAACCACGCGGTTATAGGGATAAATTTCTACCGTTGGTGGCGCTGCTATCGATGTCACAATGATGACACAAGATGACTGAAGCACCCAAGCTGGTACTCCAACCCGCTGCACTAGTAGGTAGAAGCAGTTGCCTATGGACTCAGGTGCAAGCTACAGGGTAAACATCAGTAAACAGTGAAAGCTTGTCTTTAATTTTATTATCTTTTTTAGTTTTAATTTCAAGAATGAATATTCTTGATTTACTTGTCTATCAAAATTATATTTGATTTTTTTTTGTTGGGATTCCTTTAGCTAGAGTGCCTTAAAAAACGGTGGTTTGTAAACAGTAGTAGTGAAAAAATCACAGATGTAAAAAACAGAATTTTTCTACTCATATATGTGAAAATAGCAATTTGTCCACGGCTTACTCTATATGAAAGTGACAGTTTTTCACTCTAGAGATGAAAATATTTTCACATCTAGAGATGAAAACAAGAATGACAAATTTAATGGAAAGAATGCATTTATTGCTATGGAAACGATTTTACAAACAATAATTTCAGTAATTTGCATTGTGACAGTTCGTTTAGAATTAAATTGAACTTGAAAGTTTTGAACTTGAAACTGCAATATCGTAGAAAAAATAGCATTTCCCACTCGAGATGAAATACCTTTTTTTCGTTCGCGAACTCGTGAACAACTGTTCCCTCACGAAAAAAAAACGGTATTTTCATCTCTTGTTGCAAAATATACTATTAAACTAATGTAAAATGTAATAATGTCACTTTAGTAAGCACTTGCGCCTCATAAAACCAATTCATAATAAAACAATAATATTTACTTCCGATAATTTCGGAAATTCAATTGTTAAATATATCTAATAGTAAGCAAAGCGCGACATCTTTATGCAACTTGCATTTCAATTTCAAGTACAAAATACTTATTGACGTGGCCATGGCACCTACGGTCCCCATGAGTGACCAGTCTATGCTTCTGATGCTAAGAACTTCCGGATAGCTTACTGATGAGAACTATCACATAGAAACTATCGAATTATTCGATAGTAGAAAACTATTTTAATGAAACGAATTAATATAGCACATATTTACTAATTCAGAATAACTCTCATTTCCTTCCTTTCCTACAGTTCATCAATGATCTCAACTCTGTCGTTCAATGTGAATGTCTTTTCTATGCTGATGATTTAAAAATAGGTATTTAATAAAATTGTACCAAGACATGCCTACCAATGCCTCGCCTACGCGGATGATGTTGTATTTCTGTGTAGAACAAAGCAAGAGCTTAAAAATTTAGTAGAAAAATTACAAGAAAAAGCGAAAGAAATTGGATTAGAAATAAACGACAGGAAAACAATATACATGATCATGGGAAGCAAAGACAATACAGAAAATGAAGTACTAACAGTTAAAACGAATAATGGAGAAGTGCATTTAAGGGCACAAAACGAGGCAAAATACCTAGGGGTGAAAATTACAAAGCAGGGAGGGTATAAGGATGAAATAATAACAAGAATAGCTGCAGGATCAAGATGTGTAGGTGCATATAGCAAACTCCTAGGAAATAAAAATGTGTCCAGAAAAGTGAAAGAATGTGTGTACAAAACTATTATAAGGCCGACAGTAATTTTTGCCGCAGAAACCTGGGCGACAGATGGAGAAATGGAAAAAAAGCTAGAAATATGGGAAAGGAAAGTCTTAAGAAAGGGGCATATAGTGCGAATGAAAGAAGGTGATCTGGTGAAAAAGGTGTACGGTGCAAATTGGTATGGGAAAAACAGAAAAGGCAGACCAAAGAAAACGTGGCAGGACTGTGTAAACGAAGACATAGCGCTCTTAAAAGTGAACAACTGGAAGGAGGTAGCCAAGGACAGGAAGTTATGGAAACAAAAAGTTAAAAGCCTTAGTTAAAAACTTTAGCCAAAGGCCTTCAGGCCTGTAGTGCTGTTACTATATATATTTAATAAAATTGAAGACAGGAACAACTGTATTAAGCTTCAGGAAGATCTAAATAGGTTACAAAGATGGTGTTAATTAAATCAATTGCATTTTAACATCTCTCAATGCAAAATCTTTGTTTTATTGTCCTTGCCCAGAACAAATATACTTGTTAAATCGCCAATGTGCAAATTTTTCAATAAAATAGGTAACTTCTGTGGTATGTTTACATATATGTTTTTGTATTTATTAAGTTTGTTATACATATATGTATATTTATAAATTCTAGCTTTACTTTCACAGTCCATACTCTATTACTTCAACAGTATTTATTTAATTTAACTATATACTATTTCGACATGTTTACAGGTCATTATCAAAGGTTATATTAAAAAGTAAACAGTTAGTGCTGTTATAGCAATGAATGAGCAAACTGATCTCTTAAATTCTCTTCTATTGGACATTTTGGAATAAGAAATCAAGTCATCTGCAGACGATTACCAAGATCAAGTCACCAAGTTCTATAGCTATAACACCGTTTACTTTTTAATATAACCTTGGCAATAGCATGGAAACATGTCGTGCAATTATAGCAATCGAAATCGAATCATCATCGAGGACAAATAAATAAAGGTAGTTCAGTCGAAACAAAAAAAAACTTATATCAAAAATTCACACAAAATAAGCTTTTAAAAATCCGAAACCAGAAGTGGCATTAATTACTGAATAAAAGTCTACCAAAAAACAATTTCGTAAATTTATAAACGAAATCTAATAGAATACGTTAGTGCAACACCAATGCTTCTTTCCTGAATCTTCTAGTTTGCAAAATGGGGCCGTTACGATCTTTTTTTTAAGTTTTGTCGTTAACGCCGTTTTACTCAAAAACTAAATTGCGATAAAGTTAAATTTTTTATTAGCCATAAGAAAAGAAAATGTTACTGTATTCAGCATAAAACCAATTTGTAGCGCATGTTCGGCTCTATAAGACTACACAGTTTAAACAAAAATGCATGGTTTTTGAGAAATATTATTCTGAAATCTTCAAATATTTGAAATTTACATTTTCACCAGTAGAAGTATAAAAGTATCTAAAAACAAACTTTAGATTTTGGTTCTACAACTAGTCATGATGAAAATTTATTATCGAGCCCGTTTAATAAATAAAGAGGTATCCAGTTTCGATTTTCAATAATTCATAGAAAGTGCCACAGTGAAATAATAGCTTTCAGCAAAAAACCAAATTGTAGCCAATCTTGAGTTCTACCAGTCTACAAAGTTTAAAAAAAAAGAGTGGGGCAGTTTATAAAAAAAAATAGGCTGGTTAGGGATGGAAGAGACAAGAACTGTAAAAAAGTGTTTAAGGGAAAGCCAAACAAGCAGAGATTAAAAGGAAGACCAAGAATTCGCTGGCTGGATAATGTAGATAATGAAAGACTTGGAGGTGCTAGATGTACGGAATTGACACAGAGAAGCTAAGGATCAAAAAAGTGGAAATGATCAGAGAGGAAGGCAAAACCCTTCAAGGGGCATTGTACTCAGGGCAACGATACGAAGCAGCTGCAGAAAAATGCTCCTGAATCCCAAATGAGGAGATAGGTTGGGCATTTGACTAACTATCAGATCCTGTGAAATCATTCAGTTAGGAAACCCAAGGCGCCAAGGAGTAAGTAAGTAACAAGCGCAAATATTATTGAATATAACAAAAATGAAGAACAAGTTTGGAGTGGTCACTAAAAAAAAGTTATTTAACAATTATTAGTAAATAGTTTATTGTAACTAAGTATAAAAAACACAATAACAAATTGAATTATTATCAACGTTTATTTGCCTTATTCTTCCTTTTCTTGTTTTCCAAAGGTTTACAATCTTCAACCTTTCTCTTCTGCTGGGATGTGTTTAATGAAGCCACACTGAAGCCTTCAATGTATGGCAAAACAAGTTGTAACGCAAACTTTTCGTGTTGGATATTATTTGAATCCAAGCTCAGTCGTACAACAACAGGATCAAAGGCATGTAGAACTATGTCACCACTTTTTTGGCTCTGGTCCTATAAAATTGTTTATTACAGCATGAGTCACATAAAAACTAGAATACTTTCCATTCAATGGTATGTGTGTAAGAAAAAGAAATATTGAAATAAATTTTGAATGTTGATTATGAGGCACCGATTGGGTTAAAATTATATTTCTTGACGACGAAAAATATAAACACGCAAACAAAAAAAGGTCTTAAAGAGCAATAAAAACGCAATTATGGAAAAATTAGATTTTAAAAACAAAACAAATTTCGAAAGAAAATAATCTTATTGAAATGTACACAGAAATAAAATACTTCATTTACCTTTTAAACATAAACATGCTGTGTCCATAAAGTAATCCCCCCCCCAACTAACTTTTGAGCGACTTGATATTTTACCACAAAATTTGGTGTGCTTTAATGAGAAATTAAATATTATTTTTCAGCCCATATTAAAATTTTGTATCATCCAAAATAGCGACTGGGCGCCATTTTGAATTTTTTTAATGGAACGGAGGGTCCAGTGACTAGGGGTGTTCGATAACTGTTTTTTGTTATCGATAACTTTTTACCAAAAAAATATTGATAATTATCGATATATCGGTAACTTATCGATAACTTGTCGATAAGTTATCGATAACTTATAGATAACATATCGATAAATTATCGATAACTTATCGATTACTTATCGATAACTCATCTATAACTTATCGATAACTTATGGATGATTTATCGATATCTTATCAATACAATATCGGTAACATATCGACAATTTATCGATAAGTTATCGATAACAGATCAATAACGTATCGATAACTTATAATTTAAGATATTTTAACGAAAGGAACTTAAAGACTGGTATTTAGAATGATGTATAAGATTAGATTAGAATAGAATACAACATTTTAGAAAATACAAGAAAACTTTTAAGCCTGTCTGTAGAAGATTACTAACTGTAAGTGATAGTAAAATGATCAAAACAGAGTTATTAAGAAAAAACCGGTTTTGAAATGTCATTTTACAAAAAAAAATATCAGAAACAAAAGTACATTACTATTTTCAAGCATTACATAGTTTGTAAGTTTGATACACTTTGATATTTGAAAACAACGAAAATTATTAAAAACGTAAACTTTTTGATTATAGTTTTTTTTCAACTTTTTTCTTCTGTTTTTTGTTACTTATCGACAAGTTATCAGTTATCGATAAATTATTGATGTTATCGATACGTTATCGATAAATTATTGATAAGTTATCGTTACGTTATCGATATATCGATAACTAAAAATTTTGTTATCGTTATTCGATATATCGATAACTTATCGATAGTTATCGATAACTTTGAACACCCCTACCAGTGACCCCTCATTGGAAAGGTCTTTTAGTTCTGCGTCTGATCCTAGAATTTCAAAGAAAAATATTCAGCCATAACAAAATGACAATGTTTGAAGATAAAGAAGTCTATTAAAAAAAACTAAGAATTAAAGCAAAAAGAAAATAAATTAAGTGTTCGAAATGTTTACCATTCACTTCTTGGCACATAAAAAATCAGCTGTGAAATTCCTGCCTTACATTTCCAGTTCTTCAGTTGTTTCTGGACGGGTTCTGTACACTTTCGATTTCAGATATTCCCATAGAAAAAAATCTAAGAAAGTTAAATCTGGGGAGCAAGCTGGCTATTCTACAGGCCCCCGCCTACCAATCCATCTTCCAAGAAAATGTCCGTTGAGAAAGTCACAAACAGGTCTATAATAATGGGGCGGCGCACCGTCTTGTTGGAACCTAACGTTTTCAATATTATTTCCAGCCACCTGAAATATTTCTGGGGAAATTTTGTCCTGCAAATGAAAAAGTGGACTACTGGATAAAAAGAATCAAAACAATTTTAAATTGAGTGAGTCCATTTGTTTAAAATCCCCCATTTTGTTAAGACTGAATATTTTTCTTTGAAACTCTAGGATCAGACGCAGAGCTAAAAGACCTTTCAAATGAGGTGTCACTCGACCCCCCTTTCTATTTAAAAAAAATATTTTAAAATGGCGCCCAGTCGCCATTTTGAATGATGCTAAATTTAATTTTTGGCTAAAAAATAGTATTTAATTTCCCATTAAAGCACACCAAATGTTGTGGTAAAATATAAAGTCGTTCAAAAGTTAGTTAGGGGGGGGGGGGGTTACTTTATATACAGACAGTATACTGGAAAGGTAAATGAATTTAAAAAGAGTGAAAACTTGTGGTATAAAAGAAAAAGTTTTTTCAGGAAGATAAAAAGCTTATTCTTTCCTGGAGTATTTCTTTATCTCAAAGAAAAATAATTTTTCTCAACGTGAACTTGAATAATATAAAATTTTACTGCAGAAGAAATTTTATTTCCTTTTAAATATTTTATCTCTGTAATTTTTTATTACAATAATGAAATTTTTGTTCTTTAAACATTTATTTTTCATTTACAATCTAATTTTTGTAACTCCGTTTTTATTTCTTTTTGAGCTTTTTTTTCTGTATGCGTATATATTTTACTCGTTAAGAAATATAATTCTGGTCCAATCGGCGCCTCATATTGGTCAAGAAAACTTTTATTGAAGCAGTTTTTTAAAAATTCACACCAAAAATATTTTAAATGTTACCTCTTCATTATATTCAAAAAATGTTGATTTCTCTCCTTTCTGGGCTAAATATAAAGTACATTCCAATCCATACTTTGGTATCAAAATTTGAATTGCATTTTTCCTGACATATAGAATGTATCCCTCTTCATCCTGAATTTTACCCCGAAAGAACAACTGCAAATAAAATAGTAAAATATCACACTAATAATAAAAGTTAAAACAACATATTTCAGAAGTAAACTCAAATTGCAATAGTGTTATTATCGTTATGGATCGGCCTCTAAATTATATCCTGATAATTAGTTTAGCAAAAATAGCTTAATAAGCATCAAACTTGCCATAATTAATATGGCAAAGTCAGGAGAGAGATAGAGAGAGGAGGGGGAGGTGATGCAGTCCTTCGACTTTTAAACTATCACACTCCATCAGCTTATGCGAAACTCCTATCAGCCGTTTTTTTCGAACCTCTGTATTTTGAGGGGACTTCCAACCCCTCTAGCGACTGCCGCGTTGTTATTTGCGTGTCATTCCGAGAGCACAAGGTGCCGTGATGACTCGGCTTTCAGACACCCATCTAAGTACTGACCAGGCAGAGCTATGCTTAACTTTGCTGATCGCACTCGAATGGTTATTCTAACCGCGCCAACTTGGAACCCTAAGTAGCAAGTAGCACACATGTACAATATCTTTTTGATATCTTATTTAATAAAATCGTTATCAAAAAATTTCGCATCGTTTGGGACACCTTATGAGACTGTCTCACTACTCGCATAATAATCAATATTAACTGCTGAATAAAAATGGTATATCATATACAGGGTGAGTCAATAGTGCGTTCTCCTTCGATATTGGGTGAACCGTTAGAGATACGATAATTTTTCAAATACAAAAGTTTTAGGGTGTCATAGTATCCATCATTCAAAATTATTTTCACTTCTATAGGGTGTTTCATTTTTGCGTCACAGATTATTGATCAATTTTTTTAAATGGGACACCCTATATTCAACTGCATATTCGAATGCACCATCAAAATTGCTACAAGACCATATTTTGTTTTTGGAATTTGGCTGCACGGTTGCCAAGATATTTAACTTTTCTTGAGATTTACTGATTTTGTAGAGTTCCCATAAAAAATAATTGTGACCTGCGGTTAGGAAATGGAGCAAAACAAATTCATGTGAGTAGTTGTCAAAGTATGCCCTACCTCTTGTTACAAAACTAGCTCAAAATATCGAATACGCTGTTTGTGACAGACGGGTGAACTTGACGAAAGTGAGGGTGTTAAAACTTGTTTTTTTCAAATAGAACACCCTGTATTTTTTACATTATCAGTTGCAGATCTTAATTACCTTTCATTTTAGTAAAGTATGTCCTATACCTAAATGTTACCCTTTTCGATATAATTTGACTTTTTTCCAAATATTCATAAATTTGACCAAAAATTAGGCATTTCTTCTTTCGGATTCATCAAAGTAGTATAGAATCTTGGAAAAATAAATCATTTTATTCATAGAAATGTAGAAGTACAATGAATAAGTAACGACACACAATAAAATGAAAAAAAATTAAAGAACAAAAGAATTAAATTCCTACTGCAAGATATGTTTAAACTGTTCTCCATTTTGACGTTTACAAGTTCTTATTCGCCGTAAAAATGCGTTGCTAACTTTGTGTAACATATCTGGAGTGACACTACGAAATGCTTGGCGGATTCGCTGCATCATATCTTCTCTCGTCGTGGCCTGTGTTTTATACACGATGTCTTTAACATATCCCCACAAAAAAAAATCTAGTTTTGTCAGATCGGGAGATCTTGGTGGCCATTGAACAGGTCCTCCTCGTCCTATCCAATGATCTCCAAATCTGGCATTCAAATATTCTCTCACTGTAAGATCAAAATGAGGGGCGCACCATTGTGCTGAAACCATAATCTTCGACTTATATCTAATGGAAGATCATCTATCATTCTCTCTAACTCGTTTTGCAGAAAATCGTAGTACATCGGTCCGTTCAAATGGCCGTCAAAAAAATGTGGTCCAATAAGATGTCCTCCAACAATTCCTGCCCATACATTTATGGACCATCGATGCCGGTAATCCACTGTTCTGACAAAATTGGGGTTTTGGGTGTCGTAATAGTGACAATTATGTTTATTAACAAACCCATTTCTATGGAAAGTTGATTCATCACTAAACAAAACGAAATCAAAAAAATTAAACTGCTGTCGCGTCTTGTTGATTACCCAGAAACAGAAATTAGATCTCTTCTCGAAATCAGTTGGGAGTAGCTCTTGTACCAACTGAATGTGATACGGGTGAAACTTATGTTTTCTGAGTATTCTCGACACTGATGTCTGGCTTATATTAAGTTCTCTACTGATTTCTCTAGTACTTCCATGGGGGTCCTCGGTAACACTCAAAACCACCTTCATTTGAGACCCTTCATTTGTGGCAATCTTGAGCCTTTCTTCTTTGTTGTATGCCACATTATCTGTTCTCTCAAATCTCTCTTTCAGTCTTTCGAAGGCAGTATGATGCGGATGTCTTCTTTCAGGATAACGCTGTGCATAAATGCGAGAAGCCAGAAGGGAATTCCTTTCGGCTTCTCCAAGAACAAACACCATATCAACACTCCTCTTGAGAAAAATTCATTATAATACACTTCGACACTAATAATGGAACTGACTTATTGCTGTGTATGTCAAACTTTTTTTTGTTTCGTCTCGGCATTCTTGATGAAAAGAAATATTGGGATTTATTCAAAACTGTGTGTTTTTGTGAAAGTATGCTTTTTACCACAATAAGTTTCTTTCTAGCACTCTCTTGAATACCATGTAACACATTGTCAATGCTCATTGCTTTGCTTTTTTTGTAAAGAATACTACTTTGATGAATCCGTAAGAAGAAATGCATAATTTTTGGCCAAATTTAATAATATTTGGAAAAAAGTCAAATTATATCGAAAAGGGTAACATTTAGGTATAGGACATACTTTACAAAAATGAAAGGTAATTAAGATTTGCAACTGATAATGTAAAAAAATACAGGGTGTTCAATTTGAAAAAAACAAGTTTTAACGCCCTCACTTTCGTCAAGTTCACCCGTCTGTCACAAACAGCGTATTAAATATTTTGAGCTAGTTTTGTAACAAGAGGTAGGGCATACTTTGACAACTACTCACATGAATTTGTTTTGCTCCATTTCCTAACCGCAGGTCACAATGATTT
The DNA here is from genome assembly GCA_958336395.1 of Ctenicera cuprea. Classification (NCBI taxonomy): domain Eukaryota; kingdom Metazoa; phylum Arthropoda; class Insecta; order Coleoptera; family Elateridae; genus Ctenicera; species Ctenicera cuprea. The sequence goes on along the minus strand of OY284495.1, from coordinate 38,490,155 downwards.
TTTGATAGGAACTCTGCAAAATCAGTAAGAAGAACAAGAAAAGTTAAATATCTTGGCAACCGTGCAGCCAAATTCCAAAAACAAAATATGGTCTTGTAGCAATTTTGATGGTGCATTCGAATATGCAGTTGAATATAGGGTGTCCCATTTAAAAAAATTGATCAATAATCTGTGACGCAAAAATGAAACACCCTATAGAAGTGAAAATAATTTTGAATGATAGATACTATGACACCTTAAAACTTTTGTATTTGAAAAATTATCGTATCTCTAACGGTTCACCCAATATCGAAGGAGAACGCACTATTGACTCACCCAGTACAATACTAGTAGTACCTACGTTCACACTATTCAAATTTAGTTTAATATTTTAGACTTACGTGAGTATTAAAAGCAAGAGAAGCTCTGCCAGCATATTGCGCCATGCGATTTCTGTAATTTAAATTCTGGCACAAATTACTTGTTTTACGTTTATCTAGTAAATCAGGATATGTTGAATCGGCACCAACGGATACTGCCAATAGTCGATGAACTATTATATCTGCGTATCTTCGGATAGGTGAAGTGAAATGTGTATACAAAGGTACAGCTAGTCCATAATGAAAAAAATCTTCTTTTTGATATATTCCACTTGGAAAGTATACAGCTTGCAACATACAACGAGTTGCTAGTATTCGCAACATTGTATTCAAATAGGGATTATCATCTCTAACAGCGGCATCCAATGAAACAGCCAAATTCTTCCCAGTATCAATCTTAATATCGAATCCCTAAAAATGTTCTTTTTTATTATGTAAGTTAGTTGTATAAATATTTTAAATATCTTTTCACATCAAATTAAATTTGTACTTCATTATGTTCATTATGAAATTTAACGGCATATTATTAATTTAGTAAAATTTTCATGCATCACAGAGAACAAAAATGAGCGAAACACTTCGCCTGGACTTTCCTATACTTATAAATTAACATTGTTTTATATTTTCCAACACTTTTAATGTACACCTGTCTAGACCCGGCTAGTAAAAGTAAACAGCGTTTATAAAAACTTCAAGCGTGAAGAGCAACTTAAACGTACCATTACCACGCTGGCTCCGCAACTGAGTACATGTAAAAAACCGAACTGAAATGAACCGGAGGCACGAGTAAGGAAGCGTGTTGATGTTTGAAAATGTATTAATAATTCGAGAAGTATTACTTTTAGCAAGAAATTACTCTTATTAATTTGTGTTTAGAATTTCAAAACCTTTCTGATTTTAAAGCCAAAATGCCACGTTTCCATTTAAAAAAAAGTTATTTTTTACCGTGGCCGCCATATTAAAATTGGAAACTCAAGTTTTTTTTTTAAATACAATCGAGAAGAATTTGCCCTACAACTTTGCTCTTGGGTTTGCGAGTCTATCTATTAAAATAAAAAAGTTTGCCTACACTGAACATTAAACGACTAGTACAAGAATACAACTGCTGCAGAAAGTATGTGAAATTCTTCTAAGGACAAAAAGATTATTAAGGGGCAAAAAAATCGATTTTTTGATTATTTGTAAAAAGATTCTCCTAGAGCAAACAAAACAAAAAACTAGATTTTTAATTTTTTATCGAAAAAAATTGAGGGGAGGGGAAACAGTAGCCCCCCTAAATATTAAATTATCAAAAAAATATTATGATATTCGGATTTTGCTATTAATGGTGAGGTCTTTCACATTAACAGAAATATTTTATTGCCCCCCGTTAAATAAATAAAAGGGTACCAATTTTCAATTTTCAAAAATTCATAGAGGGCGTCACAGTGAAATTATAACAATGAGCAAAAAACAAAATTGTAGCAGATGCCTATCTCTATCAGCTTAAAAAGTTTAAACAAAAACGTGTGGGCAGTTTTTGAGAAATATTTTTTTGAAAATTTTCAAAATTTTGGAGTGGTGCCATCGCGATCGCTTGTAGATTTTTAAAATTAATTATATTTCATGGTATAGTACCTTCAAAGAGCTACCAAACAAGATGTAGTTGATCCCAATCAGTCAACTGGTTTTTGAGTAAATGGGCGTAAAGTCGAAATGTTCAAAAATTCGTAGCGGCCGCCATTTTAAAGATAGAGAGTTCAGTAAAAAAGCGTTTGATTTGTCCTAAGGCCTTCTTTAATCTCCACTATTAAAATTTCCAAAATTCAGTTTCAGAAAAAAATGCTACCAAAAAAACATGTGTAACTTCCGCTTCCGGTTTCGGCTTCTTTTTAAAAGCTTATTTTGTCGATGAATTTTTGATATAGCTCTGCATTCCAATTTTCATCAAAATCGAAGTACGGGTTCGTGAGATATCAGCGAAATGACGTACCGTTCACGAACGCATTCGTAAAAATGAGCGAAACACTTCGCCTGGACTTTCCTATACTTATAAATTAACATTGTTTTATATTTTCCAACACTCTTAATGTACACCTGTCTAGACCCGGCTAGTAAAAAACAGCGTTTATAAAAACTTCAAGCCTGAAGAGCGTAACTTAAACGTACCATTACCACGCTGGCTCCGCAACTGAGTACATGTAAAACAACCGAACTGAAATGAACCGGCGGCACGAGTAAGGAAGCGTGTTGATGTTTGAAAATGTATTAATAACTCGAGAAGTATTATTTTTAGCAAGAAAATACTCTTATTAATTTGTATTTAGAATTTCAAAACCTTTCTGATTTTAAAGCCAAAATGCCACGTTTCCATTTAAAAAAAATTTATTTTTTAGCGTGGCCGCCATATTAAAATTGGAAACTCAAGTTTTTTTCTTAAATACAATCGACAAGAATTTGCCCTACAACTTTGCTCTTGGGTTTGCGAGTCTATCTATTAAAATAAAAAAGTTAGCCTACACTGAACATTAAACGACTAGTACAAGAATACAACTGCTGTAGAAAGTATGTGAAATTCTTCTAAGGACAAAAAGATTATTAAGGGGCAAAAAATTCAATTTTTTGATTTTTTGGAAAAAGATTCTCCTAGAGCAAACAAAAGAAGAAATCAATTTTTTAATTTTGTAGCAAAAATTTTGGGAGGGAGGGGGAACAGTAGCCCCCCTAAATATTAAAGTATCAAAAAAATATTATGATATTCGGATTTTGCTATTAATGGTGAGCTCTTTCACCTTAACAGAAATATTTTATTGCCCCCCGTTAAATAAATAAAAAGGTACCAATTTTCAATTTTCAAAAATTCACAGAGTGCGTCACAGTGAAATTATAGCAATGAGCAAAAAACAAAATTGTAGCAGATGCCTATCTCTATCAGCTTAAAAAGTTTAAACAAAAACGTGTGGGCAGTTTTTGAGAAATTTTTTTTTGAAAAATTCCAAAATTTTGGGGTGATGTCATTGCGATCGTTTTTATATTTTCAAAATTAATGATATTTCATGGTATAGTACCCTTGAAGGGCTACCAAACAAGATGTAGTTGATTCCAATCAGATAACTGGTTTTTGAGTAAATGGGCGTTAAAGTCGAAATTTTCAAAAATTCGTAGCGGCCGCAATGTTGAAGCTAGAGAGTTCGGTAAAAAATCGTTTGATTTGTTCTAAGGCTTTCTATAATTTTCACTATTCCAATTTCCAAAATTCCGTTTCTGAAAAATATGCTACCAAAAAAACATGTCTAACTTCCGCTTCCGGTTTCGGATTCTTTTTAAAAGCTTATTTTGTCGATGAATTTTTGATATACCTCCTCATTCCAAAGCACATGGAAATCGGTCCAGCCGTTCCGAAGATATGAGCGTTACCCACACACACACAGACACACACACACACAGACACACACACCCACAGACAGACATTTTTTAAAAACCACTTTTTTAGGATCCTGGAAGCCCAAAACATGTATTTCCGTCAAAATCTCGATTTTGAAAATTTGCATGAAATCAATACTTCCCTATACTGAAAGTATAGGAAAGTAAAAATGAGCGAAACACTTCGCCTGGACTTTCCTATACTTATAAAATAACATTGTTTTATATTTTCCAACACTTTCGATATACACCTGTCTAGACACGACTAGTTAAAGTAAATAGTTCTTATAAGTTGTAACATGTTGCATCGGTTGAAGAAAGACGGACCGCTGCGCCCTGCAAGCATAAGGTTGGGTAAAATATTCGGACTGAATCAACGGAAGCGCGGAAATTGATATTTGAAAATGTATTAATAACTCGAGAAGTATTACTTTTAGCAAGAAAATACTCTTATTAATTTGTATTTAGACTTTCAAAACCTTTCTGATTTTAAAGCCAAAATGCCACGTTTCCGTTAAAAAAAGTTATTTTTTACCGTGGCCGCCATATTAAAATTGGAAACTCAAGTTTTTTTCTTAAAAACAATCGAGAAGAATTTGCCCTACAACTTTGCTCTTGGGTTTGCGAGTCTATCTATTAAAATAAAAAAGTTAGCCTACACTGAACATTAAACGACTAGTACAAGAATACAACTGCTGTAGAAAGTATGTGAAATTCTTCTAAGGACAAAAAGATTATTAAGGGGCAAAAAATTCGATTTTTTGATTTTTTGTAAAAAGATTCTCCTAGAGCAAACAAAACAAAAAACCAAATTTTTAATTTTCTATCGAAAAAATTTGGGGGGAGGGGGAACAGTAGCCCCCCTAAATATGAAATTATCGAAAAAATATTATGATATTCGGATTTTGCTGTCAATGATGAGCTATATTGCTTTAACAGAAATATTTTATTGCCCCCCGTTAAATAAATAAAAAGGTACCAATTTTCAATTTTCAAAAATTCATAGAGGGCGTCAGAGTGAAATTATAACAATGAGCAAAAAATAAAATTGTAGCAGATGCCTATCTCTATCAGCTTAAAAAGTTTAAACAAAAACGTGTGGGCAGTTTTTGAGATTTTTTTTTTTGAAAATTTCAAAAATTTTGGAGTGGTGCCATTGAGATTGTTTGTATATTTTCAAAATTAATTATATTTCATGGTATAGTACCCTTAAAGGGCTACCAAATAAGATGTAGTTGATTCCAATCAGATAACTGGTTTTTGAGTAAATGGGCGTTAAAGTCGAAATTTTCAAAAATTCGTAGCGGCCGCCATGTTGAAGCTAGAGAGTTCGGTAAAAAATCGTTTGATTTGTCCTAAAGCCTTCTTTAATCTCCACTATTAAAATTTCCAAAATTCCGTTTCTGAAAAAAATGCTACCAAAAAAACATGTCTAACTTCCGCTTCCGGTTTCGGATTCTTTTTAAAAGCTTATTTTGTCGATGAATTTTTGATATACCTCCTCATTCCAAAGCACATCGAAATCGGTCCAGCCGTTCCGGAGATATGAGCGTTACCCACACACACACCCACACACACACCCACACACACACACACACCCACACACACACACCCACACACAGACATTTTTTTTAAACCACTTTTTTAGGATCCTGGAAGCCCAAAACATGTATTTCCGTCAAAATCTCAATTTTGAAATTTTGCATGAAATCAATACTTCCCTATACTGAAAGTATAGGAAAGTAAAAAGTATAAAAAGTTAATTATAAACAATGTAACCTACCAAATGTTGTCCAGCTTTAACTAGAGGATCAAAGTTAGTAGCAGGAGGCTCAGGATGTCGTCGTAACATAGCACAGTCAGGAAATGCTTTAAGGATTTTTTCGGCAACGCTGATGTTAGCTAAAAGCATAAACTCTTCTACCATTGAATTAGTATCGAATAATTTCTTCACTTCTACATCAATGGGATCCATGGTTTCAGAATCCATTTGGATTCGTACCTCAGGAGAAGCTAGTACCAGAGCTCTGAAAAACAAAGATGTCTTCATGTGGAGACAAGCTATATGCCTTTTTTTTATTGTGAAGGTATCATTAGGATGTTATAAAAATTATTAACTAGTTTTGTTAGATACACAGATTGTTACTATTTTACTGAAAACATAGACAGCTAATGAATATGACAGCGTAGGGAGTTGCCTATGCTTCCAATAATCCAATCTGTTATATCACTCTACAACAGTGGTGTGCAACTTTTTTTTACCCACAACCCCTACATTTGTCAACCAAATGCAACCCCCAACTTTTTATTTTTTATTAATAAAAATACAAAAAAAAGCCTAAATGGAATTTATTGCATATATACAGGATGTATCAAATTGCGTGTTTTGTTTGAAGACTAAGAAAAGTCGTGAAATTTTATAATTACTAATAATCTAAAAAGAAATTGGAGCTATCTTGCTATATTATTTGTCTTTTTTGATAAGTCATTGCTATTCGTTACCTAGTAATAATAATACTCTTATGAAATTTGCTATTCAAAATATTAGCAATCGTACCCATTTCCCATTATTAAACAGCTTTACTTCTAAACTTTGTGTTTATTTGCTATTTTTTTCAAATAAAGGTAGTTTATGTGTTCGTTATTATGATTAAATAGAATTTCTCTCAGTAACTTACAGCAATTTAAATGTTTAGCATGTGAACAAGCACACACCACTATTAAAAACCACCTCTTATTCGGACATTTATGGTACCTTTCAACAAAAACAAAATGATTAATACATACCCATTTTCAAGACGCTTACGCTTCAATATCTTGGCTAACATGTTTAAATTTCGTAACGAAATCGCTATGGAATCATTTCTGTTTTCATCATCAATAGTGATTTGAGCTTCTTCATACGTCATTGCCTTTCTAGATCTAATAATACTCTTATGACATTTCGTACTTAAAATATTAGCATTCTTATCCATTTCCCATACACAAGAGAAGGCAAATCGTTCTTCGCCACCCCGAAGCGAGCATAAATTTGAACTCAATAAATCAGGCACCTACAAAAAAAAGCAATTAATTCGTAACACTTTTTAAGAATATTTATTTAAATATTCACCATATCGATTCGCTTATTCACCAAATAAACTGTGGTGGCACGACTTGCAGCTTCTATGTCTATTGCACTACCAGGTCTAATAAAATGTGAAACATCAGCTATATGAACGCCAACTTGTAACTTATCACCTCCTAATGGCTTACAGTGTAATGCATCGTCAATATCTGTGCAACCAGGTGGATCCACAGAACAAATATCAAGATGTCGTAAATCTACACGAACTTCCACATCCTTAAAAAAAGTTAAAATAGGTAATACAACACAAAAGAAATTTTTTTTACAAAAAAATTATGCTCCTAAAGCAAAAACATAATGTTTATTTTGAACATTTACATAGTAAGAAAATGTATTAATTTTTTTGAGGTGATTTCAATATACTTAAGAAAACATATGTGTATACAGGGTTAAAGAAACATCAGCGACTGTGAGAAAATTATAACAATAATGAGTAAAACGCCATTTAGTTCTCACAAGAACAATTACACAGGCTGTTTCAAACATGGAGATCTCGCTTATTTGAAGAGATAGAGAGTTGGTTAAATTGAGGCAAAGTTGCCAAATTTCATGCCTAACAATAATCTGTAAAGAAATTTATAGTAGCCACTCTGGTTTTTCAGATATCTAAAAAAAACTGAAATTTTGGATTTTTTATTTTCGGCTATAACTCATTTTACATTGATGTTACATAGTTCTAGTGGTTCTAGTTAACGCATTATTAGGACACTTTTTAATGCTGAATCTAATTTTTTTTATCATATTTAGTATAACTGTTACCATTGTTCATTTTCAACTGTCAATTTTTTTTAACTTATGGTCGGCATTTTAAATATTTTAATATTTGAATAGAGTTTTTAATTATGATTTCAACGATGTGTCACACTTTGCATGTTATTTAAGTTTTGAGCATTTTATTACAGAAAATTAAAATTTCATAAGAGTGCCATGAAATACACTCCTGTGTATCTGACTTGACCAAAAATTATAATGATTGGGCGGTATACAGGGTGAATGAAAAGTAAGGAACATCGATGCTACAGCCTTAAATAATAACTTTACGAAAAAAAGTTTCTAACAAAAGTTTCCTATCAAGTTTTTTGCCACAATTTGGCGTTTTTCATTTTTTTTTCAATTGTCATATGTTTTAGCTATGACGTCATCGACATTTTTTTTTAATGGCAACCTATACTTTTTATGGCATGATTAGTTAGTGCTTTTTATTCTCTATACAGCCATGTAAAAATATCATAGAGTTGCATAATAAAAATTTCAAGAAATATCACGATAAACATTTATTTTTGTCACTGGCAACATTTTTCATCAGGTACGCTTATTGCAAGATAAACAAACGACAATTGTTTGAAAATGTTTAAAATTGAACAAATGCAAATCTGTAATGTCAATTCGGTGACAGTTAGCATTAATAAGTGATTAAAATTTAGTCCGTGTCCTGTGTTAAATACGAATTTCTAATCATGATACGTTTAACAGAAACTGAACGTATCGAAATTTTGATGATGATCGGGTACTGTGATAAGAGAACTCACGACGATGTGTGCGCTTTATTTAATACTGTACATCCAAATCGTGAACCTGTTGCGCGGTCCACTGTAACCAATATTAATTGAAAATTTAGAGAAACGGGCCAGGTCAAAGATTTGGATAAAATTGGCCGTCCAAAAATAGCAACAGACGATAAAATGTTGGACATTGTGCTTACAGTTGATGATGATGATGATTTGTGGTGGGTCGGAGGACTTACGTCCTCCCGGACTTAGGCTACTAGTGCCCATTGTGCCCCTTAAATGATCTAGTTTTCATTGAACAGGTTGGTCGCTTCAGCAAAGGACCAGATCCTGTTCAATGATATGTCCTGTATTTCCCTTGGCTCTAGGAAGTGGGAGCCAAGGTGTTTGTACCTGAGGGCCGCAAAAGCGGCGCACTCACAGAGTATGTGCTCGGAAGTTTCCTCCCTCGCTTGGCATCTTCTGCACTGCGGGTTATTGACAACCCCGATAGTGTGGACATGTTTTTGCAGGTGACCGTGGCCTGTTAGTAGGCCTGTCACAATTCTGATTTGTCTTCTGTTTAGGCCCAGAAGAATTTATGTCATTTTAGGCGCAGGACCCTTAATAAAGAGTCTAGCCTGTCTTGGTGTGTGACGAGAGGTCCAGGATGATTGGAGCTGTGACAACGTCCAGCTGCATATCTCGTGCCTCACGCATTTGGGGGAAATTCCGAAGGCCGGTTCTGGACCCATTAGGGGTTCCTTGGCCCCAGCAACAGCCAGGGCATCAGCCTCTTCGTTTCCCTGTGCTTACAGTTTCCGAAAATCCTCATACTTCAACTCGACAATTAGCCCTGGATAATAATGTTAGTCAAGGAACTGTACTGAATATTTTACATACAGAAAAATTTCATCCTTATAAGGTTAAACTTGTTCAAGAATTATCAGAAGATGATTTTGATAGGAGAATTCAGTTTTGTGAAGAAATGATGGATAGCTCCGACAAAGCCACATTTTCTTTAAATGGAGCTGTAAATCGGCACAATTCCCGTTATTGGTCGCGACATAATCCACATTGGATGGAAGAATTACACACACAGTATCCATAGAAAGTAAACGTGTGGGCGGGAATTATAGGAGACAGAATTCTTGGTCCTTTTTTCTCTGATGGCACATTAAATGCTGATCGGTATTTGGATTTTTTGAGGTTGGAACTTGTTCTCGCGTTAGCTGTTTTATTTCCAAATGCAGAAAATCCGGACACGCTGAACGATAGACTTGGATTGCAACAAGATGGTGCTCCACCTCATTATGGCATTCATGTTCGTCAATATTTAGATGGAATTTTTACAAATAGGTGGATAGAAAGAAGAGGACATATTGAGTGGTCAGCGCGATCTCCGGACCTAAACCCGCTTGACTTCTTTTTATGGGGCCATCTTAAAAGTACAGTGTATACAAACAGACCAGACAATTTAGAAAATTCTAAAAATTCGTATCCGCGAGCATATACAAGCAATATCACCTGCTACGGTTCAAAATGCAGTTCGAGGATTTTCTTATCGTATTGGCCACTGTCAGGCAGTGAATGGCGAACAGTTTGAACATTTGCTTTCTTAAATTGATGTTAAGTATGATTTGAAACTAGTTTACTAATTTGTGGACCTGCTATTATCGTTTGTTTATCTTGCAATAAGTGTATCTACCTGATGAAAAATGTTGCCAGTGACAAAAATAAATGTTTATCGTGGTTTTTCTTGAAATTTTTATTATGCAACTGTATGATATTTTTACATGGCTGTATAGAGAATAAAAAGCACTAACTGGTCATGCCATAAAAAGTATAGGTTGCCATTAAAAAAAAATGTCGATGACATCATAGCTAAAACATATGACAATTGAAAAAAAAATGAAAAACGCCAAATTGTGGCAAAAAACTTGATAGGAAACTTTCGTTAGAAACTTTTTTTCGTAAAGTTATTATTTAAGGCTGTAGCATCGATGTTCCTTACTTTTTATTCACCCTGTATATCAATAAAATGTTTGATTTTTTAAGTAATTCAAGTTTTTCTACAGTAGTATACCAATTAAGTGTTTGAATTTTTTCAAATAATACATTCATTTGTTTTAATTAATTCGTCCTTTTTTGTGATCATAAGCTATTCTGACTTTTCTTAAGAGATGGCGCAACACATCGCCAACGTAAAAGGTGTTGCCAGCTTCAATTTTTACCAATTATTTAAAAAACAGTTCCAGATGCTGGTAATTCGCGCAGTACCAACGAACATTCTTGGACGAAGCGGCATTGTCTCGTCACACATAAATAATTGCCAACGCAGCAACCATGTTAAAATGTATCTCAATCAAGATTTACTATCTTAAATGAATGCTACAATTTGTCGGTGGTATCTGGATATGTATCTAGATTCCTAACAACACCAACCACTGCTTTATTATATTATCCAGGAAATATTAGATTATCTCGGTAGGTACTGTTGTTTACTTATTTAGTTTTTTATATTTAAAAAGAATTGCATCTATACCTTTTTTATCAACTTTAAGTTACGATTGCATTCAAAGTTTTTTTATTCAGAATTCAATGTTATTTTAGAATATACAAAAATATGTACAATGTTTAATTTTCTTTCAAATCTGTATGCCCTAATGTTAAAAAGTTAACAATAGTGCCGAGATTATTTAATACACCCTGTATATTTATGAAGTAAGAAAATAAGAAAAGCATTGTGGAAAATATTTCACTGTTGTAAAGAAACTTGTTATATATCAGGAGTATTAATAAATTAACTTTGATACAGTACCGTTTCAGTAATGATCCATGGTAATTTAGGAAGACAGCTTAACACTTCTTCGGAGAATTGACTATGAGGAACATCATGTTCCAACAACACAACCTCATTTTCTGTTGCTTGATCCCCGATTTTACCAAGAGCTCGAACAAAGTGACCCTAAATTTAATAAATGTTAAACCATTCTACATTTTTAAAACAAATAATGCAAATTGTTAATTTAACAAAATAATTCACTTACATTAGGATATCTAGAATAGCGGGGCCACGAATCAATAGCAACAATTATTTTTTGTGTTTTTAAAAATGGAGCCTGTCTAGTTTCAATTCTAATTTTTGGAATCTTTTTATCTGCAGGTACAAATAATTGGTATACAGAAGCTTCCGAGCCATCTTGTAAAATGCCACAGTATTGCCTCCACTTTCGACGAATTATTCCCACAACGCGACCTGTAGGTTTCACATCTTCCGTGGTTTTCGGTCTGGCAGATTTTAGTTCATCTTCTTTCATTATGACCTCTTCCACACTAGCTTCCGCAATACCTTCATCCTCTAATATCATTTCACTGGGAGCAACCCATTCATTTTGGTTCAAAAGTTCAATGGCTACAATATCGCCATCTACTGCTCGGTTTTGTCCTGATCGGCCTTGAAGTATTATCTGCAATTATATATCTCAATTTACATTTTGATCGTACTTTGTAATAGCTTAAATAAATTACTCTAAAATTATAATTTAAAAAAACATACAGAATCCTCAAAGCCTTCCACATTAACATATCCTTCAAGAAAATTATCCCTGGAAGCATGGTATGTTCCTTGCCGCAATTTGTTCTCCTTGATTCCAGTGTGAATTTGAAATGTAGATAAGTGCGGTGGAAAAAGAGCTTCTGTATCTACTTCTATATGAAAATCATGTTTGGCTAGCTTATCTTCCAGACAATCTGCTTGTGCTAAATTTTTTACGTATAATTCCACTGAAAAATAAATTCCTTTTTAAACACAAGCAGTTTAATATGACCAAAACAAAATGTTTGTAGAAAAAAATTTTTATTTTCCTATACTATCAGATCGAGTACGAAATTAAGTGGGATACTAGAATATAGCTTCGGATAATATACTTCAGCTTCAGTTAGATTATACTGTAATAGGTTATGTTTTAATATTTGCAACTATTTATCAGTGCTACCAATTTAGATGTTAACGACGTCAATTTCCTCCAAAATCTACTTTCAAATTAGTATAATGGATATACAAAATAAGTCATTCACCAAGCTGCATGTCGCCGGGTAAGTTTCAACAATAATATTTTTTTAAGTTTGTGAGCTTAAAACTGGTGGGGATTAGGATCAGAAAATGTCGCTGTTTGTCCCTTTATTCCAATAATTTTATTTATTTCATTAAAAAACCATAAATACCTGAACAACTTGTAATATTTTCTTCTTCTGCAATTTTTCTGTTTGCAACATCACCTGTTAGGAAAACAAACTTGGCATCTGGAATGTGCTTCATGTACCACAAACAGGCTTTTCTTATACAACGATCATTATAATCGTTTACTAGTTCTTTTTCTTTCTGAGGTATATAGCAATCTCTGTTATAAACCAATTAAATATTAAAGAAAAACAAATCAACCAATGGGAAAAGGGTATAAGATAGCCACCTACATATTTTTATTATTTTGAGTTAAGCAAGTACGAAAAGTGGTGGCTACATATTTTCGTCACACGTTTCGACAGAACAAACTTTAACTGAAAGGTACTTGCAAATGTGATTTTCTTATTGATTATTGTTCTCCGGCGTCCCACAAACATTTTAAGACAACATTTAAAATAATCGCCTGAGCCATTTTTGAAAAAGTCAATTTTTGTGTGTAATTAATGTTAAACAAGAAGTTTGCGTATCAAAACACTATCGTTAAAATTTTTTTTTTATGTTAAATTTAACTCAAAACGTTTAATAAAAAGCATTACTTTTAAAGCAACTAGTGGGTACTCATCAAAACTTGATGGTTGTTTTTATTACCTATTAAAAACAACCAATGCCCATTTTATCCTCACTGTATAGCAGTTTGTTTATTTTTTCAAACTTAACTTTTTCTGTTGCAATAATATACAGACAGAACAGCAAGGTGGTTTGTAGCACAAAATTTCTGCGACGTGTCTTCCATTTGCAAGCACCTATCAGTTAAAGTTTGTTCCGCTGCACTGTAGTCATTGATTCTATACAAATTTCTTGCGATTTTTGGCTATAATTTAAATCACGTCAGTGATTAAAGTAAAATATTTTTGTCCCGGTTTGTATATAAAATACACTTCCATTGCAGTATCAAAATGCAAAAATCCTGTAAGAGCTATAATAAATAGGGTGTCGTTATAAATACAGAAATCTGCAGGTAGTTATTAACATCTTACAACAAGTTGGATGCTGCTGGGATCTTATTATCATCATTTTTTTATTAACAAAACAGCAAGTACTGTGGCTCTCACATGATAATTAAATTATTGTAATATTAAAGAAGAAAGAGCATACGTACTTATGATGATCATTAGCAAAAACAAAGAAATGTCTACTAGGATTTTCAATTACACTGGTAAGCCTCTTATAAACAGGCAAGCTTCTATGTTTAACTTCTTGAAGAACTGTATGTAAAATAATGACGTTCCCTATGATACTTTCATCTAAAATGTCCATCTGTAACAAAATACAAACTAAGAACAAGTTATAATAGTTTGTACAAACTTTGAGGATAAGTTTTAATATAAAAGCAGTATAAATATTTTAAATGAGCGTGAGCCAACAAAGGCTTCCTTACAAAGTTACAGCCCTCGACTGTTGCTGTTCCCTTTTCCATAGTCTGCAACCCTAAGCAATTCTGGGCCCAAATTTATGGGAACTTCCATTATTGCCTTGATGAGCAGAACTTACCTTCACAGTTTGTACAAACTCTGTATTAGAAGACAAGCACTTCTATGGTAATTATCAAGGTCCGTCGATGTTAGAGTAGCCATTGGTTACGAATAAATAAGTATGTAAAGTTTAAAAATGAAAAACGAGAATTAGATGGCGTATTATACTCAAGGGTTGCTAATAAAAAATAAAAACCGAGTTCAAGACACTTACTTGATCAAGAATGACATTTGTATCCAATATCAGGTAGTGATTGTATCCATATAGCAAACACTTATTTTCGTGCGTCAATGACAAATAACTGTTTGTTGGATAACAATTCTCACATGTACTAAATCCACAAAATATATCATCCCGTAAATAATGTTCCCTGATGTTCTGTAAAATTACAAAAATATATAAAATGTACAATACAATCAATTTGATTACTGACCTTTAAAAAGTTACCAATTTTATTCTTTTTAATAAAAGTCTTTGTGGTTAACATTTTGGTTTAATATTGTTTAATAATCTGTTTGTTTATATGCAAACTAAACCATGTGGAATTCGGTAACATATTATTAAGGTTATGTTCATTGCCATCAATGCCTAAAAACCATTGGAGTGTCTACGTATACGTATCCGGGAATCCGGAGCGGGGTACGGCCTCATTATATTTGCACCTTGCCCTTCTTTGTATGTTTGAACATTTTAGATTTAACTCCTGTTTACTCAAAAATAGGGTATTAGATATTTTTAATTCCATAGGATAATAGAGCTAGAGATGAGCTACAATTTGGTTCCTGTCCCAGTCCTCAAATTTCTCTGTGACGCTTGCTATGAATTTTTGAATATTGAAAATGTATGCATTTTTATTTGATAAACGAGAAAAGCGTAAAATTGTTGTTTAAGCTAAAATGTTCATGAGTAATAGTAGAGTTGGTTGCACGGCGGAGAACTGCGGATGCCGGTCACACGGTATTCAAAGTTAAGCACTGTCCGCTCTGGTCCCCACTCGGATGGGTGACCAATATAGGGGTATATCTGCAACCAACCGTGCTTCGGATGGGCACGTTAAGCCGTCGGTCCCGGTTGTCATACTAACATCTTTGGCAATCGTAAACCATTTAGTGGAACTTCTTCTCCTTTCGACGGGTAAGGCCAGCCTCCTGCCCGGCATACGTGCAAAGAGGGCTCACAGAACCCGCACTAGTTGCGGGTATTAAACAGGCCATTGGCCTATAATAAGAGGAAGAAGAAGAAGAAGAGTAATAGTAGAATAAAGTTTCATTTTAATTTTGCTTTTAAGTAAATCAATATTTAGGAGGCCCTGTTTCGTCCCTCTTTCCTTTTTTCCTTTTCTCTCCCTCTCTTTATCCTTCCTCTTTTTCTTTCTTCCTCCCTCTCTTCCTCCTTCTATCCCTCCCCATTTCTTTTCTCTTTCCTTTACTTCTTTTCTTTCGTTCTTACTTCCGCCTCTTAACAACGCCTAGTTACGCCCTAGTTACTTCATAGTTAATGTTAATAAACAACGATAAACAAAGTTCGCTATTAGTTTAATTTTGTGTTCTTAAACTTTTGAATTTTTCTCTGATAAATGATAATTAACTCAAACTTCCCGCAGATTGACTTAAATCGTGCAAATTTGCAAGTAAAAACTCTCCAGAGCTACGCTCTGTCGAGTTTTTTTTGTTTGCCAATAATAACCGATAAATTCAAAGCTTATGTGGTATTATTATTGATAATTTTCTTAGCAATTTCTTTATTATTTAAATTGTTTCTTACATTTAGGTGAACATTCAAAATTGCAACAGAAGTTAAGCAGTGTTTTTTCATAGTTTTTGAAACATCATAGTTCGGAAAATAACCTTTTCGTAGATGCAGAAAAAAAAAGAAAACTTCCAAAAATAGAAATTTAACACTATAAAACCCCTAAATTTTTAGACAACACCGAGATACTTTTGGAGAATTTTATTGTAAGAGGTACCTCCCCCCCCCCCCCGTTGTTTCCTCCTCGTCTGGTTCTGTCGTATATGCGTGCGTTTTCTTTGAAGCCAAGAAGTAAACACATGAATTTTTATTTTTATCTTTTTCGAATTAAGGCAGTACGCCATTTTGCATCTGTCTTTCAAGTTCCACTATAATGCTACACGTTCTCGCAGTTGCAACTGCGCATGTCGAAATACCCAGTTCTCGAGAGCAAGATTCACAGTAGAATCTGTGCAAAAAAAGAAATAGTATTAAAATATCGCGTCGTAGTACGGACGTATGTTTTGGATTCTTACCAGCATCAAGCATTGAATAGCCAAAGTTCTATCCATGTTAATATCAATATGTATAATACCTCTATGCGTGTATGCAAATCCTACAAATTAGAAATGGCTTTAATTAAATTCACGTTGATTGTAACTGTGACACCAACTGTAAGAACTAAGAACGTTTCAAATCGCTGTCAACTTAAAAATTTTGATATTAACTTTTTTCCATTCTGTATGCAAGTGGCATTCACGTGGCGTTAAGAATAATAAAGTTCTAAGTCAATTACGAATAATAATACCAAAAGTAAGTTTACGTAATATGTGTATGTTAGTATGTAACTATATTTCAGTAGGATAGGTATATTATAGTAATTGGTTTTGGTTTCCTTGTGAATACAAAATGTGTATGATTAAAAATAATCAGCCAATTTATAATTTTCCGTTTTGCAGAGATACCTCCAGAAATGTGGAATAATAAACAACTATTACCCATTCGCCTATCAGAAATGAATTGTAAGTGATGTAATTTTATGCTATGCAGGCTCTGAAAAGAGCCAATACTTTCTTAAAAGGAGTGTCTTTTACTAGAGCCATTACCTACTAAGCAACAATAGGATGACCTATTTAACACGAGCAAAATGTATCTTTCTTGCAAAGTTAGTCTCCGCAAAAGAGACTAGTCTGGACTCTTTCCGGAGGCTGTAATTTCGTAATTAAGCTTCCCTGGTTTATTGCTTAAATGAATTTTTTACTGCTTTGGTATGTAGGACTTACTTTAAAAAATTGTACAAAATATTTGTGCAAATTGAGAAAGCTTCTCGGCATGAAGCGTCTTGCGAAATTTTCAACCAAAACAAATGCTTGTTACTATATGCAAAAAGTTTTTAAAATATAATACCCCATTTTATACAGGGTGAGTTATTAGTGCGATATTGTTTTGTAATGTCTTTATTATAGAAGTTAGAAAAAAAGAGCAAAATTATTTATTGGGTTACTGTGCATTAGTGTTTTGAGTGGGTTATTTACCAGGAAAATAGACAGCCGGATAATTTACCAGTTAATTTACCCGGTTATGTATATAATCATTATTAAATACCTCTATAGATATGCAACCAATGTAATTCGTTTACGGTTAAGTTGAAGACAACAACACTAAGGGATGCTGTGCACCATGCGTCTAGTTTATACTCAGTTTCATGTCGCATACCTGCTACTGTTGGAAAACGTACGTCGTTGAGCATTCTTTGAGTACTTTAATCCTACGTAACTTAACTACTTATTTACTTACGAACTTAAAGGCTGTAACCCAAACAAGATAAAACTTTATGCATTTTCATTGGGGCGTACAGATAAATTTGCAACTCATGTTTTAGTTATTTGCAATTCGCGGACTTTGTGAAAAATGGAAACTACCAGTAGAATTTTTTGCGGTATATGGTTCAGTAACCGGTAAAAATCTTAAAAAATTAATACTGCAGTGTGTCGAAAAACTGAAAGAAAAAAAAAATGTTTTCTATGTTTTCTTCCCTAACTGCAGAAATTGGCCGACCTTCGCGTAATTCACTACTGAGGGAAACTCGATATCAAGTTTAAATCAAGAGATTTGTTAAATCGTCATTTAAATCAAAACATTAAAACCAGTAAGCCAAGTGAGTTACATTTTCCAGTCACGTCACAACCCTAAATAAAAAGGATTATGTTCAAACAGGGATTGGCAAAAGTCCCAATAAAAAAAAAATCAGAAAAATATCAATTTTTGCACAGAGCATAAATGTATGAATACATTTTTGTGAGCTAATCAAAAAATCATGTTTGAACTTTCCCATACTTCTACTAAAGTCAGGAAAGTTATCATTTCGTGCAAATTTTCGAATTTCAGATTTTAACGGAAATACGAAAATATGGGGTCCAAGAAACCCAAAACGATGGTTTTAAAAAAATGTCTGTCTGTGGGTGAGTGCGTGGAAAAGCAAGGTTCAATTAAACAGTCACCCACAATGCCAGCTCACACATTAACACAACATTTTTGTTGATGGCAGCATTTCTGAAATGCATCAGGACTTTCATCTGACTAGATGTGGGTGTTGTGGACATTGAGAACTTCATCTCGTGCAAATCCTTTTGTCGTGAGACAACAGACAATTAAAGAATTTGGCTGATCCTCTATTTTCCTTAAAATCCATCTACAAAAAGCTTCACATTGTAGAGGATCTCCTGGCTGTAGTGCCTACACAAGTTGTACGTGATGAGGATGCAAACCTTATTCGTTTAAAGTAAACCAAATTGTAAATGCTGATACTCTAATGCGAATAGCAATTCTTTGGATACTAACAGTGGGTTCCGCTTCTAAAATTAGCAGTTTGGCATTCCAAAATTTCACGGGATCGTGCCTTTCCTCGAAGATGCACTTGGGGTTTAAACGAACCATTATCAGGTAAATGTTGAACCGCTTTTGTAAAAGTTCTCGCATTGTGTATTTGACGATTCTTCCACGTAAATTACCCTAGCTCTGGTAGCATTTCTGCCCAGTTCACCAGGACTTCATTATTGAAAAAAATCGCCATTTTATTATGAAGTAACGAATTTATTGCATGCGGCCAAACTTATAGTAAAACTTTTTTGATTTTTAACTTCGTTTCGGGGTCTTTAAAAAAAATGATAACTTGAAAAGTGGTTCAGTTTGCTGAGTTCTAATACAGGTTAAAATATCTGCATGTATTTCAATAACACCCTGTATAAAAAAGTAATTAATTCGCCCTTTTTTAATGTTACATTTGAAAATATTGATCCACAAATTTGCAATTGTTACAGTTCAAGAGAAGCCTTTTAAAAGAAAATTGATGCCACAAAAAATTACATTTGCAGATATTTGTGAAGGTATAAAAAATGTATAAGTGTACGATTACTTATAAATAATATGTTGCATGTTTTACCTAGGAAGTTCATCTGTACGCCAAAACAAGAAAGTAGAAGAAAACTCCAATTCCACCTTGGCATCTAAAACTGCAAACATAGTTATTAAACCTTTTCGCATGACCTATAATCCAGCAGAATGGGAAGGTAAAAAAATTAGATGTATTTTAAAGAACCTAAGGTTATACATTTTAATTTTTAGACAGTCCACAAACACTACTTAAATTTAAGAGGAAAATTACCAAAGTAAGAGGTACTGCAGGAATAACTTCTATAAGTAAAGCAAAAGTGCGTTTAAGTCAAGCAAATGGTAATGGCAAGTATAATCATATTGTTGTTACTGTATTTTGAAGATTAAATAATATTATTGCATGTAGGTTTGCCTGCACCAACTTTTGTAAAACCAAAGAAACAAAAAAGTAAGCCAATCAAGACGGTTAGAAAAGAACTATTCAGTGGCAGTCGACAGAAAGCTAGTAGAATTCCTTTGCAGCAAATTCAGGTAGGAGAAATGGTACGCTTTATTACTTGGTTGTTAAAATGTTGCACCTTATTTCTTGTAAAGCAAATATTTCCATCTTATAATATTGGTAAGATCTTGCTTATGTTTCTGCATCGTTCCGACTCAGTGCATACCTACTTCAGACATTGCATGTTCCAAAGTTTAGATCAGTCAAACACGTCGAATGTGGATTGTTATGTAAGGCTTTTTGTTGCATTGGCAACGGGAAACGCTTGCATTTGCTGTTGTATATGTGTTCAGTTATGTTTGTTGTGACTACGAAAAACGGTTTTGTAAAAATTGTTAAATGCTACCATACAGTGAAAGATTATTTAATTTTTTGTTGTTCATCTTTTATGTTACAATGGTTTTCATATAGATTTGTACGTTTTGTCTCATAAAATGTATGCTTTATTTAATGAACCATTGGTTTTCATCAATATGTGGTTTCAAATGGCGAAAAGTAAGTAAACACTAGAAGACGTAAATAACTGGAAAAGCACTCATTTTAAGACATAAGTACCGTATATAACCCTTTTATATCCAGAATTAATTGTAGAATCTAAAAATGCAATAATATGCAGGGTGTAGCATTTAAAATAACAAATTAAAGTGCTGTACAGGCATAACTAAACACCTAGTATATTTGATAATAATTTTAGGTTATGCAACAGGTAATTATCAATTTTATTAAAAGAAAACTTAATATTTTTAATAGTTCAGGAAATAACAGTAGGGTGACATTTAAATGCCTCACTCTGTATAATTGTTTAACACTTTAGATGTAATTATATTCTATTCTAAGCTTACTGCATGAGTATGCTTATTAGTGTACCAAATACATACATTTCACATGAAAACTACACCCCACTCAAAAATCAATTGTTAAAAATGTTCCCAATAAGCTATTATTGTTTATAAAAATAAGATAAGTTAAAAGTAAGTAATAATTATTAGTTCCATTATTGTTTATTTCTTTTTCGTTTTATGCACAGCTACAGTGATATTAGAAGTGAAATATGTTTTTAATCAATATCTTTGAATTTAAATTTAAGTATATCAAACCGTACATTGTTGAAAAGGAAAAGACAACGAAACAAAACACAATTGTGAAAATATTTTTTCTTAATACAGCTTTAATAGACCTACAACTTTTTCCTTTGTGGTTTTTTTTGTAATTTCATTATGAAATTAATTAATGAAATTCTACTTTTTCAGTTTCTCGCTCATATCTATTAAACCGTGAGTATTTTCAACATAACATTGCTTCCCTAATTAGGCAACTTTCAATCTTTTTAACCGACTTCAAAAAAAGGAGGAGGTTCTCAATTCGTCTGTATATATTTTTTTTTTTTATTATTATTTTTTTTTTTATATATGTTCGGGCATAACTTTTTTGTTTATAAACCGATTTTAATAATTTTTTTGTGATGGGTTCAGTATAGTTCCAAGGTGGTCCCATTATAATTTCATTGGTATTGGAGCTTGAACTTCGAAGATACTCCTCAAAATCTATTTTTTTAACCGACTTTTTAGTGTTTCCGTATTTCATCTTCCGTTTCAACTAGCCGTCATTTCCTCATTCGAGAAGCATCCTTACTAGGTTATTCTGTATTTCAGGTCTTACAGCACTTAGGCCACGTTGTCGGGCCCATTGTGCGTACTACCTTACATACCAAGTCCTTAAAAACTACTTAAACTATTCTATGTTAAGAGGTTTCCAGGAGCTGACAACTGCCCCAGTCCGGATTCGAACACCCGGCCAAATAGAGCCACAGACTCCCGAAAGCCTCTGTGACCTTGGCTGCAAGCGCTTGCTACACTCGCCTACCAAGACCCCTTCATCCTTACTAGGTCTACCCATCACTTAAAATTGTAAAATAATTAACTTTTAAAAAAAAAGAAAACCGACTTAAAAAAAACAAAAGTGACATAAGTTAACTAAAAAGCAAAAAATAAATGTTTTTTATACAACAGTTTAATACTTATTTGTTGTTCCGTTTAATGTAATTAAGAAATTGCTGTTTATTATATAATTATTAATTGTTTTATAATTTAGAAGTCGGTGTCAAGTAAAACAAAAATTCGAATCTAATTTGTTATTGCAGCAAGGTATATAATTATTATGTTTTACTTGGCACCGACTTCAAAATTATAAAACAATTAATAATTATTTAATAAACAACAATTTCTTAATTACAGTAAACGGAACAACAAATAAGTATTAAATTGTTGTATAAAAAACATTTATTTTTTGCTTTTTAGTTAACTTATGTCACTTTTGTGTTTTTATTTGAAGTCGGTTTTCTTTTTTTTTTTTAAAAGTTAATTATTTTCCAGATCAAGAAGCTAGGTTGTGGGAAAGTTGACCCACCTTATTGATAACACCCTCATTGGATTCCAATTATCTCTTGGGATGCCACAACGACCTTGAAAATTTCAAAATTTACCAAAAATATTATTCAGATTTCAAAATTTTATTTAGCTTGAGTTTAAAATAGTTTGTATTATCAGTATCTTAAGGTGCCATAAAAAATAGAATTTCACTTATTCTACATGCTAATTGCCACAATTGTATTTATTTCAAAAATGCTATTTTATTTTTTATTTGAATTAAAATATATGTTGTTCTTCAAAATGGCGGACGAGATCCTAATGTATAAAAATATACACATGCTTAAGTGTGATATTTGTTCGGTGTTTGGAGCTGGAACTCCCTTCAACCACAATGTCCTTTCAACATAGGGGGATGTTATGAAGCAATATTTATACATTCCGCAAAAGATTAAACTAGACGGCCAATCTAAGGAGCCCAAAGTTACCGAAGCTTGTGAGATTGTTATAATGAGTCTTGAAGAAATTTAGAAAGGAGCATCACTGCCAACTATAACAAATGTACGAATTGTCAAAAGAATTGGTGAATATCATAACGAATATCGCAAACTTCTCAAACCATACAATGATATGGTGTCGCTAGTTACATGATTCACTTGAAAGCATTTCAAGAAACTGCTACACACTTATTTGATATAGCCGCTTGTAGATAGGTACAAGTCTTTAGAGAATTGTTCTGGTGAATAGTCAAGGAAAATGCCCATTAAAGAGGAAGAATTTTTAATCAATCACTGGCCAAACAGAAGAATAATGATTGGGAGCTTTGATAACACAACTGCAAAGCAGCTTCAGGAAAGAGAGACACGGAAAGAGGTGGAATTATTCAAAGATTTTAAAGTTGCTAAATAGCCAAAATTAGAGAGTAGTACGAAATGAGAAACAGTTTTTTGCTGACAACAAACTTTAGAAGGGCAGTGTTCAAAACTCTGTGTGTCAAAAACTAGAGATGATTCAGAAGCTTGCAAGTTGATTCTAAATCAGTGTTAGGTGTACCCTCTACTTCAATATTTCCTACACCCTTGGGAGTCTTTTTGCAGTGCCTAAGTGCGTAAGAGAATTGCAACATTGGTGTGTGAAAGTTTCTTGAAATGCTCTCGTCTGACTCAAATAACTAGCAACACCATATCTTTGTTTGTACAGTGTGAGAAGCTTGCGATATTAGTTATGATATTTGCGAAATCTTTCAACAATTCTTGCGTTTGTAATAGTTGCCAATGATTTTCTTCAAAACGGCTAACAATTTTAGAAATTTCGGTAACTGGAGCTCCTTGGCCATCTCTTGTCCAGTGTACAAATATTGCTTCATAACATCCCCCATATTGGAAGAACATTTTGGTTGAAGGAACTTCAAAATCAGACAAACATCACACTTAGTATGTGTCGTTCTTGAAAATTAGGTGATACCAACAATAACTTACGCTTCTTTGATATGGTGGCACAAAACCAGAAACAAAGCTGTTGTGAGCAAACTCAGCAAGTTCTTGAATATTAGGAATTTCGTCCGCCGTTTTGAAGAACAATATATATTTAATGTCATTTTAATTCAAATGTTCACTACTCCGAAACAAGATAAAGGTTTTAGAAATATCGAAATAAAAAATAAAATAGCATTTTTAAAAGAAATACAATTCTGTCAATTATCAAGTAGTGAAGTAAAATTTGACCTTTTATGTCACCTTAAGATTTGAATATAGAAAGTAAGTTGTTTTTTTTCTGATCGTACTGATATTAAAACTATTTTAGACTCGAGCTAAATAAAATTTTGAAATCTGACAAATTTAGAATTTTTGCTATGCAGGCATGTTTTTGGCATATTTTGAAAATTTCAAGGTCGTTATGGCACTTCAAGAGATCATTGGAATTCAATAAGATTTTTGAGGGTGTTACCAATAAGGTGGGTCAACTTTCCCACACTCCACCCTAACGTATACAGGGTGATTTTGGGAACTGGGCCACTAAATCAACTTTTTTATTTTTAAAGATAAAAAGTTAGTTAAATTAGGAAAAAAATGTAACTTGTTCGTCTGGTTACGATGGTGAAAACGAAGAAACAATTGCCCTTCGCGTTTTCGAGTTATTTGTTAATATGACTTTTTTTAAAACAGAACACGCTGTATTTTTTAATCTTTTTGAATTGCACATTTTATTCTCTTTAAAAAAGCATAGGGTCAAACTATGATTAAATTAACAAATAACGCCATATTTTAACGTTTAATGGTTTAATAACATAATCGTAACAGTAGTGAAACAAAAGCTACTTGTTTTATGACATAGGTTAAGATATTATTAAATTAATATGTATAAGAGTAATTATTATAGTAATTGCCAAAAAAACAGTATGTAGACAGCCATATTTTAACTTTTAATTAATGCTTTAATAACATCATCGCAACAGCCGTGACACCAAAGGTAGAGTTCGCTTGTTTTATTGTTTCTATTTTTACATTTAAAAGGTATGCTAATTTTATTAAACATTTAAGATAAATAATTTTACTGAAAACACAATGCCGTTGTAGATCTTAATTTTTCATTCGTTGTAATTCTACCATCGAGACGGTGCACCCCCACACAACGCTGGTATAGTAGGCACCTACTTAAACTTTTGGTTGGGAACCCAAAGGTTTGGAACATATGGGCATGTACGTTGGCCCCCACGCTCACCTGACATGAATTGCTAGATTTTTGTCTTTGGGGATATTAACAGGATAATATTTATTGAAATAGATACAACAGTGTAGAGATTTAGGCGAATCCAATACAAATGCATTAATAAACATTGAGCATGGAATGCTACGTCGAGTTTTGAATACTGTAGTTCAAGAGTTTACTGCTGTCTAGATCATAAAAATGTCTAATTTGAACAGTTACTATAATATTTACTCTTTTACCTATTAATTTAATGATATTTTGACCTATATCATAAAACAAGTAGCTTTTTTTAAGGACTGTTACGATTATGTTAGTAAACTATTAAAACTTAAAATATGGCGTTGTTTGTTAATTTAATCATAGTTTGACCTTATACTTTTTTAAAGAGAATAAAATGATGTGAAATTCAAAAATACAGGACGTTTCGTTTAAAAAAAAAGTCATTTTAACAAATAACTTGAAAACGTGATGCTCAATTGTTGTTTCGTTTTAACCATCGTAACACGAAGAAAAATTTAACCAACTTTGTATCTTCAAAAATAAAAAAGTTGGCAATAGTGGCCCGGTTCCCAAAATCACCCTGTATAGGGATCTTTAAGATTTTATTGGTTTATAGTACTGGGTTAGCCTTGTGACTGACCTCCAACCTCGGGGGCCTGATCTTTAAACCTCCAGATCCAGACCTGCTTCATTTAACCCTGTATTCATTTTTCTTTTAAATATTGATTCCTTTTTCTCTTGATTTTAGAATTCATCTCCGCAATTTTTCAAACTCGACAATACACAACCTCTTATCGATGTCACTGATGTCGAAGCAGAATTATTTCGAAACTCCAATGGATGTAAGCAACAGTTGGAAAATATTGCACCTTTTAAACCAAGATTTAAGTATGCTGAAGTTTTACCAGTCAGAGCACAAAAAATAGAAGTTGCAGATACTGCAGCTGAATCTGTCAAAAAAGAATGCAAATCTTTTACAACTGTAAATCAGTGCTTAAACACTTCTGGATCGCTAAACGTATCTAGGTCAGGTGCATCAGACCATCGCACAGTGATTCAAAATGATCTTTGTGGCATCTCAAGTTTATCTCCAGCAGAGAATGAATTTATAGAAAATGAAAAAAGATGCGAAGGTACAAATTATAAAAGTAATAGTAATTTAGAATTGTTATTTTGTGCTACAAAGCACAACACCACTAGTGATAAAGGAAACATAAACAAGGAAATCGGTGCAGTTTTTCACAGCAGCCTAGGAGGCCTTAAAAATCTTCAACATAAATTTGCACATCTTCAAAACAAATTTAAAACTTTTTTTGATGATTTTCAAGAAGAAGTGAATTCATTCCATAGAGAAATTCAGAACTATCAGGAATGTTATGCGCAAGACATGAACAACATAATAAAAGTTTTAGAAAACGGAAAAGAGAATGTGGCAAAGGATAAAGAATGGCACATTTCTACAGAAGCAACTGAAAATGTAAAGTTATCAGAAAACATGTCAACTGTGAAAAAGAATGTTACTTTTAAATTAAAATCAGAGGAAAAAATGGCACACAACATTCCATTAAAGGACGATGGTTTGAAAAAATCTGTAAATTTATATAATTCTATAAGAGAAGGTAGTAAATATTTTTTAAACACACCAAAACTAGACAGAACTTGTTTACAGACCCCCAAAAGTCGTAAAAAAGATAAGCGAGATTCTGTATCTAGAAGAGTACAAAGACAGTGTTTATTGTTGCTGGATACTCCAAATGCTAAAAATAGAATTTTATCATGAGTTTAACAATGAAAGTGAATTTTAAAATGTACTAAAGTAATTGTAGTAAGTAATGTATTTATAAACTGTTAGTGTAATTAAATAATTTCTTTAATTAAATATTTTAAATTATCAACATCAACCCATTTATATGAAGCAAACAAAGAAAAGTTTAACTGTGGTGACCACTGAACTATACTTATAGTGGAACGCGCGCTCGGCCCGCCAGCCCGATCCAAGAGAGAGGGCCGCAAGGATCATCTCTGTCCTACTCTCGAGAGTATGCGCATGCGTAGAGCAGTCGATTGTTTGAAAAGGAACTCGCGGAGCGGTACGAAAAGGACAGGAATGATCCTTGCGTGTTATCTCTCTCGGCTCGCTTCTTTTCTATGGCAGAGACCGCCAGTGCGCGTTCCAGTATAAGTATAGTTCAGTGGTGGTGACGTATGGTCGGTCACCTGCAAGCATTGTTGGAGAATTAACTTAAAAAAGCTGAAGTGTGGAGTTTGAGTGTACTTTCCCATACTAAAACGTATCGTATTTGCCGGCGCGATTATCGGCGGATTACAAATTCCGCTTCGGATGTCTTACAAAAATGGCTATAATTAACAAATAATTTTTATAATAACATTATTGAAATTTTGATTTTATTTCAAGTTTTTGAAAAATGTGTCTGTGGGTAGGTGGGTATGCATGTAATGCATCATAACTCCCGAATGGATGGTGAGATTTTGATGAGCTTGAGCTTTGCAATCTGGGGCTACATCAAAAATTTACTGACAAAATTAGTTTTTCAAAAAAGTCCCGAAGCAGAAGTTGGACATGTTTTTGTGGTAGCATTTTTTCCGAAAGCCAATTTTCTTAAATTAAAACAGGAATCTTAGAGAAGACTTTAGGGCAAATCCAACGCCTTTTTTCCGAACTTTCTAGCTTCAAAATGGCGGTTGCTAAAATTATTTTTACTCTAGCGCCTTATTACTCAAAAACTAGTTGACAGATTGCGTTCAATTTTCTATCATAATCATAAAGCCGATGTCCCACTGTAAAAATTTGTATAAAAACTTTTATAAAAGTTTTTATCAAAACCATTTTGACAGTGTGACAGCACGGAGTTTTATAAAAATGACGTCACCTCAAAATATTTTTATGATGTCTGTATTTTGATGACGTCACGTAAAATGTTTTTATAAAAACTTCTGGAATAGAACGGTTTCTATAATTTTTACGAAAACAGCTATTTGATTGGCTGTTGATGCCCCATCCAACTAACTGGGAATTTGAATTGACGCGCGAAACCAACTAGTAAATGCTAGAAAACTTAACCTCATATTTCTTGTTGTGTTTATCACGTGGATTGTGCAGTAAAAAGTTTTAGTGATTTTAACTATAACTAGTGTTACCCCAGCGCAGAATGCACTGACAGACTGAGCGTTGTCTGAGCCGGCTAAATGCTAAGTCACGTGATGCATTAGTTCCATGAGGGGACGCGGAGACGCGACTTTCATATATAAATTAAAATAATTATTATTGAAAAATCGACGTAGAATAAAAATATAAAAATGTTTCATGTTCCATCTGTGGATAGAGACCTTTCATTTAAAAAAAAATGCTCCAAATTGGTGAAGCGGTAGCCGCTTGAGGAACCGGAGAAAAATACCCTTTGAGCTTTTATATATGTATGGATTAATAATTAACAATGGCAGGCTCGTGGACTAATGATCAAACTGCAGCACTAATCGAACTGTACCAAGGCGAACCTACTTTGTACAGTGTTAGTAGTCCAGAATACCATAATAAATTTAGTAGGCAGACTGCCTTGGAAAAAATTGTGGAAGGTTTGCAGGACGTACGACCAAACAGTAAAGGTAAAATCGCGTATACATACTATTTTAATGTCTGTTGTGCATGTTGGTCTAATCTTGTGTAATAATTTTGTTTGCAGTTACAGAAACTAAAGCAAAAATAAATGGGCTCAGAGCTCGCTTTAATGCCGAGTTGGCTAAGCTCCGATACAAACCAACTGGATCAGGAGCGGAAATATCCAAAATTACATTTATTTTTTTTGAGAAGATGTTGTTTCTCCACGACCACCTTGTTTCTCGTAAGAGTTACAACAACTTAGCTCAAGGTGGCGAACCGAGCAGTCAAAGCCAATCATGGGTTGACAGTTTAGAAGTAGAAGAAGAAAGTTTCAATGTAAGTTATTTTAATAGTATATTGAATACAATGTAGAAAATTACCTACTCTTAAAATTATTAATCGTCTTGAAATAAAAACTTATAAATTGTGCTTTTCTACGGCTTGTTGTTGCCAAGGTACTTGACCAGTTGTGTTGAAATAACATTGAAATTCTTGACGTACTTTTGCTGGCCAATTTGCCGTCTTATTTCCTCCTTGTTGGCATAAAGAGTTCATAGTACACTCAACATCTTCTTCTGTTGGAAAAGGTGCATTTTTATTTTCTGTAGTTAAAAAATTGTGCAAAATACAACACGCTTTAGTAATTAATTCCCCTTATAATTTCTATAAAAAGATCCATCAGATTTTGGGGGTCTAAAAACTATGTGTTTTCCATCCAATGCACCAAGACAGTTAGGAAAATTCCAGAATCGGAAGAAATCTGCAGCGATAGCATCCCATTCTATTTCTGTTGATGGAACCTGTAATTAAAATAAGAATCATTGATTTGTTAATATTATTTATGTTTTTTGCAGGAAGATGAGGACCAGGAAGAGTCTCATGTCACAATTGCTGACATTTTAAGCCCTTCGGGATTATCGGTGACACCTAATAATTCAACAGCCCCAGGGTCACCAGCGGTTTCCGAAGGAAGGCCAAAAAAAAAGCGAAAAACGGAAACCAGCCAATCCAATGAGGATTTTTTGTTGAAAGCCGGCTCGGCATTAGAACTTCTTTCACAAAATACTCAGCCGCAAAAAGATGAGTGGGAGGTGTTTGGAAGTTTTGTTGCCTCGTCAATAAAAAATTTAAATAATAAGAAAAATAGAATTAGATGCAAACACGAAATTTTAAAATTAATAATGGACTATGAAGAGGCTGAATGAAATTAGTTAGTTAATTAGGTAGCATAGTTTAAAATAGTTTTATAAATTTATGTTAATGTAATTAAGTACCATAGTTTAAAATAGTTTTATTACAATTTTATATTATTAATGTTAGCAATTTAGTTTTACAATTTTTAATTAAATGATTTAGAGCCAAAAGTTTGTTAACTTACTATTTACCTTTAAGTATTCATTTTCCATGGAATCAACAATTGCAGTTAATACTTCCGGTATTATTTTGCTAAGAGTGTTGTGTGCTATTCTTGTAGAAAAACTCAAACTCTTAAGTGTTTCACCAGTTGCCAAAAATCTCAATGTTACAGATAGCCTAAAACGGTAGATAAAACAATTCATATAGTATTTACAGTAGAAAAATCTTATCCGATAAAAGAAAATTATCACCTTTTTTCTGCACCAATACATTGCCGCAGGTGTGTATCTTTACGTTCAATTTTGCTTTGTATTGCATTTAAAATTTTTGTAAAGCATTCTTCGTCCATGCGAAGAAAGTTGCGATAGTTTTCTTGGTCTCCATTTTTCAGTTCACTTTCTAACATTGCAAGTACACCTCGACCATTTCCTTGGTTTCTTCTAGTTAACCAAGGTCTCACCCACCATCTACGTTTATTTTTTTTTGCTTTACTTTGTTTCTGGATAACTGCATACCCAATCAAACCTACAGTAAGCCCTAACAGTAATTTTTGATTTGTACTTAAATTTTCCATTGCATTTAGGGAGCATGTAAAAAATAATTATTCCAAGGTAAAATCTCCCACCGCCTTAACCTCACTTTTGAAATCTTTTAACCTCACTTTTCTGTTGTTTTCTGTGTAGTGTCAAACAACTGATCATGATTTTTATAAAAACTGGTCAAAATGTTTTGACAGTGGGACATAGGATAAAAATATTTTTACGGCACGTGACGTCATCAAGTTTTTGTAAAAATTTTTATAAAAACTTTTGATGAAAGTTTTACAGTGGGACATTGGCTTAAGAGACGGAAGTTAAGAAGTTAAGGTACGCCAAAATAAAAATTGTACGGAATTTTATGAGCTTAAAAAATTAAAATACCTAGCAAGTATGTTAAAAAAAGATGGCTGGGACACCTAGATAGGCTGCCAGATGGATGAGTGCCAAAACAGATAATGAAAGGAAAAGGGGTAACAATTTGGCGGATCAAGGCCATAGACAGGAAAGGGTGGAAGGAAATTGTCGAGCTATGGGCGTGAAGGCCTGCGAATGCTTTTATATATGTTAATAATTAACTTTAAAAAAAAAAGAAAACCGACTTCAAATAACACAAAAGTGACATAAGTTAACTAAAAAGCAAAAAATAAATGTTTTTTATACAACAGTTTAATACTTATTTGTTGTTCCGTTTAATGTAATTAAGAAATTGTTGTTTATTATATAATTATTAATTGTTTTATAATTTTTAAGTCGGTGCCAAGTAAAACATAAAAATTCGAATCTAATTTGTTATTTATTGCAGCAAGGTATATAATTTTTATGTTTTACTTGGCACCGACTTAAAAATTATAAAACAATTAATAATTATATAATAAACAACAATTTCTTAATTACATTAAACGGAACAACAAATAAGTATTAAACTGTTGTATAAAAAACATTTATTTTTTGCTTTTTAGTTAACTTATGTCACTTTTGTGTTATTTGAAGTCGGTTTTCTTTTTTTTTAAAAGTTAATTATTTTACAATTTTAAGTGATGGGTAGACCTAGTAAGGATGCTTCTCGAATGAGGAAATGACGGCTAGTTGAAACGGAAGATGAAATACGGAAACACTAAAAAGTCGGTTAAAAAAATAGATTTTGAGGAGTATCTTCGAAGTTCAAGCTCTAATACCAATGAAATTATAATGGGACCACCTTGGAACTATACTGAACCCAACACAAAAAAATCATTAAAATCGGTTCATAAACAAAAAAGTTATGCCCGAACATACACTTAAAAAAAAAAAAAACATATATATACAGACGAATTGAGAACCTCCTCCTTTTTTTGAAGTCGGTTAAAAACAAAGATATGGGGATAGTGAAATCAATTGAAAACCAGACGGAAATAAAACATATAACAAGGAAGAAATATAAAGAAAACGCAAAGAAATAAAAAAAGTCGCAAAATATTAAAAAGAAAAATCAAGAAATATTGTGGTGGGGAAATTTTATTAATCCCTAGTTGAAACATGCTGTACATTACTTATATAAGTTCATAAATATGTAATAAATAATCACTAAAAGATTAAAGATTTAACAAGAAACATAATTGTTTAGTTTTCTGCCTTTTTATTCTTTTAAAGTAAAAATTAAAAACACCATGTGTAAAACATTGAAATTAATAGTAAAATTTTATCGTTTATGTGCTATATACAGGGTGTTTAGTAAACATACGGCAAAAATGTAAGAGGTGATTCCCTGGGTTATGTTAAAAATATTTTGTCCTTTGATGATTTTTGGAAAGCCACTTTGAAGATACAGGGCGATAAAGGTTTTTGGACAGTAACAATATTTTATTACCTAAATATTACATGTAAAGCTCCTTAATCTATAAGAACTGTTGAAAATAACTACCATCCGCTAGGATGCATGAATCCAATCTTCTCCCTATTGATTGCCAAACTCTTTCAAAAACACCAGGGTCGTTTCTTATTGAATTACACCCATCAATTATCCGATTTCTCAAATCTTCCACATTTTCTACTGGAGTAGTGTAAACTAATGATCATAGGAAAAAATTCAGGGGGTTTAAATCTGAGAATCGAGCAGGCCATAAGTGAGGTCCACCTCGACCAATCCAGCAATCTCGATTTGTTGCTGTTAGAAACTCACAAATCACAATAAGTAGTCAACAATGTGTGAAATCTACGGTTAAACATATCGCCCTGTATCTTCGCAACAAAGCGGTTTTCCGAAAATCATCAAAGGACAAAATGTTAATCACCCCTTGAATGTTTGCCGTATGTTTACTAAACACCCTGTATATCCTCTTGGAGTTACCGTGAAATTATGGGTATAAAAACAGTTACGTTTTTACAGAGACCAACACGAAAACGAAGTTGTTTTTCAAAACTGTTGTTGGTCTAGACGGTTTACGCTAGGTTATGGTCAAGAACAGTTATGTTTTTACAGAGAACAACACGAAAACAAAGTTATTCTGTAAAACAATGTTGGTCTATGCGGTTTACGCGAGGTTATGGTTAAGACTAGTTATAAAGGGTGTAAATTAGAAAACGTACAATGTGTTACATATCTGGAATCAAAAAAGATATTGAAAATTTCTATAAACCGTTTCTACAACATGGAGAAGGAATCATCATGACTCATAAGGTAACCTTTCCCAATTAATCCCTTAGGCTCTAGCTACCCCAACAAAAAATTTCAAATGGTAACACTTAACTTGTGA
Source organism: Ctenicera cuprea (assembly GCA_958336395.1). Lineage (NCBI taxonomy): Eukaryota > Metazoa > Arthropoda > Insecta > Coleoptera > Elateridae > Ctenicera > Ctenicera cuprea. Next base: position 38,457,120 of record OY284495.1, on the reverse strand, counting down.
TAGGTATTGAACAGCTCTTAAAAAATGCTATTCAATAGTAGCAAAAATTTTTTTTTACCTGATTTGTTTTGGAAAAATTAGGAAATAAAATAACCCCCAAGATCTCCCGATTTGACCCCATTAGACTTATTTTTATGGGGTCATTTAAAATCTGTTGTCTACAAAACTCAGCCTTGATCTATTGCACAACTGCAATAACGAATAGTTCAGGAGTGCCGAGCTGTTCTGCGCCAAGCCTTCCAAAATGTTTGGAGGGAATTTGAGAGTAGACTTTACTACTGTCTAGAGAATAATGGAAATACTTTTGAACATTTAATCTAATGTTATTAAATTTGAATTAAAACAATTAGTTCTAAACCTTTTGAGTTTTATTTATTAATTTTTCCAAAACGAGTTGGTAAAAAAGATGTTTACTACTGTTGATTAGCATTTTTTAAGAGCTTTTCAATGAGGTGTCACAAGGTTATCATTAAAAATTTTTTTGTTGGGGTAGCTGAAGCCTAAGGGGTTGAATGTGGAAGGTTACCTTATGAATCATGATGATTCCCTCTTCATGTTGTAGAAACGGTTTCTAGAAATTTCCAATACCTCTTTTAGTTCCAGAGATATAACACATTGTACGTTTTAAAATTGATACCCTGTATATTTTTACAGGTGAAAATTTCAATACCTTTAAATCAAGCGGTAAGGTTGTTATATATTTTCATACTGCAATATTTATTAAATCGAGCAATGATTAAAAAAGTATCCTGCATTCATTATTTTTCTATTTTATTGTGAAACTTTGTAATATGTCAAGCAGTCATTTTATCAACTTATTGTGCATTTAATAATTTTGTATGGAGCTATTATTACTTTTTTTCGTTTATTTTTTATTTTTTGTCTGGCAAAATCTATTTATTAAAATAGCGCCATTGTACGTATAACAAACCGGGTTTCCTTGGACGCGAGCGGTCTGCTTGGGGGACTTTCATGTTTATATTTTATGCTTTTTGTTGCCGTCTTGTGTTATAAGTACTACTGCATTATTATCCTTTATTGTCATTTCTATCATTTTTAATAATTTTTTGTCGACTTTTAATTTTGCCATTTCCTTAAACAGACATTTGCGATTTACTTTGTCAAACGCATGGATTTAGTCTGTGCATTCTAGAAAAATTAAAATTAGCATGGGAGTGCCACAGGACTCAATCTTGGGTTCTGTTTTATTCGCATTTAATTGTACGTAAATAATAATAAAATAAAATAGGCGACGAAATCGAGGTATCACAAGTATGTATCAGATGATACACTACTTATTTCCAATAAAAACTGTATTTATCTTATTTAACAGACCCGAAAAATCTTGTGTAGCAGCACATATTTTAGATTCTGAACATCCTATTTTAATATCGGATTTAAAACTCTTAAAATCCGTAAAAAACAGCAGAGAACTCGATGCATGGGAAAGTAGATTTATTTGCAAATTCAAAGACAACATTTTAAATCAAGATTCCGGCGTAATTCCAAATTCATCATTACTTAAGTTCAACGCACGCACGGCAAATAGAACCGAGGATCACGAAACCATAAAAACAGACGCACGCATCGACAATGCGTGAGTTCTGACTTACCAAGCAATAGGGACGTTTCTGCACCGGAACTGTGATTTCAGTTTTCGCTGTAGTTCTCCTTTTTGTATTTGTTCTACTGATGATGACTGCTTAGCAGTCGAAATGTACATTTAGAGTACAAAAGTTCTTGTGAGAACTAAAGGGTTTTGAATTTTCTCACAGTTGCTCATTTATATTTATATTTATCTATTTATCTAACAATTTGTTCCTAAATGCAAGTAAAACAACTTTTTTTACGATCCACGCCCTTGGTTATTAGTTTTTTTTTAAGTAGAATTATATGAAAGTAAAAAATTACAACTTTAAATAATGTGGTAATGGATTGGAATAATGATAATTGTAATTATAACAATTTGGCCTACAGAAAAATATCAACCTAACCTAACCTATGTTCTTTTATGTCGTGCATCATTTCCACGTTGTAAAGTCTAGTGCATTTCAAAACTGAAATGGCTAAAAGTCTTCGAAGTAAATGGAGGAGAAAGTGCAGAGCCGTTAAACGAGAACGGTATAATCAAAAAGAATTGGTACTCCTAAAGAAAACTTTGAACAATGATCCTACTAACAACAAAACAGCTGATGTTGATATGGCAGATATAAATCAAATAGCTACAGTAGTGCATAAAAATACCATAAAATCCAGGCTTCGGAGCGGTAATACAGAAAATCCTGATAAAAGCGAAATGGACATGGAAACAAATACGAAAGAGCGTATCTTCAACCCAAAAACTATGAAGGACCAGAATGGGACTTACCCGGTCTGGATGCACCCAAGAAAAATTCACAAGCGGAAAAAGACAGGCAAAGGAAAACTTAAGAAGAAGACAAAAGCATAGTTTAATAAATTTGAAATGATTTATATTTAATTTTCTTGTTACCATCTGCAAATTTACACAATAGAATATATTTTTAAACTTACACTTGACTGGTTTTTACAAAAAGTTTGTGTACACTTTTTTGTTTAATGTTCAGCTAAGTTTATTTTATTATGTTTAGGGGAAAGTATTATTTAACTTTGGCTAATAAATTACTCCATAGGCATTTACAATTTGTAAGAATGCTCACATAAATGAAATTTAATGCATAATGTTTATTATTTTATTTTAATATTTATTTATCATCGCTTATTTCTGCTGTTAAAGGTAAACACTGATGCAAGGGAATAAGCCCACGACATCCAAAAATTCTGCTAAAGCCTTGTCTTCTACAGGGCAGGGATCTTTATTTTAATGAACAATGACTTGCTGCTAAGCAAATTTTATTATAAACGTGCTTGTATTAACTATATTAATAGTTCTACTTCTACATTAATTTCTATTATAGACTAAAAATCAATAAAAGCAATCATTTTTTAAAATACTTTGCTACTAGGGTTTGCACCTTTATTAGAGAGAATTATCGAACAGTAGGATATTTATAACAGTAGTTGTGTCCATGACCGGAGGGGGGCGTCAGTAAATGTGAGTGATCCTAAAGAAAAATTAGCAACTTATGAGCAGTGAAAGCAAGCGCAGGCACAAATTAAGAAAATAAAAATATGTAACAATTTGATTTTTTGAATGGTACATTTTTATTTAATTGTTGGATTCTGTGGATGTAATTCATTGTTCATGTCTTTTCTATGTATGTTTTTTATAGGTTTTTGCAGCATCTAAAACGTTTTGATTATTTTTAATACAATCATAGAATTTTCAACACGGCATGTTAAAATGTAATATAGTGTGACGCTTTGCTTTTACAACTAAAAGTTACTTATACTACTGAAATACAAAAACAGTGAGTATGAGTATTTCTATTATAGTGTGAGAAAGATAAAATTAAAAAGGTCATTTTTGTGACGTTATTAAAGAAGTTTCACTTCAAAAAAGAGGATGGGTGACGCTGGTCCAAAGTAACTGGTTAGTCGCCGTGCCATAAGGCTGGGCCTCGTCGACGGAGTCCACTATAAAATAAGGTATATATCGCCATCCTAACATCAAGGCTTTTGAGTCAATTAATTGAAAAAGTGTGAGTTCAATTTTAGCAACTGGCATGTCTAAACATGCACTATCATGCTTGCATTGTTTTCTGTTTATTATCTCTTTAATTGCCGCTAACATTTTGAGCCAGTTCCGTCATATAATAATGAATTAGAATGAGTTAACTAAATTGTCTTCTAGTAACTAGTACGAATCAAAATTACAAACATATACAAATGGTCTATTTAAGTTCCCAGTATAGCTCATCTAAACAGAGAAATGGTTTAGTAACTAGTAGTTAAACAATTTTTAAGAAGAATAATAAATCGTACACATAGAGGTAAATCTAGAAAATTTGATCTAATTGAAGTATTATTATATTATATACACCGCTTTCTCTTCTCTCTCTCCCCCTTCCTCTCGACCTCCCTTACTCCGACCAACTATCATCTGGGTTCATCACAGGTTCCTCCACAGCTCCGAGAAAGCACCTACGCCGTTCCAGGTTTCAACAAAGCCTCAAACACCACGAGCTTCTCAAACAAAGCAGCACCCTACAATAACCACCACCAAGGAATGCAACCCCCAGGCCCGGTCACTAAGTGGAGCACAACCTTCTGAAGCTCCCGTTCAAACCGATTGTTCTTTATTATTCAAACTTATTGGTGTACTACTCTTTGTAAATATTTTTGATTTTCTTTTTGTATTAATTACCTATTTGGTTTGTACAAAGTTTCACAATTCATTGCATTTGGGTTATTTTGTCGCCTATTAAACTCTTACTACTTGTTTTTGCTTGTGTTTTGTTTATTTATGAGGTTTTGTTAATGCAGTGGTTACTAGATTTAATCTAGTAACCATTGCATTAACATGGTGCGCCTCCCCACTATGGACTTGCAGTGCGCAATTATTTAAGCGACATTTTTCATCGGCGTTGGATCGGGAGAAGAGGAACCGTGGAATGGCCCGCTCGGTCACCAGATTTGTCTCATTAAAATTTTTTTTGTGGAGCCATTTAAAAAGTCGCGTTTATTTAAATAGACCTGACAATTTAGAAGAATTGAAAAATCGTATTCGTGCTGAAATGGCTGCTATTTCTCGCCTAAGTGAAAACCGATATTTGCTGCACTGGGCAAAAATTTCTCAATTTCGCACGGCTGCTGTTCCGAAAGTATAGGTCATAGGAAAAAGATATAAAGAACCTTTATTGTAAAGAATTTTGCCAGTTTTAATTTTATATAGAACTATTTTTGCCGCACGACAAAGAAAAAACAAGTTATTGCCGAAAAAACAGTTTTTTGTATCTTCTCTGCAGCAGGAAATCTTAAAATGTCTCTAATGACACCCCGCTGGAGAAATTAGTAGCGCTGTTTTCGAGCTGGAACGTCATTCCGGTATCTTTCTTTGAGCATTTTTTTTATGAAAAGAAAAATTGCTTATTAGTTCATCCTCCTCTATGTGTTACGAAACCTATTATTTTTAGAAAAAGAAGCTCTGGAAATGACATATGTATAATTTGTTAAAGTCCCGACATTTGGGACATAGACAGAACTGTAAAAATAAAACTGAATCAAGGGGGACGTCTTTGATTGATTCTTAATTATTTAAAAATTAATGACACATAACAAAAATTGTGAAGCAATCGGATAAACGCGTTTTTTTCACAGTCCTTTTGATTTTGAGTTTTTTTAAACGCTCTATTATTAATACTTTTAACATCAAAAATATAAGTATCTATATTCATCCATAATACGGCAAAGTCCTACTATCATTGAAAAATACTGTTTCTCTATTTGGGTAAATGTACAGTTGGTCCTGACCAATCTTGTATCACCAGTCGGCACAAAAAGTGCTAATTAAATAAAGACTAGTGTTACCCCAGCGCACAATACACCGACAGACAGCGTAGAAGAACCGGCTAAATGATAAGTCACGTGATGCATTAGTTCCATAAGGGAGACGCGACGTTAGTATAGATGTCGCCTCAAGTGAAGCGCGTCTAGCAGACTTTCATATATATTATAAATTAAAATAATTATTATTGAAAAATCGACGTAGAATAAAAATATAAAAATGTTTCATGTTCCATCTGAGGATAGAGACCTTTCATTTAAAAAAATGGTCCAAATTGGTGAAGCAGTAGCCGCTGGAGGAACCGAAGAAGAAAAACCCTTTGAGCTTTTATATATGTATGGATGATGTGCAGAGCTATCAAATAAAAACTTAATCGCAGTCGCCTTTGAAACTAACATGTCACGTCAATGATTAATTTGCAAATCGTGGAGCTATATCGTAATTGAGCCGTTTATTATTTTACCGATATTGTTCATATTTAACATTTTTAAACAATTAGCAAATAAGCATTGTAAATTATTTTTATTATTAGTTATTTGTATTTTACAAAAATGTCAGTTGTAAACCGTGACCCATTAACACACATAATAGAAAAAAGTATTAGATGGTTGTTTAGTTTAGCGGCAAAGGCTTGTAATCTGGTGACCCCAGTTCAAATTCCGCTAAATCACTAAACTAAACAACCGTCTCATATTTTTTTTCATTATGTGTGTTAAATGAATCACGGTTTACCGCTGACATTTATCATGCACGTTTGTAAAGTAAGAATAATAAATATTAAACATAATTTACAATGCTCACTTGCTAATTTCTCAAAAATGTTAAATATGAACAATTACGGTAAAATAATAAGCCTCTCAACTATGATAATAGCTTTGCGATTTGCCAACTAATCATCGACAGAACGTGTTTGTTTCAAAAGCGACTGCGACTAAGTTTTTATTTGATCGCTTTATACATTATGCTTCTACATTACATTAATTCGTGTTTAGATTTCTTCGGCACGCAAGTAAAACGTTGTAGCGTGTTCTCACCGAAAGTGAATTTTAAGTTGTATGATTTAACAGAAGTCTGAAACGGTTATGTCATGTTCTAGTTAGTTGTAGAATGCGCTATAAAAACGTTAATGCGCGTGAATGAGTTACATTAAAACTTAATATATGTAATTAATATTATCTTCTATCTATCTTAGTACAATTCGGTTAACTTCATTAAATAACTCCGCCATATTAAATCCGCCATCTTGACTTCCATAATTTAGATTCTGAATTCGTAATTAGCAACCCCAAAATCTCTCGAATACCAATTTTTACGAAAATCGGATAACTTTATAAAATACTTCCGCCATATGCAAGTTGGTATTCGTATTATTACCCCCTTTTTCTACGCATTCGCCCTTGCTTTTACATTAAAACAAACATTACAGCAGAATAAACCATAAAAGAAAATTAAGTAAAATTCCACAATTCAGCACACCAATCGAGATATTTTGTTGTTATTTGAAGTAACCACGCAAGCATAGTTTATACTACAGGTTTATAATTGGGAGATTAATTATTATTATTATTATTATAGATACCATAAAATATTCCTGTTTCAGCCAAGTCGCTCATCAGTAATAGCGAAATAAGACTCTAAAATTAATTTTTAGATCCCTTAATATTAAGAGGGGCTAATTATACGCCTCGCCCCAACTTTTAAACTATTATTTTGTCTTTTCTGTAGTGTTTTTTAGTTCCAAAGCAATCTTGCCTAAACTAATAAAAAAAACGGTTTAGCAGAGGCTTTGTTGCGACATTAAAATAAGGGAAAGATCCGGCGAAAAGCTCTGCCCATTTTTGAATAATTTCCTTCAGGGATATTTCGCTATGAACTAAACGTAATTCGGAGAAAAGCAGTAAAAAGAAGGTTGCCCACAATAAATAACGTGCAGCTGCAGCAGGAGAAGCTGCTTGCGGGTTAAATAATTGGCGTTGACAAGTTTTATTGCTTTTTAAACATCTACATAACAGGCAGAATTTAAACGATAACAGTTTTTATAGATAAAAACAAGTAATAAAAGGTTGTTTATCGCCCTATCGGATATTGGCCGCTCTTTGTCCATTAACTAGTGATAACAGGCGACTTTATTTACGACATTTTTTTAAAGTAAATATAGGTACAGATTTTCGAAGTGAAACTTCTTCAAAATGTTTGTAAAATTGTAGCATTAAATAATGTGTGAATTAACATTTATTACATAAAAATTTTAGCACGGAATCTGAGAGAAGAACTTAAGGCAAAACGAAAACATTTTTACCGAACTCTCTAGCTTCAAAACGGCGGCGCTGCAGCTTTTTGAAAACCTCGACTTTAACGCCCATTTACGCAAAAAGTAGTTGTCTGATCGGGATCAGCTACTACTTGTTTTAGAGCCCTTCTTAGATAGTATACGATGAAATAAAATTAATTTCGAAAATCTGAAAAAATGGCACTGCTTCAAATTTTCAAAAAAAAACTCAAAAACTGTCCACACGTTGTTTTTTAAACTTTCTGAGCCGACATAGCTTGCATTAAACTACAAATTTATTTTTATTTATATTCCAAATTTTACTCTGATGCCTTCCAGGATTTTTTTTGAAAAATTTGAAATTGATTAATTTATTATTCAAAAACGCAAACACTGATCGTTATAAACTTTTTTCTATTTCGGTTTTTTAAGGTTATTCTTAAAGCACTGTTTTAGCTACAAAACAGTGTTTTAAGAGAGTCTTTTAAAGCATTGTTTTTAGTAAAAGTTCATCAACAAAGATTGGTATTCATGATTTATTCATGATCAAATTTGGTAAATTTAGTATGTATGCCAACATATACATACTAAATTTACCAAATTTGATGGCAGCAATTTGAAACTTGCTGCCAACATATAATATATATACTAAATTTGCCAAATTTGATCGCAGCAATTTTTTATAACGTTTTTTCATTAATTCTCCTCAATAGAAAAAGTAGTATAAAAAACTCGTTTCATAAGGCATTGTCTTGACGCACTCGTTCATTGAAAAACTCGGTCGCTACGCTCCCTCGTTTTTTAATCTTGGACTCGTACGTTAAGACAATGCCTTATGCAACTTGTGTTTTAATATACTATTATCAGTTCGATAGACTATTTAAAGAACTTCATTAGAATTTGCTAAAATTTTCGATTATTTTAAAAATCAAGGAAAAAAACGATACTTTTTAATATCAACAACGCGTTTTCTGGAATTTACGTGATTTTAACTGCAACTATCAATTAGTTCTCGTTAAAAAATATATTTTTCATTCTTTGCATATTTTTGATAACTTCCCAAATAAAGCTAATATAGCCATTTTTGTCTGACATCTGAAACGGAATTTGTGATCCGCCGATAGGCGCGCCGGATGGCGCTTACCTTGCTTTGGTGGTGCAGGTAGTCGCTGTTTCTATGGGTAGAGTTACGGTACGGAAGCCAATTGAACAGGCTATCGCAAATTGTTTTAAATTGAAATTATATTTGTTAAACATTAAATTTTGAGCGGCTAGTATATTTATAATTTTCAAATAATATAATAATTTGTATTGATTGGATATTTTGTTTTTGAGTAATTCTTTGCGCGACTCTTTAGACAATTTTAAAAAGCGCATTCATTATTGCCAAGAAGTAAATGGGCAGTAATTTGAACATCTCCTCTTTTAACTACTGTTAATTAATAATGTTGTTGTTTTCATTTTTATTTAAGAAATGTTGTTTGTTATCCTATTAATTTTAAGTACTGTCTGTGTTTTGTTTATTTATGACGTTTTGTTAATGCAAGGGTTACTAGATTTCAGTAACTGTGCAGTGACGAATTAACCAAGTACACCCGCTCGAAGTAGGTCGCTCCATCTTCTTCTGCGGAACTGCTGTGCGATGAAAAAAAGGTTCTTTTCAGAACCACGACGTTGTTTAAAAAAAGAATTTTCTTGAAAAAAAAAAGTTAGTCCTAAACGATGTAAGCATGCCTTAATGTTTTCTTAATTTTTCTGCGTTATTTTCTTATATAACCCTATACTTGTTTAATATTTCTGAAAAGAGAAAAAAATAAGCTTTCTATTGATGTATCACACAGCCTAGGTTGCTATTAAAAAAATTCAAGATGGCGGCCGCGCTTTAAAACTATATGCAAAAAAAATTTTTTCACTTCAGAATATGCAAAATAACCTCAAATTAACATATACCAAATATGAAACGCATATTTCAAACCGTTTGACCAGGGGAGCTTTGGTCCCAGACATTATAGCGACCCTGTATAACATAAGGAGGATGCATGAACCGCTTGTTGCTATGATATGCAAGTCACAATTTTGCTGCAATGTGACAGAGAGATCCGAGACAAAGAACCTATAAAAAGCGCTCGATCGTCAATCGTCAATATTTTATTTAAATGTCGATAAAAACCATATATGTTAGGTTATGTCAGTTGATTTCTTGATGGTGTCGGATCTATCAGAACAAAATACGTTTCAGTTTTCACATTTGTTGCAAATTATTAGTTCTTGTGATTACAATCAATTTTGTTGGCAGATTTCCAATCTTAATTCTGAACAAAAAACAATATTAGAGCGAATCAGCACATCCTTGAAATATTACATTTAGTAGTTTCGTTGTATCGGTGCTCCCTCTCTAAAACACTACAGAATAAGACCATAGGGTTCGTGCATTGCATACTCTTTAAATATATATTATGCTCTGTGAATTAAAACCTAAATTTTACTGCATTTAAGCTGAAACTACTTCGAAAGTAAAAACTATGCCGGATAATCCGGTATCCGGCTGAGCAACCGGATACCGAATATCCGTTATCCGGCATTTTAAAAAAGTACTGCTCGCTGCATCCCTAAAAACAAGTATGCACAAAATGTATTAAACATTGCAAATTCACAATAGCACAAAAAAAATAGAAAATGCATGGAAATTCCCCAAAAACAAAATGGTATATGTAATTAGGGTATATTGAAATTATTTCATATTGTCAGTTTTATAAATTGTATACATATATACCAAGATGATGATCTTGTTCTTCTGATAAATAGATTGTAATATCCTTCAGAAAAAGAAGGCTTTCTAAAACAATCTTGAACATGTTGCCCTGTCTTCTTTACTTTAACACATAACTTTTTAGTTAAACCGCAGGTTTTTTTTTATTGTATTTCATCAGCAATTCATCCACCTTACTGGTTTTTCTCTCTAGTTGATTTATTTTATTCTTCAAAATAAATATGTCATTTTTATATTTTTCCTGAAAAATTAAAAATTACATTAGCAAAACTGTTACTCAAAATTTATTTAACAACTTACCAACTCTTTTAGTTTGGTTTTTAAATAAATAACATCTTGAACAAAGTTTTCTATATCATAAGTCATGTTTTGCATTTCATTACTGGACGTGGCAGTTATATTTAGTTTTCTGCTGGCAAGTATCTAGAAAGAAAGAAAAAAATTGTACGTCAAGTAATTGTAATTTAAGGCAAAGCTCCCGATTCTTCCTTTTAGTATTATAAATCAATATCCTAGCGTTAATTTTACAAGGGCGGAATAGTCAGTACAATAATAAGAACGGCAATAGGTAAGAAAGAGAATTGCTAAACTAGTGAAAACCCAACCTAGGATTTAACAAATGCTGGACTATTCATAAAAGGCGAGAAGCCGTTACATTCTCAAGCAAAAGCAATCATGTAGTTTGAAAGCTAGTATAATATCTAGTTGCTGTTAATTATTTATGTCATTATTATTTTGTCATACGCCAAAATAGGAAAGCAAAATTCTTCTTGATTTTACTTACACGGCTTTTTAATTTGTCAAAAAATCCACAATGTTTCGTAAACCATAAATAAATTGACTTTCACTTTTTAGTAGAGTGTACCACACTGTCCAACAGCCAATTAGAGCTAGTTTAAGTTACGACTACCGACGAAACAAAGCGTAAGTAGCCGAATCAAAGCCTACTAAAATTTGCAAGGTTAGGTGGCACATGCTGTACGTTACTACCCTACCCATTTCCGTAATTTGGATTCGCGTCGCCGCCCTGACTCTAAGTGTTAACACATGTGTTTTTATGCTTTGTATACTGTAGGTCAAGGAGGGGTGAATTGCCTAAATCGGTGTGGTGGTTAACTATATTTTTATTATTATTTATTGCTTTTTTAATTTCTAAATTTTCCAATTTATTTAAACAGTTGCCCTTGTTTTTTACGTGTAAAATTTTTGTATCTGTGTGTTTGAAAAAATGATTGTTTGTAATATAATGTTGTGAGATGCCGGTTGATTTATGATTGTATTTAATTGATCTGATGTGTTCTTTAATTCTTGTATTAAAACTGCGGCCAGTTTGCCCTATATATATTGCATCAAAATTAGAACAGTCTATTTGATAGATACCATTTTTTGAATATTATTCTATTGTGTCTTTATTGTTTACTAGATGTTTATGGAGTTTGTTCGGATTGTGCATAGCTACGTTAATATTTAATCTTTTGAGCCTGTAGCTAACTCTACCTATATAATTGATTTTTGACCATATTGTTTTTTCAATTGATGTCTTTTGTTCGTTGCACAAAAGATGTTTTACATTTTCTTTTTGTTTTTTCTTTAAAATGTTATCTACAAATTGCTCCGTGTATCCATTTTTTAGGGCTATAAATTTAATTGTGCTAAGTTCTTTAATGAAATTTTCGGTAGACAGTGGGATATGAATGGCTCTGTCTATCATACTATTGAAAGTTGCTTTTTTAGTTTTGATTGGTTGTTTAGAATTTGAATGTATGACCATGTCTGTACTTGTGGGTTTTCTGAAAATATTGTACTCTAAATTGTTCCCTACTCTTTTTATGCTTAAATCTAAAAAGTTTAGGGTATTGTTCTTTGCGGTTTCTATTGTGAACTTAATATTATTATGAATTTTATTAATGTTATCTAAAAATTGTTGTATTTGTCGGTTAAAAATTCTTTAGAATTAATAGGCAAAACTAAAAAAATTTCAGATACCCATTAATGCAAAATTAATCTCATTTGATGTTAGCAACCTCTTCACATCAGCTCCAATAAAAGAAGCAAAAGAAATAACGTTCAATAAAATGAACAATAGTAATTTGACGAATATTGAAAAATTAGAACTCAGAACCATGCTCGCAACCTGCTTAGAACAAAATTATTTTCAATTTAACAACCAAATTTACAAGCAAGAGGAGGGACTACCGATGGGATCCCCACTTTCACCCCTACTAGCAGAAATTTTTATGACTAATTGTGAAGAAAAAGTTTTTAATTCAAACAACAATTTTAGTAACAATGTCAAAATCTAGATTAGATATGTAGATGATATTTTTTGCTTGTGGTTAGGTACAGACAGACAAATACAACAATTTTTAGATAACATTAATAAAATTCATAATAATATTAAGTTCACAATAGAAACCGAAAAGAACAATACCCTAAACTTTTTAGATCTAAGCATAAAAAGAGTAGAGAACAATTTAGAGTACAATGTTTTCAGAAAACCCACAAGTACAGACATGGCCATACATTCAAATTCGAAACAACCAATCAAAATTAAAAAAGCAACTTTCAATAGTAAGTATGATACACAGAGCCATTAATATCCCACTGTCTACCGAAAATTTCATTAAAGAACTTAGCACAATTAAATTTATAGCCCTAAAAAACGGATACACGGAGCAATTTGTAGATAACATTTTAAAGAAAAAACAAAAAGAAAATGTAAAACATATTTTGTACAACAAACAAAAGACACCAATTGAAAAAATAATATGGTCAAAAATCAATTATATAGGTAGAGTTAGCTATAAAGTTTCTAACAGGCTCAAAAAATTAAATATTAACGTAGCTATGCACAATCCGAACAAACTCCATAAACATCTAGTAAACAATAAAGACACAATAGAAAAATATTCAAAAAATGGTATCTATCAAATAGACTGTTCTAATTGTGTTGCAATATATATAGGACAAACTGGCCGGAGTTTTAATACAAGAATTAAAAAACACATAAGATCAATTAAATACAATCATAAATCAACCGGCATCTCACAACATTATATTACAAACAATCATTTTTTCAAACACACAGATTTTACACGTAGAAAACAAGGGCAAACGTTTAAATAAATTGGAAAATTTAGAAATTAAAAAGGCAATAAATAATAATAAAAATATAGTTAACGACCACATCGATTTAGGCAATTGACCCCTCCTTGACCTACAGTATACAAAGCATAAAAACACATGTGTTAACACTTAGAGTCAGGGCGGCGACGACAAAATTCCGGAAATGGGTAGGGTAGTATTGTACATCTTTAAGTTTTAGTTTGATTTGTAAACTCCTGACGATAACCGTGATGGTTGAAACTTAAGTCGAGAAAATAAAAACCAACAAATTGTGAAACAATTACCAAGAGTTTTATTTTACTAATAAACTATTAATTTTTAATAGTTAAATATTTATTAATAATGTTTCACCATGTGCCTACCACACAATCAATTCAAAATATAATAAAAAAGGGCACGGGAAAACAAACAGCCTTAGCAGAGTTGGTGATTTTCTCTAAAAAATCACATAGTGATTTCTGGATTGAATGTAGACACAGACGATGGAAAGGCGCTTAGGGAAACCACGAAAAACATTCTAGAACACAAAATGTACGTAGCAGCAAAAATCACAACGGCATTGGAAATTAATTCAAAAATGTTTGTTGTAGAATTAAGCTAAAGAAGAAGTGCTCAAAAACAGTTGTAAAATACGAGATGAAAAAATGAATAGTGAAGGGAAAAAATACGGTGTGAAAAATAACGTTGGCGGAAAGGCAATTAAAGGTACATGACTTGGGAAAGGGTAAAATACGGTATAAAAAGGACAATGAAGGAAGATCTACAAAAATAAAGAAAATATAGTCTAACATTTAGAACCTGGAATGTAAGAAGGCAAACGGGACAGGAAAGCAACTAATAGGGGAAACAGAAAGAGTGAATTTAGATTGCCTATAGGAATAACGGAGACGGCAGGACAAAAAAACGCCTTTTTATCTCCACAACCCTAGCTGAACGAAACACAAGACTCTCCAAAGGACAAAACACTGGCCAACTTACCGACTACTGATGTATTGCTACAAACACTATATATTTTTTATTTAAAAAATATGCACTTTAAAATTTCGAATAATTGTACACCATAAAGTATTTTTAGCGCCGATTCCAAATATGCAAAAATATATAGGGTGTTTCATTTAAAAAAGAAAAGTTATATGCCGTTGTGCAAAAACGGCGTTGTTTAATATTGGCATACGGCATTCTGTGCTATACATTCTCCCATTTAAAAAAAAAGTTTATTTCAATATCTTTATTAATAACAAAGTAAAGCGATTTACAAACACGCATAGTTATAAAATGTACAATTATTATATAGTCCAGTTACATTAGGCGGAAAAAAGCAGCATCTGCCGAAAAAATCCAAGTGAGCTGAAATTTTGCAGACACCTGTATTTTTACATTACAAATAATGTCTCAAAAGTCCCCATCGATATTGCGCTTGCGTTTTCAGTTATTCAAGGTCAAAGGTCACAGAAATCAGTTTTTTGCAAATATCTCGGTTCCTATGGGTCGTATGACTTTTTTAGCTATTACAAAAAATGAAGGCTAGGAAATTCTCTACAAAAAAGGTATATAGATTTTTTCGTACAACAAACCGTTTTCACGTTATACTTTAGAGAAAAAATGAGCAGCGGTGCATCCGTCTCAGTTTTCTCAGTCAGTTTAAATCGTGTTCCCGAGCAGTTCAGAGGCTTTGTTTATTCGTTATTATTCAATGAATCGTCACGATGGCTGATTATTGTTTTATTTGCAATGAATCGCTCTCGGAAGGTGATACGGTGATTGTAAAACGCGGTATAGACGCTTTGAGAGACGCAAGTGCGGAAAGAGAAGATGAACATACAGAACGTTTTAAAGAGTGCGGATTCGGTGACGATACATACACACTGTCGCAAGGAGTATACTCGTAAGAGTAGCATAGTGGCATTTAAAAGGCGCCGAGTTGACGAGGCTTCTAGTACATCTCAGTGTTCTCCTCGTAAAGTACGCTCTAGCTTTGGTTCTTTTGATTTTCGTGCATTGTGTTTTTTGTGGCGAAGAAGCCAACGTTGAAGCGTCTGAACTGCTCGGGAACACGATTTAAACTGACTGAGAAAACTGAGACGGATGCACCGCTGCTCATTATTTCTCTAAAGTATAGCGTGAAAATGGTTGGTTGTACGAAAAAATCTATATAACCTTTTTTGTAGAGAATTTCCTAGCCTTCATTTTTGTAATAGCTAAAAATGTCATACGACCCATAGGAAGCGAGATATTTGCAAAAAACTGATTTCTGTGACCTTTGACCTTGAATAGCTGAAAACGCAAGCGCGATATCGATGGGGACTTTTGAGACATTATTTGTAATGTCAAAATAAAGGTGTATGCAAAATTTCAGCTCACTTGGATTTTTTCGACAGGCGGATCCTAATGCGACTGGACTATATAATAGAACAGCCAAATACCAAAATGAGAATACAAGGAAAATACCAGTTGCCATGACAATACTACATATTTTCGTGAAACACGTTTGCAATTGGCGCAAATTTTGTTGAAAATTAAAATCTAGATTTCGACACTTTTTAATGAAATCAATACTTCCCTATATACCGAAGGTATATGGGAAAGTAAAAATGTTGCCACCAAAAATATTCACTCCTTAGAGAAAAACAGTAAAACTTACCCAAACATAACTAATTCACTGGAATGAAAATGATTTTGTATATATGTAAACTAATTTTAAGAAAATTAAATTTACGATCATTTCCCTATACATACTTTTTCCAGCGTAAATAATCGTTTATCAAGTAGTTCGTACTCCAAATCTTTCGCTTCAAACGCAGGACCATCTCCACCTAAAATAAAACTGTAGGTTAATGAGCACTCTTATACAATGGGCGAAATGCATAAAGTTCAGTAAATGCTTTAACTATACCTATATTCATCTCTTTTCCACCAAAAGTGATGTAACTTCTCCACCTCTCTCTAATTGTAGTAAAAGCATTTACTTCACTTTATGCATACGGGCCAATGTGTCCCAAAACTAGCCGAATGTACACAGATAACATGGATAAACTGAAAAGCTCATATAATATCTCCCTGAAATGTGATGAAGACTGCATAGTTTTGTATTACTCGGTAATAACTTTGGTCAGTTTCCGGTTTAATTACGACTTAAACTAATTAGGTAATTTATGATTGCAATACACAAGTTCTGTTTATAACTCCGAAGTTACGATTTTCCGCATGCGTGTCTTCATAGCACAGTTAGCAAACGGACGTTGCACGTTCGCGACACACGAAAATGCAGCGGTTCAAATCCCGCTCATCACCATTTTTTACTATTTTTTTTTCAAATTTCTAATTGTGTTTTATTTTATATTCGCTAAATTTTGTTTTTGTACTGTTGTTTGCTAAAAAAATTGCTAATTACACGTAATATTATATTTAACTAAATCTTTATTGAGTCATATTTGCATAATAAAGTATTTGACAAATGTATAACTCAAAATAATGATTTAGCTATTTCACAACTTTTGAATCATAGATTATGATGATCTACGATTTTAAACGAAATTGTTTGTTGTAAACGTAAATTAATTTATTTAAGCCGTAATTAAACCGGAAGCTTATAAAATATGCGTTCTTTATGGTTATGCCATCTTACATTGGCGGGAGCTTTTCAGGGAGATATACCAGATTTTCAGTTTCTCCATGTTATCTGCCTATATTCGGCTACTCTTGGGACACATTGTATATGTACTAGTGTTACCCCAGCGCACAATGCACTGACAGACTGAGCGTTGACTGAGCCGGCTAAATGTTAAGTCACGTGATGCATTAGTTCCATGAGGAGACGCGGCGTTGGTGTAGATGTCGCCTCAACTAAAGCGCGTTTAGCAGACTTTCATATATATTATAAATTAAAATAATTATTATTGAAAAATCGACGTAGAATAAAAATATAAAAATGTTTCATGTTCCATCTGAGGATAGAGACCTTTCATTGAAAAAAAAATGGTCCAAAGTGGTGAAGCGGTAGCCGCTTGAGGAACCGGAGAAAACTACCCTTTGAGCTTTTATATATGTATGGATATATGTAGTAAACACACAAACACTTTTTTAACACAGCATTTTTAATTTTTCCAATGTGTTTATGTTACTAGGTGCGTGGTATTAAGCAAATAAAAGCCGTATAGAGACGTGATTTATTTATTTAACTATCAACTTTAAGAAACACCATATTATGCAATGTTTCTAACATTTTTCAGAACCTTTAATAAAAAATGGCAACCAATGAATGTCTGTAAACAAGGCTCCAATCAACCGTTTACAACTACAGCGATTATGCATTCATATCAACAATATTAAAGATCAAAGCAAATGCAAGAAGAACTCATTAAGTTATCGGTATATGAATTCGTTGTTTTCCCGAAAAATGGTTACTATGAAATTTTACGAGTGATGTTAACATTTGATTATCGATAATCGTTAAACAATATTTTGAGTTAAAATACGAATTTATTTATTGAGTTTACATTACATTTTCTGTCAAGACTATTTCATACATTTCATGGTTATTTAGCAACAACGATAAATATTGATAATTGCTGCAACCCATGATTTCTCAATTAGAGTGATTTTGAACCTGCTGGTTAATAATCTTTGTGATATGCATTCTTGTTCACGTGCTATCGTTAGAAATTGAAAGTTAACGCTTAAGAGCACGCCGCGCCGCCGTGGCACCTTTTTGTTTTTGACGCTGGAGGCGCTAGTCATTCTAAATTTGAATTTAATAACTGGTAGCGTCACATGCGTTCTGTTGATGTGTATATATTTTTCTTTACAGGACTGTACTAGCAGAATTATTGATTTCTCGCATAACATTAATTCTCAGCATTACTTGCTCGTGGGTTTGTGTGCAACTAATCTCTTATTTATGTGCGAAATTTGTTAAAAGTTTTAAATTAACGCGCCAAATGCCTATCGCCGTAGCGCCATCCGTGCTGATTCCTATGAACTTTTGTTCAAAAACATGGCTGACGTTACTCACATCGAATTTTTTAATTTACTCAGCTGGCGCATAGTTTAAATAATTGACAAAAATTTTAAATTGATGTACCTATTATAACAGTATCTAGATGATCAGCGTAAATACAAATTAGGAATAGTGTTAAATTTATAGTTTTATGTTTGCTAAGAAAAGTAAGTTTTTTACCTTATTTGCATGTTTCACAAGAAAATAATTATCTGAGCATCTAAGTTACTTTATTAAGTAACATCTATTAACTTGTTTCATTACGTTTTCTTCTTAATTAAGTTGCTGAGTACATATAAAAATGCCGATATGATGTCTATACTAGCGCCATCTGCGTCGTGTGCCTCGGCGCGGCGTGGTCTTAAATTGTAGCTCTATAAACAAGATTTTTAAAATATTTGTATCTATGGTGTTCACTTCTATTTTGACCACTTCTGGCATACATTTAGGTATATCTATGACAACACATGCTAATACTGTTAATAATCCCGTTTCACAACATCAAAACACAGGGTTATTCAAAAGTATGGAATAAAATCCATATGTTTGTAACGCGTTGGTTTTTGAAAAAATGTTCGGACACTTAAATTGATTTAAATATAACTGCATCTTTATGTAATATCTTTTGTTTTCCAACATCAACCTCCTCATTCCGAGCCATCTCCACGTATTTTTTATTAAGACGTTAATATCAAGTAACTAAAGCCATAACAATAATTTATAAGGTGGCTCATGTCATGTTGTTTTTAATTATTGTTCAATTGTTTTTAATGCTATTTTGTTTGCCAAATTCAACGTGTTGTAACTTTTCAATTTAGCGAAATCTAACAGAAAAAACTGCCTGAATTATCAGCAAGACAGAGACTAACTAACTAACTAAGTAAAGAAAAATTAAATTAAAATACTGGCAACAACGCAGAATCCAAGACGTTTTGGTTGTTTTGATTTAATATGGGGCGTATTTAATAACTAAAACGTCTTGGATTCTGCGTTGTTGCCAGTATTTTAATTTAATTTTTCTTTACTAAAGCGCCATCTCTTGACCGCCGCATGAAAAGTGGCCGGGGTTTGCCTAGCCACTCTGCGTTTATTTTAATTAATATGGTGTGCTTATTATAATTAAAATTAAATAATATACTATTTGTAGTTGAATTGTAGGATACGAACAAAGTAGATTAAATTCAAAGGTGAAATCCATGCGAAGAGCTTCTGTCACTTTGCAGTATTTATCTACCTACTGCCAAAAGTGTTTTCGGAAGTCGGTAGGGATGTTGGTTGGAATTTATAAAATTATTAAAATAGAGAGTTTTTTACTTACCTTTTTTACGACACGACTGTCCATCACTTTGAAGTGAAAAATTTTCTCTACATTTACACTTATAGCTTCCGAAAGTGTTGGAACAAATCTGGTCACAAGGTTTTTGTTCTTTGCATTCGTCGATATCTACTTCACAATAGCGACCAGTAAATCCTTGCAAACATGTGCATACATCAGGTTTCGTACAACTACCACCATTTTGGCATTTTACTGAACACTGAGCTGAAATATAATATTCATATCATTAGTAAGTGATATGGTTTATAATACATAGCACGACTGCTTTTGTTCTAGAGCTTTGCAAGAAATTTTATTTTTGAGAAGTAATATTAAGATCTGTTTTAGTCTCGTCTAGTTGGTCTTGAGTTTGTAATTCTGTGATACGAATATGTGGTACCCAGTACTAAGTAAAAAGACGAATTGGACTAATCCTATACAATCTTGTTTATTGTATAAACAGTACCTAATATTATGTACAAACAACTGCTACTGCTATTTTCTAATTTTTCTTACGGTAAAACTAATTCCAAATAGTCAGAAAAAATGATACTATTGGACACACGCGCTCGTAGTCGCAAATAACCTAGTGTAGAGAATACGAAGTCTGGAGATAAGCGTTAGCATGAGTTTGCAAGTATGTCATTGAAACAATCCCCTCTAATTTATTGGCTCCTCTCATGTCGAATATTTTGGCACAGTCAATAAGATCGTTTGATTTTTCGTTTAGATCAACCGGGTGAAACCCTTCACACCACCGAAAGAACCACAGGGCTTCAGGCGGGTTTGGATCAATGGGAGTGTAAGTCTTCACACCACGGAAAGATTCGACTATGGTTGGCCATCAACTGTTTTTCAAAAGTTATTGTAGAAATAAACATCGTATTGAACTTGTTTATTCGTATGTAATTTGTTTTGACAACCCGTATTAACTGTATTGCGAAGAAGATGGCCATCATCAAATGTAGGGACACAGAAAATAAGAAAGACAAGACTGCACCTCAACTTATAGAAGAAATGAACGAGCTGGAAGAAAATGAAACATTTAAAACTTTATTAAATGCCGTAAAATTTGAAACAAACAAAAGAGAATACGGAGATAGTAAGAAAGAAAAAGGAGGCATAGAAAAGAAAAAAAAATGAGCACAACATTCTGGATTCAGTAGGCTTTTCATCTGTTTTAAGTAATTCAACTTCTTTCTTCGATATACGTGTAAAACTGTATAAGTAAAATTGTCCAACAAGACTAATGTAATAATTTTATAAACTTAGATTCACGTCACCTACACAACAAAATAACAAATCTAAATTATAGTTCAGAAACTTTTCGATTCTAACGCAAACTAATCCGTTAACCCCTTCTCCCTCCAGTGCACCCTGAGCTTGAGCGCACACCCCGAGATTGAGTAAGAGTAGGAGTAGTTCCCTCTCCAGGCCCGTGTCTCTTTAAAACGCGCTCCACAGTCAGAAAGAAAAAAATTCTTTACTTAAACTCCTAAGAGCCCACTAGCTCTTGCGCTCCTGGTTTTATTACAAATTCAAATATTGTGAAAACAAAGTTCGTTTGTAATACTTTCGGAGGACCCGTCAAAAACTTTGAGTTATATTCAATCCAAAAGTTAAACTGTACCGGCCACCCGTGAACTAAAAACTTCTATACGTTTATAATATTTTTTCCAAGAGCCCGCCAAACCCTTTTCAATTTGTATTTAAACCGAAAGAGCGCCCACCCGTGAATTACAAACTTTCATAAGTTGGTAATATTTCCCCGATGACCCTTCAAATCTCTTTGAATTTATATTCAAACCAAAAGTCAAAAACTTTACTGCCCGCCAGTGAATTACAAAATTTCATTCGTTTGTAATATTTTCCCGAAGATCCTTCAAACTCCTTTAAATTTTTATTTGAACCGACAGCCAAGGACGTGAATTACAAACTTTCATACGTTTGTAATATTTTTCCCTAGAACCCATCAAGTACTTTGAATTTAGAGTTTCTGAGATATTCTAAAAGAATTCCTCATTTCAACTCCGCCGAATTCATGAGCCCTCCGGATCTGGTTTGTACTATTTTCCTTAAAACAATGCTTAGAGCGATATTTCGGGAGCCCTCAGTGTTAAACTCTGGCACCCAAAGTACGTACCTGAATCCCGCAAATAAGTCACAGTTCCGTAGAAAACGAATTTATTTCATACTGAACGTCCCTGAGTGACTTATTGAGGGCTTTCCACCTTAATTATATTATTTATTTTGAAATCGAGATGACGTCGTTGTGTGTTATTTTTGTGAGATGCTAATGCAAATTGATATAAATTCAGTCAGATTCACGCGGCTTGCTAAGTCAGTGTGAATCACATCGAAATACAAAGTATTTTTTTTTCTTCTGGAGTTTAAGTTTATGCGAACAACAAAAATTCCAGTGGCGTTTTCAACTGTTTGGGGCCAAAATACGTCGCACGTTTTACGCAATTAAATATTACTATAGTATTAGGTTTTACTTTGGCGTTTCAACAAATTGTATAAAAACATGGACGGAGTTATTGCAACCTGTAAAATTATTATAATAAATAAAACAAGTGATAGGTGTACCTAACTTACAATACCGCTTGAATATAAAAAAAATATTAGTTGTTTCGACTTCGAATTTCATCCGATGATGCCACAGAAATACTTAAATTATTGTCATCAGTTGTACTTGTACATTAGTGTTTTGTAAAATAGACATTTGTAACATACGTTTTTACTTTTTCCTAAATTTCTGATGTGTTGCATATGAGTTGTATGTGTTGTATATGTGTTGCATATGTCTTGCCTATGTGTTGCACATGTATTTTATATGTGTTGCATGTGTTGCACATGTATTGCATATGTGTTGTATATTTGTTGCATATTTGTTGCATGTGTTGCATATGTGTTGTAAATATGTTGTATGAGTGTTGCATATGTGTTGTATGTGTGTGGGGTATGTGTTGTAAATGTGTTTTATATGTGTTGTATATGTGTTGTATGTGTGTTGTATGTGTGTTGTTTATGTGTTGTTTGTGTTGTATATGTGTTAAATATGCAACACATATGTGTTGTAAATGTGTTGTATAGGTGTTGTGTAGATGTTGTATGGGTGTTGTATATGTGTTGCATATGTCTTGCATATGTGTTGCATATGTATTGCATATGTGTTGCATTTGTGCTGCAATGCTGATGCAATGCAATAACTAAACTATTGAAATATAGTAACCTAACCAAAATGGTTTAGGGTGTTTACCTACTACTTACGTTTATTACAGCCGTGGCTTCTGTTGTTCGTCTGACTCCAACCAGGACAGCAAACGAAAGTCATGTAATTTGTAGTTGTAGTAATAATTACAGCTCGGTGTGCTCTTTCGTACGTAAGTCTAAAACCAATGAAAAAACAAAAGATATAATGCTTCATACATTTTAGTAACCGTTAAAAATAGAAAATTAGATAACAGTCGTTGTTTGCAAGTAACGTATTGTAAAAAGTAAAAAAGGTTTCGATTTGCCTTAAGTTCTTCTCTCAGATTCCGTGCTAAAATTTTCAAAACTTAGTTTTGGAAAAAATCGCTACCAAAAAAACATGTCCAACTTCCGTTTCCGGTTTCGGATTTTTTTGAAAAACCCGAGCATTCTTTACAATGTCTTTAATAATATGACCCCATAGATGTAACTATAAAGTAAACTAATCAAAATTAATTTAATGGATTCAATAATTATTTTATTTTTAGTTTCATTTCTCATTGATGTTGGTCCATAAAGATTAATTTTAGATCTAAGGGAAAAAATATTTACTACTTACTACTTACTTACTAAGCTATATTCAGGTTATACTTCAATTGTAGTAGTTTGCCTACCTTACGCCAGTACATAATCGATTATTGTTACACCTCTCAACATACTTCTGATATACAGGTTTGCAATAAGTTTCTTTAGTTTTGACAGGAACTGTTACATTTTTATGAGCAGTGCAGATATGTCGCCTGAAACAAAAAAAAAGATAATTTACAAGTATAGTTAATCCACTGAATAGCGGAACAAACATTTTTAACATTAACTACGCCATAAAAATTGTACCAAATAAACAACATTTTCACAATAACATGTATTTCTACTACTAGACGTAATATATTCTTTGAGGTTTTAGCGGTTTTCCGAACTGTCAATATTACAATTTATTTTCGGCTTAGACCGCATCGTCATTTGGCGATTACACCCAGCATAATCAGGTAAGGACCAACCTGTAGCTTGTCTGTCTTTACAAGCATTTGCTCTAAAATTTTGAGCCATATTCGTTCGTAGGCCCTGCCTGCCTAAACAGGGCCGTGTACTTAGATCGTAATGTTATTTGTTTGCCATGACAATTTAATACCTAATCGGCTTATGCCTGTTAGCTGTTTGTGAACGCATACAAACTAACGTTTCGCAAGACATTGTAGCTTGCATCTTCAGAGTGAATAGAGCACTGAATTCAAATTCGAGAAGCGGAAGTATTTAAGTCCTTTTGAGCTAGTCGGGCAGAACGGAGGAGTTCTGGTTGGCTGTCACCGTTGGGCGAAGCAGGGGTCGGCAGGGGTTGGTATCTCCCTCAAAGCAAGGATGAATGAGCAAATGGACAAGTGAATGTGATGCCAAGGGTGTGGCGTAAGCTGAGGGGGTATAGTGGTTAAAGGCTCAATAGCTCCACTACCCTCCGGAACATAGCAATAAGCCAAACCCGGAGTGAATGGGACTATCTCTACACCAATCCGATAAATGAGAATAACGACCAAGAAAGAAAAAAAAAGAGAAAAAATAATTGCGTTTCGTGTAATCACAAATACGCGCATGCGCGAACAAGGCTGTACCACCTTAGTCGCTCGCCTTATGGCGAAGCCATAAAATTTAAATAAAACCATTTAAAATTTCATTTAGACGTGAATTATCAATAGATCTAGCTGTACGAGAACTAAAGAAAAGTAAAGTTAATAGAGAATTAGCATCGAATACTAAAACACCAAATTTATCAAATGATCTTACATTACATACCACCTCAAAATGATATTAAATTAAATGATAACACTGAAAATTTAGACCTTAATGAACCCAAGCTAAACAGTAAAGTACCACCACGAGGCGACAATTAGTCAAAGATATACAATCAAAATTCAAAGGAGAATAAGGCTCAAAACGATGTGAGCGCATTCTTCAACTGCGCTAACACGCCTGTTCATGCTAAAAATGAAAATGCTAACATATGTAATACAGAGCGAGCAAAAAAGGTGAAGAACCACGTGACCATTGACTAATTTAAATGTAGTGAATCGTATTTTCCAATGTTGCCTGCGTGCTGATTTCCTTTTGCAATGTCATTGTGTTTCATTGGCGTTCGTGCACTCATTTTGAGCAGCTATTGTAATTTATAAATCAAATATGTTTTTCTACAATATTATTATTAAACAAATCCTACCATTTACTACTGCTTTATTAAATGTGTTTACAGAGTTTTTAAATTGTGTGACGTGCCAAATTCATTTTTTAATGAAAATATGTCTTCTGTGCCCTAATTTGTACGTGCAACGCCAATGGTAATTGCCACAACTGTCAGATTTCCTGTAGTTTCCTGAAACAGGGTGGCCACTTCTGTAGAATGGGTTGCCTATGTTACGTGGTCACGTGGTTCTTTAGTTTTTTTTGCTCGCTCTATATAAATATAGTGTTCGGCGGAAACTACCTAGTACGTGATCGGGAGTAGAGACTAAACCACGGTAACTTTGTCGGGACTCTAGTCAGCCTAAGTTTAATTTTATTTAAAATACCTTAAATTGATGTTGTTGAGCAGCTAAATTTTTTTTGCATTTATTCGATAATCTAACCTGCAATTTTTAAACGAAACCCTATAATTTTAACATATTCTGCCAGATTAGTTTCACATTTTGTGAATTTTTAGAAATAATGTTTTTTAAAAACTTATATTATCCAATAAATGTTTAATATTAATAAAATCGGACTAGCTGTTGTGAAGATACGAAGAAATGAAGAAACTCACCTATTATAAAATATGTTTTGCTTTCTTTCGGTTCATTGAGCTCCAAAACTGTTGGTCTCGATAAAAACACGAAACCGAAAACTTTCATGAAAGCAATATTTTCTTATGCTGAAAGTATGGGTAAATCAAACATAATTTGATAAAACGAAGGAATGTTCAGCAATAAAGGGGACGAAATGCTTGGATAACATCTGGCAAGCAGCACGTAGCATTTTATAAGCCTATAAAAATTTAGTGGAAAGGTCGATGGCTGCTAAATAATTAAGGGAGGAGTCGCTAATAAGGATTTATTGTAATCCATGCACTATGTTATAACAAGAGCAAACATTAAAGTACATTACATTGATTTTTATGTCGACGACGAGCAGCGAAAACTTAAAATTTATGACTGTATGAACTGTGAAATAAACACAATCACAAGTAATTGCTTCAGATTTTATTGTTATTTTTCACGCTTTACAAAATTGACCCCATACGTATTATTATCAATGAAACAAATAATAAGGCAAAGGTTATGCACTACATTTTTATTATCTATCAGATACATACTTACATAAACTTCTTGGCTAATGTTACAATACTTTTTAGATAGAATATAGAAAGTAATTTATTAATTTATTGTGAATAAAACAATTCTTACCTTCAACGGGTTTTGTATTTTAGCTTTATACGTATTTCAACGTGTTTACACGTCATTATCAGAGGCAAGATTAAAAGTAAACAGTTAGTGTTGCTATAGGAACAATAAATCTTCATACCTTGATCTTGGTTTTCTATATCTGAGTCCAAATGACTTGATTTCTCATTCCAAAACGGGTAATAACGGTGAATTAAAGAGATCAATTTGTTCATTCATTAAAGGTACAGATTTTTAACGTTTATAAGTTTCAAATGCTTCTAATAGTGTTATTAGATGTCATTGAATGATTGTGTTCCAATAAGTTTTTAGCGTAATTGGATTTATGGGGGTGATTATACTTGTAACAACGTACGTGTTCCTTGTACCTAATACCAAAATTTCTAATTGTTTGTCCTATATAAACCGAATTACAGCGCGAGCAATCTAATTTGTAGATGCTTGATTTAAGTAAATAGTTTGTTTTTTCTTTAGTATTAAACGAACTGTTTAAAATGTTTTTTGTTGTTTTAAAAGTTATTTTACATTTAAGAAAGAAGAGATTTGGTTTCAATTATGGTTAGAATAGACCACTACATGTTTCGTTCTTATTTGAACTCATCAGGTGTACATAATTCTAACCATAATTGAAACCAAAAGCAAACAAGCAGATATATGCCAGAAAGTATAACATTAAAAGGGAATTACACTAGTAACGCCCTCTATGATGTGCGGCGAGGACAAGTTGTAAAGCAACAAACCGGCAAAGTTGTGATCGGAACATGTTAAGCAGGTATCTGCGATCACACCGGCCTCTAAGCACAAAACACAAAAACGCCCGTGTGGCAAGAAATAAGAAAGAAGAGATTTGGTTTCAATTATAGCTAGAACAGACCACTACATGTTTCGTTCTTATTTGAACTCATCAGGTGGACATAATTCTAACCATAATTGAAACCAAAAGCAAACAAGCAGATATATGCCGAAAAGTATAACATTAAAGGGGAATTACACTAGTAACGCCCTCTTCTTTCTTATTTCTTGCCACACGGGCGTTTCTGTGTTTTGTGCTTAGAGGCCGGTGTGATCGAGATACCTGCTTAGCAGGTTCCGATCACAACCTTGCCGGTTTGTTGCTTTGCAACTTTTCCTCGCCGCACATCATAGAGGGCGTTACTAGTGTAAGTCCCCTTTAATGTTATACGCAGATATAGAAAACCAAGATTAAGTTATGAAGATTTATTGTTCCTATAGCAACACCAACTGTTTACTTTTAATCTTGCTTTTGATAATGACGTGCACGTTGAAATACATATAAAGCTAAAATACAAAACCCGTTGAAGGTAAGAATTGTTTTATTTACAATAAATTAAAATGAACTTCAACAAAGTAAAGCTCGAACTTATAAATAAAGAATTTTCAAATCTTGCTTTTAAGTTCCTTGCGCCTGCGCCCTAAAGACTGTTTTTCGCTGGTACTGAACAACTTTTACTTACGAAAATAGGAGCTTGACAAGCTGTTAACAAAATAACAGAAAAGTTAGTCTTGTACTATATAGTTTACTTTGCAAAACAACCTGCTAATAAAAAAGATGTAAAATAAAATTTTTCATTCTTGCAATGATTTTGTGTTGTATATTTTACTTTATATTTTTTTAACGTGATAATAAATGTTTTATTGTATATCTGCTTTGTTCACATACTCGCACCCACCCACAGCATTTTAAGTAAAAGCGGAAATTTGAACGAAGCTAACCAGGGTCATTTACTCATTAATCCATAATTTATTTCATTCGGGGTCATGGGGTATTTGCAAAGTGTAAATGTTTTGGTTTTTCGTCTTTTCTTGCTACTTTTGCCGGTTATTATTTGAATTTAAATTTAATTTAAAAAAATCACTTGATTTAAATCAACGATTTAAATCAAGTGATTAGATCAAACATACGTTGCCTAATATGTGCATACCTAACCCTAAGCGTCTGTTACTATCCTAATTTATACTTAATGTAACTGAAAAGTCTAGCGGCGAAATGAATTTAGTTTGCTTATAGTCCAGTTTAGTCAGTGGTAGAATTGGGTTTTCTTTTGTTAACTGTTTATTCTTAGTTTGGATAAACTTCATTTAGTATACAGGGTGTCTACGGCTTTTATTAATTAAAATAGAAAAAAAAAAGTTATTCGATATCTATCACTGTAAGTCACTTTCCCCGGAGGGAAAGTGACCCTACCGGGCGCCTCTCCATGTGGCGGATAAAGGAAAGACCTTTTCGTGGATGATCGTATGTGACACAGAAGTTTAGTGCTGATAAGACCGCTCGCCGATTGTAATAACGATGGCTGGTAGCGACCTTAAGCGGCACCGCGGACCAAGCTACTCACCCCAACTGTCATGTCGTGGTCAAGAGCCTGCACTGGGTATTAACGGCGTCGGATAGTGTCTAACACTTCTGTTAAACCGTAAGCCGCTTTGTGTTGGAAATATCAATGCAGAGGGGCACGGGGGTCTGGACTTAACCACCAGAACCGCGTGGATGAGGCCACTATAAAAACCTCCCAACTCCCAGTGGTATAGTGCGCGGCGAAGGGATGCAAGGTCGATGGCACGCCCGATCATAGCGACCAACCTCGGGGCATCGGGCGCACTCCGTTGTATCCAGCCTTCCACGTCAGCTGGGGGCTCCTGGCGTGGTGACCTTTATTTCCCCTTTACTCGTAGGACTTTCATGGATACGCATATAACTCGCAAGGCAGGGATAAACAGGGCCCTATTACGGCCCTGAACCTGCATTGGGAATATCAAGGAATGAAATCCGTAGCTATATCAGCGAATGAATCTGCAGTCAACATAAAATTTACTGGATCAACAGACCAGGATTAACCCATAGCAAGGCATTCATTAATGGACCTTGCAAAAACAACACCACAGAACTGCTTATGTTAAGCAGGACACAGCTCAAAATCCTTACGGGCCTCATAACAGAACACGTGACTGTTAAGGATCACCTCGGGAGGATTAGGAAATTCGATGGAGACCCCGCAGAATCTGCAGTGAGGAACCAGAAACAGCAATGCATATTCTATGCAACTGTGATGCGCTGGCTGGTAAAAGATAACGCATATTCGAGCATATTCATGGAACCGGAAGACTTCAACACACGTGTGTGACCTGTGCGCAATGGTACAGGGAATCAAGATCACGGACCGGATGTGAGTAACTACCAGCATGAACACAATAAGCCTTATAGGCTGCAGTGTCTCCGGAACCAAACGTTGACGGACCGAGAGGAGGAAAAAAAGTCACTTTCACTTTGCCATTTTAGATAATAACAACCTACATATTCTCTATCAGTTTGTATAATCCCTAAAAAGTACGATTTTTTTTAAACTGACAGTTGAAGTCTAATTTTAAAATAATAGTAACTGACAAAAACTGCTATATCTAAAACCCGTACATTGTAGGCATAATCTTGTAGAATATAGGAAATCAAATATTATAACTGCCATATTGTTCCACAAAATAACAAGGTTGTTTGATAGCACGTGTAAAAAAGCTGAAGTGTGGACTTCGAGTAGACTTTCTCATACTAGATATTAATACTTGCCGTATTTCCAAAAGTGTAAATTTTATAGTTATAACGTACATTTTACCGACCGTTAGATTTCTAAGAATGCAAGCTATATAGGCAACCCCCCATTCCATCCATCTAAATTCATAGAAAACGCCGTAGTGAAATTATAGCTTTCAGAACTAAACTAACAGCCCAGAAAGTTTTAAAAAACAGGTAGGCAGGTTTTGAATAATATTTTTTTGAAAATATACAAAATTTTGAAGAAGCGCGATCGTTTTCAGACTTACGAAATTAATTTTGTTTCATCGTCTACCACACACAAAGGGCTCTTGAACTAGTTGTAGCTGACCCTGATCAAATAACTACTTTTTGAGTAAGTGGGAGTTATATGTATAGGCAACCCTACGATGTCAAATACCGCATCCAAATAGTAGGACAGAAGCGCCCGCCCTACAGGTAAATTAGATGCGTTTCGGATTTCGGACTAAAAGTCGATATAAATGATTTATTTGAAAAGTTATCAAAAATATGGAAAGAATAAAAAATATATTTTTAACTAGAGCTAACTGGTAGGCGTAGTTAAAATCATGCAACTACCGGAAAACGCGTTGTTGGTATTAAAAAGCACCGATTTTTTTTAGTTTTTAAAATAGTTGAAAATTCTATCAAATCCTAATAAAGTACTTTAAATAGTCTATCGAACTAATAAAAGTTTATAACGATCGCCGTTTGCGTTTTTGGATAAATAATTAATCAGTTTCAAATTTTTCAAAAATTCCTGGTAGGCGTCAGAGTAAAATTTGGGAGATAAGTAAAAAACGAATTTGTAGTTCAATGCAAGCTCTATCGGCTCAGAAAGTTTAAATAAAACTGTGTTAACAGTTTTTGAGAAATTTTTTTTATAAATTTTCAAAACTTTGAAGCAGCGCCATTGCGATATTTTTTAGATTTTCGAAATTAATTTTATTTCATCGTATTCTACCTATGAAGGTCTACCAAACAAGTGGTAGCTGATCCCCATCAGACAACTATTTTTCGAGTAAATGGGCGTTAAAGTCGAGATTTTAAAAAACCGGTAGCGGCCGCCATTTTAAAGCTAGAGAGTTCGGCACAAAAGTTTTCGACTTGCCTTAAGTTCTTCTCTCAGATTTCTTCTCAGATTTTCAAAATTTTGTTTTTGAAAAAACGCTACAAAGAAACATGTTTAGCTTTCGTTTCCGGTTTTTGATTTTTTTGAAAAGATTAACTAGAACTAGTATTTTCGATATACCTCTTGATTTAAGCTTTCATCAAAATCAGTCCAGTACTTTCGCCTGTAGAGGCGTCACCCACCTACACACCCACAGACAGACATTTTTTTACAATCACTTTTTTGGGTTCCTTAATCCCCAAACCTGTATTTCCGTTCTAGATTTCAAAAATGTTCATGAAATCAATACTTCCCTATACCGAAGGTATAGGAAAGTATAAACACTTTGTTCAAGTGCTGGTAATTAACAGTGATGTAAAACAATTCACTAAATTACTTCTTCTATAACTTTTTTCTACTGTGAGTAATCAAGACGCTATGCAAGATCATGCCACTAGGTGGACACACAAGGGTATACGATTAACATTAATATAAATTCAGAAAATATTTGAGGATAATTTCTTAATTCATAGTATATGTATGAAAATAAATGGCTGTCATTAGTTGTTACAACGTGAGTAAAATATTCATGATAAATATCGGTACGACGATACGATACGTAATAATACATTATTATACATTTCAGTATCATTTGCGTATCGAATATCGATAACGCGCATGAGCAATACTTTTACAAAAATTTCCAAAATTTGAAAATTGTTTCGTTTCAGTTTTCAAGCAATCAAAAATAATCGTACATAATAACATTGTATCAGACTATTACAATAACTTAAGTTTTTGTGCTGAACCTAATTTTTTTATCAGATTTGGTATAACTACTACCATTGTTCATTTTCGACTGTCAACTTTTTTTTTCTTATGGTAGGCATTTTAAATTTTTTCATATTTGAGTAGTTTTCAATTCTGATTTCAACGATGTGTCACACTTTGCATTTTGTTCAAGTTTTGAGCATTTCATTACAGAAAATAAAATTTCATAACAGTGCCATGGAAAAACCACGTCATTTAATTTATTTTGAAAAAATTCTAGTAGGCCATGAACTGATGGAAGTAAAACAAAACACTACTTTTCCGTAATTTAGTCTTTAGATACATTAGGTGCGCGAAAATTTCAGGAAACTTTGTTTTGAGCGTAGGCAGCAGGTTATGTTATTTTTTATAAAAACAAATGAATGACACAGTTATTAACACACAGATTAGAGAGTTTATTTTAGACGAACCTCTGAGCATGTTTTACGAAGGTGTCAAATGTTGTGAACATTTATTTAATAATTGTTCGTATTAGTGCAGTTCAATTGTTATCTGTTTTATTTATTTAACCTGTTATTCAAATTTGTTATGTCAGTTGCAAACATAAAAACTGCAAGTGGAATTTTTAGTAAATTCTGTATGTTAGCAACTTTGTCATTCATTTGGTTTTGTAAAAAATAACTTAACTGGCCGCACATGCTCAAACCAAAGTTTCCTGAAAATTTCGCATACTTAATTTATCTAAAAGTAAAAGTAAATAAGAGAAGAGTTTTGTTTTACTTCCATCAGTTCATGGCCTACTAGAAGGTTTTCAAAATAAATTAAATGACGTGGTCTTTCCGTGGCACTCTTATGAAATTTTAATTTTCTGTAATGAAATGCTCAAAACTTGAACAAAATGCAAAGTGTGACACATCGTTGAAATCAGAATTTAAAGCTCTATCCAAATATAAAAAAAATTTAAATGCCAACCATAATAAAAAATAGTTGACAGTCGAAAATAAACAATGGTACCAGTTACACCAAATCTGACAAAAAAATTAGATTCAGCATAAAAAAGTGTCCCAATAACGCGTTAACTAGAAATATGTAGCACAAATGATAAATGCGTTACAGCCGAAAATAAAAAATCCAAAATTTCAGTTTTTTTCAGATATCTGAAAAACCAGAAAGGTTACTTTCAATTTCTTTATAGATTATTGTTAGGCATAACATTTGGCAACTTTGCCTCAATTCAACCAACTCTCTATCTCTTCAAGTAAGCGAGATCCCCATGGTGGGGCTTGAATTTGAAACACCCTGTATATGTCACACCCACATAGCGTAATTAGCCATTTCATGGAATGAACAGCCCGAACATGAAATAAAATAATTGTTTCATATTATTTAAAAAAAAACTTATTTGTTTCGACAACCAACCTGAAGACCCCAAAGACGCGACAACATTGTTTGAAAAAAAAATATTATAAAAGAGAAAATTACACTATGTGGCAGCGAGCATGCTGTCCATTATATAAAATGGCCAATTACTAGGTGGGTGCGATGTATAACTGCAAAAATAGATACCCACAAACAAATACTTATTAAAAACCACGTTTTTGCTTTCCCGGAGATCCGAAATATGTATTTCCATGAAAATTTCAACAGGAAAATTGTCAGTGTTGCGTTGTGTTAACTTTCCTGTTGATTCTTTGTTGGTATGGGTTGTAAGCTCAGTTTGTTTATTAAGTGAACGAAGCTATACGGTCTATTCTTTACTCATAATGGATGGCTATAATTATCTACCCCCAAAACCCAGACGAAAACGTTCTTGTTAAATGCGCTCAGTGGCGGCTCGTGGTGTGGTGTACTGGGAAGCATTTTAAAGTATTTTTTTTTTAATTGTTCTTACCCAAGTTTTAGGTAGCCTTATATTTCAAACCCATCCTTTACGTTGGCAAAATGATCTATTTTTACCAACATTTTCATTGAAGTCTTTAATAGACTTTCGATAAGCACTCTCTAATAAGATTACTGTAAATTGATACCCACATTGCCAGTGTGTCAAAATGTACAAAAATTTGAATGCGGTTTACGATTAAAAAATGTTTGAATTTTAGTTTTTAAATGTTTGCAGTCAATATCACACAATAAATTATCACAAAATAGCAGACAGTGGAAACAAGTGAAAGCATTTTCTTACATGGCATTCACAATCCAAAATTATTTTGCACGGACATCGTACAACACCACTAAATTATGATTAGACAACCAACAAATGTTTTCACACTACTACGTAGTGTACTTGCGAATATCGCAAATTAGGCAGCTATTGGCATGCTCTTATCACGAACAGCTGACAGCATAATTTTCAGAAGTTATGGGTTCGTGACCCTGAAGTCTTTAATACGCAGATACTTCTATCCTCTTTTAGCTTGTGTAATATGAATTTTACTGCAATGAGCTTTCTATTTCACTCTTATTCAGTTGAAGGCCTTTTAAGCTGGCGGCTTTATTCGGTAGCGTATAGCTGAATTGGGGACTGACAGCCAAATGACCCTCGCATAGATTCGTTTAATGCGCGCGAAATACTCAAACATTCAAACGTTTTCGGATCCTGCGGCAGCTCTTTAATAAACGTTCTCGCATAGAAATCTCATACAAAAGTTAACTATAAAGTAATTTTTTAAATATCATGGTGTATAAATGTTATGTACTCAAACAAAAAGTAATTATTTATTTTTTCTTGTTTCATTGGGAGCTCAATGACCATTTGGCCCAATGGAGAAACCGCTTCTGAATGCGCTTACAACTTATATCCAAATATGACCGTTGGTTTTAACGCTGCCTAAAATAATACAATATTCCATATCTTATGGTACGTTTAGCAAATGTATACAAGTAAGCAATGCAAATCACGCTACTGTAACCGCAACACGAACTATTTTTTTCTTCGATTGCTTGGTAGTTACGTCAGTTGAACGACCGTTTAAAATGTGATTATTATTCTGATTAAAGTGATTAGTGCCATATTAAGATATTTATAACTATGAATGAATACCTTCTTCATACATAAACATATCTTAAACGAAGTATTGTGTGACAATGATAAGGGTTCATTGGAAATGAGAACGTTGCATCGATTATGACTGAATCGAACGACGCGACGTGTGATTGTTTATCGGGAATTCTTTTACCTTGCAACATAATATCGGATAGGATCGGCAAAAGAGTGGCAACCAAATTCAACTTTTTTAACCCTTTTTTTAACGCTTGTTATTATGATATTCACTCAAAAGTGGCCATAGGCCAACTTTATATTTAAGCAGATAGACATAATTTATAGTTCCCAAGACAAATTTGTGAAGCTTCCAACTAAGAAAAACAATATAAAAAAAGCTGAAGTGTGGACTTCGAGTGGACTTTCCCATAATAAAACTTATCGTATTTGCAAAAGTGTAAATTTTATAATTATAACCTTCCATTCCATCCATCAAAATTCATAGAAAGCGCCACAGTGAAAAAAAGCTTAAAAAAACAACAAATTGTAGCCAATACTAGATACGCTTACTTGCCGTTTCCGTATTTGCAAAAGTGTAACATTTAACATTTATAACGTTGTACAGTGCAGCGAGTATTAGATTTCTAAGAAAACAAGCAGCGGGAATTTGAATTTGCGATAGGCTGTTCAATTGGTTTCCGTACCCATAGAAGCAGCGACTACCTGCACCAAAGCAAGGTAAGCGCCCGCTGCCGCACCTATCGGAGGATTACAAATTCCGCTTCGGATGTCGGTAAAAAATTGCTATAATAGCTTTATTTAGGAAATTATCAAAAATATGCAAAGAATATAAAATATATTTTTTAACTAGAGCTAACTGATAGGCATAGCTAAAATCACGTAACTGCCGGAAAACGCGTTGTTGATTTTAAAAAGTATTTTTTTTTCTTAATTTTTAAAATAATTGAAATTTTAGCAGATCCTAAAAAGTACTTTGAATAGTCTATCGAACTGATAAAAATTTGAACGGTTGGCGTTTGTGTTTTTGAATAAATAATTATTATAATTTTTTATTCCTAAACGCCGATTGTTATAAACTTTTATCAATTCGATAGTCTATTTAAAGTACTTTATTAGGATCAGCGAGAATTTTCAACTATTTTTAAAATTAAGAAAAAAAACGATACTTTTTAATATCAACAACGTGTTTTCCGGCAGTTAGCTGATTTTAAATACACTTATGCATTAGCTCTAATAAAAATAAATATTTTTCATTTTTTGCACATTTTTGATAACTTCGTGAGCGCATTAAATATCTTAGCGCTTTTCACGTCGCGTCGTAGGAGCGCGCGCAGCCCCTAAGTAACCAACGTCTTGGATCTGCAGCGGGCTTGTACCGGCTGGAGATGTAAATTTCCATCACTTCTTGACGGGAGAATATTTAAAACGTAAAAAGTATGGGAAAGTACCAGCGACCTGTTTCGCCCATTTTTTTCTTGATATTAATAATAAATAGAAACATTTGTGTGATTATTTGCATATTTAAATGTATATTTTGCACATTTAAATGCATATTTTACATATTTAAATGCATATTTTGTATATTTAATTGCATATTTTGCGTTTTTAAATGCATATTTTGTTTATTTAATTGCAGATTTTGCATATTTAGATGCATATTTTGCATATTTAAATGCACGTTTTGTGTTTAAATGTATATTTTGCATATTTAAATGCATATTTTGTATATTTAATTGCATATTTTGCGTTTTTAAATGCATATTTTGTATATTTAATTGCATATTTTGCATATTGAAATGCATATTTTGCAGATTTAAATGCATATTTTGCATATTTAACTGCATATTTTGCATATTGAAATGCACATTTTGTATTTAAATGTATATTTTGCATATTTAAATGCATATTTTGCACATTTAAATGCACATTTTATAAATTTAATTGCATATTTTGCATATTTAAATGCACGTTTTGTATTTAAATGTATATTTTGCATATTTAAATGCATATTTTGTATATTTAATTGCATATTTTGCGTTTTTAAATGCATATTTTGTATATTTAATTGCATATTTTGCGTTTTTAAATGCATATTTTGTATATTTAATTGCATATTTTGCATATTTAAATGCATATTTTGCAGATTTAAATGCACATTTTGTATTTAAATGTATATTTTGCATATTTAAATGCATATTTTGCACATTTAAATGCACATTTTATAAATTTAATTGCATATTTTGCATATTTAAATGCACGTTTTGTATTTAAATGTTTAATTTTGCATATTTAAATGCATATTTTGTATATTTAATTGCATATTTTGCGTTTTTAAATGTATATTTTGTATATTTAATTGCATATTTTGCATATTTAAATGCATATTTTGCAGATTTAAATGCACATTTTGTATTTAAATGTATATTTTGCATATTTAAATGCATATTTTGCACATTTAAATGCACATTTTATAAATTTAATTGCATATTTTGCATATTTAAATGCACGTTTTGTATTTAAATGTAAATTTTGCATATTTAAATGCATATTTTGTATATTTAATTACATATTTTGCGTATTTAAATGCATATTTTGTATATTTAATTGCATATTTTGCATATTTAAATGCATATTTTGCATATTTAAATGCACATTTTGTATTTAAATGTATATTTTGCATATTTTGCGTTTTTAAATGCTTTTTTTGTTTATTTAATTGCAGATTTTGCATATTTAGATGCATATTTTGCATATTTACACGCATATTTTGTATTTTTAGGTGCATTTCCTGCCTGCATATTTCGACTTTTTTAGTGCGTATAAATCCGGCCTTTAATGATTACCAATACGAAACTGGCAGTAATAACCCATTCCTAATAGTAGCGGGTTATAATTACTAAAATGGTCATTGGTTGGCTTTGTCAACGGAACATCAGGCAGTTGATTAGTTGTTAAGTTTCATTATTGTTATTTTAAATGCATGTACGAAATAATCATAGGTATCAATCATCCTGGAATGATAAAATTCAAATACGCAAGTAATAGTGTGGCCGAAATTTATAAAACTCACATTTGCATTTTATGAAACATTATGAAACCTGATTCCTTACAAAAAAACGGCAATTAATTACATTTGCGTACGAGTTCTAAAAATGTAGAAGATTATACAAAAATGTATATGAAAATTAGAACAATTTTCTTACTTGATGGAAACAGCTTTCAGAAAATGGCACTAGGAACAAGATACATTGAACAAAAAATATTTTTTTCTCAAAAATACAATTTGTGGTACGATTTAGACCGAATTTAACCGCGAGTCAAAAAAAAATACAAAAATATATGGGGTGATCCATTTAAAATAATGAAATTAGTGTCATTTCCGTTGAAATCGGAAATGATAAATTAATTTTAATTAACTTTAAATCTCGAGTTCGTCTGCCCACATATATGACAAAAAAATTATTTTAAACCAGTTAAAAAGTAAAAGGTTAGTATGGTATTCCATGTGATGAATCCCTCGCACCTTCCAACTGCTACTGTTAAACCCTCTTTGCTTAACTTGAAATTAAAATCTGTTAACTGATATTTAACAATTTTGAATGCATGATGAAAGTGTTTTACGTATAATAAAATTATTGTTTATTATTGCTATATTATTAAACTATTTACTTTTTTTATTCGAACTTCTTCTGTACCATAACTAAATTACTTACCGTCTATATTTATTGTGCGAAATTTGATAAAAAATTAATCACCATTTTTAAGAATTACTTACCCCGGCTGGTGTTTACTGTAAGGATTGTATTGAATACCGGTGTCAGAATCAGTAACAATAATGCTGTTGAGTTGTCCACCAACGGGTTCTGTCGGGGCAATGAGCTGATGCGGGTGTTGATGTAGACGGGCGACACTCACGTGCACAAAAACAGCAGCCAACAAAACCAGATGCATTTTGCGTACTGCATCTGCATCTCGCACGTGGATGTGCATGCCGCGGTACCGGCGTAAGTCACGTGACTTAAAATGCACATGCGTTCAATTCTTTATTTAGTTTTAACTTTAAGTAGTTACATACAGATTTTACTTATTAGGATGTTTGTTCGACATCTTTGATATAACATAATATACAGTATATTCACGAATTAAGGTAACAACCAACGAGAGATAAATTGATTTATTTTTGATGTCTCGAAAAATATTATTGGGTACCTAAGATGTAACAAAAACGTTTGCCTGTATAGATACACTTTACCGTAATACAGCAACAAGTAAAAACTAATCTAGGCTCAAACGATTGATAATTTTACTCGCATGAAACCCTGCAAACGTCGTTGGATTACAAAAAAGCTGAAGTGCGGACTTCGAGTGGACTTTCCCATACTAAAACTTACGGTGTACAATTCAGGGAGTATTAGATTTCTAAGAAAACAAGCAGAGCGGAAATTTGAATTTGCGATAGCCTGTTCAATTGGTTTCCGTACCCATACGGACTACCTGCACCAAAGCAAGGTAAGCGCCCGCTGCCGCGCCTATCGGCGGATTACAAATATTAGCTTTATTTCAAAAGTTAAAAAAATATGCAAAAAATGAAAAATATATTTAGAGCTAACTGATAGGCGTAGTTAAAATCACGTAACTGCCGGAAAACGCGTTGTTGATATTAAAAAGTAGCGTTTTTTTTCTTAATTTTTAAAATAGTTGAAAATTTTAATAAATCCTAATAAAGTACTTTAAATAGTCTACCAAACTGATAAAAATTTAAAACGATCGGCGTTTGCGTTTTTCAATAAATAATTAATCAATTTCAAATTTTTCAAAAATGCCTGGAAGGCGTCAGAATTTGAGAGACAGGTAAAAACAAAATTTGTAGTTCAATGCAAGCTCTATCGGCTCAGAAAGTTTAAAAGAAAACGTGTGGGCAGTTTTTGAGAATTTTTTTTTGAAATTTTCAAAACTTTTAAGCAGCGTCATTGCAATATTTTTCAGATTTTCAAAATTAATTTTATTTCATCGTATACTACCTAGAAAGGGCTATCAAACAAGTAGTAGCTCATCCCGATCAAACAACTACTTTTTGAGTAAATAGGCGTTAAGTCGAGATTTTCAAAAAGCTGT
This sequence comes from Ctenicera cuprea, assembly GCA_958336395.1. Taxonomy (NCBI): domain Eukaryota; kingdom Metazoa; phylum Arthropoda; class Insecta; order Coleoptera; family Elateridae; genus Ctenicera; species Ctenicera cuprea. The sequence goes on along the minus strand of OY284495.1, from coordinate 38,416,979 downwards.
AGCGGCCGCCATTTTGAAGCTAGAGAGTTTGGTAGAGAAGTTTTCAATTTCTCTTAAACTCTCCTCTTAGATTCCGCGATCAAATTTTCAAAATTTTGTGTTTGAAAAAAGCGCTGCAAAAAAAACATGTCTAACGTCCGTTTCTGGTTTTGGATTTTTTTGAAAAGATTAACTAGAACTACAATTTTCGATACACCTCTTGATTTGAAATTTCATCAAAACCGGTCCAGTACTTTCGCCTGTAGAGGCGTCACCCACACCCACACCTACAGACAGACACTTTTTAAAATTTTTAAAAATCACCTTTTTGGGTTCCTCGATGCCCACAACGTGTATTTCCGTTAAAATCTAGATCGTGCTATGATAACTTCGGCTAGCCGCATAGGACCGACCGTGCCTTCCAGCTGATAAGATGCGCTTCGGACTTCGGACCAAAATAGCTGTAAAAGCTTTATTTTAAGAGTTTAAAAAAATATCCAAAAAATGAAAAATATATATTTTAACTAGAGCTAATTGATAGCCATAGTTAAAATCACGTAAGTTCCCGAAAATGCGCTGTTAAAATTAAAAAGTATCGTTTTTTCCTAATTTTTGGTTGAAAAGTTTTGCTTATCCTAATAAACTACTTTAAATAGGCTATCAAATTGTTAAAAATTTATAACAATTTGAGTTTCTCTTTTTTGAATAAATAATTATACAATTTAAAAATTTTCAAAAATTCCTGGAGGGCGTCATGTTGGGTGATTAGTAAAAAACAAATTTGTAATTCATTCAAAGCTCTGTCGGCTTAAAAAGTTAAAAAAAAATGATGTCGGCAGTTTTTTCGGAATATTCTTTCTTAAATGTCAAAATTTTTGAGCCGCTTCTATATTTACAATTTTCATATTTCCAAAAATATTTTTTTATTACTATTTTAGTATATTCTGATACAATTTTCAATTACGGAATAACTACATTCTTACACTTTCAGCGGCTCTTCTAGTTCATAATACGTAAGAAATATTATTTGCACCGTCGAATTGCGACCTACCATACCATGGATCCTATAGCCCCTACGTTCTTCTGACGTCCTCTTAACTGGCTTTTCTCTTTCCTATAGTTTCAGTATAAGGAAGCATTGATTTAATGAAAATTTTTGAATTCGAAACTGACGAAGATACATGTTTTGGCCGCCAGAAACCCAAAAAAGTAATAGCTGAAAAAAAATTGCGTCCGTGCTTGCGTGTGTAGGTGCGTGCGTGTGGGCGAACGTAGATGTGTGCGTGCGTTCATGCATGCATGCGTGCGTGCGGTTGTGTGTGTGATGCGCATAACTCCCAAACGGATGCTCGATTTTGATGGAATGAGAAGGTATATTCAAAATTCACCCAAAAAATAAGCTTTTGAAAAAACCGAAACCCGAAGCGGAAATTAAACATGTTTTCTTTAGTAGCAATTACAAAACGAATTTTTTAAATTTGGAAACAGAAATAGAAGACCTGAGGGAAAATCCAACCCTTTTTTCCGAACTTACTAGATTCAACATGGCGGACGCTACAATTGTTTGAAAATTTCGAATTTAACGTTTTATTACTCAAAAACGAGTTGACAGATCAAATTTGGTATTCTGCTAGCTCTGGGGAGACACAATGTTTCTATAAAAAAAAATTTTAAAAGAAGGCAACCACACGATTTTTTAAATTTACACAATTCAGCGATCAGTGCAGTGGCGTAACTTCAGATTTTGGGCCCGGGGGCAAGATACCTGAAGGGGCCTGGCTCCATCCTCAAAAAAATTTCAATAATAAAGCAATTGATAATAAGAACAATTTCTTCAATAGGAAGAAAATTATTTGCAGTATAGTAAATAAAAATAAATATATTAAAGCCGTGTATGATTAAGATAAGCAAATCTTAAATTTTCTGAGCTTAATGTGTCTGGGTCGGTACCAAAAAGTGTGGGTGTTGTGTTATTACTAAATATAATCTCATTTCATAATTTTCATTTTATAAGTACATACTTATTTACATGGAATTTAAAATGTTTTTTGTTGAATATAAAAATAGAGACTGTCGAAATACAAAAATTTTTTTTGAAAAAACTTCGTAATAGAGAAATAAAAAAAAATAAAAACTCGTGGCAGGGCCCCCTAAGGCTTCGAGCCGGGGGACGTTGATAGTTACGCCACTAGATCAATGCACTCTGTATTCTTCGACAAGAACAGTATTAGTATCATCACTGTTATATTTTAAACTAAGCACATATTTTCAATTCAACATTTTAAACTTTACAGCTATTTCTTCAGGTGTTTAATATGACAGTCATATTAAGTGTCTATTTAATATCACAGTGATATTATAAATAGCCCACGTATTCAAAATTAGTAATTTTTAACGTTACACTTGATGTTTTTAATACGTCAGTTACAATATAAATGCATCACATAATTTAGTTACGATTTCAATTTCGCTGTGATATTTATAACGTTTCTATTTATTATTACAATATTTGAAATTAGCAATGTTTAACTTTTTAACAAAATTTTTTGTTTTTAATGTTACAGTCAGAATATAAATGTGTATCACATATTTTAAATCTAACATTTTTAATTTTACTGTAATATTTTTAACATTGGTAATATCACAGTAATAATATATATAACTACATAGTTATATTAGTATATTAAAGTATAAGTGGATAAAAAGGTCTTTAAAACACGCGCGATTTTTCGAGCACGACGGCGCAGCCGGAGTGCTCGAAATAGAGCAAGTGTTTTAAAGACCAGTTATCCACGAATACTTTACGCTATTTTTTTTTATTGGTGCACTTTGAAATCATAAATACTGGTATTATTACTACAAAAAATGGAAATAAGAACTAATAATGTAAAATGGTTGAATTCGTGATGTGACATCAGTATACCTTTCGTTGTCATGGAAATGAGAAAAACAGAAATTAATTTGCAATTTGTCATCAAAGATTAATTGTTGTCACCGCACTGCTTAAAAATGAATTCTAATATCGATTTTTTAAATAGTAAAGCAGAATCGCGGTTAATACCGCCAAAATCTAATGATGCGTATAAAAAAGAATATGACAAGTTCATCAAATGGAATGAAGGGCAAAAGGTAACAGATATAAATGAACGAGTTGTGCTTGCTTACCTTCAGAAATTTGTTAGTAATATTTTATTTGACGTTACAAGGTACTCCTGTCAGATCAATAATCAAAAAATTGTCATTTAGACTTCATGTTTCTCGAGTTGTTGATGTTGCCATGGTAACTTTAAAAAACGCGCGTTTTTGAAAGTTCGATTTAAACACGCTGAGGCGTGCTTTAAATAGGTAAAATGGGGCGCCAATAAAAAAAAATTATTATTATTATAGTCCATAATTTAAAACTGTATAGCAAAATTTTTAATTATAAATGTACAAGGTATTATAAATCAAAATTTACAACAAAATTTGTGCTACTAATGATTTACTTTCATTTCAGGTATCAGCAACGAATTTTATAATTTACGTTTGACATCTAAAATGCATTCCTGATATCTGAAGTAGTAAAAAGTACATATTGTAAGCGTTTTGTAATACTGATTTCACAACAATATTACATATAACATAGTCCACTTTTGCTGTATAAGTTTTACTACTACTAGAAAGCGATGCTTGTATAAAAAAACATGGCAATATTTTCAATATATCTAATATCACAGTCATAATAAAACTGTCAATATTACAATTTAATTTCGGCTTAGACCGCGTCGTTATTTGGGAACTACAACCAGCATAATCAGGTAAGGACCGACCTGTAGCTTGTCTGCCTTTACAAGCATTTGCTCTAGAAGTCTGAGCAATATTTGTTCGTAGGCCCTGCCTGCCTAAACAGGGCCGTGTGCTTAGTTTATTTAAACCTTGGGGCGGACAAGGATTTGATGTTAATGTATTTTGTTTGCCAAGACAATAATACTTAATCGGCTTATGCCTGTTAGCTGTTTGTGAACCCATACAAACTAACGTTTCGCAAGACATTGCAGCTTGCATCTTCAGAGTGAAAAGAACACTAAATTCAAATCCGGGAAGCGGAGGTATTTAAACCTCTTTGAGCCAGTCGAGCAGAACGGCGGAGTTCTGGTTGGCTGTCACCGTTGGGCGAAGACGGATCCGGTGGAGCGTGATTGTGAGATCGATGATGCTTAGGAGTCCTTAGAGGATAAACTACTGGAGTCCAAGCTTTACTGAGTCTAAAACCATCCTCCCTGTTTATGTTGTCAGGTTGTTTCTCAATTTCAATTGCTTCACGTATGATACGAGGGAAGTAATGAGGTACTCTGGCGAGTACCCGAGCATTGTCAAAGTCCATCGTATGCCCAGTTAAACCAGTATGTTCAGCCACCGCAGATTTTGTGATGCGTTTGTGTTTGCAATCACCTTTGTGCTCTCGCAATCTTAACTCAATGGAACGACCAGTTTGTCCGATGTAGTTTGAGCCACAAGAGCAAGGGATGTTGTAGATCCCGGCTGATTTTAAATTGGATATTTGATCCTTTGCGGATCTAAAACCGTTTCCCAAAGTTTCATTAGTCCTAAAGACTGTCTTTATGCTGTACCTGTTTAGGCAGGCAGGGCCTACGAACAAATATTGCTCAGACTTCTAGAGCAAATGCTTGTAAAGGCAGACAAGCTACAGGTCGGTCCTTACCTGATTATGCTGGGTGTAGTTCCCAAATAACGACGCGGTCTAAGCCGAAATTAAATTGTAATATTGACAGTTCGAGAAACCGCGAAAGCCTCAAAGAATACATAATAAAACTGTTTACAAATTGAAAATTTTAGTGTTATATTTTTGAACATTTTTAATATCACTGGGACATTATAAATTTATCAGATTTCAAAAATCAACAATTGACAATTTTTGTGCAATATTTGCGGTTTTTATGTTACTGTTTATTATACAGGTTGAATAAAAAGTACGGAACATCGATGCTACAGCCTTAAATAATAACTTTACGAAAAAATGTTTCCTATCAAGTTTTTTGCTACAATTTGGCGTTTTTCATTTTTTTAAAATTGTTTTAGCTATGACGTCATGAAATTTTTTTTAAATGGCAACCTATGCTTTTTATGGCATGACCAGTTAGTGGTTTTTATTCTCTATACAGCCATGTAAAAATATCATCGTCGTCAGCTATGCCATCCATCGTCGGATGTAAGCCTCCCCTAACATTTTCCATTCTTGTCTATCATACAGTTGCATAATAAAAATTTCAAGAAAAATCACAACAAACATTTATTTTTGTCACTGGCAACATTTTTCATCAGGTACACTTATTGCAAGATAAACAAACGACAATTGTAGGCAATTGTTTGAAAATGTTTAAAATTGAACAACTGCAAATCTGTAATGTCAATTATTATTTCCAAATGCAGAAAATCCGGACACGCCAAACGATAGAATTTGGTTGCAACAAGATGGTGCTCCACCTTATTACGGCATTTATGTTCGTCAATATTTAGATGTAATTTTTACAAATAGATGGGTGGATAGGAAGAAGAGGACATATTGAGTGGCCAGCACGATCTCCGGATTTAAACCGCTTTACTTCTTTTTATGGGGCCATCTTAAAAGTACAGTGTATACAAACAGACCAGACAATTTGGAAAATCTAAAAATTCGTATCCGCGAGCATATACGAGCAATATCACCTGCTGCAGTTCGAGGATTGTTTTATCGTATTGCCCACTGTCAGGCAGTGAATGGCGAACAGTTTGAACATTTGCTTTCTTAAATTGATGTTAAATATGATTTGAAACTAGTTTATTAATTTGTGGACCTGCTATTTTAGTTTGTTTATCTTGCAGTAAGTGTACCTGATGAAAAATGTTGCCAGCGACAAAAAAACAAATGTTTATCGTGATTTTTCTTGAAATTTTTATTATGCAACTGTATGATATTTTTACATGGCTGTATAGAGAATAAAAAGCACTAACTGGTCATGCCATAAAAAGTATAGGTTGCCATTTAAAAAAAAAGTCGATGGCGTCATAGCTAAAACATATGACAATTGAAAAAAAATGAAAAACGCCAAATTGTGGAAAAAAACTTGATAGGAAACTTTTGTTAGAAACTTTTTTTCGTAAAGTTATTATTTAAGGCTGTAGCATCGATGTTCCTTACATTTTTTTCACCCTGTATATTCGGAATTTTTGCAGTATATTGATATCAAGTACTAGTATTTGTTTTCCGAAATTAATTTTAGATATCAGAAATTTATCTATGATGTCTTATATCCATTTGTGACATCGGAAACGCGTTTCAGATATCTGAAATTCGTTTCACATGTTTTTGAAGAAAATCATAAAATTTAAACAATTTTAATACAATATTTACCTTCCTGATTAAAAAGTAAAACGGCTTGTCATATTGTTTGACGTGTTTCTTAAGGAAGGTGTTGCCCAAGTTGCCGCCCTTACATGCCGCCACTGGTAGGGACAGCTATTAAGTTTACAGCTCTAATTTGAGGAATGTTGACGACACGCAAATATAACAATTTTATTACTTTGATCTTGCAGACATTCCTATGCCAAAGAATGCCATAAATATTGAGTTTTATCACCTTATAAGGTAGAAAACCATTTATTTACCGTTTAAAACCATAAGTTATGTTATTTAGTCGACGTAAATCTCGTGAAGCTATTGTCGATTTTTTAGCAGTTTAAGTTCAAAATATACAACTTTCCTAATGTTTTTAGTAACCTAGGGTTGCATGTTGATTCTAAGTTACGATTTAAAGAACACGCAAATTTCTACTTGTAATGAAAAGTATTCAAATATAAAAATAATTTTGTTCAATTTAAGCAACCCAAAATTGTTTTAGATGAATCTGTATTCAGTGGCGGTTTCTCCATTGGGTCAAATGGTCATTGACCTCCCAATGAAATAAGAAAAAATTAATAATTACTTTTTGTTTGAGTACATAACATTCTAGACACTATAATATTCTAAAAATACTTTCTAGTTAACTTTTGTCCGAGATTTCTATGCGAGAACGTTTATTAAAAAGCTGCCGCAGTATCCGAAATCGTTTGAATGTTTGAGTATTTCGCGCGCATTAAACGAATCTATGCGAGGGTCATTTGGCTGTCAGCCCCCAATTCGGCTATACGCCACCGAATAAAGCCGCCGACTTAAAAAGCCTTCAAATGAATAAGAGTGAAATAGAAAGCTCATTGCGGTAACATTCATATTACACAAGCTAAAAGAGGATAGAAGCATCTGTGTATTAAAGACGTCAGAGTCACGAACCCACAACTTCCGAGAATTGTGCTGTCAGATGTCCGTGATAAGCGCATGCCAATAGTCGCCTAATTTGCGGGATTTGCACGTACACGACGTAGTAGTGTGAAAACTGTTGTTGGTTGTGTAATCATAATTTAGTGGTGTTGTACGATGTCCGGGCAAAATAATTTTGGATTGTGAATGCCATGTAAGAAAATGCTTTCACTTGTTTCCACTGTCTGCTATTTTGTGATAGTTCATTGTGTGATATTGACTGCAAACATTTGAAAACTAAAATTCTAACACTTTTTTTATCGGCAAACCACATGAAAAATTGTGTGCATTTTGACACACTGGCAATGTGGGTATCAATTTACAATAATTTTATTAGAGAGTGCTTATGGAAAGTCTATTAAAGACTTCAATGAAAATGTTGGTAAAAATAGAACATTTTGCCAACGTAAAGGATGGGTTTGAAATCTAAAACTTGGGTAAAAACTATTTTTTTCCAAAAAAGTATTTTAAAATTTCTTCCAGTACACCACACCACGAGCCGCCACTGTCTACTGTCTATAGTTGATGTATAGATAATACGGATATTAAATCGATTAGGTACTGTAGAATTTACAAAAATTACAATACTGTTGTCTTCGATAAACGTTTGGAATATGACCGACCTATAATTACCCCTTAACTTTGCCATAATATTATTGCTGTGTGCATGGATTGATAATATAAATTTGGAGGTAACTTAAAAAGCGGTAATACATAAATATTGCTATGATATGCGTGATCTTGTATTTACTAGAAAACAATCCCCTAAATGCCTGCAATTCACGCAATTCCAAATTATATTTTAAATGAGACTCTTTTTTTTAATTAACTTTCTCAGGGTCGTTATTAAACTTAGAAGAAATATTATTAATAAATAAATTTCAAAAAGAAAATACACAAGACAATATCAACGTTACACAAGCGCTTATTCAATAAATCAATTTTGGGGTCAAATTTTCGAACAATCAAGAAATTTTCTTCTAATACTACTGTTCTTAAAAACACTTATCTTTGTGTCTACTTATCAAAATATCCTTCACTCGACAATCGTTGAATGTTCTACTCTCTCTTCTGGTTTGCAGGTTCCTCAAACACCACAGCACTCGCCTTTGGATAGAATCCTCCTCCGCTGTAGTACCAATACGTCCTGGACCGCTTTTATATTTTTATTCTTTTGGATTTTTCCACAAATAATTGATATACACTTATATCCGTTTTATAATAGCTTCTTTTCAATTTAAAATCACTTTTAATTACTTATAGCTCGTTTTTCTTCTCTTATATGTGAGAGAATATGAAATCCTGTGTCTTTGTTTATAGGACGAGCCGTAACTAATCAATAAGTTTTTACTTGCTTTTGTCTTCCCTCTTTCATGTTTTTAAAAACAAACAAATCTTGTGACAATGAGTCTTCTTTTTATACAATTGTCAAATTGACATTCAAATCCATAACCCCCACAAATGACATTTCACGATGCACAAACAAGTAAGTCTAAAACTTCTATTGCTATGATATTTGGCGGTGTATGTTTTTACTGGGGTATTGTAGTTCCTGGAAGGCAATTTTTGGGATGCTTGCTACAATTCAATTTGTGATTGGAGGTTTGTGAGCACTTTAAGATTTTGATTTTCTAACTTTTAAAATCAGGGTTGCGTATTTTTGCTATAATTTCTTGTTATAAATTCCAATAATTTATATTTTTCATATTTGTGAGGTTTGTTTGTACTGAAAGAAAAGAAAAACACAATCAGATTGATACGATTTTTTATTTATGTTAGTTTTAATTATAATTTAGTTCATAATTGTTCAAAAGGTTTAATTTATAAGAAGTTTTAGTCTTACTTGTGTGTGCATCGATAAATGTCATTATGGATGTCAGTGTCAATGTCACAAACGTATAAAAGAATACTCATGGTCATGAGATTTATTTGTTTGTTCAAAAAATGTGAATCAAAGAAGGAAGACAAAACAATGGAGAATTTGTTTGGTTAGCTACGACTCGTCTTTGTAAATAAAAACAGAGAATTTGATATCCTCTGGAAAATAAAGAGGAAAAACGAGTTTAAAAAGTAATATAAAAGTGATTACGAATATAAAGAAGAAAATACAACGAATTATCAACGAATTGTAAAAAAATCCAGGAGAATTACAAGTATAAAGCAATCCAGAAAGTTTCTCCAGTTGTGGTGGTGTTAAAACCAAGTCCAAAATAACATAAAAGCAGTCCAGAGCAGGATTCAAATTAAAGGCGAGTGTTTGTGGTTACTTGAGAAACCAGCAGACTAGTGAAGTAAAAGTTTCGACATTCATCGTTTCCTCGAGTGAAGAATATCCCAGTAAGGAGACATTAAGATAAGTGATCTCTATTAGAAAGACGATAGTATTTAGTAAAATTTATTTGATTTTCAAAGAATTCATTTAGAAATTGATTTATTAAATAAAACCTTTCTTTGTAACGTTGATATTGTTTTGTGTTTATTCTATTTCTTATTTATTTATTAATAACTTATCATACAAGCTAAATAACGACCCTGAGAAAGTTAATAAGAGTCTCACACGAAATATAATTTGTGATTGCGTGAATTGCGGTCATTTAGGGAATTGTTTTCTAGTAAGTACATGCACACGCATATCATTGCAATATTAAACCTTTTAAACAATTCTGAACTACTTTATATTTAAAATTAACATAAACAATAATCGTATCAATTTGATTGTGTTCTTCTTTCTTTCAGTGTAAACAAATATGAAAATATAAATGATATAATTATAACCGCATTATTTGAATTTTAAAACAAGAAATTACAGCAATAATACGCAACCCTGAGTTTATAAGTTTGAATACCAAAACCTTACAGTCTTCACAAACCTCCAAACGTAAATTAAATTGTAACAACCATCCCAAAAATTGCCTTCCAGGAATCACAATACTCCAGTCAAATCATACAACTCCGAATATCATAGCAATATATAGCATGTGAACTTAATTTGGGTATACTTTTACTTGTCTTCTATGTAGTTCTTGGATGGTTGCTATAGCAGAGCTAAATATTGTGATATCGGTATTACAAAACATTTATTATTTTTATTTCAGATATCAAGAATACATTTCATATATCAGAAATGCATTCCTGATATCTGGAATAAATTCAAATTTAAACATTAACAAAAATCACTTTTTACACATTGATATTATGACTGTGTAAAAAACTTTTAAAATATCACACTAAAATGGTCAGTTGTTGATTTCTAATATAAATTTATAATTTCACAGTGATATTATAGAAGGTTGAAAATATCACAGTTAAATGGAAAGTGTTTTATTTCAAACGTGTGATTATATTTTTATTATGACTGTGATATCAAAAACATTACTAATGTCGCTGAGGCGAGCGCAGGGTCGTCCTAACAAATTTGAAGCCCCTGGGCTAAAAATTTGTAGCGCCCTAACAGCGGTGGTAACATTCGAATCTACGATAAAACAACCCTGTAAAACACAGCCCCCAAAAAAATACCCTAAAAAAATCGCCGAAAAAAAAAGACCTTGAAAACAAAGCTCGAAAAACAACTCCAGGAAAAAGAGGCTCGGAAAAGAAACGAAGAAAAATTGAATGTAAAGGGTACAAATCAAGCGAATTTTTAGCAACTTCAGGTGTTCCTCAAGGGTCACACCTAGGCCTACTTCTATTCTTGATATTTATTAATGATATAGGTGAGCGTGTTAAGTATTTCGAATACCTTATATTTGCAGATGATTTTAAGTTATTTAGAACAGTAGAAAAAGTGGAGGATTGTATTAATCTCAAAAAAGATATTTGTGCTATACATAACTGGTCCATAAAAAACCAACTGCTTTGAATATTGGTAAATGCTCAGTAATAAGTTACTCAAGGAACAATTCTAAACTTATGTATAAATATGAAACTAATCAATTAAAATTACAAAGAAAATATGAAATTAAAGACTTAGGAATAATATATGATGATAAACTCTCATTTAATAGTCGTATTGTTAAGATGGTGGATTTGCAATAATCCTTTTAGTGGATCATAAATATGTTGGTGCGCCCATTAGTGGAAGCTAGGCATACAAAGCTATGATCGCTATCAAACTACCAGGTCGGTACACAAAATACATCTGGTCTGGTTATAAGACAGTCTGAGTACGCCTGCGCCTGTAATTTGTAATAAGTAAATAACACATATTTTTAATAACTATTTTTGAGATATCTACAGTCTTATTAAATATACACTAAATTAAATAAAATAAAATGTGTGGTAAGCTGCGTTTACATACAGCGAACGAAGGCGAACGAACAATAGCAAACCGCCGAATTCGCATAGTGTAAACGGGTAAGCGAACACGAACGAAGCAGTGCGTTCGCGTTCGCTGGGCTTCGTTGCTTGAGCGGTACAGCAAAAAGAATTCGTGCGCAGTTTAAACGGTTTATTAAAGCATTCTTCTTCAATCGCAGTTTGCTACGACTTTCAAACCAATCATATTCAAAAGAAATTCAAAATCAGTTGCAGTCATTCTACAAAAATTTTGAAACTGCCCGGATGCTAGTTCTCCTCTTAAGTTGTTGATTAAATCTGTGCCACTATATGCATCTCTATTTCTAAATACAGATGTCATCCACCAGCGCCTTCGGCGTCTACATTTTCGATTGGTAAGTAGACTTAGCACTATAAATGATGAACTTGCAATGATAACTTCCTCGTTAGACATTATAATAAATATTAAAATTCAACTCAAGTAGAACCGAAGCGAAACGAACGCGAACATTCGGTTCAGTGAACGAATAAAAGCGAATTGTTGGAAAAATGACATACGCTTGCGAATGTTCGTTCGCTATCGTTCGTTCGCCTTCGTTCGCTGTATGTAAACGCAGCTTAACAAAACAAAAACTCAATTCTTTATAAAGTATTGTAGAACAGATAAAAGTCATTAAATATGGCTGTTGCTGTGCTAGTGCTAACGTAAATATAATCGATTAGTGTTGGTTTCAAGTTATTTTTATTAATTTTAAAAATTTCAATGGCATGGCATTTCTTCCCTTTCTCACACTGTCATTTTTTTACCTTAAAAATGATATGGTAAATTTCCTACGAGTTGGCAACACTGTACTGTAGCAGTTCTGTCGTTGTGTGAACTAGTGGTGATGTGTCTGAATATTACGGTGTCACGAAGAAACATTTCTGGAGAAAACAGACTCGGAAAAATAATCTCAAGAATAAAAATTCCCTAGAAAAAACATCCCAGGTAGAAAAATCCTCGGGCAAAAACATTCCTTGGGAAAAACATCCCCGGTAAAAACAGTCAGAAGAAACAATTTGTTTTTCGCCAGAGTTTAAGAATAACTGCGGTCAATATTATCGATCGTACATAAGGCTTCATTCTTTATATCATATATATCATCTAAATTGATTCCGCTCTTTGTTACGAAAGGAAATATAAATTGAGTGTTAGGAAGTTAATGTTTTCATTAATTGTTAACAAAAACCTCAACCTCTTACTACAGTACACAACAAACTTTTTCATCTTTACAAAAATCGGTATCAAGCGATATGTGCGATCGATAATATTGAATGCTATTTTAATAATAATAATAATTTCAATAATAAAATAGTATATTTGGAATTTTTGCTGATGTTGATATCAAAAACTAGTTTCTGTTATCTGAAATCAATTTCAGATAATATCTGAAATTGATTTCAGATATTATCTGAACGCACTCTTTACTCTAACCTTCTTCAACAATTTCCGACTTTAACAGCTGAATTCGACATTAACACCCCTATTAAACATAATGTAGTGCATCGAATAAAAACTAACGGTCGGACAATTAGTGCAAAGTGTCGAAGACTTAATCCAACACAATTACTGTTTTTAGAAAAGCACCTGCATGAACTGTTACGTGCTGGAATTATCGAGCAGGCAGACAGTCCTTGGAGTAGTCCAATTCATATGGTGTTAAAACCTGATGGCAGCTATCGTGTCTGTGGCGATTACAGGCAACTGAATGCGATGACAGTTCCGGATACCTATCCAATTCCCTTCATAAAGCATACTTCCAAATTCCTTTGCATCCAGATGATATGGACAAAACCACAATTACCACGCGTCTGGGTGCATATCGTTACAAAAGACTTAATTTTGGCTTAAGAAACGCTCCTGCTTCCTGGTCCAGATTCGTCCAGAAGATTCTTACAGGGATGTATTACATTTATTTTTACCTCGACGTTATATTAATTTTTAGTAAAACCGCGTCAGAACATTTGCGTCATGTAAAAATGGTTTTCGAACGTTTGGCTAGATACGGACTTTTGTTGAACGTTGATAAATGTGTTTTTGGGGTTAGTCAATTAGATTATTTGGGGCACAAGGTTTCATGTAAAGGCATTCTGCCACAAGACTCAACTTTTTGTTTATGCACATTTTTTTCCCTTTTTGTTCTGTTTTTTTTAGTGAACTGGACTTTTTCTGCTCTGCTCTTGGAATCTCAAGAATTGGACACGCACCTAGAAGAACTAGAAGCAACTTCAAGTTAATTTAATTTTATTTTCTATGATGTTCAATTAGTTACGTTACTTGTATTGTTTTTGAAAAGATCAGAAGTTTTTGTAGCTAAGATAGCATGCGCTTCACGTTTGCTGCGTAGTTTTTTTCTTCTGCAAGTTGGGGGGGGGGGGGGGTATTAATGTAGCAGCCCTTGGATTCAATTGTATTTTGTAACTTGGCGACTAGCGTTGCTATTGACGTTGCTATAAACATTCATCCAAATACAAAACTTTAGGGATATTCATTGCAACCTTGAGATATTTATTGGTTTTGTATTTGCCTTGAATTGCTTGTTGTTCTTTAGTAGGAGAATCTTGAAATGTATTATATTGCCTTGCTATAACAGGGCTCAATTGCTTGTAGGTATAACCACTAGATGTCTCTAATTTTTTGAACCAGGGATTTTTCTTACACAAAATAGAATGTGCCGAAACAACAGCAGCAACTGCCAGTTTAGATGGCATATACTGAAGGTAGGAGCCTCCTTCCAACAGAATTAGCTCGCTTATGTACATAGCTGTATAAAGAGCTTTTTATCGAAACCATGTGTGATACATAAGTGTTGAATAAAAGTCACCATAGTAGGAGGGTTCATATCAAACTTTAAAACTTTTAAAAGCAACTGCTCCATTCTTGTAATTTGATGGGTAGTGTATGCCTTTCCGGTAAGATACACCCATTCATCAGTGTCCAATAGATTGACTTCTTCAACTTTTACAGCTAACATCATTGCTGCTGCTCCTAGCAACTGAAACTTCTCACGAATCACAGATATACAACTAAGAAATCGGTCTATGTAATTTACAGATAAATGAATAGTTTGTTCACTCATCTTGTATTCATCTGCAACTGAGACCAGCCAATCTACAAGAACGCAGCGCATTTCTTCATTCAAGAATTTTTGTTTACTCATGTAGTTAGCCTTAGGCCACTGCAACTTGCCTTCCATTTGGTACTGTAGCAGCCTTGGTCAATTGTATTGTAACTTAGCGACTTGGTTGCTATTTACATAAGATAAAACATTCATCAAAACAATTTCATCAAAATTATTTGTAAAGTGAAAACTCCATTAAACTTTCTCCTCCAAATAGTGTTTTATTTAATAACTACGAAACAAACATTACATTATTGGTGACCCCTCCGACAAGATTTGAACACGGACCCCTCCCGACGTGAGATTCCTGAGATTTTCAAACAGAATTCGGAATTTCAAAACCTTCACAAACCGCAACATTCAGCTGCTACATCGCCACAGACCTGCGGATCTTCAAAACTCCAATTTACAAGATAAGTAACGTTTATTAACTATGGCTTTTAATTGTGTTTGTATTGACTTTCCCGATTTTACTACTAATGACGTCGATTCAAACTACAGCTTGTTACCAAATGCTTTCTTTCACAACCACACAACATGCATAATTTAATGACAGACTGTACTGTGAGAAGCGTGGTTGAACGAGTTTATGATAATCGATCTATAATGTTCGACTCAGACATTCGTAAGTCATCCATTCTTCCACAGACTGGTGGTAATTCACCTGTTCAACAAACAAATCACAACTATCATTGCAATCCACTTCATCACATCACAACCATTACTCCAACCAACTTCATCACAATCAAACATCCAACCAATCTCTCAATCATCTCTCTCTAACAACTCACAACTAATCATACATCCTAATCAACTTTCCAATCTTCTTTCTTCTGAACTTAACAACTACCAATCGCCTTCTACGGTAGAAGTATATGTTAATGCTCAAGAATTTCTTCTAACTCACTCCCTTTACAATCTTTATCACCCAACATTACATTATTCGACATTAACACCCCTATTAAACATAATATAGTGCATCGAATAAAAACTAACGGTCCGCCAATTAGTGCAAAGTGTCAAAGACTTAACCCAACACAATTACTGTTTTTAGAAAAGCATTTGCATGAACTGTTACGTGCTGGAATCATCGAGCAGGCAGACAGTCCTTGGAGTAAAACCTGATGGCAGCTATCGTGTCTGTGGCGATTACAGGCAGCTGAATGCGATGACAATTCCGGATACCTATCCAATTCCCTTCAGAAAGCATACTTCCAAATTCCTTTGCATCCAGATGATATGGACAAGACCTAATTTTGGCTTAAGAAACGCTCCTTCTTCCTGGTCCAGATTCGCCCAGAAGATTCTTACAGGGATGTATTACATTTATTTTTACCTCGACGATATATTAATTTTTAACAGCGTCAGAACATTTGCGTCATGTAAAAATGGTTTTTGAACGTTTGAATAGATACAGACTTTTGTTGAACGTTATTAAATGTTTTTTTTTGGGGTTAGTCAATTAGATTATTTGGGGCACAAGGTTTCATCTCAAGGCATTCTGCCACAAGACTCAACTTTTTGTTTATGCACATTTTTTTCCCTTTTTGTTCTGCTTTTTTTTAGTGAACTGAACTTTTTCGACTCTGCTCTTAGAACCTCAAGAATTGGAAACGCACCTGAAAAGACTAGAAGCAACTTCAAACTAATTCTATTTTCTATGTTCAATTAGTTAGTTACTTGTATTGTTTTTTGAAAAGATCAGAAGTTTTTGTAGCTAAGATAGCATGCGCATCACGTCTGCTACGTAGTTTTTTTTCTGCTGCAAAGGGGGGGGGGGGTATTAATGTAGCAGCCTTGGTCAATTGTATTGTAACTTAGCGGCTTGGTTGCTATTTACATAAGATAAAACATTCATCAAAACAATTTCATCAAAATTATTTGTAAAGTGAAAACTCCATTAAACTTTCTCCTCCAAATAGTGTTTTATTTAATAACTACGAAACAAACATTACAGTACAAGTACTTCCAGATGTCTGGTGCATACTCCATAGAACTGACATTATCATGCGGTATGTATCTATCTTCCTCAAAATCATCTTCAAGGCATTCAACATTTTCTTTACCAACTAGCTTAAGGCACTTTAAAGTAGAATCTAAAGATGAATCTGTTTCACTATTTTTGAGCAAACGCTGTACAGTGTTAGCATCTTCATCCGAACCGAATCTAAGACGTTTCGTTCCACGAACCCCATTAGTAATGTGTGCCAGAGGAACTCGCCGGCTATGTTGTTGGTTTAGAAGTTTAGATGACATCCCAACAAGATTTTTTCCTTGATGCTGAACAGCATTTTCGATGTCTTCATGAAGTTGAAACGTTGCCATCTTACCTAATAATCTTTGGATTAAAACTGCTGCAATAGCAACAAAGGGGGATAAATTATAAATTAAAATCTACTTATTTTAACACTTGATACAGCGTTAATTAACCGTTAAAGTGAAAATGTGATTAAAAGATGGTATTTTCATAAGGAACAACGGCTGGGTAAAAGGTATCACCGGTATTTTTTACTTTGCTATAGCAGCTATATGCTCTGTAAATTTACTATAATGTTGCAGAGTTGTAACTCTGTATAAACGCAGCTGAGTTAATTAAATAAAGAGGAAATGCAACGTGAATTTTTAATCAAAATAGAAAACTATTTACGGAACGAACGATGCGTGGCGTTTTTTAATGGAATCAAAATGTTATCGTTATTTAAGACACATACCAAAACATTCTTCCTGGAAAAAATTTGTCGGTACTTGCGAGCCTGTCGTAATTAATTCCCCTAAAACACATTCGTTTGCCGTTCTCTACTTTAAACTTTAGGAATTTTTATATTAGACTGGATTCTATTGAACGGCATGCTTTGACATTATTACGTTCTTTTTATTTTGTTTTCTTGAATCTGCTATTCCCAAACAAATAAAAGAAAAACAAAGTCCTTTGAAACTAAAAATGTGTCGTAAACCTTGTAACAGATTAAACAAAAAACATACAAACTTTTTTCAAAAACAATAAATTATTTTGTTTATTAAAAGTTTTGATGGCTTGTAACGTAATTAGTAAAGAGC
This sequence comes from Ctenicera cuprea, assembly GCA_958336395.1. Classification (NCBI taxonomy): domain Eukaryota; kingdom Metazoa; phylum Arthropoda; class Insecta; order Coleoptera; family Elateridae; genus Ctenicera; species Ctenicera cuprea. Next base: position 38,399,174 of record OY284495.1, on the reverse strand, counting down.
GGACTTTTAGTCGCAGAATAGCATAAAGTTTCGTTAAAATCCATTAAGTTATACGTGAAATATATTAGACAAGAGAACTAATTTTTCGGATGAGAATTTAGAAACAGTTGTGGTGTACTGCAATTCTTACGTTTTTTATTCAACGGTGATTTTCCGTCTCTTATGAATGTTGTTCGTCCAAACGATTCTTTTCTAGAACTTTCTCGTTGTATTAATGAATTTACACATTCTATTTTTATCAATTCGTGGTTCCTATTTTACATTTTAATTAAATAAAATATTTTTGCAGTTTCATAAAACTGTTTCGTGAAGCACTTTTAAAATTCAGGAGAATTCCTATTCTACGCTTATGAACCCTGTTTCATTTTATTGTATTAGTACAAAAGCTTTAATTCCAGTTAACCAAATTAACAATAACCACCTGCACAAGCTAAATAAGGTCAAACATATGGATGTGTTACCATTCTAAGCTGGTAGATAATTCGTTTAAAAGTTTAGGTTTGCGTCAACTATATACATTTAAAGGAATAATGACAAAATTGCTTAATAATTGATTGCCTCATAATTTAAATACTAGCAAAATACTAGACTAGAAATCCGGACTATAGTAATTAGGTTAGCTAAAACGAAAATGCTCTCATTAATCGACATGATAGAATATAGAACATGGTATGTTGTTGCTAGGACCAAATTTCGTCAACTTCTGCGCAAGCGTAAAAACTTGTTAAGAAACCCTGTTTTTCATCAGTGCGCAGGCGCAATACGTGTACTTCTGTCATTATTTAATGTCAAGTGAAATGATAAAGAGGTTAGGTGCTTCTAATTTGTCAACAAATAAGTGTTCAAAGTAAGTTTCATTTACTTTGTATACCTATACTTTATTATGAAGCGCTATGTAAAAAGATTCCCCAACTATAGACAAAAAATAAATAATAAATTACAGATCTATCCAAACTAATTTTTTGTTTTATTTATAAGTGTGAGCTTTACCCCCGCAGGGGGTATACCAAAAGTATACTTTGGTGAGTAGCGACACCACGGACCTGAGCTCTCTATGGTGGGCCAGGGGACCACCAAGAGTATAATCCCCTTACCTCGGCATAACTGAGAAGTCTGGTCTTGGTTTGGCAGGACTCTGCTGAGGTGGACTGTTATGCCTCCCTGTGAGCTGGCAGTGGCTATAAAATGCAAAACATTTATGGTTACAGGAAGTAACCAAGTCTCGGATGCGCCAGGATGTGGGGGTGGACCTGACGCGGGTAGTAAACAACAACACAGTAATTGTAATTTGAGAAGTAGAATTTTATTATATTGATAAAAATACAAAAATCATTTTAACTAGTACAGTAACAGCGCTCAGTGTAGTTCATCTGCTTTAATAGGTATATTCGTACATAACTTACACAATCCTATTTTAAATCAAACGGGAACAATTTTTAAGAATTTGAAATAACTGGCTTATGCGAGGAAAGTCTCGTGGCGGTTGCCCTACAGCTTTTTTAATTAAAATAAATTTTGATTTAAATCGATTGTTTTTATTCTTTATTTAAGTTTTAAGTAATATAGGGCTATCATTTTTTAATGTAAAAAAGCAGATCGATTTTATTTGTAAAATTGTTTTTAAAACGTGATTTTTGCCAACCTTGTATTAAACCATACTCACTTTATTTAATCGCGATTATAATTACTGGTTTAAGTCAAGCGATTGAGATTAAGCAAATTCTTTAAATGTGTTATTTTTAATAGAACAAGAAAATATAACGTGTTGAAATGCACATATACGAAAATCACGTGCTCGTAAATAAAACTGCATCCTGAAGCAATTTAAAGCTCGTATAAATAAAGGCCCTGTCATCACCAATTATTCAATAAAGGGCGGGCTATATACATAAACAACCCTCTTGAGGTTTATTGGCTGTTTTTATCTGCAAAACCGTTGCGTAAAAATTCCGTTCTATTATGCAGGTGTTTAAAATGCAATAATGTTGTCAAATCCAATTATTTGACCACAAAAGGGGAGGACTGCAGCTGCACATTTGTTATTGCTTGTAATCTACGTTTTAGTGCACTTCTAGGAATTAGGGAAATACAGGTTGTTAAAATAAAAGAGGCTTTGATTTTTTGATGCAACTATTTCGCCTCGACTTTCCGCTCTTCTATGAAAAATTATGCGTTTTTATAAAGGGTGTTAGGATAATAAAGAATCATAGATTGAGAATAAGTTCTACACGTTAAAACAGGGTTGCTACTCAGTTTCAGAAAAGAAATAATAATTTAATGACTTGGAAACACAAAAAATGACTAAATAATGACGTTTGTGACCTTGATTTTAGCGATTAAAAGTGGCGTTATATAGTAAATTTTTGTATGATGTTTTTACTTTCTACGTAAGAAATTTAATGTTTCCCTTGTTTAACAAATAGGTACACAATAAAACATTGCTTTGATTTTAAATTTTATAAAAAACTTAAAACACCGACAGCCAGCAAGACGGTAGTAAAAAATAAAAATCACTGCAGACCACCAAGGCTGCGTTCAAAAATTAAGAGTAGAAGTGAATGAAGTTGGGTTGAAACTAGTTGCATGAGCTGTCACTTTTTAAACAGCTTTCGCACGCATCCCCAAACCACCATAAAAATTGAGCGAAGCAGTTTTTCTAAACCTTCCTGTACTTTAGAAACAGTTACTTATTATGTTTTCAAGAGTCGACTTCGAGTAGTGCTTTTAAATGTAAAACTGCGTTTTTGACCGTTTAAAAAGACAATTTTAGTGTAGATCGCTCCTAGAGTGATCATTAAAGTTAGTAAATTAGTACCTTTGGGTTAGCATATTAGGTAAAACAGGTAACAACGTAGCGCGCGCGCACCCGGAGAATGTTTGTTTTGTTAGACTTTATAACAAGGACAAGTACCCAATGCCGTTATGCGCTGTTGACCTTAGCAATACCGAAGAAGGTAAAGAAATTTTCAGTCTAACAAAATTACATTACACCATTGTAGAGGTAGAGCTACGAAGAAAATCCAAGGAGATACCCCAGTGCAAAAAATGTCAACTATACGGTCACACGCGTTATTACTGCCGGTCTCAACCACGTTGTGTAAAGTGTACAGGTCAACACTTATATAATAACTGCCCAAAAAAACCTGATGAAGAACCACAATGTGTGAACTGTCTAGAAAAGCACCCTGCAAATTATAAAGGATTATAAAGTTACTATGTGAAAATAACACAGGTCCCACAAAGAAGTAATACCGAACACAAAATACATACTTCCAGGTAACTACAAGAAATCAAGAAAACACCCTCACAAATGACCCACAGCGTATAACAATAACCCAAAGACAAGCAACCAAAGCTAACACCAATACACCAACAACATCACAAGAAACAACTGATATAATTACAACAATATTAAAAAAAATAGTTGAATTGCTAATACCCCACATAGAGAAATTAATCCCAATTCTTACAACATTACGTCCAACTCTACTGGCTATGGATCAAAATAATATACAGGTAATTAATAAGTTAACAGTGACCAATTGGAATGCCAATGGCCTTAAAGCACAACGATATAATTTTATAAAATTTCTGACACGTCATAAGGTAGATGTAGCATGTGTAACTGAGACGCACTTAATTAGTACAGAACCTTTTAGACTCCCTGGGTACAACGTATATCGAAATGATAGGGACGCAGTAATAGCACCTGGAGGAGTGGCGATTATAATCAGAAAGAAAATCAACCACCACTTGTTACACCCAAATGAACTAGCAAACATAGAAAGTATTGCCATAAAAATAATCATGACGAACAACCCCCCATTAATACTAATATCAGCATATAAACCACCCAACGAAAAACTGCTCGAACAAGAAATAGGTAAGCTATTTTATAGTGAAAACCCAACCTTACTGCTAGGTGATTTAAATGCCAAAAACACTCTCCGGGGCTGTAGAGCCAATAACCCGGACGGAATAAAATTGCATAACATTATGACACAACATGGTATACTTATATCAGCGCCAACGGAGTTCACTTATCACCCTTACACAGCTGACCACCAACCAGATATCCTGGATGTTGCATTACACAGGAATTTTTGCAGTTCTATTCATCAAATAGTATTAACTGAGTTGGATTCAGATCACCTCCCCATCATCATGTCGTTTAGCAATACTCCACAAGCAGCACCGCTAGCTCCTAAACTGGCTGACGGAAAAACAGACTGGGAGCTATTTCAAACTCTACTTGACCGAAAACTGGTATGGCCAGGGGCAATTCAAACAACGCAAGATGTAGAAGAAGCAGTAAGCCAATATACGTCGTCGATAAAAGCAAGTGTAGAAGAATCCACAACTCCTTGGAGACACAGAAAAATAGTGGAACACAATCGAACGCCAGATGAAATGCTCAAGCTGATCAAGTTAAAAAACAGGTATAGAAGAGAATGGCAACGAACTCGTTTACCATATTTGAAAATCATGTACAACCAACTATCCCACAGAGTCAAAAATGAATTGGACAGCATAAGAATACAGAGATACAACAAACATCTAGAAGAAATGCAACCACGCGATCCCACTATGTGGCTAGCAACTAAACGACTGTTGAATCAACCAAATGTCATCTATCCTCTAACAGCAAATAATACTAGTTACTCATCTGAGGAGGAAAAAGCTAACTTACTGGCAACACATCTAGAACAAACTTTTAACCCAAATAGACAAGAAAGTGACCAAAACTTATTGAACGAGGTTGGAAACGCTATTGAAAATCTTCAACATCAACCACTTGCAGAAATCACACCAACTTCACCCCAAGAGCTTAAAACATACATTCAAGGATTACCAATAAGAAAATCGCCTGGTCCAGATCTAGCAACAAACGAAATCTTAAAACATCTGACAATAAAGGCAGTGGCGTATCTAACATCAATATTTAATGCATGTTTAAGAATAGGACACTTTCCTCTACAGTGGAGAACTGCCCATATAATACCAATACATAAATGTGGAAAAAGTAAGAATGATCCAGATAGTTATCGACCGATCAGTTTATTATCAACTCTATCAAAACTCTTAGAAAAGGTGATCCACACAAGACTACAGCAGGTGCTAATAGAAAAGGATGTACTTCCGTCGCATCAATTCGGTTTCAGGCAAAACCACTCTACAACTCACCAACTTCTTAGAATCACTGAATTTGTTGAAAAGGGGTATGAGGAAAAAAATACACTGCCATTGTATTTATGGACTTACAAAAAGCATTTGATAACGTATGGCAGGAAGGGCTTCTTTACAAACTAATAAAGATAAATATACCGACTTACTTAACCATCGTAGTTCAATCGTTCCTGTCGAACAGAAGCTTTTCAGTACGAATCCACGCTACTCTATCCAGTAATAAGCCCATAACAGCTGGAGTACCTCAAGGAAGTATTCTGGGGCCAACACCGTTTAACTTGTATGTACATGATTTCCCCATAGTAATAAACTCTACACCTGCCATGTTTGCTGATGATACGACCTTAATGACCCAAGGTGATACTCCAGAAGCAGCAGCGGAACAACTACAACATGCGATAGATGTAACATGCGAATGGCTTCACCAGTGGAAGATCAACATTAATCCTTCAAATTGTCAAGTAAAAATGTTCGCATTGAGACGCATTAGACAACTTCCAGTAGTTACAATAAATGACATCGAGTTAAACTGGAACCCAAATGATTCTGCTATAAAATACCTAGGCATATACTTGGATACAAAGCTGGAGGTATCATATAAATAGAAAACTTGCCGAATGCCATACTAGATGAACACTATTGTACCCAATAATTAATCGAAAATCTCACCTCAGATCTGAATGTTCCGTGCTTATATATAAAGCAATTCATAGTCCTATAATAACATATGCCTGTGTAGTCTGGAAAAATGCATCAAAATCACAAATGAATAAACTTCAAACAATGCAAAATAAAGTGCTCAGAGTGGCAATCAATGCACCTTGGTTCGTACGTAAACGCAAATTCATAACGAGCTATGCGTACCCCGAATTATGGACTTCATAAATAGTGTAACAATAAAGTTCTTCCAAAATATAGTGCTGTGTCCTAGTGCAGTAAAACTTAACCTCGGACAAAAAAATATCCATAGACGACTTAAACGAAAACTACCTCAAGACTTAATCTAATACAATGTATTGTGCAATAGCTTTTAACTATTATGTAAGTAACAAAAACTTGATTGTTGGTATGTATACTAGAGGTGTGAATAAAATCACAAATCCTCGCAAGATATAGATATGTAATTATGTTAGAAATATTATAGCAAAGCCGTGTATTGCATTGTATGCAGAGACAGCTACAATAAATTAAAAAAAAAAAAAGATGTTAAACAATACAAATAATTTAAAAAAGTAGATATTGTTATTCTATTAGGGCAGTCTGTTAGGCAATAGAGTTTATTTTCGTCCAAACCCGACAATAGAGAACGCCAACAGACGAATTCCTGGAACTCGACGCTAAAAGTCTTGAAGCAGGTAAATTTCTAAGGGTCTTTTCGGCAGAAAAAGGCAAACGAGATAGGTTATAATTTAGGAAAGTTAGAACCAAAATAAATTCATACTCAACAGGCGGGAAAATTCAAGCAAACGAATTCCTTTACGTGCGCCGCGATACCTACAATAAAGTACAATAATTTTCCGCTAGATTAATTGATTTAATTACCGATATTTGTATTGAAAATACACTTTTTTTAGTATTATGTTTGTATAGATGGCTATTTATTATATAATCTAAGGTAGTGATATACACCTAACATTAAGAAACTTTATATATTAAGTTGTAGAACAGAGCATCTGGGGAGTACGTTCATGTTCATGTAATTTAAGTAAGGTTTGGAGCGCAATATTGAATTTAAGGCTCAGAACCGGGCATGTCAAATTAGATTGGTTCTAGTATCTAACATTAACGTCTGCTGTCAATCAGAACTAGTAGTATTAGAAGGTGCGTAAACATACACAGGGAAGTGTACACACCAGCAAACCAACGGAAATCATCAGAAGCAGGAAACACAATACCTACCATGGAACAGGAACAGTATATACGGACAGACACAAATTGACAGTGCGGAAAATCCCAGGAGATGGAAACTATTTATTCGCCTCAATAGCAGACTAAAACACAAAAGTTACAGCAACGCGAGAACAGCTCAAAAAAGAAGCTTTCATCTTATGGAAAAAAATCGTGTCATACATCAGCGAAAACCCACAAAAATTCCAATTGCAACTGGGGGAAAATGTAAGAAACTTGGCTCTGCGCTACGACCATCTAGCATATACCTACGGCCCAGCACTACAAACAGAAGCCTACTTAGAAGACCTAGGGAAATAAGCATTTTGGAGAGGAGCGGAATCAATGGCAGCAGCAGCAGAAATACTAAAGGCGTCAATAGAAATACACTACAAAGCAGGTCCAACCTCCAGTAAACATTGTCCCACGTAGTTTATGTCATGACTATGTTAAAATGTTGCAATGAAGAAATGTTCAGTGTTTTCTGCATTTTCCAGTGGTTTATTCTGCGGAAAAAGCCTATACGGGGCATTATTTCAACTTTACACTTGTATAAATTTTAATTACATCTTTAAATTATCTGAAAACGTTTACATTAACTTGTTATAAATCAACGTCATTTTTCGCATTTCCCAAGAAAATCGATAGTTGTTTCGCTTTTGCCTTTATAAAATAGTAACCGTGAGACTAAATTACGTAAGTGTAGAAAACAATCTGCAAAGGAAACGTATAAAATAAATCTGTAACATTTCTGGCTTTAGTAATCAATACAGTTTCTCTATTTCTACGGACACAGCAAAATGTCCAACCAGTCGTTCCATGTGTAACTTGTCGAATTTAGAAAAAAAAACTTGAACATTCCGAAGTTATATTATAGCTCCGTTTTCAAGTATTTATTGAGGACAATATATTGCAGCGCAAGCGGTTATTGTACAGAGGATTCCATTTTGGCCTGTTGACATTTCGAGTTACAAAAATACAGCGGTTACAAAATGTTAGGTTATAATAAGATTACGATGCGATTAGTTGTAACTTACTTTGGTTATAGTAAAAATAAATAGGGTAAATTGTAGCATATATAAATTGGCGTGGCGGCCAAGGAGCCTCACCTAGGTGAGAGGCGTGAACAAAGACACCTTTTTGGCGGGGTCGGCGCTGTAACGGTCACTTCGGTGTTTTCAATTTGGTACGCTCACCTTTCTTCGGAGAGGTTCAAGTTCCCTTAATTGGGACCATGGAGACTGGGTGAGTGATTTCACCAGGGAAGTGTAGCCCTCAAGATGGGTCCTTACACCTCAGCGGTAGCGCAGGTGAAGGTGTACCCCAGGATGGAGTAGTGTGGCTGCTAACATGAGGACTTGGGCCCTGGGGATGTCTTCGCCAGCTAGCCCTCAGTATGGGCGGTAGCGCGCTTTCTGGAATGGAAACCCCGCTCCCTGACCAGGGTACCTTGGACGTACCAGTCTCCTTTGCGTGAACTGGTTGGTAAGTGGTCTGGCAGGTGAAGCTGCTTTCCAGGATAGAGTGGCGTGGCTGTTGGCATTAGAGACTTTGGCACTAGGGGTGAGGCGCACGGTGCCTGCTCACGCCCACTATCTAAGTGTCGACCCAGGGGGTTCGTACTTATGTACACCCGACGCTGTTAAGGTGCCGGCCACTATGATCAGGCCTGTTTCCGACCAGTCTGGGCGGTGCGTAGCTCACCAATACTGGGACCTGCGAGGTCCTAACCGGGAGGGGTAGCGCTGCTTGGCATGCGCTTGCTCCGACAGGTCCAACCAGTGACTTTGACTGGTACCACGGGGACCAAAATTGCAGCTCCCGTTTTTGGTCACGGTGTAGGACTCGTGGTGGCAGTGGTATAGCCTATATGCAGGTTAGGGCCGTCTTAGTGCGGTTCGACGAGTGAGCTGCGTTTTCAGCTCGGGCACTGATCTGCAAAATCAATAGAGATTTAAGTAGTCTCCCTCCACCAGTAAGCGATTATCTTCATACCTGTAATTTTTAGCTACGTACTACAAACATGAAAATGTCTCATCACAAATATTTAAAACGAAAGATTCACATTATTAATTTTTTTATGTTAATAAATAAAAAAAAAACTTCGGATACGTCAAGAAGTATTTATACTTGCGCATGTTTTGCTGTAGTAGAAAAAAATTTTCCCTCCTCTTTTGAAGTAGTGACGTCATCAAGCTTTTTTAAAATAACACTGTATAATTAATTTGGTTTTGGGTACCTTACGGCATTTTTTATGGTAGTATAACATGTTTTTAGGGTTACATTAGAAAAATTTTCCGTATTCCTGTGAATGTATTGATTTTAATTCATTCTATCGAGCAACCTCTGTAGCCGTTGATTAAAAAACAAATGAAATAGATATGGTTCTGTTTATTTTATCATTGTTTGAAATGTTTACCGTAAACAGTTTGGTAATCGTATAAACATAGTTCGAATACACTAATGGTTTTGTGTTAAACATTACAAAAGAGTGAGTGTTAGTTGTCAACGTAAATTGACGTGTATCTAACAGCGACATTTTGCTAAAGATGAAGTTTTTAAGCGTAGATGCTTTCGTAGGAGCGTTAAAACTAATCAAATAGTGTTGCTAAGCTATTGGTTTAATTTTATTAAGTGAGATGATATAAACGGTGACAGATGTCCTTAGAGACATCTATATAATGTACGGTGAGGGAATAAAGTAGCAACGCTACAATGCACGCAAAACTGAGGTGAACCGGCTAAGTTGGTATCAAACTTCAGGTACAAATAAATACTAACTGCGTTGTAATAAATCAAGTAAACAAAAATATGTAAGATAAAATTAGCAAGTGAAATTTCGACACAAAACAAATCGACATTAAGTAAAGTGTACTTGCAAGTCCTTGGGGCTGGTGAGTAAGAAAATAGTTATAATATGTTACTATAACATCGTAGATGAATTTTTAAAACAGTTTTGAACGATAATTGTTGTGTAGTTTCAGAAAACTTGCTTGAGATTCTGAAGAGTAGTGTAGCTTTAGTCTCATAATAAATGTGGTATTATTTTAGAAAAATATTATACCTTATTGCTAAAAAACATTTTTGTAAGTTGCAGTGGTAAAGATGCTTATACAATTATGTACTATTTTATATGACTTATACTCTGACCTAAGTGATCTACTATAATTTAAGCAAGTGTTATAATTATTATATATACTATAGGAAATAATGCTGCAACCTCAGTACGACGTGAATTTAATTGGTTATGAAATTTCTTACGTTCAATGGCACTTAACGACACAACTATAACAAAATTGTCTTAAAATATTACTGAAAGTACGCCGCAGTAATTTGTGAACTGTTTAAGAAAATAATGTACGTAAAAAACAGAAAGATTAGTCGCTCTAAACCCAGGGCCGGATTAGCCTTTGTGGCGCCGTTAGGCACAATCCGTAACTGCCGCCCCCACCCCATCGAAAAGGCGAAATAAAAAAACATAGAACGGACCCGCTCAATTTAGTAAATGTAGTATATAGATTTTAAGATTGTGAAAGTTGGTTAGTTACCTAGGAGATAGGAGATGAGTTAGACGTGTTTGAAAATGACAGTAATCGATAAGTTTGTGTAATCTTGTTTTAAAGTGTTAAATAAATATATACTCTCTTTACAGAGCGTTCTTAAATACTACAGTAAGGATGTTCAGCGCGCGCACCTCTTGGTGTACCGTTTGATGTGGCAGGAGATAGGCAAACCTAATGCCGTCGTTTCTCGATCGATCGTCTATCGATTGCTTGCGTTGTGGGGTGCACAGGGCTCCGCTTTAATCTTTTTTCTTTCGGGACTTCTTTTCGCGCAGCCCTTGTTGCGCCTGGAATCTTCGTTCGTATGAGCAACTAGTGACAGTTTAAAAAATTGCTTTGTTGATCCCGGACGAGCCCCCAAGATTTGTATAGGATCTTATAACAACGTTGCAAATTCTTTGATGCACCAACTGACTAACAATCCTTTATTTTATTTCTAATATAACAAACACTTTTATAATACATTAACGAAACTTAGAACAACGAAACATTACTTAAACGGTACGCACTACAACAAACACTTCTGTCGCTTTATCTTACTTCGTCTACACTGCTGCCAACGTTGTTTTTAAAAAAGTCACTTATCCCGCACTATTTACCGCGATATTTGGTTCGAAGTCGGAGGCGCAATATGTAGTGGCTTAACGTCAGCACCTAGCTAGTATTAAAACAGCTCCGAGTCACGCAACAAGTGGCATAAACAGTAGCAGCCAATATGCACACAATAAAGAAAATACATTATTTGACAAAAGTAATAAAAAAAAAACGTCGGTGTTCAGGATTGAACCGAGGACCTTTGCCATGATAGGCGAGGATCCACGCTTCAGGACTAGTGAGATTCGTTGCAAGTTGCCTTTGAAATGCGTACACATGCGTGTATAGTGTATTGTATATTTGTGTTAAAACAATGTTGTTCAGTCATTTACTGTCGCGAGACACAATTCTACTAATTTTTACACTCCTCCGAAATGCAATTTAAATTAAACGGTTTCTGGCCTGTGTAAGTCGGTCTAGTATTGTAGAAGAAAGTGGAAACCCCATGTTTTTAGACGGCGACGCCATCGACAGTTTGTTTTAAATTTTTCGAATACTTAAACACAAAAACCTCGGGCTTTTTGAATTTTTTGGTTGACTTTACACCAAGATATATCAGCGCCCATAATTATATGTTTCCGAAGTTTGTCTGAAAATGTAGTGGAATTTCCGGATACACCTACAAACGCACACACACATCCATTCTGCTTTTTGTACGTATAGAAGATTGAGTTTGAGCAAAATTACTTGACTTACCTACAGGAAAAGGAACTAAACAGTTACTGTCAAAAATAAATTTTAAATGATTTTGCGTAGAAAATATGTCAAATATTTATAATTTGCTGGCGGATCATTTACTGCAGTTTGAAATTGTTTCTGTTAAAATCACGTTCCTATCTGCCTATGTTGTCATTTTAGCATATACTACACTAAGAATAAAGTAAAATGGGTTATGAAAAGATATGAATAAAATACATATTTAAAATATATGAAAGGATAGTTTATAAAAATGTTTTTAAGGGACGTACTGTGCGTATAACAGCTGACGCTAACAGAATTAGTTTCTTATACCACTGGTCCCTACTCGCTTTTACTCCTACAACTCATACCGAGTATCGCCTGCGCCGGCGAATTCTTTGTTCTTGAACCTTGCACCCACGCCGATCAATCACGAAGAAGAGCCGGAGTCTGCTGATTGATCAAAATTTAAAAATTATAACAAATTGTGCTTCTTAGAAGTGCCACCAGTTACAATTAATAACTGCACAGCCTTGTGAAAAGCAAAAAACATGAATGGCGTGCTCTCGTCAGAGCAAGCAACACACGCATGCCATAGGTTGTTTTAGTATTAAACTATAACTTTAAAAATAAAACGCGAAACGACAGTGCTTTTTTAGTCCACAGCAAACTGTTACTATTTTAAAATTATATAATAATAGTAAAGTAACATTTTTAATATGCTACATGTGTTGCCTATTCTAAAGAGTCAAGAGGTTACATCATAAAATGAGAACACATAAATAAATTTAAGGGAAGGTATTTGACAGTGGCGGCTCGTGGTGGGTGTACTGGGAGGCATTCTAAAGTATTTTTTTGGAAAAAAAATTTATACCCAAGTTTTAGGTAACCTTATATTTCAAACCCATCCTTTACGTTGGCAAAATGATCTATTTTTACCAACATTTTCCATTGAAGTCTTTAATAGACTTTCGATAAGCACTTTCTAATAAAATTATTGTAAATTGATACCCACATTGCCAGTGTGTCAAAATGCACAAAACTTTTCACGTGGTTTACCGATAAAAAATGTGTTTGAATTTTAGTTTTTAAATGTTTGCAGTCAATATCACACAATGAATTATCACAAAATAGCAGACAGTGGAAACAAGTGAAAGCAGTTTCTTACATGGCATTTACAATCCAAAATTATTTTGCACGGACATCGTACAACACCACTAAATTATGATTACACAACCGACAACTGTTTTCACACTACTACGTCGTGTACGTGCGAATCCCGCAAATTAGGCGGCTATTGGCATGCGCTTAACACGGAGAGCTGGCAGAGCATAATTCTCGGAAGTTGTGGGTTCGTGACCTAGAAGTCTTTAATACGCAGATACTTATATCCTCTTATAGCTTGTGTAATATGAATTTTACCGCAATTAGCTTTCTATTTCACTCATTCATTTGAAAGCCTTTTAGGCCGGCGGCTTTATTCGGTGGCGTATAGCCGAATTGGGGACTGACAGCCAAATGACCCTCGCATAGATTCGTTTAATGCGCGCGAAATACTCAAACATTCAAACGTTTTCGGATCCCGCGGCAGCTCTATAATAAACGTTCTCGCATAGAAATCTAATACAAAAGTTAACTATAAAGTATTTTTTAAATATTATAGTGTATAATACGTGCTCTAACAAAAAGTAATTATTTATTTTTTCTTATTTCATTGGGAGGTCAATGACCCAATAGAGAAACCACCGCTGATAATATCATCTTTCTTTCATCATTTTTATGTTACGTTGTAAATAGATTCATAATTGCACATTTTCAGTAAGAGAGAAGAATATAAAATGAAGTGAGATAAACTTTATCATATTTTTATTACATTATCCTTGATTATGAGCCAGCTGGTGTCAATTGCAAATGTCAAATAACCGTTAATTCCCGAACCTCATGACTGTGCATCTCTTAAAAAAATTGGAACCAAGAAATAAGTCAAAATTCATGTTCTGTATAGTTTTGGTCGTTCATCTGACCAGGTAAAACGAAAATCCAAATTACAAACTTTTCAAACATTTTCATTGATGTATTCAATAAACTTTCGATATTGAATTGATACCCACGTGGCCAGTGTGTCAAAATGCACAAAATTTTTCATGTGGTTTACCCATAAAATATGTGTTTGCATTTTAGTTTTTAAATGTTTGCAGTCAATATCACACAATGAAATACCACAAAATAGCAGACAGTGAAAACAAGTCAAAGCATTTTCTTACATGGCATTCACAATCCAAAAGTATTTTGCAACGGACATCGTACAACACCACTAAATTATGATTACACTACCAACAACAGTTCTCACACTACTACGTCGTTTACGTGCGAATCCCGTAAATTAGGCGGATATTAGCATGCGCTTATCACGGACAGCTGACAGCATAATTTTCGGAAGTTGTGGGTTCGTGACCCTGATGTATTTAATACGCAGATACTTCTATCCTCTTTTAGCTTGTGTAATATGAATTTTACCGCAATTTCACTCTTATTCATTTAAAGGCCTTTTAAGCCGGCGGCTTTGTTCGGTGGCGTATAGCTGAATTGTGACCTGACAGCCAAATGACCCTCGCATAGATTCGCTTAATGCGCGCGAAATACTCAAACATTCAAACGTGTTTGGATAAATAAAAAATGTACAATTCCGTATTTTATTCAGAACTTCGACGCCATCTCAAAGGGCAACGTCCCTCTGCTAACCACAACTCATCGACTGTTTTTGCCGATAAACACACTGAATGGTAAATTACTTAACTGAAATATTGTCAGAAGTTAATGAAATTTGAAGAACGCTGACTACTTCAGTTTTTCTTAGAATAATACGGCTGCTATGGGTGGGTGGGTACGTGCGTGCGTGCGTGCATTCTTGCGTGCGTGCTTGCGTGCGTGCGTGCGTGTCTGTGTGCGCGCACCTAACGCAAAATCGAAGAAACTACTTGATCGATTTCAATAAAGTTTGGTATATCTAGGTATAACTAAAATTTGTTGAGCCAAACCGTTTTTGTTTTGCAATCAGGGACCGGAAATGAATCGACATGTTTTTTAGCAGCTTTTTTTTCGGAAAACGGTTTTTTTTAAATATAAAGTTCGTTCAGATTTTTCGAAAATTTCCAGTTTAGCGTCTTATTACTCAAATAGAGGTGGACAGATAGGGTTAAAAAATTTTATCGTAGTATAGGCACAATGTTACAGTGCACAAAATTTTTTTCAAAGCGTTAAAAGCTATGTTGCGGAAATTTTCAAAACAATATTACCCAAAAGCTAGCCACACGATAATTTTTTTTAAATTTCGTATGTTTATAAAGCTAAGGATGGGCTACAATTTAATTCGTGTTTTACCTCCCTAAGTTTTCTGTGACACTGCTTATGAATTTTTGAAAATCAAAGAATCATGTCCCTCGTTTTAACAGACGGATTTGATAAAAATTTTTGTTTAAGCTAAAGTGCTCATGTGTAACGAGTAATAGTAGAATAAGATTCAGAATTTAATTTTTGAGTGCAGCAATATTGAAGGGGGTTAATTTTCCCTTCTCTCCCTAATTTTGGCAAACGCTTTTGTTTAGTCCTGAGCAATCTTTTTCCATAAAATCAACTTTTTCCCTACATTTTTTTTCAAACTTGGAAATATTTTTGTCGTAACTTGCATAGAAGCATCGATGAGAACCTAAGATTGAGCGCGGTAGATGGCGTAGCACGTAGTGAGTAAGAGATAAACACAGCATACCCACTTGACCAGACCAGACCCGATAGCTACCGACCCCAAAACCCTAAATTGCTACTCAGGTACCTAGTTTATGAGTTTTATGACTGTTGTTCCTTTCTAACTATGGTTAGTTGTTCTTGCAATGGGGGATTATCAGGAGCTTATATTAAAATATCCTAAAATACAAAACAGTTCTTAGATGTGCTGTAATTATTGTGATTAGCTATACTAAACTAATTATTTTGTTTAAATGTAGGAAATTATAGGCGAAGTGCTTTTGCCCATTTTTTAAGCAACATCTCCTCAGTTCAGCCCCAACCCTTAAAACTTGAAAAGTGTAAATGAGGAGTTCCACGGATGGAGAAGGGAAAAAAGATCGATTTTGTATTCAAAATGCGAAATTAAACCAACAGAAATTAAATCAGAAAATTGCTAAAAAGTGTTTTGAAGGAAACTAAAGCGGGGGATTTGCAAGGAAAGTCTCGGATGTTTGGTGGGACAGCTAGTTCATAATTTAATTTTCCCTATACACAATTACAATGGTAAATAATGCGATTTTTAGAGAACTCGCTAGAAACTGTAATTGATATGCACCTTTTTTTAAATTTAGGTTTTTAGGTCGTAGTAAAAGACAATTGGTCGACTTCGCGTTTGAATTTATTGAATGCAATGGTGTTTGAAATTTTAGGCTTGACTTTCTCTTGGTTTCTTTCTTAGTTTGGCGGTATTTGATGTAATTCCTAATAATTTCCATGCAAAATAACGGATGTGAATGAGTGTGTAAATGTAGCGATTCCGGGCACGGCAACGATCGATGCAGGTCCCGTCACCACCTGCTGCTGGGGTTGCTAACTGTCCTACTTAGTATCTTTGCCCCTGTACGATTGAAGTAGGCCAAGGACAGTGTTGCGTTGGGGTAGCGCCTCCTTATTCGTTCTGCCGAGAAATTCAAGCTCCGATTTCCTTTTAGCCTACCCAAGAATTTGTTATACCAGATTATTGGTTTTGTTAACAGAAGCTTATGGGCTTTCTCATCATATGAATTATCAGCAGTATATGTTGCCATTCTTGCATAAAAAGAATGGTTTCCTTACAAATACCTTCTCTAAATTGTCTAAATTTAAACAATAAAAAATAGACTCATTAAATTGAGAATAATTAAAATACCTTTTACATCAACAATATTTATTTATTTTAACCTTATACGTATTTTGACATGTTTACATGCCATTATAAAAAGCAATATTAAAAAGTAAACAGTTAAACTGTTTACTTTTTAATATAGCCTTCATAAACATCGTTGAACTAAATAGTATGTTATTTATACTCAATAAATATGAACTTCAACTACAACTGATAAATAAATACTTAAATTACTTTACAGTTGGAAAAAGGTATGAAAACGTAGTGCAAAATCAGTAGTGTTATTAAGAATTCTTAACATTTTCAGCGGGAAGAATCTCCACACACTCTGTTGTGGCACGTCGTGTTTGATTACGATCCCCTCTCAACTTGAATTACTATTGACACTATTTTGCGAGAAACCAAACTTTCACTTTGTCGACAGAACAAAATTATTATTAAATGGCTGAAAGTGAAGGAAGTCTCATATCAAAATGCTGCTACCGATAAGTATACCGTAATTTCAAATATTAGTCAATATTATGCGACCATCATTTTTTAACATATACACTACTCAAAATGAATATAGAGACACCTTCTTATTAATGTGTATTTTTTGTAAATCTCAACGAAACAATTTATAACTTGGCAGATAATATGAACATACCTTTACATTTTACCTGTAAAAAAGTAGGCACTTGTTTCCTTGGAGATTTTACAAAACAAAGTAAACAACAAAAAAGAGGCTTAAGTTTAAATTTAACAAAAAAATTTTTTTACTTGATTTTACCGTTTCGCAGTGTAATTTGTTGGTGGAAACATGAATGTGGCTGTGTTAGGGAGAAGGAGGCAACCAAGAGTATATCTGAATGAAAATCAGATAGCTAGAGCGGTGACAATTGAAGAGGGATACTCAAGACGACGCGTTGCTCAAATGTTAAATGTGAGTCATTCTGCTATAGCTAGGGCATGGAACAGATATATAAATAATGATTTCGTAAGAAGACGTCCTTACCCTCAAAGACAAAGAGCCACTACTCCTTGCGAAGACCGCCTATTGAGGTTTTGGGCCGTTAGACAACGTAGAATTACCGCCCGATCTCTACAAAATCGACTGGTTGCCACTAGTGGAACCAGAATTTCGGACCAAACAGTTCGGAATAGGCTTCACGAGATTCAGTTACGTGCAAGAAGAGCAGTTAAAGTCCCTCGGTTAACACCAGCACATAGGCGAGCCCGGCTAAACTTTGCACAAGAACATCGTAACTGGACTAGAGAACAATGGAGCACTGTAATGTTCACGGACGAGTGCAGGTTTTGCGAAGACCATAACGATGGACGAATGCGTGTGTGGAGACGCCAAGGTGAACGCTAGTTAGACTCCACTGTTCAAGAAACTGTCCGTTTTGGTGGAGGCTCCATTATGGTATGGGGCGGCATAACTTTGAATGGTCGCACCGAGATAGTGGTTCTTCGGGAAGGTTCTCTCACGGCGGCGCGTTACATCAGGGACATTTTAGAACCATCTGTGATTCTGTTTGCTGGAGAAATGGGACCTGACTTTATCTATCAGCAAGATAATGCCAGGCCACATGTGGCTAGGATAGTTACAAATTTTTTTCATGACCACAATATTACAGTAATGGACTGGCCGGCTAATAGTGCAGACCTTAACCCCATCGAACACCTATGGGACGTATTGGGAAGAAGATTGCTGGATCGTCAGCCTATTGAAAATTTAGATGAGGTTGAGGAAATTCTTACCCAAGAATGGGAGCAACATCTTCAACAAACAATTTCAAATTTAATTGAGAGTGTGCCCCGTCGTTGCGCTGAAGTCATCCGGGCCAGAGGAGGCCACACCCATTACTAGTTTTTTTAATTTGTTGTTTTCTTATTGTTGATTGTTTAAAAGTTTGTTTAACATTAAAGGGGAATTACACTAGTAACGCCCTCTATTAAAGTTGCAAAGCAACAAACCGGCAAAGTTGCGATCCGAACCTGCTAAGCAGGTATCTGCGATCGCACCGGCCTCTAAGCACAAAACACAGAAACGCTCGTGTGGCAAGAAATAAGAAAAAAGAGATTTGGTTTCAATTATGGCTAGAATAGACCACTACATGTTTTGCTCTTATTTGAACTCATCAGGTGGACATAATTCTAACCATAATTGAAACCAAAAGCAAACAAGCAGATATATGCCAGAAAGTATAACATTAAAGGGGAATTACACTAGTAACGCCCTCTATTATGTGCGGCGAGAAAAAGTTGCAAAGCAACAAACCGGCAAAGTTGCGATCGGAACCTGCTAAGCAGGTATCTGCGATCGCACCGGCCTCTAAGCACAAAACACAGAAACGCCCGTGTGGCAAGAAATAAGAAAGAAGAGATTTGGTTTCAATTATGGCTAGAATAGACCACTACATGTAGTGGTCTATTCTAGCCATAATTGAAACCAAATCTCTTCTTTCTTAAAAGTTTGTTAATTAAATGATTCCCAATTTCAATTTTTAACATTGTTTTTCTTAGAAGCTTATTCAACAAGGCTGAAATCTTCGCATCTTAAAGAGTAATCCTTTCCAAAAAGTCGAAGACACTTTTTACCAAATCCAGTGTTACTTAGGCAAAAGTATTCAATTTTTTATAAGTGTCTCTATATTCATTTTGAGTAAGTGTATTTAAAGTATGTTGGACTAATCTGAATTAATTCATTTTTGATGAAATACTTGAAAATATCTTGTATTAAAAAGAGTAAATGTACATTTTTGGGTGGGTTGCCATTGTATTTTATAGCGAATTAAATTAAATTGTAAAATTTAATTATTATCTGTATATAAAATACTTAATTACTTCAACAATATTTATTCATTTTAACCTTATATGTATTTCGGCATGTTTACATGCCATTGTCAAAGGTTATATGAAAAAGTAAACAGTTAGTGTTGTTATAGAAATAGAACTATGTGACTTGATCTCGGTAATCGTCTGCAGATGACTTGATTTCTTATTCCAAAAGGTCCAATAGAGGAGAATTTAAGAGATCAATTTGCTCATTCGCTAACGGTACAGTTTTTAAATGTTTGTGAATTTCAAAAGCTTCTAGTATATCTAATTTACTTTTATCATTACAAAAGTGTAAACATTTTATGGTGTTATTAGATGTCATTGAATGATTGTGTTCTAGCATTGACTATACTATAAGGTATATAATCAAAGGTTCTAGTAAGTGTTTAGCGTAATTGGATTTATGTGGGTGTTTGTATTTGTAACAACGTACGTGTTCTTTACACCTAATATCAAAATTTCTAATTGTCTGGCCTATATAAACCGAATTACAATGAGAACAATTTAATTTGTAAATGCCTGATTTTAGCAAATCATCTGTTTTTGATTTTGCATTAAACAAAGTGTTTAAGATGTTTGTAGTTGTTTTAAAACTTACTTTATATTTATTGGTATTGTTTATAATTTTAGCAATTTTTTCTAATTTGTCACCAAAATATGAGATCGAGGCATATTTAATTGTATCGAATGAAGTTAGGGTATTCGGATAAATTTTTTGAATGGGTATTTATAATCTTTTTCTTTAATTAATGTATCAATAAGTTCAGTATTATAACCATTACTATATGCAATTTGTTTAATAATTAAAATTTCTCTATTATAATTGATTTCATTTAAAGGGACCGTCAAATCACTATGTATCAGGAACCTGTATGCTGCTAATTTATGTGTTTTAAATTTTCCCTTTTTCCAAAATTTACCAATAATATTAAAGAAATTTTCGCAGTCAATTCTGAATTGATTCTTAAAGAAAGACATTTCAATTATACAAAATTATGATAATGATACATGGAAATTGTTCAAATAAACCGCTATTTTCCTTAAAACACTGGTTACATGAACTTGAAAATACAAAATTCAATTAAATTCAAGGTAATTCCAAAAAGCCGTTATAATAACATCGTATTGGCACGTAAAATTTTACCTGGTTGCAAAATTTAAAACATAATTTGGTTTAAATAAAAATGCATTCTTACTCATATACGTGTAAAAACCATTGCAATCTGTTCTGAGATTTGGATAACTCTAAGTGCTGTCACACATTCATACAAACCCCCCGCACTCCTAAACACAGGCTAAACAATAATATCTCCGTAGACATTTTTAGAACAATATTATTTTGGGTTCTAAAAGATGCAAACTAGGCATTTCTGTTAATATCCATTGTTTTTAGCTCCACCAGCGTACAGAAATTGTAAAGTAATAATTTTGTTTTTGTATTTTATTTATAAGTTCGAGCTTTACTTCGTTGATATTCATTTTAATTTACTGTAAATAAAACAGATCTTAACTTTAACAATTTTTCTTTATTTTAGCCTTATACGTATTTCGACATGTTTAAATGTCATTTTCAGAGGCAAGAATAAAAGTAAACAGTTGGTGTTGCTATAAGAACAATAGAGCTTCATAATTTAATCTTGGTTTTTTATATCTGCGTCCAGATGACCTGCTTTCTCATTCCAAAACGTCCAATAATGGTGAATTTAAGAGATCAATTGGTTCATTCATTAAAAGTACAGATTTTAAATGTTTGCGAATTTCAAATGCTTTTAGTATATCCAACTTACGTTTATCATTACAAAAATGTAAAAAATGTAATAGTGTTATTAGATGTCATTGAATAATTGTGTTCTAATAAGTGTTTAGCATAATTGGATTTATGTGGGGGTCCCGAGTTAGCGCGGCTAGAATAACCATTCGAGTGCAATCAGCAAAGTTAAGCATAGCTTTGCCTGATCAGTACTTGGATGGGTGTCCGAAAGCCGAGTCAACGCGGTACCTTATGCTCTCGGAATGGCACGCACATAGTTGGTCCCAGATGTCGCACGCGGCAGTCGTTAGGAAGGTTGGAAGTCCACTCACAATACAGAGGTACGAAAAAAGGCTGATAGTAGTTTGGCATAAGCTATAGAGCGTGATGGTTTAAAAGTCGAAAGACGCCATCACCTCCTGGAACATAGCAATAAAACCAATCCCTAGCCATGTTTAACCCGTCGCCCTAAGGGCATATGGGATGGCTAAAGCAAAACAAGAAGAATTTTTGTAGGTGTATGTGGTTTAACACCGTACGTGTTCTTTCTATCTAATATCAAAGTTTCTAATTGTTTGTCCTACATGAACCGAATTACAGCGCAAACAATTTAATTTGTAAATGCCTCATTAGAACAATGACATCTAATAACAATATAAATGTAAATAAAGAAAAATTGTTGAAGTTAAGAATTGTTTTATTTATAATAAAAAAAATATGTTTTTATAGTGTCTGCGAAGCATTTGTTTGGGTTTTAAACTTGGGAAAATTGCAATTTAGAATATGGGCATTCCGCAACTTGCTTCTAGGTAGATAATATTTTATATAATAAATTATCCTCTTTCAAGGCTATTACGAAAACAAACTCACCAAATGTTTTAAATATAAATTTGTTGTACTTGAAATAATCAAATCTTAGCAGGTACATCGTTTAACATTTTTTGCAGTTTCTGTCTTTGAAGAATTTTTTATGTATCCCTAAGCTTAAAAATTCAGCAAAACCGAGTCATTCGTTTTTGAGGTATAAAAGCTTACCTCTCTAAAATATCAAAATAATTTTCACATGAAATCTGCACATACTTTAATGAATGTATTAGAATATACACTGTGTCTATAAAGTACCCCCCCCCCCCTGCAACTAACTTTTGAACGACTTGATATTTTACCACAAAATTTGGTGTGCTGTAATGGGAACATAAATACTATTTTTTAGCCAATAATTAAATTTTGTATCATTCAAAATGGCGGCTGGGCGCCATTTAAATTTTTTTTAAATGAAAAAAGAGGTCGATTGACACTTTATTTCAAAGGTTTTTTAGTTCTGCGCCTGATTCTAGAGTTTCAAAGAAAAGTATTCAGCCATAATAAAATTACAAATGCTTGAAGATAAAGAAATCTATTTAAAAACTAAAAATTAAAGGAAAAAAGAGATTTAAATTAGGTGTTCGAAATGTTCACCATTCACTTCTTGATACATAAAAACTCGGTTATGAAATTCCTGCCTTACATTTTCATAAGTTTCTGGAGTGATATTTTGTGCAAACTTCTGTAATGTGTTGCTCCAGTTCTTCAATTGTTTCTGGGGCTCTGTACACTTTCGATTTCAAATATCTCCATAGAAAAAAATCTAAGGGAGTGAAATCTGGGGAGCGAGCCGGCTATTTTACAAGCCCCCGCGTACCAATCAATCTTCCAGGAAAATGTCCGTTGAGAAAGTCAAAAACAGGCCTATAATAATGAGGCGGCGCACCGTCTTGTTGGAACATAACGTTTTCAATATTATTTCCAGCCACCTGAGATAGTTCTGGGAAAATTTTGCCTGGAAATGAAAAAGTGGACTACTGGATAAAAAAATCAAAACAATTTTGAATTGAGCGAGTCTATTTGTTTAAAATCCGCCATTTTGTTATGGCTGAATATTTTTCTTGAAAAGTCTAGGATCAGACGCAGAAATGCAATAAATGAGGTGCTATTCGACCCCCTTTTACATTTATAAAAAAAAGTTTAAAATGGTGCCCAGTCGCCATTTTGAATGATACAAAATTTACTTATTGGCTAAAAAGTAGTATTTAATTTCTTATTAAAGCACACCACATTTTGTAATAAAATACCAAGTCGTTCAAAAGTTAGTTGAGTGGGGGGGGGGGGTACTTTACAGACACAGTGTATAAAAATAAAAATCCAAAATGAAGATTAAAGGTGATTTATTGCTTTGCAGCTACAAAACTATAAAGTTCAAAATTTAACAAATATAATACATAAAAGTAGCTTCATGTTAGTAATCATCTTTGGCTTCTAAATCACTAGACGTAAGCAGATGTTCCTCTGAAACGTTTGCTCTTCCTACAAATTCCCTAATATCTTTTTGATTTCGGTACTGCATGTAAAACAAAAATGACATTAAACCTAGTGTTACGAAGATAAATATATATAAAACATATTCATGGCCATTGGATTGATCGACAAGCATGGCAGCTTTTGATTCTTCTACAGCTTCAGGTTGCTCATTGGGAATAATTGTTGGTTTGCTGTCATTGCACTTCAAATTGGAATCATCAAATTCTTTCCCCAGAGAATAAACCAGTCCGTCGTGTTTGAAGTATTTTTCCATATCTTTTCCTAAATAGCAAGGCCATGGATTGTTGTTAAGTTCCAGATGCGATAAAGATGGCAGGTGCTCTACTAACAGTTCGTAATCTAAATCCTTAAGATTGTTGAAGGACAAATCCAAAGAATGCAAGCTGTGTAGTGGGAAAACTCCAGTTTTCTTATATACTTCTATTTTATTATGAGAAAGGTTCAATGTCCTCAGTTCTGGAAGGCCTGAGTATATTCCTGTTGTAAAAGCAGTTAGTCTGTTATTCGAGAGATCCAATTTTCTTACTTGGCGAAGAGGCTGCAAAAGTCCCCTTTGAACATCAGCAATAGCACAATTACTCATGTCGACATCTTCTACAGAATACAAACCTCTGAACGCCCCGACTGTTAAGGTTTCAAGTGGATTAGAGGATAAATTTAACGTTTCTAATCTAAGTAGACTTAGAAACGCGTTTTCTGGAATGTTTTTAAGATTATTTCTTGCTAAATTTAGTTCTACTAAACTATCCAGATCCTTAATATCGGTGGGATTAATTTGAGATATTTTATTACCCTCCAAATTAATTAAACCTAATCCGCGAAGACCACTAAATATATCTTTAACCGTTTCTATTTCATTATTGTCAAGATAAAGCTCTTCCAAAGAATCCAAACCGTCAAAAGCGCCAATTTCGACAGTTTTAATACGATTGTTTCTTAAATTTAATTGTTGCAAATTTGCGAGTTCTTTAAATCCATTTTTTACTAAACTAGTAATGGTATTATCTTCCAGATTTAGTAACTGTATTTTATTTATTCCCTGAAATGTGTCAGCGGGAACCGTCGTAATACGATTTTTTGGCAACAACAATTTTTTCAGGAACACTAAACCAATAAATGATTTAGGTTTTAAAATTTGAATTTGACACTCCGTCAAGTCTAAGTTTTTTATTTGATTTCCAGAAATATCGAAAGTGTTCCCTTCGATAACTTGTAAATTGCAGTTGACACATCTGACTGTTTCGTCCAAGTTATCGAATCTGTAGCTTGTCGTTCGAAAATATATTGGGGTAGCATCAGTGCAAGTAGACGTTAGCGATCCTCTAGCCCCATATGTACAAGAGGGCGCTTGGTGTGATAGCTGCCCCGTAATCATCAGTAAGATAAGTACTATCCACGTCGATGTTGGAATCTGCAATATAAAATAACTGTGTAAAAAATTCTTACCAACAATGAAATTTAATTTTGTTATGAAATATTGCACTTTGAGCGTAAACTTCAAAATTTGATAGTAGCGTCTAGCGCCTTCGCTCACAATCTATCCTGCGGGTTAGTATGCCGTCAATCAGTGAGTGAATGCAAATTTATCTTCGTATTTTTTTTAATATAACTGCTATTAACAAATAACATCGCGTAAACCGCAAAACGCAACAACAGTGTTTTAACAAAACTATAAAATAAAAAAAATTTTGGGCCGAACCGAGATTCGACCCCACAACTACTTATACAGTAAAACGGCAGTACACCCGAACACACCCACATATCCATCTGTGCCAACCTGCCGGTTATCGTTAAATAAGTGCCTATTGAATGCGTGTGCAATAGAAATGCACAAATAAAAATGCTGGCTTTGGTGGGATAGATTGTTATTGTAGAGACTAGACCACAGTATACTTATATATACTAGAGTCCTATATAGGGAGAGTACCGCCACTGATTGCCGTGGCATTTGCCGACAATAGCGAGCTCCTATTGGTTAAGATCTTCCCGCCACGCGTCAGCCATGATGATTGACCTAAGAACTGCAGTTTTTGCCTCGTCGTGCATATAGTTAGAGTAAGTTACTTCTTTAGGAATTACGTTAAATATTAAAAAAATACTGTAGTTTGTTTTAGTAGTTTAGTTTTTGTTAAATATTTAAAATCTTGAAAATGTTCATTGTTCTAAATTTGACCGCAGTTTAAAGTGTTTTTTTTACTATCGAATTTTATTATTATGGGTACAAACACATTTTTACATAGAAACATTTTACTGAGGATCAGGAAGAATCTTGTGGAGCCGATGGTCTGAAAAAATTAAAGTTTACTGCTGTGCCAACTGTTTTTGCTCATAAATATGTAGCCGCTGCAAATCCTAGACGAATATTAAAACGTAAATTACCGGAAATTACCGTTGTAGCTGGTAATAGCAATGATGGTAAGAAACACTCTGTTAAAAATATAATTATTGTTCCTTTATTGTCTTATTTTACAGCAAGTACATACCATGTAAATGAATTAAATTTGCAAGAGCAAAATGTTGTAATTAACGCGGGCGACTCGGAGGAGCAATATATAAACAGAAAATTGCAGAATTGCAGCGTAAATTACAAGTAGCCGAAAGACAATATAAGAAAGCAAAAAACGACTACGAAAATTTAACTGAAATCGTGAACGTGTTTTTAAATCAAGACCAAATTCTGTTTTTTTCCAAACTTAAATCAAAAACAACCTTACAAGAACAATCTGAAATTTCTGAAACTGAAAGGGAATTCCAAGAATTACTTGCAGAAATAGAAACTGACCAAGGTGCAAATCTTGAACGTGACGAAGAACAATCACTTTATTATTTATGCGGCAGAACAGTGAGGCAATTAAAGCAGAAGCACAATTTAAAATGCGAAGTTTGTTTCGATTTTGTTAACTATCAAGGCGATTCTAATGTCGAAGTTAGTAAATTAACAAAATTAAAATCCTATGCCTCTGACAGTGAACCAACAAGTTTGGTCCATTGTTCCCTAGCAATATTTAATTTACTGCATGATTGTGAAAAAGTCATTCGGCAAAGAGAATCGGAGATTATAAATTCTCTTATTACAGCACAAGCTATTATATTGCAATTCATGAATGCAGATAACGACAGCTTTCCAACGTGTCACAACATTAAACAAAAATTATTAAAAATTTTTGTTAATTGTCGTTTGTTTTTTATTATTCGCAAGTATAATGTTTTTTATTATTCGCAAGTATAACAAATGTATAAAAGAATCTAAATCCATCGCGTGTTGTAGTAAAAGTGTTGGAATGAGAAATGCATGCAACTAATTATTTCACTCGTATTTACGTAGTTTTGTTCCTTTAATTCGATCAGGTGTTGTATTTAATATTGATGATCAGTGTTTCTTCTAATGAAAATTGCAAAACAATGAGAAATGTCTTTAAAATTACATTTTATTGTTGTTATGCCGTGCTATATAACATAGTACCAGCGAAGGCGTTAGGTCAAATATGGCGGCGTACGAACAGTTGGCGCTACTCTCCTTATATAGTGACTCTAATATATACAGTAGCGAAAGTAAAGGTCATTTATGGTAATTATAGCACCAAGCGGCGAACAAGTTACACTAAAGTCTGACAGCTAGTGGTAGTAGTGTTTCTCTGCTTTTTGAACGTTATAAGAACAATTTTCAAGTTGTTTGCCAGTGTTTTTATAAAAATGTGATTAGTGATATACCAATCTATTATGAGAGTCTCAAAAGGGAGCGCATGTTCCGCCGTAAACTGCGAAAACAACGAAGGAAAGAATCCTAACCTTAGTTTTCTTTATTAGTTTTTTACATTTCCCAAAGATCCAAAAAGGTAATAAATTCAGATAAATATTAATACATTAAAGTTTGACTTTCTCGTCGTTTTAGATCAAAACAGGGGGTTGTAAACTGTAGACGTGGAGATTAACGTGAAAAGGAGGTTGGATATTTGAATAAAAACTGCACTTTGTGTACGCTGCATTTTGAAGATTCGCAGTTTATAAATGTTAATAAAGCATATTACTGGCATTATCTTTGTATTATTTAAAAACCATTATATAATGTAGCTCGTAATTTTTCTGTTTTGCTTATTAAAAATATGGTAACAACAACGAACTGGATTAGAATTTAAAACCCGCCATAATTTAAACGATAGTTTAACTTGTCGACCGCTTGGAGCGCCACTAGTTATAGCTTACCAGGCGTTATATGGGCGCTTTCGCTACTGTATATATATATATAAGTATACTGTGACTAGACGCTATTAAATTTTGTAGCCTAAGAGATGTTTTATTGATTATAGGTATATGTATAAACTGCTTAATTACTTCAACAATATTTATTCATTTTAACCTTATACGTATTTCGGCATGTTTACATGCCATTGTCAAAGGTTATATGAACAAGTAAACAGTTAGTGTTGTTATAGCAATAGAACTTGGTGACTTGATCTCGGTAATCGTCTGCAGATGACTAGATTTCTTATTCCAAAATGCCCAATAGAGGAGAATTTAAGAGATCAATTTGCTCATTCATTAACGGTACAGTTTTTAAATGTTTGTGAATTTCAAAAGCTTCTTCTAGTATATCTAATTTACGTTTATCATCACAAAAGTGTAAACATTTTATGGTGTTATTAGATGTCATTGAATGATTGTGTTGTAGTAAGTGTTTAGCGTAATTGGATTTATGTGGGTGTTTGTATTTGTAACAACGTACGTGTTCTTTATACCTAATATCAAAATTTCTAATTGTCTGGCCTATATAAACCGAATTACAATGCGAACAATTTAATTTGTAAATGCCTGAATTTAGCAAATCATCTGTTTTTGATTTTGCATTAAACAAAGTGTTTAAGATGTTTCTAGTTGTTTTAAAAGTTACTTTATATTTATTGGTACTGTTTATAATTTTAGGATTTTTTTCTGATTTGTCGCCAAAATATGAGATCGAGACATATTTAATTGTATCGAATGAAGTTAGGGTATTCGGATACATTTTTTGAATAGCTAACTTATAATCTTTTTCTTTAATTGTTGTATCAACAAGTTTAGTATTATAACCATTACTAAATGCAAATAATTGAAATTTCTCTATTATAATTAATTTCATCTAAAGGGACCGTCAAAGCGCTATGTATCATGGACCTGTATGCTGCTAATGTATGTGTTTTATGATGACGAGAATGAGAAGATGTTTTAGCATGAAATCAAACACTACGTCCTATTCCAATAAATTAACAAATTCTGCGTATCAAAGTAAATCATCTAACTATATCATAAAAACATATTAATTAACATCTTTTTGTATATGCAGTGATGTAAGGAAAAGTATGGTGTTGCAACTTCTACCATTTGTCTATATAGAAAAAAACATCTTAAAAGTTTGACAATCTCGGGACTTTTTATAAGATGTGCGCATGGATGACGCTCTTAAAATTTCAAATTTAAGGTATATTTCAAACTTGGAGCGGTTTGATAATTATTTGATCACTACTTTTAAACCATATTCTGAGTACAATACTTATTTACTAAGGTTAGGTTAATTAATTACTGTTGTTTACGTTTTATTAATAAAATATACAAGTATTTGAAACATTTATTCAGCATTTTTACGTAACGTTTATAGATTATTGTGGTGGTTTTTAGTTGGAAAAAGGTATAATAATACTTAAATACACATCATATCAACAACCATCAATACTGGACAAACAAGTCGCCACAATAAACTGATTTTATAGTGCATAAATAAACTGTATTCATAACAAATGTAGTCACCAGAATGTCCAGAATAATAGGACTTGTTATTTACTAGTACGAAATGTCACTGCATAAATTTAACTTGGTACACAGCATAATTGTAATACATACAAACCATTTATTTATCGATATGTTCTCATTATCGTACACACGCATCAGTTTTATCTGCAGTAAACATTCTGAAATTTATTTGTAAATTAGTTTTATCATATAAGACTGCCGATGGAACTATTACTAATTTCTTTTACTAAGAAGTATCCGTCGTTTAAGTTTAACTTGAATGGTGTCATTAAAATGCTTACTACAAATAAAACCATTTTCGGGGATTTCCTTTTTAAAATTTGTACTCAAATACTCGCGTTCTGTTTTAGTCTTCCATTAAATTAGCAATGATAGGTAAACAAAATAGATAAATTCGCCTTCCATAGAAAAGGGGGTTAAATCTGGGGAACGAATCGGCTCTACCAGTCCATCTTCCGTTGAGAAAGTCAGAAACAGGCCTATAATAATGAGGCGGCGCACCGTCTTGTTGTAACATAACGTTTTCAATATTATTTCCAGTCATTTGAGATATTTCTGGGAAAATTTTGTCCTGCAAATCTAAAAGTGGACTACTGGATGAAAAACATTAAAACAATTTTGAATTGAGTGAGTCCATTTGTTTAAAATCCGCCATTTTGTTATGGCTGAATATTTTTCTTTGAAACTCTAAGATCGGACGCAGAACTAAAAGTCCTTTTAAATGAGGTGTCACTCGACCCCCTTTCCTTTTAAAGAAAAAATTCAAAATGGCGCCCAGCCGCCATTTTGAATGATACAAGATTTAATTATTGGCTAAAAAATAGTATTTAGGCACACCAAATGTTGTGATAAAATATCAAATCGTTTAAAAGTTATTTGGGGGGGGGGGGGGGTACTTTATAGACAGACGTATTTATAACTTGAATGGTAGAGTGGACTGAAATACCGAAGTGCGCTGAAACTGTCGCACTAACGCCACGATCCAATTATCATCATCCGATATTATTTAATCATCAACCAATCAACAACACTAAAAAACATATTTGGATTTTTGGCGTTTCGAAATTTCTAACTACATTCAATGTAGAAATTTCAACCCAGAAAGTTTGTAATTTGGACTTTCGTTTTACCTGGTCAGATGAACGACCAAAACTATACAGAATATGAATTTTGACTTATTTCTTGGTTCCATTTTTTTAAAGAGATGTGCAGTCATGAGGTTCGGAAATTAACGGTTATTTGACATTTGCAAGAGACACCAGCTGGCTCATAATCAAGGATAATGTAATAAAAATATGATGAAGTTTATCTCACTTCATTTTATATTCTTCTCTCTTACTGAAAATGTGCAATTATGAATCTATTTACAACATAACATAAAAATGATGAAAGAAAGATGATATTATCAGTGGCGGTTTCTCCATTGGGTCATTGACCTTCCAATGAAATAAGAAAAAATAAATAATTACTTTTTGTTAGAGTACATAACATATTACACACCATAATATTTAAAAAATACTTTGTAGTTAACTTTTGTATTAGATTTCTATGCGAGAACGTTTGAATGTTTGAGTATTTTGCGCGCAATAAACAAATCTATGCGAGGGTCATTTGGCTGTCAGTCCCCAATTCGGCTATACGCCACCGAATAAAGCCGCCGGCCTAAAAGGCTTTCAAATGAATGAGTGAAATAGAAAGCTAATTGCGGTAAAATTCATATCACACAAGCTATAAGAGGATATAAGTATCTGCGTATTAAAGACTTCAGGGTCACGAACCCACAACTTCCGAGAATTATGCTCTGCCAGCTGTCCGTGTTAAGCGCATGCCAATAGCCGCCTAATTTGCGGGATTTGCACGTACACGACGTAGTAGTGTGAAAACAGTTGTCGGTTGTGTAATCATAATTTAGTGGTGTTGTACGATGTCCGTGCAAAATAATTTTGGATTGTAAATGCCATGTAAGAAACTGCTTTCACTTGTTTCCACTGTCTGCTATTTTTTGATAATTGATTGTGTGATATTGACTGCAAACATTTAAAAACTAAAATTCAAACACATTTTTTATCGGTAAACCACGTGAAAAGTTTTGTGCATTTTGACACACTGGCAACGTGAGTATCAATTTGCAATAATTTTATTAGAGAGTGCTTATCGAAAGTTTGTTAAAGACTTCAATGAAAATGTTGGTTAAAATAGATCATTTTGCCAACGTAAAGGATGGGTTTGAAATATAAGGCTACCTAAAACTTCGGCAAGAACAAATTTTTTCTAATAAATACTTGAAATGCCTCCCAGTACACCACACCACGAGCCGCCACTGGATATTACACTACGTCTGTAGGCAGGGCCGGCGCTAGACGTTTTGTCGCCCTAGACAAAACATTTTATTGCGCCCCCGTAGGTAAGAGGTAGAGCCGTGACCGGGGGACATGGGGGGTACTTCGTACCTTTCAGCCTATGCCCCACTCCGGAATATTTTGAGGCAAAATACTCACCAAATTGGCTATTTTTTGCGAAAAAACAGCAAATAAAAAGAAGTGGCAAAGCAATAAAGAAAATAATAATCGCTACAAATTTATTAATTACTACAACATTGGGTAGGCCAAAAACAGAGACGGGCAAATGTTGGCATTATGTTTTATTAAGAGCACGCCGCCGTGGCACCTTTTTGTTTTTGACGCTGGAGGCGCTAGTCATTCTAAATTTGAATTTAATTACTGATGGTTCTATTAAACATAAACAGGTAGCGTCACATGCGTTCTGTTGACGTGCATATATTTTTCTTTACAGGACTGTACTAGCAGAATTATTGATTTCTCGCATAAAATTAATTCTCAGCATTACTTGCTGGTGGGTTTGTGTACAACTAATCTCTTATTTATGTGCGAAATTTGTTAAAAGTTTTAAATTAACGCGCCAAATGCCTATCGTCGTAGCGCCATCCGTGCTGATTCCTATGAACTTTTGTTGAAGAACATGACTGACGTTCTCACATCGAATTTTTAAATTTACTCAGCTGGCGCATAGTTTAAATAATTGACAAACATTTTAAATTGGTGTACCTATTATAACAGTATCTAGATGATCAGCGTAAATACAAATGAAGAATAGTGTTAAATTTATAGTTTTATGTTTGCTAAGAAAAGTAAGTTTTTTACCTTATTTGCATGTTTCACAAGAAAATAATTATCTGAGCATCTAAGTTACTTTATTAAGTAACATCTATTAACTTGTTTCATTTCGTTTTCTTTTTAATTAAGTCGCTGAGTACATATAAAAATGCCTATATGATGTCTATACTAGCGCCATCTGTGTCGTGTGCCTCGGCGCGGCGCGGTCTTAACAGCACTTCGTTTACCGCAAATATTAATATATTTTTTTAATATTTTATAAATTCAACTTTCAATTTAATATTCTGCAGAGACTGCCTCTCAGTTTCTATTTATTCTAAGATTGAGAAATTTTGCTTTACTAGTTTTTATCTCGATTATTAATTAGAAAAATTTATTCAATATTAATTTTTTCCCTTTATTTCAACGGGTAAGCCAGCAAAATTTTGCAATTTTAGAGTTGGCAAAGGCCCCAGGGAGGGGCCTGCTGCGCTTGCCCATAGCGCCGGCCCTGTCTGTAGTTTAGAAAGAGTACAAATCCTCAAGTTTTGACGATAACTCGTCTTGAAAATAGAGTACGAACCTAGAGTTTTCGGCTAATTCCCGTTTGAGAAACGTGATGAGACTTGAGTGACCTCTGAAGCAACTCGTTTTGAAGAGCAGTGTACGAATCTATAATTTTTGACAACTTTAAGACGTATTATGATTTATTTGGCTTGTTTTCAATCTTATCGGAAACTATCGTTCTTGTCAGTAGTCGCTTTTCGATGGTTTTTCACCTATTAAACATCACTAGTGGTTTTCTTAACAGTTACCACTACGAGTGAATTGAAAAATAACAGGGCATAAAATTACGAAAACATGTTGTGTGACAACAAATGCTAAATTTTAAATTAAAATATAAGAGTTTTGCTACGCAGGAAGTTTGAGTAACTTACCCCGATTGCTTTTTTAGATTTACGAGTTGTTTATGAATCGACAATTTCTCCTATAACATATCGAATTGTCAAATTAATTGAATTTTTAAAACTAGCAAATAAAACAAATATAATTAGTTGCGTAAATTTATTCACGATAAATTGTGCTCTTTCAAAAATATCCGGGTTAAACCCTTCTATTGGCAGCTAAAACGGCAAACGCGGCGTTGTGATTGGTCGATATGCTATGAGTGAAATAATCACATATAAATTGATTTGATTGGTTAAATCAATTTCGTTATTTCCCGAAAAATGGTTACT
The DNA here is from genome assembly GCA_958336395.1 of Ctenicera cuprea. Lineage (NCBI taxonomy): Eukaryota > Metazoa > Arthropoda > Insecta > Coleoptera > Elateridae > Ctenicera > Ctenicera cuprea. Next base: position 38,365,311 of record OY284495.1, on the reverse strand, counting down.
AAGAAATTTCATGAATAATGTTGACATTTGATCATTGACTGAAAGGTTAGTCGAGGTCAATATTCTTAGAATGTGAACATGGCGAGTGAAATATATTCTTTGAGGTTTTAGCGGTTTGTCGAACTGTCAATATTACAATTTATTTTTGGCTTAGTACTACACCTAGCATAATCAGGCGAGGACCGACCTACAGCTTGTCTGCCTTTACAATCATTTGCTCTAAAAGTTTGAGCCGCAGTTGTTTGTAAGCCCTGCCTGCTTAAACAGGACCGTGAGCTTAAATTGTTTCAAACTCGAGACGGACAAGATTATGCCTGTTAGCTGCTTGTAAACCCATACAAACTAACGTTTCGCAAGACATTGCACGTTGAGAGTGATTAGAGCACTGAATTGAAATTCGGGATGCAGAGGTATTTAAACTCCTAGCCAGTTGCGCAGAACTGCGAAGCTCTGGTTGGCTGGAGTCTTACTGCTGTACTGAGTCTAAAACTATCCTTTAAGTTTATGTTGTTAGGTTGTTTCTCAATTTCAATGGCTTCACGTATGATCCGAGAGAAGTAATGAGGCACTCTGGTGAGTACCCGAGCGTTCTCAAAGTCCATTTTAAGCCAGTTAAGCCAATATGTTTAGACACCGCAGACTTAGTGATGCGTCTGTGTCTGCAATCACATTTGTGCTAGCATAATCTTAACTCAATGGACCGACCAGTTTGTCAAATGTAGTTTGAACCATAAGAGTAAGGGATGTTGTAGATCCCGCCGGGATCTAAAACACATCTTGCTCTTTTAGTCCAAACTACATCCTACGTCCCATACTTCTACTGCAGTAAGAAAAGTTATAATTTTATGCAAATTTTCGAATTTTAGATTTTATCGGAAATACGCGTTTTGGGTTCGAGGAACCCAAAAAAAGGGTTTTAAAAAAATGTTAGTTTGTCTGTGGGTGGGTAGGTGAGTGGATGCGTGGGTGCGTTCGTTTCCTTATATCTTCGCAACCCCTTGACCGATTTTCATACGGTTTGTTGTGTTGAAATTTTTTTGGTAGTTGCAAATTTATGATAACTGTGTAAATAAAGCTGTTATAACTATTTTCGTGAGCGCATTAGCTATCTTAGCGCCTTTTACGCAGTAGGACGTAACCAACGCCTTGAGTCTGCAGCGGGCTTGTACTAGATGTTAATTTCCATAGCTCCTGGACGCGAAAGTATTTGAAACGTAGAAAGGATGGGCAAGTACCAGCGACCTGTTTCCCCCATTGTTTTGGCTATGATTGACAAAATTTTAAATAAGAAAACTCATGTCAGGACATAATTCATACCGTCGCGTCGCCTGCGTTAATTTGTGAAAACTGACTTTTCATGGTTTCACAATTTAACGCAGGCGACGATTCGTACAGTCACAAGCTGTCATATAAAACATAAGTTTTTGTATGCTAGTTTGTGATTGTATAAATAAAATTTTGACGTGAAAGAAGAAATATGGCCATTTTGTATCAACTTAAAAAAACTATGAAAAAATAAAACCATTCATAAAAGAGAAGCCTACAACTAAGCAGTTTATGAAGTTTGTTAGTATAGCAATCATGCTAAGTTATCTGCGAAGTCAAGGTTCAAAGAATTGATTAATTTGACATAGGATGAACCGAAAATGTCTTATCACATAGTACAAGTATCAAATACATTTTTAGTTGATTTTAACTTTTTGGAGTTATGAATGGACACAAAACTGATGTCTATCCCGAGTTCTGGCTCGTCGTCAAGAGAGTGAAACAAAGAGAAGGTGAGAGCGATACAGATTTTTTCGATGAATTGCTAGAAATGTTTGTTTGTTAGTTAATTATTTGCAAAAAGTGAAATTATTTGAATAGAAGTGAAATTTATTTTTTTTATTTCTATGTTCTCTTTTCTTTGTTTTTCGAACCATCAAACAGCTGGTACGATTTATTATTTAAAAACTCGAAATCAACAATCAACTATTTTCATGAAATCATAACTTTCCTATACTGGACATATAGGACATTAAATATATAAGGCTTCATAAAATTTAGGCGCCTAAAAGTTGAGTTTAGAATCTCCACAAAACGCAAACACTTCACACTCTTTATTAATCAAGAAAACAGCATTAACTTGAAAAACTTCAGACATTCATAGATAGCGTCACAGGGGAACTAGAGTATTCTACGACATCGATATATCGAATAACGATATTATCTATTTATAAAAATATCAGTATATCCATGAAATGATATATCGTTAAGTTAATATATCGCATCTCGATATATTGATGATATCAATAATTTTTCAAAATCTAAACTTTAGCCAAGAAATACCTCTGCATCCAAGCTAGATCTGGGATTATTTATCGATATATCTTTGAAAATATCAATATGATAGATCTAAAAACGATAGTTAATTTTACAAATAAAGTATTATCGATAAATATCAATGTATATCGAATAACAATATTATTAATTTATTGATAGAAATATGGGTATGTCGATCAACTGATACATCGATAAATCATATATTGGAGTTGTCGATATTTTTATAATATCGATATTCGATTATAAATGTTTGATATCCCATACTTTTAACAATACCTTCAATAATGTAGAGTACAATTTGAGCAATAAAAACGGAAACAAATTATAATAAACCAGTGGCTGCCCGTGGGGTGAAGCTAAGCTAGTAAAACGCCGCTTCACCTATAATACTATGTAATAAGACAATTTTATTTTTTTATTATTAAGGTATCTATATTTATAAAACAATATAAATTCATTCCTAACACAATTTTTTTACCAACCACGTTTGCAAAAATGCCTGTGCTTTACTGGTCATCCAATAGGACTACATAGTGAAGTGAAGAGATTTATGTAGGTTCCCTTCATCGCTGGACCAACGTACGTGGTTGACAGGACAACGTATCCACTACCGTCCCCGCGTACTACCAGCTCTATGCGGATAATTACTCAATATTTACAGCGCTTCGTATATATTTCTCAGATTACGAAATGTCGGTGTTTCATTGTGAGCAAAAGTCTTTTAAAACAACTAAATGTTGCTTTTAAATGACATCGTGTGTATTTTGCTTGAAACGCCTTTATCAAGGTTTAATAATAAGGATGAAAAAGAAGTGGTTTTGAAAGACCGCTGCCCTCATTAGCAGTAAGTAAAACTTTCAATGTTAAAAGTAACGTCAATTCATACAACAGAAAGTTAAATAATGTGTGGTATAAACAGTATCATTGGTTATGTGGGAGTTATTATTTAGAAGAACTATATTACAAAAACTCTTTACCTGTTTCTATACCCACAAACCGTCACTGTAATAATTATTGAATGCTACATGTTCCGGAAAAAAGAAAAACCGATGTTGGGTCTTTCGGACTGCGCACCGAAGTCCTTAACCCCTCTTCAGCCGAGAAAGGATGGTGAAGATGGGTTAGAACAAGGAATTTGGATGAAGGAGGATTTCCGCGGAAAGCACTGCCCCGGTATTCACCTTTTGGCCCAGGAAACAAGCGGAACAGACCTGAGCCAGCACAGGAATCGAACCCGGGGCCTCCCGAATGAAAGGCGGATGTCCTCTTTCTCAGCACATGTTCCAACAACCGTTAAATATTTATCACAAAAGGTGTCTAAAAGATATTATATCTTTTGTATCAGATAAACTTAAAGAATAATTACGATGGTATATTGGGTACGCGTAAAATTTAAATACACGCGTACATCAAGCTTTATAATTAATATTCTGGAGAAATATTTAAAAATACTGACTAAATACGAGGATCGTTCGAAATGTATGTGATCTAACAAAGAAAATGCAAGTTTTTTGGACAAAACATCATTTTATTTTTCAATATAGTTTCCTGCTCGCTCAACCCACTTATTCTAACGATACTCCAAAGCAGCAATGCCGTATTTGTAGGTCGATGAATCCAAGTCCTCAAAATAGCTATTTACAGCAGCGATTACCTCGGAATTGGATGAAAATCTTTTACCGCCGAGCCATTTTTTCAGGTTTAGAAATAGATAAAAATCGCTGGGGGCCAAATCTAGCAAATAGGGCGAATCAGACACTAATTCGAATCCCAATGCATGAATTTTGGCCATGGCGATTGCGGACGTGTGTACAGGTGCGTTATCTTGATGGAAAAACACTTTCTTTTTCGCCAAATGAGGCCGTTTTTCTCTGATTTTATCGCTCAATTGCTGCAACAAATTGGTATAATACTCGCCATTTATTGTTTTTCCCTTTTCCAAGTAGTCGACGAAGATAATTCCATGAGAATCCCAAAATACAGTTGCCATAACCTTTTCTGCTGACAAAACCGTTTTTGCTTTCTTCGGTGGCGGAGAACCTTTGTGTGTCCATTATTTGGACTGTTCCTTGGTTTCGGAAGTGTAACGGTGAACCCAGGTTTCATCGACGCTTATAAAACGGCGCAAAAAGTCCTTCGGATTGCGGCGAAAACGTGCCAAAAAGTCGCGAGAAACAATCAAACGATTCAGTTTTTGCTCCGGTGTGAGCAAACGCGGCACCCAACGCGCGGAGTATTTTTTCATTTCCAATTCTTCAGTTAAAACTCTGTGCACACTTTGAGATGCCCACTATGTTTGTTATCTCGCGCACTTTTACTCGGAGGACTCTTTCAATCATATCCGGAGTAGTAACCGTTTTTGGGCGTGTAATGCGGGGTCCGTCCTTTGTGCACACACGACCACGCTTCAACTCGGCAACACAGTTTTTAATCATTGAAAGTACTTTATCACTGCAGTTTTTTCCATTATTTACGAAATCACTCGAGACGGTCACTTTGGCGCACTGTCAAACACAAACTAATTGACAGATCGCTCTATACTGTCATATTTACCCTAAGAAAGGATGGTTCTGAAAAATGGTAATTCCGCCGAATTAGCGCCATCTCTGTGTTAGGCCACGTACATTTCGAACGATCCTCGTAAGCACTAAGCAGCCAGAAAGAAACCTTAGACAATTTTGATGGTTAGGTGGGGAGGAGCCCATAGACTCATGAGACTCATGTGTGTGTATTGCTTCTTAAAAACAATCATTTGGTGTTAGAATAGATACAAATTGAATTCTTTTTATTATTTATAGTCTCACATAATCAACAGCGAGATAACACCGCAGACTACGTCAAATACAAAACACGCAGTTAAATTAAGTAGCAGACGACGCATGTATTTTCATTTGCATAATTTTCCTAATTTTCTCATTTTTTTCATATTCAATTTATTGACGCGAAATCTTCTCTGGTATACATAATTAATTTTTCTGCATTTGGACGCCTAATTATGATTCAATCTTTAGTAAATATTTTTTTTGAAATTTCACAACTGTCAGATAACGCATAAAATCGGTCCTAAAAGTTTCCACATAATTATGTGAACTCAGATTGTCAAGAGGGAGTTTGTAATACAAATTGATGGTTCAATATGCACTGAATGGTATTTAAAATTTACTTTGTCCAAGATAACTATTACATAGTTCACATTTTATCGATAAGATTCGTTTTCGCAAACCTCATTTAAGTAAAACTTATCTTTATTTAGCCTTGTAAACAAGTGCAAATAAAAATTGTTAGTTTACAGTACCAGATAATGTACAACATAAAAATTTGTAAAGCAAGTAGCCGACAACCATTATGACTGATATTTTTAGATATGAGGGTCAAATCTTGTAATTAATTGCTTTATATCTGAATTTTTAAAGCTCTTGTTATATAAATACGCAGATATATTCTGCTTTATAGTTTTACCGCAGTTATTAGAAAATAATATGTTTGAAAATGGGTAAAGCACTTTGCCCTGGGCTTTCCCATACTAAAAAATAAATAACTTTTTTATATTTTCACAAATCATTTGATATACAGATATAGAAAATTCGCCAAGTAAGAATAAAATGTTGTAAATATTGGCCCCTCTAATTATTTCAAAGCAAAGTGTACCACGAATAATTTGTTCAGCATTAAAAACTGCATTTAATGTATTAAGTATTTACTTTTTCAAATATTACAACCATTCAAAATGAAGCAAATTAATAGCGGCCAACCATGACTCTGACAGCTAAATACAGGGCCGTCCTAAGAAATTCGGAGCCCTTGGGCCAAGAAATTGTAGCGCCCTAAGAGCAGTGATAACATTAAAACCTAGGATAAAACAACTAGCGTCTAGTCTCTTCGATATCAATCGATCCTACCTCATCAAGGTCAGACTTGCGTGTTAGTATGCCGTCAATCAGTGAGTGAATGCAAATTTGTCTTCGTATTTTTTCTTTAAAAATATAACTGCTATTAACAAATAACGTCGCGTAAACAGCAAAACGCAACAACAGTGTTTTAACAAAAACTATAAAATAAACGACAAATTTTGGTCCCAACCGAGACTCGACCCCACAACTACTTATGCAGTAAAACGGCGGTGCACCGGAACACACCCACATATCCATCTGTGCCACTGCGAACCTGCCGGTTATCGCTAAAAAAGTGCCTATTGAATGCGTGCGCAATAGAAATGCACCAATAAAAAGTAGGATAAGTTGTTGTCTAAGCGACTATCCGTTATAGATGATACATACCTGGCTGGAAAAACAGATCCGAAAAGATCTCTCAAGAAAAAACCCCTGAAATTTAAATCCCTAGAAAAAAATCCGGAAAAATCCAAGAAAAATTCGCGATTAAAAAAAGACACATGTTTTGAACTTTTAGGAACTCATATTTCGTCAAAATCTAAAATATACCGTCAAAATAAATATTAAAAAAATCTCAAATTAGAAGCGGAAGTTATACATGTTTTTTTGATTTATACCGGAAAACAAATTGTCTGAAACTGAAAACAGAATTCGATAGAAAACCTCAGGGTATATCCAACTCTTTTTTTGCTAACTTCCTAAGACCAAAATGGCGGCCAATACGAGTTTTTAAAAATTTTCACTTTAGTGCATTATTACTCAAAAACGAGTACGCAGATCGGGATGAAGTTTGGTATCAAAATAACCTTAGAGGAACACAATGTCACTATCTAAGGGAATTTTTGTACAAATAAAAATTGTGATGAGGCTCTTTAACGGGGATGTTTTTTCCAGGTGATGTTTTTACTCGAGGATGTTTTTTTCAAGGAATTTTTAGGAGATTTATTTCCGGGGCTGTTTATTCCGGACACCGTAACATTCAGACAAACCACCACTAGTTCACACCACTGCTACAGTACAGGTTCATACATGAGTCGGAAGGGGCGCAATAGGCAGCGGCTCGTATCTTTTCGAGCACTAGCGGCCACTTTCTACTCAATTTTTACACAAATGCGCACACAGCGCAAGCGCACTCACCCTGTCTTATAACCGACTAGATGTGTTTTCTCTACCGACTTTCTAGAGTGATAGCGATACTAGCGGTGTCTGCGCCTAGCTTCCACTAGTGGGCGCACTAACATATTTGTGATCCACTGAAGGAGTTTTTATTTAATTTAGTACCGTAAAGAATAACTATTTAAAACAATCCGTACATATACACTGTGTCCATAAAGTACCCCCCCCCCCAACTAACTTTTGAACGACTTGATATTTTTCTACAAAATTTGGTGTGCTGTAATGGGAAATTAAATACTATTTTTCAGACCATTTTAAAATTTTGTATCATCCAAAATGGCGACTGGACGCCATTTTGAAATTTTTTTTTAAAATAGAAAGGGGGGTCGAGTGACACCTCATTTGAAAGGTCTTTTAATTCTGCGTCTGGTCCTAGAGTTTCAAAGAAAAATATTTAGCCACCTGAGATATTTCTGGGATAATTTAGTTCTGCAAATGAAAAAGTGGACTACTGGATAAGAAAATCAAAACAATTTTGAACTGAGTAAGTCCATTGGTTTACAATCCGCCATTTTGTTATGGCTCCATATTTGCTTTGAAATTCTAGGATCAAACGCAGAGCTAAAATACCTTTCAAATGAGGTGTCACTCGACCCCCCTTTCCATTAAAAAAAAATTCAAAATGGCGCCCAGTCGTCATTTTGGATGATACAAAATTTTAATATGGTCTGAAAAATAGTATTTAATTTCCCATTACAGCACACCAAATTTGTAGAAAAATATCAAGTCGTTCAAAAGTTAGTTGGGGGGGGGGGGGGTTACTTTATGGACACAGTGTATAAAAGCTCAAAGGGTTTTCTTCTCCGGTTTCTCCAGCGGCTACCGCTTCACCATAAAGGTCTCTATCCTCAGATGGAACATGAAACATTTTTATATTTTTATTCCACGTCGATTTTTTAATAATAATTATTTTTTTTCTGTGACGGGAAAAAAGTTTAACATTTTGTCTCTCTTGACAGGTACTAAAGTATCACTTTTTATGAAATTACTTTTTTCCTTTTACCCGAGGAAAAAAGTAATTACTTTTTCCCCGGGGAAAAAACTAATTACTTTTTTCCAGCTACAACAGCTTACTAGTTTAAAAATTCAAATTCCACGTTGACCAATTTTCCGACTTTATTATATATGTTTTTCAATATATTACATTTTTCCCGTCACAGAAAAAAATAGACAGACACCTCGAGCTAAAATCTATTACTTTTTTCCCTTGTATAATAAATATCTATAATTTATAATATATATGAAAGTCTGCTAGACGCGCTTCACTTGAGGCGACATCTACACTAACGTCGCGTGTCATTATTGGAACTAATGCACCACGTGACTTAGCATTTCGCCGGTTCTGCCAACGCTCAGTCTGTCAGTGCATTGTGCGCTGGGGTAACACTAGTATATTTTGATAAGGCATTGCACAGCTCTTTTTTGGGCTCACCGCCTTAGGGCTACAGCCCAATTAGCCCAATTGTTGTGATGGTACTGAGCTAAAAACAATCATTTTTGTGTTAATAATAATTATTACTGTGTTTAATTTGCTAGGAGTGGTTAGAATTGTTAAACACAATAATAATAATTATTATTTTAGGGAAAAAACAAATTGTAATTCGTTCTTAGTTCCACAAATCTACAAAATTTAATAGAAAAACACCAAGTAGCTTTATTTGTTGACAATAATGTGTAGAAAATGTTTGTTTATGGATTCGTAAAACCTTTGAACGGTAATATTTGCCCTACTATAAGGACGGCAGCAATCTTTGTACCAATCTGCCTACTCATTCTTCAGTAAACCGGCATTAAACTCACAACTGCACTGTGAAAAACTATCGAATTGTTTTGGTGTTCTCTATTCAATTCTGTTTTCAATTTTTACAAATTTAGCATAAAGAAAATGAGAGAAAAATATATCTTTCTAACTTCTACTTCAGATTTAAATTTTTTTGTAGCGCATTCTCTTCCTAAAAGAGGTAACGTAGCAAACACACAAACACGCCAAACAAACAATATTATTACATATAAAATACTCAATTTTTGTAAAACGTTTAATAACGTTCAATTTTTACTACAGAACGATGTTTTATCAAGGAATGTACAATGGCAAATTTATATACGCGCGTCCAATGCGGGCAACGGTTTTTTTAAGGAGGGTGAGGGTAGGTATGTAAACAGACGAGATAAAACATACAAATCCCCCTGCTATGTGGGCTTTTGTGAAGGTTTTACCTTAGCAGTGTGAGAAACAAAGAAAGTTATTATGATTTAATATTTATTTACCTGCGGTTTATTTTGTTTCACAAAGTTCTTCTTATGTTTAGATGTTTTTCTTTATATACAAAATTTTCCGCGAGTCAGCAAGTGTTGCAAATTCCGGAAACCAGCTTTGCTTATTCAACCTTGGGATAGATGATACGACATTATTTAACACTATACGGCTATATGGCGTTTGCCGAAACACCAATGATTGCCCATGCAAAAAATATATATCAGTCAACGACTGCTTGATGCTGCGTGTGTACGCCTTCCTACGTGAATGCTGATTATAAAACAATTTTAATTTAAAAACAGTTTCTTATTAAATCCTAAATTTCATTCTGAACCATTTACCATGATAACTGCTAAAAATGAGAGTTGCTTTGCAATTCTTAAAATCTCTAATAACATTTACGAGAAACACCATGAGGGGCAGATTATGAGTCTTCAATGTGTTCAATGAAAAAAAAAACTCATTCAAAACATCGGCAATTTTAAAGACTTAGTGACTGGCCGTTATGTGAATAAGAAAGAAAGGCGCATGGATTTTATTTATAGAACTGTTAATTAAAAGGTAAGGTTTTTTTTTGTTTCAAATTTGTGTCGCCCTCCCGTAGTAATTGTTTACCAGCCGCCACTGTTATTCTCTATTGATTAAGTTTTGACATAATCGTTAATTCTAAATTTAATTATAATCGGACCATCCGTTCGGGAGATATAAGAGAACTAATACACGAACGTTCCTTATCACCCCTCCCCCATTTTCAAAAACAATTGTTTTTGAGTGCATTGTGCTTTAAAACGCGTTTTTTCGCGTCTAAATAAAGATGGTGCCCAATAAGAGCAGTTCGAGGGGTGTCTCACTAGCGGCAATAGGTGTACAAATTTTCGGCAGTACTTGGACAATCACTCGGCAATAACGGAAATCACGGCAAACATTCGGTAAACACGGCAATAACTCGGCAAACAGGGGAATCACTCGGCAATCACGGCAATACAACGGAAATCAATGAAAATAAGTCAACAATTAACGAAAATATGCGGGTGTAATCGAAGCTAGACAAAAGCTAAGTCTTAATTTTGTATTTTTTATTATTATTACAGTACATACATAATGTGAACTAGTTAGATGAAGAAAAAATAAACAATTTTACGAAATATATGCCACGATGGTAACGATATTTCAAGTTTCAGAAGGTCACAGAAAATTGTTGGTTGAGCATTGTATAAGAGCAAATAAGCCAGCAAAAAAAAAATATCCGACAAAACATTAGACTATTACTGTTCAGGTACAGAAAAAATGGGCGAAACAGGTCGCTGGTACTTTCCCATACTTTAAATATTCTCGCGTTATTAGACATTGATGGAGATTTACATCTAATCTAGCCGGTACAAGCCCGCTGCAGACTCAAGACGTTGCTTACTTACGGGCTGCGCGCGCTCCTACGACGCGACGTGACAGGCGCTAAGATATTTAGAGCGCTCACGAAAATAGTTATAACAGCTTTATTTATACAGTTATCAAAAATTTGCAAAGAATGAAAAACATTTATTTTTATTAGAGCTAATTGATATTTAAAATCACGTAACTGCCGGAAAGTATCGTTTTGTTTTCCTTAATTTTCAAAATAATTTATAATTCTCGCTGATCTTAATAAAGTACTTTTCACGCTACCGGCAATGTAAGTAGGCCTTACATCCATAGCTACAGGGATCGTAAGTGGCTGATAACATTCGTGTACTAGTTACCCTTGACGACGGAACTTAATAGTGTCATTTACATCCCTAGGAAAATAATGTTGATTTTAACTGTTCGTTGATATGGTAACAAGCACAGACAACTTAGAACAATGGGGCTTTTAAAAAATAATTCCGATGACAGCTGTCAAAACGAACTTTTAAAAATATGATTAAATTTCTACCTGTAGGCCTACTTACACTGCCGGTAGCGCGAAAAATTTAATAAGTAACACGGAATGTATCGACTAATAACATCCTCGGCAGGCGACAAGCTTCGGCTCCGCCTCAACTCGTATTCGCCTACCTCGGATGTTATTGCGTCTTTACATTCCTTGATACTTAAATAACTATTAAATAGTCTATCGAACTGATAAAAGTTTATAACGATCGGCGTTGCGTTTATGAATAAAAAATTAATCTATTTCAAAATTTTGTAGTTCATTGCAAGCTCTATCGGCTCAGAAAGTTTAAAAAAAAATCTTGTGGGCAGTTTTTGAGAACATGTTTTTTAAAATGTCCAAAACTTTGAACCTACCTAGTATATTTACAATTTTCATATTTTCTCAAATATTTTTGCATCATTATTTTATCCTTATCAAGGGCTCTCATATAATAGGATAATTTGTGTTGATTGTATATTTTGTTTTTGAGTAATCGGGCATTAAAATTAAAATTTTCAAAAATTCGTAACGGGCTTCATTTTAAAGATATAGCACTTGGAAAAAAACCATTTGATTTATCTTTAGATGCACCACAACGCTATGTATTCAAAATTTCTAAACAGTGTTTATAAAAAAATCTATACCAAAAAAACAGGTTTAATTTCCGGGCATGAATTGGAGTAAAACTTGGGAGATTAGTAAAAAACGGTTCCTTGCAACCACTATCGACTAAGAAAGTTAAAAAAAATGGTGTGGGCAGTTTTTGAAGAATAATGTTTTGAAAATGTCAAAAATTTACAAGATTTCAAGTTGAACACCAAAATATTATAATCGAAAACGAAATTACCTTCTTGTTTTTGATGAACGAGGCAAAGTTTAAAATAGGAATAATATAATAACACTAAAAGTGTCAGCTAAAGAAGGCTGTACAGAATCAGAATAATCATTGAAATACATCGAAAATTGCAGTAATAACCGACAATAACGTCCGCCAACAAGGCAATCAGTGGACAACAACCCGGAAACCACGGCAATCACGGCAAACACGGCAATAGGGCAATAGGTGTACACAATTTTACCGAGTGAGACACCCCTCGGAGCAGTCACTATAATAATTACTCTTATACAGATTAATTTAATGATATTTTGACCTTTACCATAAAACAAGTAGCTTTTAATTAATTGTAAATAAAACAATTCATAACTTCAACAGGTTTTGTATTTTAACCTTATACGTATTTTAACGTGTTTAAACGTCATTATCAAAGAGGCAAGATAAAAAGTAAACAGTTAGTGTTGCTATAGGAACAATAAATTTTCATAACTTGTTCTTGGTTTTTTATACCTGCGTCCAGATGACTTGATTTCTCTATTTCCAAAACGTCCAATAACGGTGAATTTAAGAGATAATTTGTTCATTCATTAAAGGAATTTCAAAAGCTTCTAGTATATCCAACTTACGTTTATCATCACAAAAGTGTAAACATTTTATAGTGTTATTAAATGATTGTGTTGTAGTAAGTGTTTAGCGTAATTGGATTTATGGGGGTGCCTCTAATTACAACAGCGTACGTGTTCCTTGTACCTAATATTAAAATTTCTAATTGTTTGTCCTATATAAACCGAATTACAGTGCGAGCAATTTAATTTGTAGATGCCTGAATTTAGTAAATTGTCTGTTTTTTCCTTAGCATTAAACAAACTTTTTAAAATGTTTTTTGTTGTTTTAAAAGTTATTTTACATTTATTTGTTTTGTTTTTGGATGGGAAAATTAATTTCATCTAGAAGATAAAGAAGGCGTAACGAGGGTAAGGCAATAAAAATTAATGTTTATAATTTTGGCATTTTTTTCTGATTTATTGCCAAAATATGAAATTGACCCGTATTTCATTTTATCTGATGAAGTAGTTGGACAAATTATATAATATAATATATTATAACTAATTTCACCTAAAAAAACCGTTACAGCCCTGTGTATCATGGACCTGTATGCTGCTAAATAAATAAAGTAGCTTTTGTTTTAGGGCTGTTACGATTATGTTATTAAACCATTAATAGTTAAAATATGGCGTTATTTATTAATTTAATCAAAGTTTGATCTTATACTTTTTTAAAGAGAATAAAATTTACAATTCAAAAATATATAAAAATATAGGCAGTTTCGTTTAAAAAACAGTCAGTTCAAAAAAAACTCAAAAACGCGATGCGCAATTGTGTTTTCGTTTTCACCATCGTAACCAGAATTCTTTTATTGTAATTTAAACAACATTTTTGTATCTTTATAAATAAAAAAAAAGTTGGATGTAGCTGCCCGGTTCCCATGATCACCCTGTGTAGTGATTTGAAATCGTAAGAAAAATAAACCGTAGGATATAGGCGTTTTGAATAATAAACTTATAAAAGTTCGGTACAATAAACTTTAGTACGAATGTTATATTTTGATAAAGCTTTCCACTATTAGCTTTCTTACTCAACGTCATTTCATTGGCATTATTTTTGTTATTTACGTAAAGCTGATAAACATATTTGTGTTATTATATTGTAATCTGTCTGGTACCAGTCTGTAGCAGTTTACACACAATACTCAGTTATAAGCAAATAAAATTAACAGCTTTGATACAACGGAAATTTTAATACAGTTTTATAATAGCTTCATTTATAGCTATTGAACTTATTGCCTTAATTAATAGTTCTTTGATGATAATTTACTTTTATCCTACTTCAACCAAAATAATACAAATTAATAACAATGAACAGCTTCAAATCAGCATATCACATACAGTTGGAGCAGATAGCTCAAACTCATATTTTAAATCAAATACGCTGTCAATTTTGACATTTTTGAAATTAGAATAAAATTCTACTTATGATAAGTACATTTTACATTCTTCGCTATACGGAGAGATATTACCCTACCACCACCATCGATTTTCTGTTTTTTTTTCTATAATTTTAGAATTTCAACTTTGAAATCAACATGAACATGTTAAATGATAATAGGAACAACCTCCCAATGAGAAAAACCCCATCGGGGTTTTATTTTGGTCGTTTACCTGAACAGTTTACTTGAGTTAATGTTAAAATTAAAACATCGACAATCATTTTATTGGAAAATAAATTACCAGCTTTCGCGCATTGAATTGTTTGCAATCAAAAATTTTAAATATTATAAAACCAAATAACTACTGCAAAATATGAGGGGGTGGGGAGAGGTTGCTACTTCAGTATAGAAGAAGCTCAGATTTATATTCTACGCATCTCGAAGAGCCAATCTACGCGAGCGCGATTATCTAACCACACGCCAGAGCTCCCCACCAACGATTTTTGTTCTTTCAAAAATTTCGATTTTTAAATTTAAAATCGGCACGAACAAGTTAAATTACATTAAGAACAACTTTCTACTGAAAAAAAAAGACACCTCTGGAAGGTTTCGGTTTTGGATTTTAACAAATAAATATTGTATGCAGTTAAAAAATACTAGAAATCAGAAATCTTAAAATTTCACAATTTTGAAACTTTTCAAAACTCTTAAAAATTTTCAAATTTAAAATGTTGAGATTTAAGAAATACTCCTAATTTTGAAATTTTTTAGATTTATTGAGAATTCTCAAAATTACCAAAAATATTTTAATCTTTGAAGATTTTCAGTCAAAATATTCCAAAATTTTTATGATTTTCAAAAATATTAGATATAGAAAATATTTAGAAAATTTTGACATCTTCAAAATTTTTACATTTGGTTCTCAAAATGTATAAAATTTTCAAAAACTTAACCTAACCTAACCTAACCTAACAATTATTCCAAATCCTGGGAGAATCAAAATGTACACTTCTGGATGACCAAAAAATCAAAATAAATGTATTGTTATATTTTTAAAATTTAATTTTTTTAGATAAGTTTAGCTTTAAAATACTTTTCTAAAATTTTAATTATTTTCAACAATAATAAATATTTTAAAATATTTAGAAAATTTTGAACATCTTCAGTTTTTAAATTTTTCAAAATGTTTTAAGTTTTCAAAAATTTGGAAGTTTGCAAAAACTCCCAAAACCTTAAAATTGTTATAATTTCGGAATTGAAAAAAGTTTCAAAAAAGTTTAGCATCATAACATTTTTGAAATGTTCAAATTTTTCAATATTGTAAAAAAAAACTTTTTTAATTTGCGAAATTTTCATATTTTTACAATTTTCAAAAATATGCATAATTTTGACAATTTTTAAGATTTAAATATTTTTATAATTTTCTAAGTTTTCATAAAATTGTCAGAAACTAATCAATTAACAATTTATTATAAATTTTCATAAAAATTTAAAATTACAAAATATTTTCAAACCTGACAATTTTCAGAAACGTTAAACTTTCAAATATTTGAAAAATTCAACAATTTTTCAAAACGTTTTCAAAATTTTTGATAATTTTGAAATTATAAAAAATGTTCAAAAACTTCTAAATTTTTATAAAATTGCCTAAAAGGTGAATAATTTTAAAATGTAATTTTTTTTAATCTTAAAAATGTTGAAAAAAATATTTTTTTTTAAATTTTAATACAATGTGCGAGGAAGGGATTGCCCGACAGCTTTTTAAATACAATTTTAAGGGCATAAATTTTTGATCAAACAGTTTTTTTTATTTAAAAATAAATATTCTAATTTATACGTTATGCGCTTCGTTTTGTGATGGTTTAAATTTAGTGGGTCAGCGGGTGGTCTAGCGGTTAGAGTTCCAACCTCTAGAAATAGACTCCCAACGGTAGTAGGTTCGAATCCTCTGCCCGTCCGAAATTTTTCCGAATAAGTTAAACCCGGCGTGTCCATAGACGGTGTGTGTATGTTGGGTTGCATGTCGTTTCGGGGTGGGGCATGTTAGACCGGTGAATAGCGCTAAGTGCGCTGAGCCCGGGTAAGGGGGTGGGATGGGAATCATGGAGTCGTGCTCACTCACGACCTCATGATTCTAGTGCAATAGTGCAACACAGAAAAAAAAATATTTTTTTATTAAACGACATCGTATCTTCAAAAAAACATTATTTTTTGAGAACTTTCAAGTGAACGCGATCGTTTGTTTTCATAACAATGTAAACGTTTCAAAGGTCGTCTTATTAAGAAACGTAAACAGGTTGCGAAAGTTCTGTTTAAAGTTTACAGAAAAAAAATTGTTGCCAACATAATATTGATAACCTTGATTTTCCGGCAATTTTTAATAGCGACTTCAATTTTAAGCTTTAATCTTTTAATTAATTTTAAAGATTAAGTTTGGACCCAAGCGATGAAATTTTGGAATTCCTCGCAATTAGTTAAATACTTTCTAGCTACTGTTATCACTTTTGGTTTTGGCAAAGTTCTAAGAAATAGTGGGCTGGGGAAGAACAGGAGTAAACTGAGGGCTATGGATATTTGCTTTCCCAACAAAGAATGAAAAACAAATGAAGAAAAACCAATTGATCTCTATCTTTTGTCTAAATTTTTATACAGATTCATTCCTTTACTTTTCTATATTTTTGTATTTTTTTGAATTTGTGAAATTGTCATGTGAATACCTACATTTGGTTCATACTGAGTTATGGGTATCATACAAATAGCTCTTTTGATGCAATATCCGCGTGGTTATCCATTTGGTCGACAGAAATCATTTTTGAAAAAGTGACGTGTAGTGTTGGCATGCGTGACGATGTGACAGCTGAAATGTTATAATATTTATTATTATTTTCTTTAGTGGGTACGTGATATGTTTCTGTTTATAAACTCTGGGATGCCTTTTTTGCACTGGCCGTGCCTGGAGCGTAAGGAAGGCTGCGAGCTATTAGCTCCTCACGGTGCACGGTGTAGTAAGGTGGTCTAAATTTTATTTCGTACCAAAACTGTTTTATTTGTGTGATCAAAACCGGTGTAAATTTTCTGGAGTTTGTTCGACGGTGCTTATCTGCTTATCACTTAAAAATTTTGAATTTTTTTACAGTAATAATTAAGAAGCTCGGCGTGTTTATACCGGGTGACCGCGAGAACAGGTTACAATCGGTCGTTTTCTCAATTTTTAAATTATGAATTTTAAATTTTTCTAGGTAATATACACATAAAAGTGTTTCCGGTTTAGCCGGAAGTGATTTTTTTATTTTTAGCAAAACACCTTGTGTATTTTTGTATATTTGGATAGACCTTTCAATTTCCGTTGCTGCTATGTATAATACTTACCCGTTAATTTTTAATTTTGGCCACCAGAGAGAAATTGAGAATTTTTTTTCTTTATTTTTTTTAATATCACCTTGCCACAACAAAATATTTAAACAAATTGATAAAAAAAAAACTAAAGTTAATTATTCTTTTGTTTTCAAAGCCAATTTAAGAAAAATTTCATGAATATCAGTATAAGGCATTTAAGGTTTTCTTAAAAACGACTTCTGGCGGCCAAAATTAAAAGTTTATGGGTAAATATTATACATAGCTGCAAAGGAAATTTAAAGGTCTACCCAAATAGGCAAAAATATACAGAGTGTTTTATTAAAAATAAAAAAATTGCTATAATTTCCGGTTAAATCGGAAGTCAAAATTAACACCGTTTATGTTTATGTCGCGTTTTTATATGTTCATCGCCCAAAAAAATTTAAAATTAATTATTTAAAAATTGAGAAAATGGCCGGTTGTTACCCGTTCTCGCGGCCACCCGGTATATATGACTTTTACGCCTACTAAGTATTGTACATTTTTTTAGTTTGGCTGATTTAAAAAAAAATATTTTTTTGCAAAATTTAATACAGTTATTTATACCGCAACCGAAAACTTAAACGTTAATTTCTTTCGGTTCCCGTCCCTGCTCTTGACAAAGGCAAGAGCTTTGGCGCAAGAAAATTTTGTTTCCAAAAATCTATTCAAAAGATGTTGTTAACACGTCATGTAGAAGTTGATTTTGATTCTAAAAATATCAAAATATAGAGAGTGTTCTGTTTAAAATAAACATTTCTAAGTGAAAAAATTACAATTAACATTAAATATAAATTTGTGTAAATTCAATGCAATAATTTTATTTATTTCATTCCGTACGCTATATACCACTTTACGTCATTGATTTGAGTCCGGGAAATGGCACATTACAGGCCAAGGTCGGGAAGTGTTGCTTAGCAGCCCTTCCCGGACTGCTTGGAGAAAAATTCATCAAACACATCTATTTGTAGCTAAGCAACGAGAAATACCAACAGCGAATGTTTAATTTGACAGAATATAAATTTTAAAAATGACGTTTTTATAAAAAGAAAATATTCAAATAAAAAATGGTTTTGGCAGTAATGAAATAAAATTTTGTACGATACACGTCCGTGAAGTGATTATTAAAGCATTCGTTTAGAAATTTCGGACTCGGCTCCTTTCGTCGCCTCGTCCGCAAATATCTAAACTCATACTTTAATATGTCACTTCCCGGACTAGTGACGTAAATAACTATTGTTTACTTTAATAAATAAAGAAAAAACGAAAAAGATCATTTCCTTTTGCCCTGGCATACTTTTCCTAAAATATATTATATAAAAAATGTGAAAGAAATAAAAATTACCAAAAGAAATGTAGAAATAAATTTTAAAATGTTGTCTGTACGCGAATTATTTATTAATTACCAACTAAATCAATGAATTATAAATATAATTAGCAAATCACTTTACTTACCATTTTATGCTGTTTTAATATTTACTAATAATAATTAACTTAAAATGTTGATCTGTTGAACCACGGAAAGCAACGTATCAGAAGTGACTAAACTAAAAGTGATACCAACTATAGGGATTCATCGAGTGCAGGAAGAGCTACCGATAAGATACATAATTACACTGTTAACAGAGTTTCCGAAGAAAAGTACAAGAGATATGCTCCTGCGCAGCGCACAAGTGCTTATCAATTTAGAATAAATATATTGCATATAATAATACGTTAGTGTTCCCCTATACAAAATTTTTGTTTAAAGTGTAAACTCAGTAGGTTCTCCCTATCTTCCACGTATTATTTAGTCCGACCTTTTTGAACTTGGATGGTAATTGACGTCATCACTATTTTCGGAATTAGTTGTGTTACCGTACGTTGATAATAATTTGTTTGTGTCGCATGAAACCGGTATTTTAATTTAATTTGGATTTTTCCTAAAATTAAAACGGATAAAATCTGATAAAAAATGTCAAGAAATTGAAGAACCGCATGAAAAACCGTTTCATATTTTAAACCAATCGTATTTACTATATTTTAAACTCCGCGAGGGCTACCAATGCAGCGGATCCGGGTTCGATCCCCGGCCCAGTCGTTCTCCCTCGCAATGCAACGGGAAACCTCCCTGGAGAAGAAGTGCATGCACTTGCTGTGGTTCGGAGCCCATGTTAAACTGTAGGTCCCCTATGTTTGTCTGTGCAAATATATCGGCGCACCAAAAACAGACGTAGGAAAGAGTTTGCCAACGCCTTAAATAGGGTATGGCACTAAAAACGAAAATATGTCACAAAAATAGTTTTTTTTATTCATTTATCATAAATGGCAATAAAATCGCTAATAACATAAAAGAAAGGCAGAATGGCTATTATGTGCAGACAACGTTATTTGTTTAATAAACTCTTTTAACTTCAACAGCTTTTTATTTTAGCTTTATACGTATTTCAACGTGTATACACGTCATTATCAAAGGCAAGATTAAAAGTAAACAGTTGGTGTTGCTATAGAAACAATAAATCTTTGTAACTCGATCTTGGTTTTCTACATCTGCGTCCAGATGACTTGATTTCTCATTTCAAAACGTCCAATAATGGTGAATTTAATAGATCAATTTGTTCATTCATTAAAGATACCGATTTTAAATGTTTGTGAATTTCAAAAGCTTATAGTATATCTAACTTACGTTTGTCATCACAAAAGTGTAAACATTTTATAGTGTTATTAGATGTCATTGAATGATTGTGTTCTAATAAGTGTTTAGCGTAATTGGATTTATGGGGGCGTTTATATTTGTAACAACGTACGTGTTACTTGTACCTAATATCAAAATTTCTAATTGTTTGTCCTATATAAACCGAATTACAGTGCAAGCAATTTAATTTGTAGATGCCTGATTTTAGTAAATTGTCTGTTTTTTCTTTAGCATTAAACAAAGTGTTTAAATTGTTTTTTATTGTTTTCAAAGTTATTTTACATTTATTTGTTTTGTTATAATTTTAGCAATTTTTTATGATTTATTGCCAAAATATGGAATTGACGCGTATTTAATTTTATCCGATGTAGTTGGATACATTTACTGAACAGTTAATTTATAATTTTTCTCTTTAATTAGTGTATCAATAAATTGAGTATTATAACCAGTATTGTATGCAATTTGTTTAATAATCGAAATTTGTCTATTATAACTAATTTCACCTAAAGAAACCGTCAAAGCGCTATGTATCATGTACCTGTATGCTGCTAATTTATGTGTTTTATGATGACGTGAATCGTGTGGTATTGTAATGTTTGTTTGTGTAGGTTGTCTATAAACAGAATATTTAAGTTTATTATTTGAATTCATTCATAGTTTAAATCTAATAAGTTAATCGACCTACTTTGTTCTGTATCTACTGTAAATGATATTTTTGGGTGCAAGCTGTTAAAAAAAATCAAAAATTCATTAATTAACTCAAATGAACTATCAAAACATGCTTAAATGTCATCAACATAACGAAACCAAAATATAACTCTCTCAGAATGGTGTGATTCAAATATTTTATCTTCTAGATTTTCCATAAATATGTTAGCTAAAGGAAGTGAAATTGGACTTTCCATGGGTAAACCATCTGTTTGGAAATACATTTTATTATTAAAAGTAACATAATTTTGATTAATGCAAAGTTCAAATAATTGAATCAACTCAGTTCGTTTAGTTAATTCAACATTTATGTTAAAAAGAATATTATTTAACAAAGGAAACACTCTTGAGGAGATATTTCTGAAAACATGTTATTAACATCGAAACTAACTAGCTTGGTTTGTGGCGGTAAATGTATGTTAGATAATTTATTGCTTAATTTAAATGCATTTTTAATGGAATATTTAGGTTGATAATTAAAACTGGTAATTATTTAATATTTTTGCCAACATGTGGTTGGGTCCATGTATGTATGATACACGGTTTAATGGGCATTTTGTGTTAATAAACCATATAATTTTGGTGGTTGTGGAATAGAAAACCAAGATCAAGTTATGAAAATTTATTGTTCCTATAGCAACACCAACTATTTAGTTTTAATCATGCCTTTGATAATGACGTGTAAACACGTTGAAATACGTATAAAGCTAAAATACAAAACCTGTTGAAGTTGAGAATTGTTTTATTTACAATAAAATAAAATGAACTTCAACAAAGTAAAGCTCGAGCTTATAAATTAAAAAGTATTGTTTTTTTCTTAATTTTTCAAATAGTTGTAAATTCTTGCTTATCCTAAAAAGTACTTCAAATAGACTATCGAACTGATAAAAATTTATAACAAAAGGCGTTTGCATTTTTGAATAAATAATTAATCAATTTCAAATTTTTCACAAATTCCTGGACGGCGCCAGAGTAAAATTTTGGAAGTTAGTAAAAACAAATTTGCAGTTCACTGCAAGCTCTATCGAGTCAGACAGTTAAAAAGAAATCCTGTTAGCAGTTTTTGAAAAATATTGTATTGAAATTTTCAAAATTTTGAAACAGCGTCATTGTTATCGTTTTTGGATTTTTGAAATTAATTTTATTTCATCGTGTACTACCCACGAAGAGCTCTTCGAGAAGTGGTAGCTGATTCCGATCAGACAACTAATTTTTGAGTAAATGGGCGTTAAAGTTGAAATTTTCCAACATGTTGTAGCGGCCGCCATTTTAAAGCTAAAGAGTTCTGTAAAAAAGTTTTAATGGAGAGGATAATTTTCATAACTTTTATTAGGTTCAAAATTTTAAGGGTTGAGGTGCACTTGCGTTTCCATTTGTTATGGGTTGGGGCTTTCTTGTGCAAATCGGCTGGTTAGAATCCGTAGAAGACAAATCTGAGCTTCTTTTTTTGATTCCGCCTATATTGTCATCGATCACCCCTCTTCCGTCTCTTATTTTTTTTAATAACACTCTTTGTTTATGGCATGTCAAGTGTTTTAAAATAGGTACACACTTTTAAACCAATAATGGATTAGCCCAAGTCGCAAATCCAGTGGTGTACATTTATTATTCAAAAACCATTTAAGTTAATTTTTAATTAAGAAAGAAAATATGTAAAATAAATTAAAATTTTGATTAAGAACTGCCGAGATTGGTACACAAGTCATGCAAACTCTGCAAAATCATTGCACAAATTGCAATTTAAACGTGGCAAAGACGTAAAAACATACCTCGAAGGTGATAAGAAAGTGTTTGTACGTCAAGACGAAAACGAAACCTCTCAGAAGCTCTTATCATTTAACACGTCCATACCGAGTCCTTAAAACGTCCATACCGAGTCCATATCGCGGTTTCGAGCTTCTTTCCTTAATTGACGTACTACAGAACCTCTCCTCCACTCCTCCATTTTTTGGACTATTTAAGTAAGATGTGTTACAGTAAAAAATTTCAGAAAATAGTATAGGTATCGATTTTGAGTAGAAAGCGTTTAATAATCCTTAAGGGGTTTTATCAGCTCCGGGTTATAGATTTAAAACGTTTTTTTTATTGTTCTTCTTGTAGTGCCATACCCTACACAGGGCGTTGGCTACCTCTCTCCGATGTCTATGTTTGGTGCGCGAGATAGATAATTTGCACAGACAGACATAGGGGACCTACAATTTAACGTGGGCTCCGAACCACATGAAGTGCATGCACTTCTTCTCCAGAGAGGTTTTGCTGAGGAAAAATCTACCTCGCTGGTTTCCCGTTGTCTTGCGAGGAAGAACGACTGGGCCGGGAGTCAATTCCGGATCCGCTGCATTGGTAGCCCGCGCGCTTGCTACTGAGCTACGGCGCCGCTTTAATTGCTTTTAATTGTTAATTTATACCTATTAACAATCTGCTTTATACAGCATTGAACAAATTTTATAAATGAAGAGGCAACGTGGAAAATGAACATCCAGTGATGTTATTTTTCAATTATTGAACAATAATATTATTCAAGTTTATTTACTTGTATAAAAAGTTCAGATTCTAAAAATCCAATGATAGAGAAAAAGATGTCTAACTTAGGCTTGAGTCTAAAATTCAATTAACTTTTATTATAAAAAACAAAGTTTGAATATAGCAATCGTATCTTGCCACGGACGGTAAAATTTGTATAGGATCTCATAAAATGACGAAGAAGCTTAAATTTAATGAACTCGCTGCCTTGTGAATAAGATA
This sequence comes from Ctenicera cuprea, assembly GCA_958336395.1. NCBI lineage: Eukaryota > Metazoa > Arthropoda > Insecta > Coleoptera > Elateridae > Ctenicera > Ctenicera cuprea. Next base: position 38,341,454 of record OY284495.1, on the reverse strand, counting down.
AAGCACAAGTCACAGTATCGACTTGAGATAGATAAGACGCAAACTGCCAGCAACGTTGGACCTATTTGGGTGATCTCATTTTTCTCTGCGTAAGTTTTGAAACAAATAGTATTTTCAATATCGCAGTACACGGCCATCTCCTATCCAGGCGGAAGCATCGAAGCTTATTGCAAAGGGACCTCCAGTGGCGTAACTAGGCTTTAATTGAAAGTTAAAAATAAATAGAGAAATGCCAAATACGTATTAATACGTACCTACATACCTACAACATGAAAAGAGCAAACAAAAATGAGCGAAACACTTCGCCTGGACTTTCCTATACATTTAAATACATTGTTTTATATTTTCCAACACTTTCGATATACACCTGTCTAGACACGACTAGTTAAAGTAAATAGTTCTTATAAGTTGTAACATCTTGAAGCGGTTGAAGAAAGACCGACCGCTGCGCTGCAAGCATAAGGTTGGCTAAAATATTCGGACTGAATCAACGGAAGCGCGGAAATTGATATTTGAAAAAATATTAATAACTCGAGAAGTATTATTTTTAGCAAGAAATTACTCTTATTAATTTGTATTTAGAATTTCAAAACCTTTCTGATTTTAAAGCCAAAATGCCACGTTTCCATTTAAAAAACAGTTATTTTTTACCGTGGCCGCCATATTAAAATTGGACACTCAAGTTTTTTTCTTAAATACAATCTAGAAGAATTTGCCCTACAACTTTGCTCTTAGGTTTGCGAGTCTATCTATTAAAATAAAAAAGTTAGCCTACACTGAACATTAAACGACTAGTACAAGAATACAACTGCTGTAGAAAGTATGTGAAATTTTTCTAAGGACAAAAAGATTATTAAGGGGCAAACAATTCGATTTTTGATTTTTTGTAAAAAGATTCTCCTAGAGCAAACAAAACAAAAAACCAAATTTTTAATTTTTTATCGAATAAAATTGGGGGAGGAGGAACAGTAGCCCCCCTAAATATGAAATTATCGAAACAATATTATTATATTCGGATTTTGCTATCAATGATGAGCTATATTGCTTTAACAGAAATATTTTATTGCCCCCCGTTAAATAAATAAAAGGGTACCAATTTTCAATTTTCAAAACTTCATAGAGGGCGTCACAGTGAAATTATAGCAATGCGCAACAAAACAAATTGTAGAAGATTCCCAGCTCTATCAGCTTAAAAAGTTTAAACAAAAACCTGTGGGCAGTTTTTGAGAAATATATTTTTGAAAAATTCCAAAATTTTGGAGTGATGTCATTGCGTTCGTTTTTATATTTTCAAAATTAATTATATTTCATGGTATAGTACCCTTGAAGGGCTACCAAACAAAATGTAGTTGATTCCAATCAGATAACTGGTTTTTGGGTAAATGGGCGTTAAAGTCGAAATGTTCAAAAATTCGTGGCGGCCGCCATTTTAAAGCTAGAGAGTTCGGTAAAAAATCGTTTGATTTGTCGTAATCTCCATTATTAAAATTTCCAAAATTCAGTTTCTGAAAAAAATGCTGCCAAAAAAACATGTCTAACTTCCACTTACGGTTTCGGTTTTTTTTAAAAGCTTATTTTATCGGTGAATTTTTGATATACCCCCTCATTCCAAAGCACATCAAAATCGGTCCAGCCGTTCCGGAGATTTGGAGCCTAACACACCCACCCACAGACAGACATTTTTTAAAAATTACTTTTTTGGGGTCCCCCCGACTATTTCCGTTAAAATCTCAACTTTGAAATTTTGCATGAAATTGATTAGAGTGTAGTGCAGGTGAGCTGTGACTGGAGCTCGATTTCAGAACTGGAAACTAGAGCCCGATTTTTAAAGCTCGATCTCAAGAACGGAAGCTGGAGCTTGTTCCGAAGGTGGGGGTAGCGCTGGTAACCGGGACTGATACTCGATCTCAAGATCGGAAGCTGGAGTTCGATCAGGCGGTAGTGCTGGTGACTGGAAGCTCAAACTCGATTTCAAGACCGGAAGCTGGAACTCGATCTTGGCGTAGTGCAAGTGATCGGGAGCTAAAGCGCAATCTCTGGATTAAAAGCTGGAGTTCGATCTACGTGTAGTGCAAGTGCAAGATTTAATTGCAATTCAAAACTTAAGGAAAATGCTTTCATAAAATTCTGTTGTAATTTCATAATATTTTTATAACATGGCAAAGAGAAAATACTCTATCACACAGTTGAAAGACACTTTATGCCAAATCTAAATTTTTGATCAGATCTGGTGTAACTGTTACCATTGTCCATTTTCGACTGTGTCAACTTTTTTTTTCTTATGGTCGGTATTTTAAATTTTTTCATATTTGGATAGAGCTTTTAATTCTAATTTCAACGATGTGTCACACTTTGCATTTTGTTTAAGTTTTGAGCATTTTATTACAGAAAATAAAAATTTCATAAGAGTGCCATGGAAAGACCACGTCATTTAATTTATTTTGAAAAATTCTAGTAGGCCATGAACTGATGGAAGTAAAACAAAACACTTCTCTTATTTACTTTTACTTTTAGATACATTAAGTATGCAAACTTTCCCGAAACCTTTGTTTTGAGCGTAGGCAGCAGGTTAATTTATTTTTTACATAAATTTTGTTTCCAACCGAGTTAAACTTTACCGCTCTCCCGCGAATTACAAACTCTTATACGTTTGTAATATTTTTTCCGAGAACCTACCAAGCACTTTGAAATTAGAGTTTCAAAGACATTCTAAAAGAACTTCATATTTGAACTTTGCCAGATTCACTAGCTCTCCTGCTCTGGGTTTATTTAAAATTCGAATATTGTAGAAATCGGAGTTCGTTTGCAATATTGCTAAACAACCCGTCAAATAGTTTAGAATTTATTTGAAACTGAAAACCGAGTTCATCGAGCGTCCTGGATTTTATGGCTAGTTTAAATATTGTAAAAATCGAAGTTCTGTAGTAATAATATTCGGAAATTTTGGAATTGTGATATTGTTTTGAATTGAGTTTTGGAGTTGATTACTGCTCGGTAAAACAATGCTTTGAACGTATTTTGTAAGACTTCAGTGTTCAACTCGGGCACCCGTAATACGTACCAAAGCCCACATAAAAGTCATAATTTCGTAGAAAGCGATTTTATTTCATATTTAACTTTCTAAATGGTTGATTGCAAATATAATTCCTTTTTTCAAATTTCTGTTACGCGTCTGTATTTTAACCAGGACATAAATTTAAAAATAGTAACCTTTTCTTTACAAAATCGGAGTTCGTTTGCAATATTTCTAGACAACCCGTCAAATAGTTTAAAAATTATTAGAAACGAAAACCGAGTTCATCGACCGTCCTGGATTTTATGGCTAGTTCGAATATTGTAGAAATCGAAGTTCTATAGTAACAATATTAGGAAATTTTAGAATTCTAAAATTGTTTTGAATTGAGTTTCGGAGTTGATTACTGCTCGGTAAAACAATGCTTCGAACGTATTTTGTAAGACTTCAGTGTTCAACTTGGCCACCCGTAGACAGCAATTTTCTTGCATATTTAACTTTCTAAGTGACTTATTGCAAATATAATTTTTTTATCAAATTCCTGTTACGCGTCTGTTTTTTCCAGCCTTGTGCTACATAAAGCAAATTAATTTATAAGAATACTTTGCTGTATATTTCTTTGGAAACAAGAAAGACAGCGATCAGAAATTAAGGGCACCGAAAATATAAAAACCCTCTAAAAATGAACAAGTTTTTAAAGATTTTAAGCACTTAACTTTTGTCACTTTGTAACTTTATAAAAGATAAACATGATAACGTATGTGGAGTGTCGATTAACACAGTAACAGACATAAAGTAACTCATTATCGGTATATAAGTACATAAGCTCCTACTAATTGTTATGGTGCACATATTTTAGTGTCATATAAATGTATTAAGATACTGTAAAACTAATAACCAGCTAAAAACGTTGGCGATTCATCAAGATGAACTTAAGCATAGAATTGTTTTTAATTCTGGCAGTACTCTCTGTAGCTTCTTGCAAACCACATTTTTCGCATACTAAAACAAATTGTGGATATAATGTGAGTATCAACCAATTTTTACTTTACTGCAATTAATTCAGTGTAATTTGAATAGAGGCAAACGGAACTGTAAATGTTGTCATATTGTTGCATATCTTGTAAATACAGTAATGTGTAATAATTTTGTATCGACACTACAATTTATGTATGGGTTTTAAAAACAAATAAAATTTTGTGACACCCTCTGTAAATTTTGAAAATTTTGTAATTAATACCACTATTTAGGGTGTAAACTTTAATTCTACTAACCATTGGGATCTCGAAAACGGTAGGAGATAGAAGGTCTGTTAAATGAAGAAAAAGTTGCCTATTTAGGGAACCATTTTTACTAGAGACACGCAAAAAACTAAAATTTGACGTTTTCTCATTTTGCTCGTAGTTTTTTTAATTATAAACTTTATCAATTAATTTTTGCAGTGTTAGTGTAACACATAAGAAGGAATTTACTGGTGTAACCAGAATTTTTTTATAACACACGGTTTTCTCTAATTTTAAGCAATGTTTTTTGTAAAAATAACATAACACATTTTTTCGTGATAAAACTTTCAAACGACATTACACATGCATAATAAATATCGGCAGCCGATACTCACTCGGTTGTTAGCCTTACAAGATGTTTCAGGGTCTTGCGCAGCATATTGCATGAAAATTAGTATTCGTGGGGTTTCGGAGCTGCTTATTAGGAATCCAGGATCTAAATTATTTAATTCAATATGGCGAATTCAATATGGCGGAATTATTTAATAAGTTATTCAAATTACACAAAAATCGGTATTTGTGGGGTTTTGGAACTGTTAATTACGTATCCGAGATCTAAATTATAAAATTCAAGAAAACGGATTCAACGTGGCGGAATTGTTTCATAAAGTTATGCAATGTTTGAAAAATTGGTATTTAAAGGGTTTTGGGGATGCTAATTACGAATCCAGGGTCTAAATTATAAAACTGAAGCTGACTAATTTGATATGGCGGAATTATTTTACAAGGTTATTCGATTTCATAAAAGTTGGTGTTCTTGGGGTTTTGGGGTTGCTAATTATACATCAAGCATCTACATTATAAAATTCAAAATGGCTGATTTAATATGGCGGAATTAATTGATAAAGTTAACAGATTGGAACTAAAATAGATACAAGATAATAGTAATTATAAACGGTGAATTCCAAATCAAGTGGAACATGGTCGAATAACATGGCAAAATTGCAACAGCTCTATTTTATGTCCTTAGAAGCATTTTATTACCTTCAGTAACCCTAAACGGAAACATAACATTCGTTTACATTACTTGATGGCAAGTTATTTGAAAATCTATTAAGAAAACTGCTTGAAATAAGTTATTTAATAATAGGAAGTACCGGGTGCACCGATATAATTGCTTGTGATCAGTGCTACTTTCTTTTTATTTTGAGTGGTAGTGGTCTATCCATTAGCGTTAGTGTTTAACCTCTTCTAACTCGACGCTGCGCTACGAAGAAAGCTGTAAACCGATTTTGCTTTTTATATCAATGCATTACTAGCTTGACTATTATTAAATAACTTATTTAAAGCATCAATACTAATGAATTTTTAAATAACTGCCATCAAGTAAAGTTAGTAAAGTAAAAGAATGTTATCGTTCCATTTAGGGTAAATGATAGTAACAAATGCTTCTAGGAACATAAAATAGAGCTTTATCAATTTTGCCGTGTTATACCACCATGTTCCACTTGATTTGGAACTCACTGTGTATTAAACTTTAATTCTCGTGCATTAATATTTTTATAGCGTTGCTACAACTAACTAGAACATGACATAACCGTTTTCGTTTTTTGTTAAATCATGCAATTTAAAATACACTTTCAGTGAGAACACGCTAAGAAATTGCACTTAAAACTTGCGTGCTCGGCACATATTCTTTTTTTTGTAATTGATCAAACCATTTAAAACAAGTGGACAACCGTATGTTTTTATTTATAAGTTAGAGCTTTACTTCCTTGAAGTTCATTTAAATTTATTGTAAATAAAACAATTATTAACTTCAACAGGTTTTGCATTTTAGCTTTATACGTATTTCAACGTGTTGACACGTCATTATCAAAAACAAGATCAAAAGTACACAGTTGGTGTTGCTATAGGAACAATAAATCTTTATAACTTGATCTTGGTTTTCATATCTGCGTCCAGATGACTTGATTTCTCATTCCAAAACGTCTAATAACGGTGAATTTAAGAGATCAATTTGTTCCTTCATTAAAGGTACAAAATTCAATAGTTTGTGAATTTCAAACCCAACTTACGTTTATCATCACAAAAGTGTAAAAATTTTTTAGCGTTATTAGATGTCATTAAATGATTGTGTTCTAATAAGTGTTTAGCGTAATTGGATTTATGGGGGTGTTTATACTTGTAATAACGTACGTGTTCCTTGTCCCTAATATCAAAATTTCTATTTGTTTGTTCTATATAAACTGAATTACAGTCCGAGCAATTTAATTTACTAAAATCAGGCATCTACAAATCAAATTGCTTGCACTGTAATTTGGTTTATATAGGACAAACAACTAGAAATTTTGATATTAGGTACAAGAAATACGTACGTTGTTACAAGTATAAATATCTCCATAAATCCAATTACGCTAAACACTTATTAGAACACAATCATTCAATGACTGTGAACTTAATAATTATGCAGCTCTTTTTATTTAAGATCATTTAAGCAGAATTTTCGCATAAAAGATACTGAGAGTATTATCTGTCACAAAAGGCGAAGTATATGAAAGTATGTAACAATTAAAACTCTATCCAACTCCACCTACAATGGGGTCTACAATACTTTTTTTATTTTAGGTATTTTCTTCCATTCTGAATTCTGTTTTCAGTATTTACTTCATAGTTGCATCTTCTCTGATGGAATCGCTAAATAGTTTTTTCCTGTGTTTTTAGTTAATTTTAATAAATATTTTGTGCTATTTCAATAGTCACTACATAAAGCATTCGTTGCAGTCATGTCACCCAGTAGATCAGAACAAAATAAATGTGCACCTCGTACCACACTCACACGATGATGTAGGCTGGTTGAAGACAGTGGACCAGTACTATTATGGGAGTAAGCAATAAGTTATATTAACAGTACGTGTTATTTTTTAACATACCCTGTTTTAGCTAATAGTAGTTATCAACGTGCAGGAGTTCAGTATATTATAGATTCAGTAGTACACGCTCTACAAGAAAATCCCGACAGAAGGTAATTTATTGTCATTTTATTATACCTAAGCAACACGAAAATGGGTTTCTGGACAACTTGCCTTGTTATGTACTTAGCCACTTGAGATTTTACTTAATCATACAATAATTAAAACACTCATAATCTGTACAAAACAAACTACTTGAACGGCTAAAGTGAAAATTTGCTGTGCATTTCACGGTATTTAAGGCAAATTGTTCCAATATTAATTATATATACACACATTCAGCTAAATGCTTTTTATTTTAATAAATCTTTACAGATTTAAATAATTTTTTACCGATTTAAATAAATAATTATAGATTTAAATAAGTCTTTACAGATTTAAATAAATGTTTCAACATTTAATTCTAAGCTGTCACATTTAATGTTATCCTGTCATATTTATTTGACCTTGGTAAGCACAGCCGACTTAGGAGACCAAGACCGTTTGCACCGGTAGTGAGGCGCAAGGCTGGATATGGTCGAAGTGTTCCCGCTTTAACCAAACAGACTGAAAATTACATTCTCAAGGGAATATTGGGAAAACTTTTCTTATATAAATAATAAATTATGCAATGTTCATGTTGTTATCTATATTTGAATTAATATTTATTGTACAAATTCTTGAAATACGGAAAACGTGTTTATAATTGTTGAACATTACTACCAGTGTGAACGGTTTTGGTCTTCTATATCGGCTGGGTTTACTAAGGTCAAATAAATCTGACAGGTTAATATTAAATGTGACAGCTTAAAATTAAACGTTGAAACATTTATTTCAATTTATAAACATGTATTTAAATCTATAAAGATTTAATTGAATGTGTAAATATTTATTTAAATCGGTAAAGATTTATTTAAATCTGTAAAGACTTATCAAATATTTAAAGATTTAAAACAAATATGTGGAGATTTATCTAAATACGTAAGGATTTACTACATATTTGAAAATTAAAAAAATTTATTAAAGATTTATATTAAAGATTTATTTAAATCTTTAATGCTTTATTAAATGTTGGAATACTTAAAATAAATGTTTAATGATTTATTTAAATCTACAAAGATTTATTAAAATAAAAAGCATTTAAGTAAATGTGTGTATAAATAATAAATATTAGGACAATTTGCCGCAAACAACGCAAAATGCATAGCAAATTTACGTTTTAAACTTGGCGCTCCTATTTTGTTGTTAGCACAAAGCTTTCAATGTGTACAGAGTTAGTTACAAAAGCAATCTTTACCATTAATATTAGTATTTATTATCAAATATTTTTTTTCGCAGTTTATGAAAAGTAACGCAAAGAATAGAAAAAAATGAATACATTATAAATCTTTAAAAAATTATAACAGTAAAGGTTCCACGTTTTTATATACCTAATTTAAAAAGTAATTTCTATATCAGAACAGTGCAATAAAAAGAGTATCGATGTCCATTTTTTGTTTTGAGATATTCAGATCATTTCATTTAATATTTATTATAGTTTCTGTCTGGTCTAGAATGTTTTGTTTTAAGAAGTACATAATTAAATATTCCAAAATTTAGATATTCCACTACAAACATTTTTTACACTAAGCTTATTAATCTTAAATAAAATACTTTTTTTGTACTGCACTAAAATTGCATACTGAATGGTTCACAGATTTATTCAAGTCGAAACGGCATTTTTTTGGCAATGGTGGAAACAACAGAGCGAAGACACAAGAAACACGGTCAAGAATTTGGTGAATTCGGGCCAGCTCGAAATAATTGGTGGCGCATGGAGCATGAACGATGAAGCTGCAGTTAACTATCAATCCGTAATCGATCAATTCACACTGGGACTCAAGTAATAATTAATGCTTACTACGACAATAAAATTTAAGGAAAAACGTTTAGTATCGTACAGGTTTCAATTCATTTAAGTAGTTATTGATAAACAAAACGAATTTGTTATCAGCTTCTTATGAATGCTCTTCTGGATACAACTGATAAACTAAAAAATTATCAATCGATCAAGTATTTATACATTTTATATTGAGGTTATCCGGGAATCCATATTTGTTTATTACCTATAATAAGTACAGTATGAGTGCTGTATGACAATATACTTTTGACCTTCAGAGAGACCTTGGTAGACCCCTACTATTCTTTTGTTTGTTTTGTAATTGATTTAAATGACATTTTTTATGATTAATAAAGGCATACTGACTCGCATTTTAAACTAGGATCGTTCGAAATGTACGCGACCTAACACAGAGATGGCGCTAACTCCATCCTTGTTTAGGTTAAATATGACAGTATAGAGCGATCTGTCAATTAGTTTGTGTTTGACAGTGCGCCAAAGTGAGCGTCTCGAGTGGTTTCGTAAATAATGGAAATAACCGAGTTGGGAGCAGTGATAAAGTACTTTCATTTGAAAGGCTTAACACCAACCGAAATGAAAGCAGAGTTGGATTCGACATTTTTGAGGTCCGCTGCTTCGTTTTCAATGGTTAAAAACTGCGTTGCCGAGATTAAGCGTGGTCGTGTGAGCACAAAGGACGAACCCCGCAGTGGACGCCCAAAAACGGCTACTACCCCAGATATGATTGAAGAAGTCCTCCGTATCGTATTGGATGACCGTCGAGTAATAGTGCGCGAGATATCATACATAGTGGGCATCTCAACTGACAGTGTGCATAGAATTATAACTGAAGAGATGGAAATGAAAAAATACACCGAGCGTTGGGTGCCGCGTTAGCTCACACCGCAGCAAAAACTGAATCGATTGATTGTTTCTCGCGACCTTTTGGCACGTTTTCGCCGCAATCCGAAGGACTTTTTGCGCCGTTTCATAACCGTCGATGAAACCTGCGTTCACCATTACAGTCCCGAAACTAAGGAACAGTCCCAACAATGGACACACAAAGGTTCTCCGCCACCGAAGAAGGCAAAAACGGTTTTGTCGGCGGAAAAAGTTATGGCAGCTGTATTTTGGGATTCTCCTGGAGTTATCTTCGTCGGCTACTTGGAAAAGGGAAAAACAATAAATTATGCCAATTTGTTGCAGCAATTGAACGACAAAATCAAAGAAAACGGCCTCATTTGGCGAAAAAGAAAGTGCTTTTCCATCAAGACAACGCACCTGTACACACGTCTGCAATCGCCATGGCCAAAATTCATGAATTAGGATTCGAATTAGTGCCTCATTCGCCCTATTCGGCAGATTTGGCTTCTAGCGATTTTTATCCAAAACTGAAAAAATGGCTCGGCGGTAAGACATTTTCATCCAATTCCGAGGTAATCGCTGCTGTAAATATCTATTTTGAGGAGTTGGGTTCATCGACCTACAAAGACGGCATTGCTGCTTTGGAGCATCGTTGGAATAAGTGCGTTGAGCGAGCACGAAACTTTATTAAAAAATAAAATAATTTTTTCCCCAAAAAACTTGCGTTTCCTTTGTTAGGTTATTTCAAACGATCCTCGTAGCTATAACATATTTTGCCTACGGTTTCAACAGAAATGACCACGAGTTTCTTCCATTTCAAATGGAACACCCTATATAATTTTACATTGTGTGACTAGGGGTTCAATGTTGAGTACAATTATATCAAAAAATGAATTTACGCGAACAAAAAAAAATTTAATTATTAAAATAGTTTAAGGCCGAATTAATTCTATTTTTCAATAAACAAATGCATGCATCAAGCTATTTAAACAAAGCAACTTCAGTTGGAATCTGCAGCATTTATTACGGTTTTTATCAAACATAGATGACTATGGGAACAATAGTCACGATATCCTGGAATGATAAAATGATAAAACGTGAACATTTTCATTGACAGCGGAAGTAGCAATTTATAAACAAAAAGATAAAATTACAAATATCATCGTACTTAGAAAATAGTTCGGAATAAAAAAAAACGTAAAAATATACACGGTGTCCCATAAAAAATAGAAAAAAGTTAATTTTTGTTGAAACCGGAAGTAAATATTTATAAACAAACAGTTGAAACCGTGAGATTTTACAGCTACAAACTACGTAATTTACAAAAAAAATTCATTTAAGTAATGTAGAAACTAAAAAGGTTAGTAGGGGCTAACACTTTGGGTCGCCTTGTATAAACATTCAGGTTTAAGGTTTAATACAAGAATGCCAAGACAGCAGAAGCAAATGCTAGTTAGGCATTGGCTTGTAGTAAACTGGATTTGCAAATAGTTTCTAATAACTATCAATATATCACACATATTTTATTTAGCCCATCAGAGTGCTCCATTTCCGTGTAAACAACCAATCACATCAATTTTCTGGTAACTATTCCACTCATATTATATTGACCAGTCACTACGTTGTTATCGCGTTTACTGTTTCAGTAGCCAATAGAAAAGTTTAACCCGGATAGTTTCGACGTACAAAATTAAAAACCAAAATAAATTTAAGCAAGTACTCATTTGTTTTCATTGTGATTTTTACAAATGTAATTAATTAGACAATTCGGTATATTATGCGAGCAGTAATCTACTGATATACCACGCATGAATCTGAAAAGGTAATCGGGGTAAATTACTCAAGCTTCCTTCACAGTAAATCGTGTTTATTTTGCTTAGAATAATTTTTTGGTTGTACAAAATTTTATTGCAAATGAATTTAAGGAAATTATTAATTTGTTTTATTTGTTAGGTTTAAAAATAAACCTTTTTACAGTTTGATGTACTATAAGTGAAATAATATAATCATATACCTCTATTTCCCTTTTTCCTCTATTTTCTATTATTTCAAATAAGATTCTTTGTAGTTGAAAATAATCAGAATGCCTTATTTTTAATAATTGTGTGTAAAAACTGATCTTTTTTCACTTAATTTCTTTCCATGCTTCTTGTTTTGGGCTGTATTTATTTATGCAAATCCTGATGTTTCCTCGATGTCGTCTACACAACGCATTTGTGGTCTTCCTACCTTTTTCCTGTTGTTTCTCCAATAAGAATTTTACTCCGCTTGTCCTGCATCCTGGCAAAACAACCAGCCCAGTTTCACTTCAATTAAGCCATTCTCTCTGCACCATCCTGCATTTTCGATTTCTTTCGCAGTCAAGTATTTATTTTTCTGTCTAACAGAGTTACTCGTATTATAGTTGTTTCCATAGCCCTCTGTGTTGTTTTCATTTTATTGAACTTTTGTAAAGACTCACATTTCTGTCCATATGTCAGAATTGATACGACACATTCACTGAAAACCGGTGCTATAAGTTCCGGTGAAATTTTCATTTTTATTATGTATAATTTTCCTGTGGTAATCTTTAGTTGATAGTTAACTTTGTGCTAGTTAATTTAGGACAATTTTAACAAGCTAAGTAGCACTTCTTAATAATCAACTTGTTTATCGTCAAATCAGGATCACTAGTTATTTTATTTGGGATAAAACTGTACTGTAACACATTGATTGCGACGCCAGACAAATTTAACTCGCGCGACATCAAGGCCCATAAGCCGCGCAAGCTTTATGCAGCTCCGTGACATGGAACATCCTGTATATTATAACATTTTTAGATTCGACATTTAATTCTAGATCTAAAAGTGTTAAGATACTATGATCTTAAAATCGGTGGTTATAGAGTTATTTGACTTTTTTCGAAATCTTTGACATTTTTGTGGATTAATATTGCCAAATTAACATATACATTGAGTCATGGCTATTTGGCATACATTTATAATACGCTATAAAATATTCAACGGTCTGTTAAAGAAAAACATTAGATTATTACATAGGGTGTCATAATTTAATGCCGTTTTGCAAAACTTTAAACAGGATTTTTTTTTCTTAAATATTAAAATTTGTGTGGTTTTTTGTGTTTTTCAATTTGTTTTTTATAAACTGCAAATGAAAATAGGTGTGCTATAAAAACAAAACAAAGATTATATTTAAAAGCGTTCAAAAGGTGTTAATTTAAGTTTAAGAACACAAGACATGCTCTTATAAATATCTAGAATCAGTGCCAGGTCTAGGTTCATTCGCCCCGGCCGCAACGATTTATAGGGCGCAATTTTGTTGAATATTTTCTTTATGGAGGCGATAATTTGATCTTTGTTGCGAACATTAGCAATTTGTACCGGTGGAGTAAGTTTGAATAGAGAACAGGCTGCGCGTTCGTATCGTAGAATAGTCGCAAGCGTCTCCCCCCTCTCCCCACTTAACATAAAATTTAGTATTTTTATTAACAATTTTTTTCTCGGATTGTGTTTGTGACAATTTCTGAAGAAACTTTTCCTATCATTTATTGATCTTTTCACTAATTTTACTACATTCTTAGTTTGAACAATCGAAATTGAAAATAAAAATTTTTTGACTAAATTTTGTCGAGCTTTTCAAACATCTAAGGAAAGAATGCGCGTTCGTACCGTCGAATAGTTGCACATTTCACCCTTCCTTCGATGTGCGTGCACAGAACGTAGTAGGTGACGTTTTCTCTTTCCATCGTAGTATTTCTTGGAGGCGCAATTATTTTTTGTACACCCGGGCTCAAGTAACCTAGTTCCGCACTGTAAGAAACTGAATAAATTGCATTTTATTTTGCACCCAGGGTGTACGGGGGGAAAGTGGTGTTAGAAACCACCTAAAATGAAAATTTGGATTTTTGTTATGAATATCAATTTTTTCCCGAATTGTATTTGTAAAATTTTCTGAAGAAACTTTTCCGACGGCATTTTTGTTATTTTCTTTACTAATTTTATTTTTACATTCTTAGTTTGAACTGTATTAATTAAAAATTACAACGTTTTGGCTAAACTTTGTTGAGCTATTTAAACAAACATTTAAGGACGCGCGTTCGTACCGTCGAATAGTTGCACCCTCCTACGATGTACCTGCGCAGACCGTAGATGTGACAATTATTATTTGTATCTCGGGCTCAAGTAGCTGTAAGAAACTGAACAAATTGCGTTTTATTTTACGTCAAGGCTGTACGGGGGAACTGATGTTAAAAACCACCTAAAATAAAATTTTGATTTTTCGTTTTGGCACTATAATTTCTTCCCCGGATTGTGTTTGTAAAATGTTCTGAAGAAACTTTTTCGACTGCATTTCTTAAATTTTCTATACAAATTTTAATTTTACGTTCTTAGTTTGAACTGTATTAATTAAAAATTACTTTTTGACTAAATTTTGACGATATTTTCAAGCAAACATCTAATAAAAGTCTGCGCGTTCGTACCCTAGAATAGTGGTACGACACGCCTCCCTTCGATGTGCATGCGCAGAATGGAGTACGTGCCTTTTAACGTGTCTAATAACAAGGGAAAGCAACGTGGCCCTACAAACCAACTTTTTTTCCGACATGGCAGTGAACGTGTTATGTACAAAACCAAAACTAATTCCGCACAGTTCCAGACGCGAATTGACTATTTTACGTTTATAAAAATGTTACTGTGGAAACGAAAATTTTAATTTATTTATATCGTTGATTTAAATTTAATTCAATTAAAAATTTTAAAAACGTTAGCCAAAATCTTATTCCTGCTACGTTGTGTACTAAATCCAGATCCCTTCCACTTATCTCACCTTCTACTGCCGCCGGCCCCCGGTTCTAGAGGCAGCATCTATACTCGTAAACTGTATAAGGCGTATATTCGCATGTACCGCTGTCAGCCGGGAAGTAAGTTTTCAACGCCAATAAGAAAATTGTGTTTACAGACTACGGTCGTATGATTGGGGCGCGAGCGCTATGCAACTTAAATTGTAGCTACACAAACATAGAAATTGGCAAAGTAATCCAAAAATACCTACAATAGACATTTTAGGCAAAAACATACCATATGATTCAGATTAACGAACTTTTTTCAAAACGGATAATAATCATATTCACCCCTAGAGACTTGTAACCTACACAAATAGGTATTTGCTTAACAAGGCTCCAATGCAACTCTATTAGCTGCATTAGCGTACTTAAGCCACTGTGGATGCCTTTTGTGCATGACTTACATCTCGACACAGCTTGTTAATTTTAATGAAAGTTACATAAAAAAATCGTAAGGCGTAGCGCACGAGTTCTGCTAGTTGTATCTTATTTCTTATTTCCTTGTTATTAAAAGGTAAAAAGTTAGGTTAATGTTTTGCTAAGGATGTGCTTTTAAACAAGATAAGGATTTAAAGAGAATATTTCCAAATCAACTCAGGGAATTTTTCTACATTTATAACAGTATTGAACAAGATGAATTTCCAATTTTAATATTACTACAATGATTAAAGCATCTATTTTCATCACAATTAACACTATTTATTTTTAACGTAAATTATTTAATTTTTTAAATCGTTATAACTGATCTAGCACACTAGATGCTATAAACGGGAGTGTTGCAATTATAATGCGACCAACGTAAAAAACAAGGACGGCGAACGTTTCCAAGCCAGTGCTAACTGTGCAGCAATGTTGCGAATTAATTGATAATTCATTAAATAATAATTAATCAGTGAGTTATTCACTATCATCGGATGTAGGGTATAAATTTTGTCGTAGTTTGCTTGATAGTCTAATAATTATGTATGTCTCTTTTACTTAGGTTATAGTACGCAGCATTACAGTGGCGTAACGCAAACCGCAAGAGCCCCCGCGAACTTTTATAATAGGCCCTCACCCCTACCTCCAGTTTTGTTATAGACAAATTAAAAAAAAGTCATATCTACGGTTAACAGACACATGCCAGTTTTTATTAAACATTTTAAACATTACTAAAGCTATAACACTCTAGCATTTAAGTTTGCCCTATTTTTGTAATTGATAATCTTGTGCAGTAAAAACACAATTTTGTCGATCAACAACCTTAGTTTACAGAAAACGACTTGCATGTTGTTTAATTTTTCCAATTTATTCAGCGTCAATTATTGCATTTCGATAAACAACCATACATGTTTTCTGTTGCAGCTTGATCTAGTATTTCAACAATTTCATTTGGTTTCTCCACATCACTGACACTAGCATATTCAGAAAATTTACTTCTACTACCAGATGCAGAAACTGCACTTTAGTTTTTCGTTCCTTGCCAATCTTGGGCTCCACTTAGTGGTTTAGCTAGATTTATATTGAATGTATACTTTAAAGTTAAACCACAATTGTATTTCAAACTTTTAATTAGCTGAGCCCGTGAACTACGCCTACGCATTTCTTCTAATAAAATTGTTAGTGAATGTATTAAAAGTAAGTCGTGTCGAACACTAAATTTTCTCACGACAGCTGAGGCGAGACTGAACGCAGGTGAAAGGGGATTAATAAGGGAAAGGTCAGTCGCGCACGCAGGCAGCCGAGCAGAAAGTTAAGTTAAAACTTTTAATGTATATACTAGTGGAGCCCGTGGGCTAAATTAATAATAAATGTCCCTCGGCAGCGGATCCGCGACTGAAGCTAGCACTGAAGCCTGGTATGATCAGCTCAAGTTCCGCGTGTCCTCCACTGTGGAAAGCTGAGACAAGGACTTTTCTGTTTTTAATATACAGATACATGCATGTTCGCGATATAAATCCGGAACCCCTTGACCGATTTTAATAAGATTTGGTGTGTGGAAGTTTTTTAGTTGCAGGTCGTTTATGGGAACCGGAACCGTTTTTTTGGTATAGAATATTTTCTGAACATTTTTTTAAAATTTTGAAAACGTAGCGTTGTAGTGAACCTAAAGACTAATCCAATGCTTTTTTTCAAATGCTGTATCTTCAAAATAAAAGCCGCTGCGAATTTTTGTAAATTTTAACTTTAATGCCCGATTACTCAAAAACAAAATATACAATTAATACAAATTGTCATAGTATTTGCTAGCCCTTAATAAGTATAATTAAGTGATGTAACAATGTTTTTGGAAATATAAACATTGCAAATATACTAGCGGCTCAAAACTTTGGACATTTTCAAAAAAATATTTCTTAAAACTGCCCCACTATTTTTTTTCGTTTTTTGAGCCGATAAAGCTTCCTATGAACTACAGATTTATTTTTTACAAATCTTCCCAATTTTACTCTGACGCCCGTCCAGGAATTTTTTTATTTTTAAATTGATTAATTTTTTATTTATTCAATAACGCAAACGCCGATCGTTATAAACTATTATCGCTCCGATAGGTTATTTGAAGTACTTTATTAAGATTAACAAGAATTTTTAATTATTTTAAAAATTAAAAAAAAACGATACTTTTTAATATCAACAACGCGTTTTCCGGTAGTTACGTGATCTTAACTACGCCTAACAATTAAGCCCTAATAAAAAAAATTTTTTTGTGTTTTTGCATATTTTTGATAACTCTATAAATAAAATTGTTATAACCATTTTTAACCCAAGGTCGTAAGCGCATTTTTACATATCTAGCGTTTGTACGTAAACGGCACACGTTCCGCGCTATACGTAACTAACGCGTTGTCTCTGTAGCGGGCGGGGCGGCTTGTACCGGCTTGAGATGACTAAATCTAAATTTCAATCACTTCTTGACGCGAGAATATTTAAAACGTAAAAAGTATGGGAAAGTACCAGCGACCTGTTTTGACCATTTTTATCCTGAATTATAAAAAAAATTACATTTTCCCCAAATCGCTTCTGACGTCAGAAATTGAATTTTAGAAGCCCAACTTTAAATTGGAATCGTCCGAATTTGTTATTTTACATTAATTATAGATTAAGTAAAAACATTTTGACTATTAATCTATTGAATACTGTAATCAAATTTTTTTATCTCGAAAATTTATTTGCAACGTAAAAAATCATTCCTGAAAAGCCGTTCAAGCAATTTAAAATTACAATAAAAAATATTCGTAAACTATAAATAAACTATTTTCAGCCGTTAACAAATGTGTTTTTGACGTTAAATATGCAACGCCAATAAATGTTTTTTTGACGTCAATAATGAATTTCATTACCTAACGGAATGCTTGTGGTAGTAGTGTGGACTAGAACCATACTGCAAAAATTTGGGTTATCTAATTTGACCGGATCTGAGCCTTCAATTCAAACTATTACGCTCAAAACGTTACTTAAAAGTACATAAACATAATCGTACACCTTAGATACTCTACTCTACAGCTTAATGTATAAAACTTCTACGTGTTAGGCTTTTATAACTACGTTAGATTGCATTATAAGTAACCCTTTATTTCAACTTAAAACTAAAACATTATTTGCAATGCAAATATCAATAATTAAAGCAATAAATCATATGACATTAATAAAAAACTACCCAAAATTTCTTGTTGCCCTTTAACTAAGTATTAGAAATTGTTGGAACATTACTTTCTTTTTTTTTTGGGGACTTGCTTCTGTTTCTGTGTTAACCTTCGATTTTAAATTCAGTAAGTCCGGCTTATGTAAAAAAATTTGGTCTTTAGTTAAAATAAGTTGTTTAGATTGTAAGCGATCGCTTCTGCCTTTGTCCGACGAAAGGGACCCTCAGAAATTTACTACCTTCTCCAAGACCCTTGCTGTTGGTGGTCCAATCCCAGGAATTTCTCTGTGTTCGCACTTCACAGGTTTAAGCGAAAATCGGCTTTGTTGCATAACCAACTGCCCTAACAAAATAACAGTATCTACTTTTTATAATTATTTTTAGTTGTCTAATATCTACGCACACCTGATTTACCACTGTCTTGAAGATTATCTATGTGTTTTATATAAAGTATTTATATCTACTTGCCTAGCCTACTAAGTACTTAGCTTTGAGTGCTTGCTGCTTAACCGGTTTCGTTTTACCTGTTCTTAGATGTGAAGGTAATTGAGGTGTTCCACCCTACCTTGCAGGTACCGCTTATTTCATTGTTTGATTGTTTTTGAGAGCTGACGCAACAATCAAATGGACTTGATTTGCTCTGGCCAAACAAAGAACCTCTATAACACGCGCTAAGTTTTACCTGTTATGCTGAGTCAAAGGTAACAATTCGCTAACACTACCTCTGGTGTTGACTGTAGACGCGATCTTCACTAAAAATGTCTTTTCAAATGGCGAAAATTTTGCTTTTACTGTTAAAAGCTAGAGCGGCGTCGTTACACACATGCACTTGGTCAATGTTCAAACTGAACTCCCAAATTGTGTAAGCAATTTTTAGACCTCAATAAATGATTTTTTGACGTAAAAAGTTATTTATTGATGTCAAACAATTCGTTTTGTTTATTAATACTCAAATAGCTTTTTAGTTCCCACATAAAATAAAAAGACATAAAAAGTAACGGCGTTCTATAAAAACTCATTTAATATGATGAAAATGGAAGTATTTTTACCATCTTCTAATTAAATTGATTGAAAGAAACAAAAAAAAAACTTAGGTAACACTTTCAGTACAGCAACGCATTTGGCAAGAATTAATACCACATTCAATATTAGTTACAACAATAAATATATGTTTTTTAAACTAAATTACATTATTCTAGTGCTAGTAGTATGTGTTACTACTCAATAAATAGTAGAATAAAATAAAATGTTACCTGTCAATTACTGTATGATATATTTAAAACAATTAAAATCAATTTTTAGAACCATAAATGATACACTGGGAGAATGTGGAAGGCCTAAGATCGGTTGGCAAATTGATCCATTTGGGCACACTAGAGAAATGGCGTCTATTTTTTCTCAATTGGGTTATGATGGTGTTTTATTTGCCCGCCTAGATTACAGGGATGTAACTGAAAGGCAAAAAAATCTTAATACCGAGTTGATTTGGAGAGGAAATCCCGATTTGGGTATGTTTTTACCATAATATAAGTATGTAATGTATCTATACGTATAGCAAAACCGTTTTTCTACTACTACCTTCGGACTTTCCAATACTTTTCAGATTTCGAAAATACAAGGTTCAGCAGGTGCTGGTGGTTTTGAACAGGATTCTATGTAATATCTTAAAATACGAGGATCGTTCAAAATGTACGTGGCCTAACACAGAGATGGCGCAATTCGGCAGAATTTGCATTAACATTTTTCGGAACCATCTTTTCTTAGGTTAAATATGACAGTATAAAGCGATCTGTCAATAAGTTTGTATTTGACAGTGCGCCAAAGTGATCGTCTCGAGTGATTTCGTAAATAATAGAAAAGACTGAGTTGCGAGCAGTGATAAAGTACTTTCATTTGAAAGGCTTAACACCAACCGAAATCAAAGCAGAGTTGGATTCGATATTTTTTAAATTCGCTCCCTCGTTTTCAATGGTTAAAAACTGGGTTGCCTAGTTTAAGCGTGGTCGTGTGAGCACAAAGGGCAAACCCCGCGGAAGACGCCTAAAAACGGCTACTACCCCGGATATGATCGAAAAAGTCCTCCGCATCGTATTGGATGACCTCCGAGTAAAAGTACGCGAGATAGCAGACATAGTAAGCATCTCAAATGACAGTGTGCACAGAATTTTAACTGAAGAGTTGGAAATGAAGAACTACCCCACGCGTTCTGTGCCGCGTTTGCTCACACCGGAGCGAAAGCTGAATTGTTTTATTGTTTCTCGCGATCTTTAGGCACGTTTTCGCCGCAATCTGAAGGACTTATTGCGCCGTTTTATAACCGCAGATGAAACCTAGGTCCACCATTACACTATCGAAACTAAGAAACAGTCCAAACAATGGACACACAAAAGTTCTCCGCCACCGAAAAAAACAAAAACGGGTTTTTCAGCAGGAAAGGTTATGGCAACTGTATTTTGGGATTCTCATGGAATTACCTACGTCAACTACTTAGAAAAGGGAAACACAAAAGATGGCGAGTATTACGCCAATTCGTTGCAGTAATTGAGCGACAAAATCAAATAAAAACGGCCTCATTTGACGAAAAAGAAAATGCTTTTCCAACAAGATAACGCACCTGTACACACGTCTACAATCGCCATGGCCAAAATTCATGAATTGTGTTCGAATTAGTGCCTCATTCACCCTATTCGCCACAATTAGCTCTCAGCGGTTTTCATCTATTGCCAAACCTGAAAAAATGACTCGCCGGTAAAAGATTTTCATCCAATTCCGAGGTAATCGCTGCTGTAAATAGCTATTTTGAGGACTTGGGTTCATCGACCTACAAAGATGGCATTTCTGCTTTGGAGCTGCGTTGGAATAAGTGCGTTGAACAAGCAGGATACTACACTCAAAATTAAAATAATTTTTTGACCAAAAAATTACGTTTTCTGTGTTAGGCCACGTACATTTCAAAAGATCCTCGTAATAATAGAAAGCACAATAATAGTTAGAGTATGCAATTCTTTATTAAAAACTTATTTTCAAAAAATAATTTTATTTAAATGACCGCCATTACAACTTGTAGTCAATTAGTGAAATCCTTAATTACTCGTTGCAGTTACTCGAAAGGTACGGTACCTCTCGATCAATTAATTACTTCTGCTTCGTTACCGAGTTGATTTTTATAAATTACTACTAACTATTTGTACCTAATAACGTCCTGTGCCTCCGAATTATTAATTATGAACTGCATGAACACCTTTCGGAATCAAGTTTCCTACTTCTTTTAATTAACCAAGGTAATTAGCGCAATTTTTGGAAAAAGTGGTTAAAATTAGCTGAAATTCTTCTACAGCGAAATTAACCTTGTTTGCTGGTTCGGTATGGAAGTGCCTTGAAACTTTTCAAACGTGGCTTTTGGAACCTTGGATAATTAACGAGGTTTAGAAAGAAAAGATTAAAATAAGTTCCAACTCTTCAGCGCCGAAATTAACCTTTTATTTAGGAGTAAAGGCGCGTGAAACTCTTCACAGCAGACTTCAGATATTTAGGTTAGAGAGTACGGTTCGTATTTATCGATATCTGATTCTGAATTACATTTACTTGGACTATTAATTTCGGACCGGCGTAGATGGTATCTAAATTCTTTCTCTTGGTTGACTGGTCGAGGTGCTGGTGACTGTAGCTCTTCTAGTATATTTTTCTTGGGATGGTCTTGGCGGTTTAGTAGTAGAATCACAAACTAAACTCGTTGGCCTGGCTGTGCGATTCACAATCTGGCGGACTGGCTTCCCAGACAACTCGTGGAATGTCACCGGGTCTGGACTAGTGCCGATTACTGTCGACTCAAATAAGTCCTTCTTCCATCTTGGGATATTGATTTTATACCTTTAACCCATTTAAGCCCCTGGGTCATGTGACGTCGTTGCGGTGGGAACGGTTTTCCAAGTAAGGATGCCAGCGCGCGGTTTGATCTCGCGTGTCGTACTAGTAGCGACACCAACGCGTCAATTTGCACAAAAATAAATAAATATTCACTGTTTTTAAGTATTATGCCCGTTGAAATTTATTTATTTTTGGGTCCGTTGCAAGTTCCTGCAACGAGTGATGTAGAACTTTATAAATAAGTTACAAAAAAGTTTAAAATGTAACGAGGGTCATTCAAATCAAATAATTTAGAATTATAATAATAAATTATATATTCTTACCTTTATTGTCGTTTTAGGATATTAGATAGTATCCCGCTACAACGTTAAAAATCACAATTTTTCTTTAAATTAAAGGTTAACAACTGTTATACCGTCTTGATGAATGCTTGGATTTAATGGAGTTGTGTAATCACGTACCTTACAAAATTTATGTTTATTCACTTTCGCTTTTATTATATTTGTATCTAAAATAGAACACAATATCATAAAGTATATTTTATGTTTTAACATTTCTCGACAAATCTTTTCATTTAGGAAATAAATAAGACGAAAGTGAAAAAAATTGCTTCCATAAACACTTTTTTCTGTTTTCTTTTTCTAAACTATACAGTGTGCAAATTCTTTTCTAGCTGAAGCTTCAGATCTATTTACAAGTCTTATATACAGATTTTACGACGCACCTGCTACATTTTGCTGGGACGTACTTTGTGGAGACGAACCAATTACTGAAGATAAAGAAAGTCCTGCTTATAACTTAGAAAGAAGGGTAATGTAAAAATATGTATCTATAATAGCATATGCTCGATAAACATAAACCTAATTTATACTGCTTTTTTAACAGCGTTGTTTGTCTAGGCTGTTTACGCTAGGTTATTTACTTATAATTAAGAATTATATTTTTACAAAAACAAAGTTCGTTTTTAAAACAATATTTTTGGTCTAGGCGATCTACGCGACGTTATTGTTAAAAATAAGTATATTTTTATAGATAACAAAGCGATAACAGAGTTCTTTTTCAAACAATGTTGTTGATCTACGCGGTCTACGCGAAGTTATGTTTAAGAACAGTTAGTTATATTTTTACAAAAACCAATGTGAAATTAAAGTTTTGTTTAACAATGTCGTCAGTTTAGGCTGTCTACGCAAGGTTATGCTTAAGAACGATTATATTTTTGCAGAAAACTATATTAAAAACAATTTTTTGTATTTATGCTGTCAATGTATGCGCTTTATTACCACGAATTTATATTTATGTACTGAATGGTACTACTAGACTTTTCAGTAAAGTCAAACATGAACTGAAAGTAGTTTAGCCTTTAATAACACACAAAGTTAGATAGACTACGTCTTTTAGTAGAAAGTTTTAATAAGATACATCATGTAACTTACATTACTGAACAATGGCTCATTAAAAATGCAGAGTCCGGCTAAAGTATGGAATAATTGTTATAGACGCGCAAGTACCTACTTATGTTATCCATAAAGGTCTTGGTATATTACTGGCTATGTTTTGGCATACTGTTCGTCTACCAATATCAAAGAGGTATGTTTTGAACATAAAATATCAAGCCTTTTGCAAAAAAAAAGTATTTTACCAACTTACGGTAACTCGGTTACGTATTTAAAATATTTATATTAAATTTGCGACGCTCTTTTCCCCGGTTGCCTGTTTGACAACTCTGTAGTCCGGTCGGTAACTTGTATTTTGTTGCGGGCGGGATTATACGGCTGCTTATTTGTATAATCGCTGGGAAGTTCTAGGGCGCCAGATTTTATATGGAGTTTACTCTCCAGAACGGCATCGCTGTAACAGAAAGGCTTAGCGAAAACCTGGGTAACTGCAGTTGAAGATGTCGGTCTCCAGGTGTCTGTTCGATGGAATGACAGCCAGCAGATTCTTGAAGCAGCTTTACTTAACTCGGTTATACTCAACAAATAAAAGAAAACGACGTAGTATGGTTTAAATACGTCTATTAAATAATAAACCAACCCAAATCAATATTATAAAGGTAAAGCGAATAATAATAAGCAAAATACGTTAGCAAATACGGTAGCAATACAGTAGCAATATAGTAGCAAATACGGTAGCAATACAGTAGCTATACGGTAGCAAATTCGGTAGCAAATAAGGTAGCAATACGGTAGCAATACATACGGTAGCCAATATATATACAGTAGTCACCAGTAGTCGTTACGGTTCGGTAAATACGGTCGGAAAAAGTAAACAAACTGTTATCTTGACACCAGGCGGATAAATTCGCCACTATGGAATTATACAACAAAGCTCTCAAACAAATAGAAAAGAGAAGAGTAAACTTTGTCCAGGATTTTCGCATAGGCTAGTTAGAGAAGAATGCCCCCTGGTTTTTCGCGAGGGCGGAAAGTCAGAATTTGTTTTGTTTGTATCTTATAGTTATGATGTGCTAAGTCTATAAGAAAGAATAGATAAATTGTGAGCAGAATTGTTATAGACTGCCCACCTCGGTGACCTGATTTAATCCTCAAAATTATCTTCTGGACTTAAAAAGAAGTCAAATCAGAATAGTGACAGTTGACAGTTATCTGCAGAGACATCTTCACACTATCGGAGCTACCAACAAACCCCAGTGTAGGAGGTGTCAACTGTAGGAGAAAACCTGCTGTCTTTGTAGTCTCGAGGATAATAACTTGGCTTTGCTTTTTTAGAACCAAGTGCATTTCGGGAATTTGTGCTTCGCTAAAGCGACCAACCTATTCAATCAGACCTACTTTTTGAAATGGCCACAAGAGGCCAAGTGGCCTAAGAGCAGGGAAATGCTATGGCTCTCGCCCCATTTGTTGATTTGTAAAAGAAAGAAATATATTTAAATTACTTTCTTGTAATTAAGAGAATCTATGGCTTGGAATTCACGGTCTACTTATACGAAATAGCTTTTTGTGTGTTTTTTTTTAAATTTAATATACTGAAGTAACATTTATATAATTGAAAAAAAAATGAAAGAAACCGAAACATATCTAGGTTGGTAATTAAAAATACATGGTCACATTACAGCGCTTACGGTATTACTAGATAAAAAAATTAGTAATTGTGACAAAATGTGGTTAACAATTAAAAAAAATCTGAAGCGTGGACTTCCCCATACTAGATATTAATATTTGCCGTATTTGCAAGTGTAATTTTTTATAATTATAACGTTGTACAGTTCACCGAGTATTAGATTTGTGAGAAAACTATCGGCGACAATTTGAATTTGTGATAGCCCGTTCAATTGGTTTCCGTACCGTAACTCTACCCATAGAAGCAGCGACTAGCTGCACTAAAGCAAGGTAAGCGCCCGCCGCGCTTTGGCAAATTACAAATTCCGCTTCGGATGTCGGACAAATATGACTATAATAGTTTTATTTGGAAAGTTTCCTGCAAAAAATGAACGATATATTTTTTAACTAAAGTTAATTGATAGGCTTAGTTAAAATCACATAAACGCAGGAAAACGCGTATTAAAAAGTATCGTTTCTTTTCTTCATTTTTGAAACAGTTGAAAATTCTTGCAGATCCTAATAAAGTAGTTTAAATAGTTTAATAGAACTGATAAAAGTTTATAACGATCGACGTTTGTGTTTTTAAATAAATAGTTAGGTAATCAATTTCCAATTTTTAATAAATTCCTGGAAGGCGTCAGAGTAAAATTTTGGAAATTAGTAAAAAACAAATTTGCAGTTAAATCTAAGCCCCAGACTCAGAAAACTTAAAAAAAACATGTGGGCAGTTTTTAAAAATTTGGTTTTGAAAAGTTTCGAAATTTTGAAGCAGCGCCATTGTAATCGTTTTTGCATTTTTGAAATTAATTTATTTCATCGTATACTAACCACGAAGTACTCTCAAACAAGTGGTGGTTGATGCTGATCAGACTACTACTTTTTAAGTAAATAGGCGTTAAAGTCGAGATTTTCGAAAAGTTGTAGCGGCCGCCATTTCGAAGCTAGAGAGTTCGGTAAAAAGTTTTCGATTTGCCTTAAGTTCTTCTCTCAAACTCCGTGCTTAAATTTTTAAAATTTTGTTTTGGAAAAAAAACGCTACCAAAAAAACATTCTAACTTCGGTTTTCGGTTTTGGATTTTTTTGAAAAGCTTGACTAGAACTATAATTTTCGATATACCTCTTGATATAAAATTTCATCAAAATCGGTCCAGTACTTTCGCCTGTAGAGGCGTCGCACACACACACACACCCGCACACACACACTCACACACACACACATCCACACCCACACAGACATTTTTAAAAACCACTTTTTGAGTTTCCTGAGAAAAACGTATGAAAAGTAAAAATTATTTAAAACATTTTTGGATAACACTAACACCTAAGTTCATATAACCATTATTCTATACTTTTGCCGCACCCTGTTTATACTGTGATTTTTTAACGAGTTGATCTCAATTTATTATTGCAGGTAAATCAGTTTACTGATTACATTTTAAAACAAAAAGATAACTATAAAACTCCAAATATTCTTATTACGATGGGCGGAGATTTTACATATCAAGCAGCATCAATGTATTATAAAAATATTGACAAACTAATAAAGTAAGTAAAAGTAAACAACACAAATATCACTCGTAAAAGTTTAAAAGCAGATGTTGCTTAAGTATATTTTTGTATCTTTCAGAGGATTTGAACAATTAAAAAATGATACATTCAATTTGATATATTCTACACCGTCTTGTTATATACATGCAGTAAATCAGTATGCAAACTCTAACAATATGGACTTTGTATTGAAAACGGATGACTTTATACCATACGCTTCTGATAACCATACGTATTGGACTGGCTACTACACTTCTCGTCCAAACTCTAAACGATTTGAGAGACAAGGAAACAATTTGTTACAAGTAAGTAGCCTTATTTTGCTTTGGTACCATTTCTTGTATAAAAGTCGCCCTTAAGCTTCAGCAGCTTCATTATAAAGTATAGTCGATAAAGTATACAGAGTGTCCTCTTTGGTTTTGCCTACCGCTGATATTTACGAATTTCGGAATCTATAAGAGATACAAAGTTGTCAATATTACAATTTATTTTCGGATTAGACCGCGTCGTGATTTGAACTACGCCCAGCGTAATCAGGTAAGGACCCACCTGTAGCTCGTCTGTCTTTACAACATTTGCTCTAGAAGTCTGAGCAATATTTGTTCGTAGGCCCTGCCTGCCTAAACAGGGCCGTGTGCTTAGATTATTTAAGTCTTGGGGCGGACAAGGATTTGATCTTAATGTATTTTGTTTGCCAGGACAATAATACTTAATCGGCTTATGCCTGTTAGCTGTTTGTGAACCCATACAAACTAACGTTTCGCAAGACATTGCAGCTTGCATTTTCAAAGTGAATAAAAACACTGAATTCAAATCCGAGAAGCTGAGGTATTTAAACCTCTTTGAGCCAGTCGGGCAGAACGGCGGAGTTATGGTTCGCTGTCACCGTTGGGCAAAGACGGATCCGGTGGAGCGTGATCGTGAGATCGATGATGCTTAGGAGTCCTTAGAGGATGAACTACTGGAGTCCA
This sequence comes from Ctenicera cuprea, assembly GCA_958336395.1. Lineage (NCBI taxonomy): Eukaryota > Metazoa > Arthropoda > Insecta > Coleoptera > Elateridae > Ctenicera > Ctenicera cuprea. Next base: position 38,313,614 of record OY284495.1, on the reverse strand, counting down.
ACCTTCACTGAGTCTAAAACCACCCTCCCTGTTTATGTTGTCAGGTTGTTTCTTAATTTCAATTGCTTCACGTATGATACGAGAGAAGTAATGAAGTACTCTGGCGAGTACCCGAGCATTGTCAAAGTCCATCTTAGGCCCAGTTAAACTAGTATGTTCAGCAACGACAGATTTTGCGATGCGCTTGTGTTAACATAAGCGGTTTTTTTGGAAGGTCCGTTGATAAATGCCTTGCTATGGGTTAATCCTGGTCTGTTGATTCAGTAAATTTTATGTTGCCTGCAGATCCATCCGCTGATATAGCTACAGATTGCATTCCTTGATACTGCCATTGTAGGGTCAGAACCGTAATAGTGCTTTGTTGATCCCTGTCTTGCGAGTTTATCAGCTTTTTCATTGCCTTCGATCCCACAGTGACCAGGAACCTAGAGCAGTCTCACAGTGTTCTGCCCTGCCAAGTCATTGAGTTCTTCGTAGCATTCCCAGACCAGTCTAGAAGAAGCCTTAAAGCTTGCGAGTGCTTATAAGGCCGCCTGGCTGTCAGATAAAATATAGATATGCCTGCCTACCTAGACTCTTCTATTATTTTCTCGCGCACATTGAAGTATCGCGTATATTCCCGTTGGAAAACGGGAGGCGTACCTGCCAAGTGGAAATAAAAATCTGGTATTAGCCATCGTAAAACATAGCTAAACTCAAATTTATATTCGTAGATTTTAAGCATTGCAAAACGAGTCTCGTGCTATTGTTTTGATTCTTCTGCAGTTTTGTAAACCATAGTAATAAAATAGAATCAATATGGTAGCCCAGTAATCAAAGTAAGGACAACAACTCAAATTAGCACTAATTACTGTCGCTGATTCTGACACATTCACATAAGATAAGTTCACAGTAAACAAAATTTTGGACCACTATCTAGTGACTATGTAGCTTGCATTTGCAATGCTAAGTAGCACTAAGAAATATTTTTAATGTTTCGGCTGTAACCTTATTGGTCAATCACGCGGAATAGGAATATTAGGTACATGCTGTTTGCTATAATAATTAAATGCCATTTTAACAATTTTCAAATTTTCTGCCAGTAAAATCCGAAATTTCGGTTACGTTTAAGAAAACTGTTTCCGATTTCCGGTTTTATCTTCGCTTTTATTTCTATCGAGTTTTACCTGTTTATATGTACTGGCGTACTTCGAGATGTGTACCAACTTGTCTTCTAGTTTTCGCCCATTTAACCACGTTTTGTATGTTGCTTTGTCCTAGTAACTCTGTAAAGTTGTTTGCTGGAAAGCTTTAAATGTTTTCATTTCTATAATGATAAATTATTTTTTCTGCGTTTTTTATTTTTATATATGCAGCATGGCTCATAAATCATAATAGACCAATTCTTACCGATATTATATTTGTATTTAGATTACATTTCTCAAACATTCCGATATTTTGACACATTTATGCTTCTACTTTTATTTATCGGTAGTTTATTAAATAATATCGAAATTCTTAGATATTCAGATTTCATGACTTCCAGCTTGCATGTCGTGAGGGTTGTTTCGGCTGTTGTTTGAGATTTTACCTATTTCGTAGAAATTGATATACTATAATTTCTTGCTGTTACAATGAATCTGTTCTACTAGTAAATCTATGGATTCTTAATAAATTCAATAACTTTATTACACTAAAACCACATATTTACATATAGTTTTACTAGGAACGGTACACAACTGTAGCTTCTGAACAAACAAACAAGTGAAACCTGTCGACCATTTTGTAGGTGGTCAAAATTTTAAATAAAAATGCTGTGAATTATACAGAGTGGACCAAAAGTCAGTGTTCCCGTTTTGGTTTAAATAACAAACAAGCAAGTATGTGGAAAATAATTTATTGTCACAGAAGTAAGAGAAAACCATTGGGCAAAACAGGTCGCTGGTACTTTCCCATGCTTTTTACGTTTTAAATATTCTCGCGTCAAGAAGTGATGAAAATTTACAGCTAATCTAACCGATACAAGCCCGCTGCAGACTCAAGGCGTTGGTTACGTACGTAGGGGCGGCGCGCGCTTCTACTGCGTAAAAGGCGCTAATAAGATAATTAATGCGCTCATGAAAACTGTTATAACAACTGTGTTTATACAGTTATCAAAAATATGCAAACAATGAAAAATATTTTCTTTTATTAAAGATAACATATAGGCGTTGGTAAAATTACGCAACTGCTGGAAAATACGCTGTTGATATTAAAAAGTGTCATTTTTTTCCTTAATTTTCAAAATAGTTGAAAATTCTCGCTAATCCTAATAAAGTAATTTAAATAGTCTATCGAACTGATAAAAGTATATAACGATCGGCGCTTGCGTTTAGGAATAAAACATTAATCAATTTTTAAAATTTTCAAAAATTCCTAGAGGGCGTCAGAGTGAAATTTGGGAAATTAGTCAAAACCAAATTTTGTAGTTCATTGCAAGCTCTATGGGCTCAGAAAGTTTTAAAAAATTGTGTGGGTAGTTTTGGAGGAATACTTTTTTGAAAGTGTCCAAAATTTTGAACCGCTACTATATTTACAATTTTTATTTTTCCAAAAATATTTTACATCACTTGATTATACTTATTAACGGCTATTAAATAATATGATAATTTGTATTTATTGGATATTTTGCTTTTGAGTAGGTAATCGGGCATCGGGCAAGTTAAAATTTTCAAAAATTCTTAGAGGGCGTCAGAGTGAAATTTGGGAAATTAGTCAAAACCAAATTTTGTAGTTCATTGCAAGCTCTATCGGCTCAGAAAGTTTAAAAAAATTGTGTTTGTAGTTTTGGAGGAATACTTTTTTGAAAATGTCCAAAACTGTGAACCGCTAGTATATTTACAATTTTTATTTTTCCAAAAATATTTTTACATCACTTGATTATACTTATTAAGGGCTATTAAATAATATGAGAATTTGTATTGATTGGATATTTTGCTTTTGAGTAGGTAATCGGGCATCGGCAAGTTAAAATTTTCAAAAATTCTTAGAGGGCGTCAGAGTGAAATTTGGGAAACTAGTCAAAACCAAATTTTGTAGTTCATTGCAAGCTCTATCGGCTCAGAAAGTTTAAAAAAATTGTGTTTGTAGTTTTGGAGGAATACTTTTTTGAAAATGTCCAAAACTGTGAACCGCTAGTATATTTACAATTTTTATTTTTCCAAAAATATTTTTACATCACTTGATTATACTTATTAAGGGCTATTAAATAATATGAGAATTTGTATTGATTGGATATTTTGCTTTTGAGTAGGTAATCGGGCATCGGGCAAGTTAAAATTTTCAAAAATTCTTAGAGGGCGTCAGAGTGAAATTTGGGAAACTAGTCAAAACCAAATTTTGTAGTTCATTGCAAGCTCTATCGGCTCAGAAAGTTTAAAAAAATTGTGTCGGTAGTTTTGGAGGAATACTTTTTTGAAAATGTCCAAAATTTTGAACCGCTAGTATATTTATTTACAATTTTTATTTTTCCAAAAATATTTTTACATCACTTGATTATACTTATTAAGGGCTATTAAATAATATGAGAATTTGTATTGATTGGATATTTTGCTTTTGAGTAGATAATCGGGCAAGTTAAAATTTTCAAAAATTCGTAGCGGCTTTCATTTTAAAGAATTAAAAAAAAAGCATTTTATTTGTCTTTAGATGCACTACTATGTGTATTCAAAATTTCTAAACAGTGTTTAGAAAAAATCTATACCAAAAAAACTCGTCTAATTTCCGTTTCCGGTTCCGATTACCGACCTTACAAAGAACTACCTGCAACTAAAAAACTTCCACACACGAAATCTCATTAAAATCGGTGTAGGGGTTCCGGAGATATAGGGACATGAATGCACCCACCTACCCATTCACAGACAGACATTTTTTACCAACTACTTTTTTGGATTGCTTACCCCAAAACGTGTATTTCCGCCAAAATGTGAAATTCGAAAATTTGCATGAAATCATAACTTTCCTTACTTCAGTAGAAGTATGGGAAAGCAAAAATTACTAATACTAGCGATAATTTTCAAAATGGCGGCTCTCGTGGTCAATACAAGCTTGACATCTGTCTGCTATGGAGCTGCAGATGCGTATGCATACATACTTGCTTGTTTATTATTTAAACCAAATGGGTAAACTGACTTTTGGCCCACCCTGTATATTTAATATAAAAATTCCCATTATTCTGTAATAATTGCATTCTAATCAAATTTGTGTTTAAAACTTAATATACTGCAAACTGGCTCTTCGGACAACATACCTCCGAAATACAGTATTTCACAATTAAAACTTGTACATATTAATGTTTAACAACGCTGAATTGCGAAATACTGTTTAAATTTCTAACATTTCTAACTGATATTGACCTTCTAACAATGTCGTCTGGCTTCATATTTATATAGAAGTCGGGCATCTAGTGTAACTGTATAAAAATCTGTATCTAAAACACATTCTCTTTCAGGTAACGAAACAATTAACAGTTTTTGAGAAAGCCAAAGGAAAAGATTTTAACGATGACATCACCAATCTTAAAGAAATAATGGGAATAATGCAACATCACGACGCCATCACTGGTACTGAAAAACAACACGTCACAAACGATTACGTTAGACTGTTAGCTCAGGGCGTTAAAGAAGCCGAAAGCAATGTGGACCAGATAATTCAGTAAGATTTACTTTTCTTTAATATTTATTATGGTCATGTGTGTTGTTTGGAAGCTAGTTTTATATTGTGTAAGATATTACATTAATAGATCTTGCTAATAAATATTACACATCCATCCCGCTTAAAAATAATGTAGATTAGCTAAACCCGTGACCTACGCCCACTCTTTTAAGGATAACTTTTTAAAAATAAGTAAGCTTTTGAAATTAAGTGCCAAGTCGCCCTAATAGCGTCTAGTCTCTTGGACACAATTGATCCCACCAAGGTCTATTCTATCGCGCACGCATTCAATAGGCACTTATTTAGCGATAACCGGCAGGTTCGTAGTGGCACAGATGGATATGCGGGTGTGTTCGAGTGTACTGCCGTTTTACTGCATAAGTAGTTGTGGGGTCGAGTCTCAGTTGGGGCCACAATTTGATTTATTTATTAGTTTTTTTAAAACAGTGTTGTTGCGTTTTGCTGTTTACGCGAGGTTCTTTGTTAAGAGCAGTTATATTTTTAAAGAAAAAATACGAAGACAAATTTGCATTCACTCGCTGATTGGCGGCATACTAACACCCAAGTCTGCCCTTGGTGAGGTAGGCCAAGAGGCTAGACGCTAGTAGTCGCCCTACGTAACTGTTAATATAAATTGTAAACTATTATCTGCCGGTGTCTGATGTCCGGGTTTTACGATATAATCTTGTTTACCTAAATTAGATAAAGCTTCTTATTCTTGATTAATGGACTGTATTTGAAATTAGTAATACATTCGTTTTATTTTTGAATTTTAACAAATATTTGTACATGAAATATTGCAGTAAAAGAAAAAACAACACTTGTTTTTTACAACTTGACAGAGACATGCTTACTGGATGTTAATGCTGCCACTAAAGATTATAATCGAAATTCTAAACATAAACATTCACCTCAAATACTGCTAACAAAATAATAAATAAGCTGTGTCGAGTTGTATGATTATAGTTTTACGTTACATGACGCTAAGCAAGAAAAATGCATATTCACTCATGTAGGATTGGCTGAGGAATATAAATTTTAAAATACATCGCGATTATAATAATTATTGGGTCTAGTTACTACAATTATTGTAGTAACTAGACCCATTATAAATTTATTGGCAATGAAACAAAAACCTAATTTAAAAAGTATTTACCTCGACTCACTCCCATACTATTTCTCATTTCTGATTGTCTGGCCTATATAAATCGAATTACAATGCGAACAATTTAATTTGTAAATGCCTGATTTTAGCAAATCATCTGTTTTTCTTTTGCATTAAACAACGTGTTTAAAATGTTTAAATGCACATGTTCTTCATTTTTCCATTGTCAGATTTGTCAATTAGGACAGTCAATGTGTCCATAACTCCTGCGGATTTTTTAAAACTTAAGATATTGCTTACCAAATTTATTTTTCTTGTAGATATTTGTAATCATAGCACAACACTCTAAACAATACTAACTGTATTAAGGTTGACGAATATACCCACATGCGCTTGAGTCCCGCAATCGTTATGCGACTTTCCCGAGAAACGTTTGTTTATACGATAACATAAACATTGTGATAAGAACGCAGACAAAACGACGGCATGAAGTAGATCGATGTTATGTGTCTGGAAGCCACATATCTGAAATTTTGCTACCTCACAGTGTTTTATAAAGACATCGGTCTCCTGTAGTAAAACGAAAACGGCATTCTACCTTTTACAATAGTAGAGTATGTTACATTGTTATTGTTTGGTTTGCTAGGACAGACGTCGTACATGTTGCCTTTCTTGCGCGCTCTCATCGAGTGTGGTGATCGTATCGTACGGTATTTTTGTATGAAGTCAAATATTAAAAAAGTACAAAGGTTTAAAATATGTAGAAAGAAATATTACGCGACGCCCACATGAGACAGCTACTGTCAAAGTTATTTTAAAACAGCTTCTTTTCTGGGGGCTGTATAGCTCCATAGAGAAGCGTTGCCTGAGCCTGACCCATGTACGAGGATCGTTCGAAATGTACGTGGCCTAACAAAGCAAACGCAAGTTTTGTCAGCAAAAAATAATTTTATTTTTCAATATAGTCTTCTGCTTGCATAACGCACTTATTCCAACGATGCTCCAAAGCATGCAATGCCGTCTTTGTAGATCGATGAACCCAAGTTTTCAAAATAGCTATTTACAGCAGCAATTAGCTCGGAACTGGATGAACTTTTTTTTACCGCCGATCCATTTTTCAGGTTTGGAAATAGATTAAAATCGCTAGGAGGCACATCTGGCCAATAGGGCAAATAGGGCACTAATTCGAATTCCAATTCATGAATTTTGGCCATGGCGATTTCAGACGTGTGTACAGGTGGGTTTTGATAGAAAATCATTGATTTTGTCGCTTAATTGCTGCAACAAATTGGCATAATACTCGCCATTTATTGTTTTTTCTTTTTCCAAGTAGTCGACGAGAATAATTCCATGAGAATCCCAAAATATAGTTGCCATAACCTCTCCTGCTGACAAAACCGTTTTTACCTTGTTCGGTGGCGGAGAACCTTTGTGTGTCTGTTTGGACTGTTTATTGGTTTCGGGAGTGTAATGGTGGACCCAGGTTTCATCGACGGTTATGAAATAGCGCAAAAAGTCTTTTAGATTGGGGCGAAAATGTACCAAAATGTCGCGAAAAACAATGAAACGGTTCAGATTTTGCTCCGGTGTGAGCAAACGCGGCACCCAACGCGCGGAGTATTTTTTTATTTCCAATTCTTTAGTTAAAATTCTGTGCACACTGTCATTTGAGATGCACACTATGTCTGCTATCTCTCGCACTTTTACTCGACGGTCATCCAATACGATACGGAGGACTTTTTCAATCATATCCGTTTTTGGGCGTCCACTGCGGGGTTCGTCCTTTGTGCTCACACGACCACGCTTAACCTCGGAAACCCAGTTTTTCACCATTAAAAACAAAGGAGCGAACTTCAAAAATGTCGAATCCAACTCTGCTTTGATTTCGGTTGGTGTTAAGCCTTTCAAATAATAATACTTTATCACTGCTCGCAACTTAGTTTTTTCCATTATTACGAAATCACTCGAGACGGTCGCTTTGGCGCACTATCAAACACAAACTAATTGACAGATCGGTCTATACTGTCATATTTAATCTGGTTCTGAAAAATGGTAATGCAAATTTCGCGCCATCTCTGTGTTAGGCCATGTACGCTTCGAACAATCCTCGTTTGTCCAAACTTCTCTGCTTGTTTTCTCATGTAAAATTTACACTCAACGCCAACGGCTCATTATTTTTGAAACACTGTAGATTTAGTAAGAGTAATGGGCTCGCTATACACGCGCAATCTATCATGACAGGCAACCGCCGAGATTTATTATTGCTAGGGCATTGTTTAAAATGAAACGGATCGTCGGCGTCTGTGCGACTGTCACATTGTGGCATGTTTCATGGAAGTTCCATTAAATAATTATTCTTGAATAGAAACTACGTAATGTTACTCATGAATGAAACAAATTATTTATTACGATTGATTTACTTAAACTATTGCGATTCCAAGATAATCGTTGAATTACTTTGTACCTACCTCCTTACAGTTTATTTTAAAATAGGTAGGTACTGCATCATATTACAGGGTAACACGCACATGAATAATAAACAAATTTACAAATCTGTTTAATAAAAAGTTCCGTCGTTCGAAAAGTTTATCAATCAAATTTGATTATAATCAGTTGTAGCAATTCTAAGTCAGAAAATTCGTGACTTCTGCAATCAAAAATGATTACCTATATTTAAACTATACAAAAATTGAACCTACTCTAGACAACTGAAATTTAAAAATTGACACAGCTTTTTTTAAGTTTTTTGAAAACACATACATTTGTTTATAATAAAATCCTTAAATATTCGGAATGTTTACGTTTATTGACATTAAAAATAAAACAAATAAATGTGAAATAACTTTTAAAACAACAAAAATCATTTGAAACACTTTGTTGAATGCTAAAGAAAAAACAGACAATTTACTAAAATTGGGCATCTACAAATTAAATTGCTCGCACTGTAATTCGGTTTATGTAGCACAAACAATTAGAAATTTTGATATTAGGTACAAGGAACACGTACGTTGTTATAAGTATACACATTCCCATAAATCCAATTACGTTAAACATTTATTATAACACAATCATTTAATGACATGTAATAACACTATAAAATTTTTACACTTTTGTGATGATAAACGTAAGTTGAATATACTATAAGCTTAGTTATGAATCGTTTTATTTACAATAAATTGAAATGAACTTCAACGAAGTAAAGCTCGAACTTGTAAATATATTGACATTATGTTTTATTTCATATTTCAGCGATCTTTTAAGTAAAAATATCACATCAGAAAACGAATATGTACCTTTAGGGTCGTGTCTGTTGGCAAACTTAAGTCACTGCGAAGCTTCAAATTCAAAACGTTTTGCGGTTGCAATCTACAATCCTCTAAGTCGCAACGTTTCGTCTTATATCCGCTTGCCAGTTACTTCTACCAAATTCAAGATTACTGGACCTGATGGTAATCTATTGTTAAAATAAATGATATTTAACAAATATATTTGATTTTTTCACGTTGCAGGTGCCGTGGAATACCAAATTGCTCCAAGTATCGACAAATTTAATAATGTTCAAGGAATACAGCCCTCTCCATATGAGTTAGTATTTCGGGCAAAGGATTTGCCACCTTTAGGTTTAAAATATTACTACGTGGAAAAAAACGATATTTTTATGAATGAACCAAGTTTAGTTCAACCAGAAATAGGCAAATACAGCTTGGGAACTAACGTAAGTTATATTTTATGATCTTAGTTGACGTATTTATTTCTTGTTACAGTACTTACTTTTATTGGGAGAGCTTTGTACCACTCATTTTATATAATTTAGCGTTTGCTGTCAGTTCGAGATTTCTATGAGCCACCACACTTATATTTTACTAAACCTTGCTTTTCTTGCACACCGCTATTTTATGGTACAATTACATATCGGCATTGAACATCTACATTCTTAATATAGTGTTTGCTTGTTTTATTGTTACCCCTATGCAAACATCTACAGAGCCTTCATTAATTACTGCTACCCACGTGACCACAAAATATAGGCAACCCAACTTACACTGTTAGTAAGGCTTTTATTCAAAAATTTCTAAGCCGTTTGTTAACTTATCAAGGCTTGCTTGTTTACAGACATAACCTCACTTTGAGTGTTGACAGTGACACTTACAGGGAATTTTAAGTTACCACGAGTAACAATCCTGAACTGACTCTAACATCTAAATCTAAAACTCCCTAAGTCTTTGCGAACCAAAGGTCACGTGGGTATCAGTAATTAACAAAGGCTTGATATTAATTTTTTTTAACTAAAGTGTTTTTTGTTTATATTTGGTAAAACTAGTTGTATGAATTCAAGTTTAAAACCTCCACGGTGCGAATGCAGTGTAATGAAATGGCATTTTGAAGTTTATCTAAAACAATACAAAATTAAAAGTGAACCTGTTTTGCAATTCCAACTGAACACAGCTGATTAGAGCTTAAATTTTTGATTGTTAGGTCATGTAGCAATGATTATCACTGTTCACTCAACGTCTATTAACAATTTTATCTAAATTTTACCTACTAGGAAGATAAAAACTAATAAACACGATATAAAATGCTATGCTGCAAAGGCTGAAACTTCTTGTTTACCTTACAGACTACTGCTGGCAACTGCCATTGGGTCACGTGATGCATCCGATGTCTTCTTTTATTGCTGTTTCTCGCGTCCTACTTGCCATCGTTTTTCATCCTCCCAATCGGAATTCGCAAGTGTTGTATGGCGTCTACTATTTCTGTATGCCATATTCTAGGTAGTCTTCCTCTTCTCGTCCCTGCTTCTTCGAGCCCAAGGTTTTAGAGGTAGTCTTTCTTCTCTCATACGTAGCAAGTGTCCATACTGGAGTAATGTTAGTTTAGTTATGTTGTCTACTATTGATTTATTGTAAATAAAATAATTCTTAACTTCAACCGTTGAAGTTAAGAATTGTTTTATTTACAATAAATTAAAATGAACGTCAACGAAGTAAAGCTCGAACTTGGATTGGATGGATTAGGAATTGGGAGTGTGAGTTACCTCACGCGCACTTAGGCCACAATAAGTGGGCCCATTGTACTACCTTCCCAGGAGCTCTCCGCATTAGACATCACCCAAGCCATCCAACCTTCTGGATGTACTTGAAGACATCCGCAATTAGAGTGTTGCTGATTTTGGCCATGCTAGGCCAAAAGTCCCCCAGCATGGATCTTCTGGTTGTTGCGAGAGCTGAGCAGTGACATAAGACATGTTCTGCCCACTCGTCGTCCTTGTTGCATGCACGGCAGTTTGGGCAGTCCGCCAGTCCCATCCTGTGCATGTATTGCTTTAGGGTGCAGTGTCCAGATAAGATACCCACAACTAGTCGCAAGTTCTTTCGGGACAGTTTCACACAGTATTTGGCTGTCTTTTGCGAGGGTGTCATAGAAGCAGCCCTTGCTTGCCCATAGCATTGAGTGTTAACCCATCTTCGTGTGAAGTTTTATAAGGTTTCTTGGTATAGCATAAAGCTTAATGTCTTCAGTGGGTGCCGGCCCTCACAGAGGTTGTTCGGAGGCCAGTCTCACAATCTCATCAGCCTTCTCATTGCCGTAGTTGCCGTCATGTCCTTTCACCCATATAAGGGAAACGGCATTATCTTTTGAGATATCGTCGATAGCTTCACGACACCGCAGTACCACTCCCAGGGATAGTAAAGCGGCTCTGCTATCACTGTAGATACTAATACGTTGGTTCTTGATTTGTTGTTCAAGAATTGCATTTGCACCATGCATTATTCCCACTACCTCTGCTTGGAAGACGGTGGCAATTTTGGCTAGTGGTATACTCTGGCGTAGGTTTAAGTCATCGAAGAAAATTCCGGCACCCGTTCCATGCCTTGTTTTAGATCCATCGGTGAAGATGGGTATATCCATATGCTGGGTTGGTCCAGCATTTGCATAAACACTAAAGTATCTATTAAAGGCATATTGTAAAGGAAGGTAGTCTACCATAGCATCCAGAAAAAGAGTCTTGACGATTGGTTAGCCCCTTATGGCGCAGCCTAACAGCTACTTCCTCCACAAAGAGATCAAGTGGAGGAAGGCATAAGATCACCTCTAAGGCGGCCGGGGGGGAGGGGTTGAGAGTATAGCACCTGTAGAACTAAGATAGGCGAGACGTTGTACGTGTCCTAGTTTAGTTGCTGCCGTAGCCTGTCTGACCATGACCCACCAGACAAGTGCTCCGTAGCATAGCATGGGCCTAATCACGGCGGTATACAGCCACAAAGTAATTCTAGGGGAAAGTCCCCAGAATTTACCTAGAGCTCGGCGAGACTGCCAGAAAGCCATCCATGCTTTGTTCGTTTCAGCTTTCAGGTGTTTCTCCCAGTTCAGCTGTTTGTAAAAAATAACTACCAGGTATTTGAGATTATCTGATAATCTGAGAGAAGAGGTAAATAGAAGAGGTGTACGTAAGGGTCCAACCTTCTTTTTCTTTGTGAAGAGTACCATTTCTGTCTTCAAGGGGTTGACAGAGAGGGACTGTTCATTACACCATTTTTCTGTTATTAGAAGAGCCGTCTGCATTAAGGTGCAGAGCATGCCCTCAAACTTCCCCGTGATGAGGATGGTGATGCCATATTAGTATTGAGCAAATTTCCCTATACAAGTTTATTGCAAAGTATTAGTAAAATTTACTGGTATAATTTTAATAGATTTGCAAATGGAAAATTTTATTTCTAACCTAAGTGTATTTTTTATTAATTCTTTTAAATTATAGTTATTGCATATTTTTAGGATGCCGGCTTTGACATAGATCCATCAACAGGATTTTTAAACAGCGTCACATTAAATGGTCAAACCATACCTGTAAAACAACAATTTATGTTATACAGAGGAGCCAACGGTACCAACGTAAGTCCAGAAACACGAGCATCTGGTGCGTACATATTTAGACCAGCCGCAGAATATCCAGAGGCCGAACTTCTGAGCAGTAAAGCTGAAATAAAAGTGTATTCGGGAAATCTGTTTGATGAAGTTCATCAGGAATTTAATAACTGGGTTAAGCAAATTATTCGGATATACAAAGAAGAAAACCATATTGAATTTGACTGGCTTGTCGGTCCGATTGAATTTCGGTATACATTTTAAACTTTATAAACTTTCAAAAGTTCATTATCTAATTATTTTAGCAACGACCTCGGAGTAGAAGTTGTATCTCGGTTTATTACTAATTTAAATACATCAAAAACGTTTTACACCGATTCCAACGGCCGCAGCTTAATACAGCGAACTCGCAATTTCCGTGAAACTTTTACCTATACTAACGAGGAGCCAGTTAGCGGAAACTATTATCCTATTACATCACGAATTGTACTTAAAGACGAAGAACAAGATTTAGAATTTGCAATTTTAAACGATAGAGCTCAAGGAGGGTCTAGTTTGAAAGATGGCGACATCGAATTAATGGTAAATGAGCATATTATTCTAAAAATTGAAATAGAAAATAAATAAATGAAAATAATAATATTTCTTTTTCAGATTCATAGGAGGCTTAAAAATGATGATTTATTTGGCGTAGGAGAAGTTCTTGATGAAAAAGAATTTGGAAGAGGTGTGGTGGTAAGAGGACATCATTACCTTGTATTAGGTACTAGCACAGGTACGTACTGATACTGTATAATTATGCAAACCGTCTCATATTTATTCTGAAATTTCACGTCTACATTTTTTTCTTTACTTATTAACACTGAGTGTATTCAAAATTTTGTGAGTTTTGACGTGGCAGCTACACCCATTTAATTGATTTTGCATGAAACATGGTTTACTAAATTACATAGAAAAAAAGTTATGTTTACGAAGCCGAAAATGTTTCTGTAATTCTGTAGATCAGCATCGAGCTCGGTAACCATTCGACGTTGGGTTACAGTTAATAGCGCTTGCCTTGATTACTGGCTGACCAAGACAAGTAACAAAGCCACACACATATTATAACATACAGAGCCTCCGTTAATTACTGATACCCACGTGACCACAAAATATAGGCAACCCAACTTACGCTGTTGGTAAGCCTTTATCCAAAAATTCCCAAGCCGTTTGTTAACTTATCAAGGCTTGCTTGTTTACATACATAACCTCAGTTTGAGTATTGACAGTGACACTTACAGGGAATCTTCAGTTACCACGAGTACCAATCTAGAACTGACTTCAACATCTAAATTTAAAACTCCCTAAGTCACTGCGGACCAAAGGTCACGTGGGTATCAGTAATTAGCGAAGGCTCTGTACAAATAAACAGGTACAAATGACATTGAATAATTTGAATAAATCTGTATGAAGGGTGGTATAAGCTTTTGGAACGTAGTGGTTTAAAAGTCAATAGACCCCACTACATCCTATTACACAGTGAAAAGCCAACCCAGAATGAAAAACCTCTACACCAAAAGATAGAAAGCGAACCAATTATGATGATGATTATATTACTGACATTTTTTTTTTATTATACTAGAAGTATACACCACATCAGATTCACAATGTTCTACAATCTGCTCTGTAATGAAATTGCTACACGTTAGATAATAAACGATATGAAGTTAATCTAAGTTGTAGGCTTTGCGGCCGCTTTCAGCGCCATCTTGACTTCCTAGCTAGAGCCGCGTAATCGACGCCGACGTTTTGTCCACGGTCGCAGGAGACATATGCAGGGTTGTGGACTCTGCTGCAGCTGAAACGCAACTGACAAAAAAGGTGTAGGGACTGTGTTTATAAGAGTAGGGTGATTAGCGGTGTCTGGGTGATCCGCTTTCGACGGGAAGATTTCGGTGGGGTCAGTTGCGGAAAGAAACTATGATCTCGATTAAGGTGTTTAGGATGTTTAATGATTTCAATTGATTTACCGGTTATACGGGGTACGAAAGCTGGATTTTAGTGACCAGTACCAAAATTCTAAAACCCTATGTAGCCAAAACCGATCGCTTTAACTTTAACCATTTTGATCTAAGAGTTTAAACCTTGTCTATAAATCTTTAAGATATTTTAGCCAACATTAATTTTTACTCAAGTTCTTATTCCTGACGCCCCATACCCTTAATCAAGGATGTTCTTTTTTATATCAGCCAGCCCACAAATTTGTCTCTCTTACTAAAAAAACGTTTCTTTTATCTTTATCGCATCGCTTTTTTCTTTTGATATTACTAAGAAAAAGCTCATGTGTTTTCCCTGTTTCCTCTGTCGTCGCTAACGTTTTTATAGACGCGTTCAAACAAAAAACCTTAGAATCCCCACACCTAAAACCTAACTGCTGGTTTAGATGTATGGATGACACCTTTGCTATCTAGAAGCATGAACGGGATTTCTTGCCAAATTTCCTATCACATTTAAATTTCCAACATCCCAACAACTAAAAGCAATTGCAAACCCACACACTACATAGAGACCGTTACCTAAACGCTCTACACTGTCCGGTCCAAAAACGTTCCGTCATACATTTGTTAGCACACCAAGCGACAGATATTTCCAAACCCTCTTCCATTAAAAACGAATTTGACCACATAACGACTGGTTTCACACGAAATAACTACTACAAATATGACATTCAACACACTACTACCCTAACAACTTAATCGACTTCTATACAAGAAACCACTACACCTTTGCTACCTACTTCTACGGCATACCTTACATTCACAAAACCGCCGCCGACCGCATAAACAGACAACTTAAACGACAAAACTTAAAGTTACACCCCTTCAAAAAAATCTATGACCGCCAACCCTCTACCAAAGCAAAGTTGTGTACTAATAATATTCTGGTGTGTATACAGTTCCTTTCTTGTGTGGGAAAGTTTACATCGGTGAACCGGAGCGGTCGATAAGCGTTAGAGTTTCCAAATTCAAACGCTGCGCTGGACTAAAGCGTTCAGCTGGTTCGGCTCTTGCCGACCATAGACTTGAAACAAGGCACAATTTCAAAACGTTAACATATTTTTCCATCCTGCCAGCTATCGTCGTAATCGTATAATTCGTAGAACTCCTATTAATCTTAACCGAGATCATAGCTTCACAATGCCTATAAACCACAACCTTCTTACCAATCACAGTTTCTGTACTTTTCTCATCAGTTATGTTAGCAGCAGCAGAGCAACCATGGCTGAACCGTCGGCAGTAGCAGTACTGATGCGGCTTTTCGATTCTGCATTAGGAATTGGGAGTGTGAGTTACCTCACGCGCACTTAAGCCACAATAGGTGGGCCCATTGTACTACCTCCCCAGCAGCTTTCCACATTGGACATCACCCAAGCCATCTAACCTTTTGGATGTACTTGAGGACATCCGCAATTGGAATGTTGCTGATTTCGGCCATGTTAGGCCAGAAGTCCCCCAGCATAGATCCGCTGGTTGTTGCGAGAGCTGGGCAGTGACATAGGACATGTTCTGGCGACTCGTCGTCCTCGGTGCATGCACGGCAGTTTGGACTGTCCGCCAGTCCCATCCTGTGCATGAGTTTCTGTAGGATTCAGTGTCCAGATAAGATACCTACAACTAGTCTCAAGTTCTTTCGAGACAGTTGCACACAGTATTTGGCTGTTTTTGGCGAGGGTGCCGTAATAGCAGCCCTTGCTTGACGACAGCTTTAAGTGTTAGCCCATCTTCGTGTGAAACCTTTTAAGGTTTCTTGGTAAAGCATAAAGCTTAATGTCTTCAGGGATATGGGAATTACGGGTTCTAGCCCCCAGAGAGATTGTTCGGACGCCAGTCTCGCAATCTCATCAGCCTTCTCATTGCCGTAGGTGTCGTCATGTTCTTTCACCCATACAAGGGAAACGGCATTATCTTTTGAGATATCGTGGAGAGCTTCACGACACCGCAGTACCACTCCTGAGGTAATTTTGCAACTGCCAAGGGCCAGTAAAGCGGATCTGCTATCCCTGTAGATATCAATACGTTGGTTCTCGATTTGTCGTTCAAGAATTGCATTTGCACCATGCATTATTCTTACTACCTCCGCTTGTCAGACAGTAGCAATTTTGCCTAGTGGTATACTCTGGTGTAGGTTTAAGTCATTGGGGAAAATTCCAGCACTCGTTACACGCCTTGTTTTAGATCCATCGGTGAAGATGGATATATCCATATGCTGGATTGATTCAGCATTACCATTAAGACTAAAGTGTCTACTAAAGGCATATTGTAAAGGAACGTAGTTTACCATAGCATCCAGAAGAGGAGTCTTGACGATTTCCCCATTCAGGATGCGGGTATGTCTGCTTCCCTTGCCTACTGTCTGCCACAGCCCCTCAGATAAGTGCTCTGTAGCATAGCATGGGCCTAATCACGGCAATATACAGCCACAAGGTGATTCTAGGGGAAAGTCCCCAGGATTTACCTAGAGCGTGGCGGTACTGTCAGAAAGCCATGCATGCTTTGTCAGTTTTAGCTTTCAAGTGTTTTTCTCAGTTGAGCTGTTTGTCAAAAATAACTTTCAGGTATTTGACATTAACTGAGAATTTGAGAGAAGTGTTGAATAGAAGAGGTGTACGTAAGGGCCCAACCTCATTTTTTTTGTAAAAAGTACCATTTTTGTCTCTAAGGGGTTGACAAAAAGGGACTGTTCATCACACCATTTTTCTGTTATTCGAAAAAGCCGTTTGCATTAAGATGCAGAGCATGCCCTCAAACTTCCCCTTGATGAGGATGGTGATGTCACCACTGTATTCCATAACAGTGGAGACAGAACTCCGCCCTGTGGACAGCCTTTCATCACAACACCTCTAATAGAGCTGTCTCCTAAATTAAATTGTAACTGATGCGGCTTACGTAGCTAGTTGATAGATTGAATAAGTCCTGAGTACAAGTATGCGTAGTAATTTCGTTTTATCAAACGGCTATTACTCAAAATATGCAGAAAGTTTTTGTTTATAGGAAAAACATCAGCTGCCCAACAGCACGAATTAGCACAAAGAAAGCTCCTGGCTCCATGGGTGTTCATCGGAAATGCTTCCTCAAGTAATCACTCTTTGGAAAATCTTACTCGGCTAATTAATTTTAGGGTAAGCAAAGGATATCTGTATGATATTTATTGTTATTAATATGGTATTTTTAACAGTTTTCTGGACTCACAAAGTCTTTACCGGAAAATGTACAAGTTTTAACACTGGAAAATTGGGGTAACGATACTTTATTATTAAGATTAGAACATGTATTTGAAAGCAAAGAAGATCCTAATTTATCGCAACTCGTTACTGTAAATTTAAAGGTTTGTATTTAATACTAATGCTAGAATATTATAGCCCCCATTAGTGATATTTCATTTGTGTAACTGGTCCCAATTGGTACAACAGATAATAAGCAAATGGTATTGTACAAATGCAAGGTTTATTGCCTTATTTAACAATTAAAGACATAAATAATAGCGAGGTAAAATATTTTTAGGGAATTTTCACTTTGTATGAAATAACATCGATACGCGAAACAACCTTGGCAGGAAACCAGTGGATAGAGGACAACAGGAAATTAACGTGGACCACAAAGCCTAATAGCAAAGCTAGCAATTCCAAGATAAATAAAGGCATACATATTGTAGATGTACGCGATGCCGATTTAAACATTACACTAAGTCCTATGCAAATACGTACTTTTATAATAGGCGTAGAAAAGAACTATAATTAAGAAAAAGATAAATTACATACAGAAGACATTAAATAATTATTATACTAGGTGTTTACAACGACACTGTTTCTGTTAAATAAAATAATTTTCAGGTTCCGTTTGCTTGTAACTAATTTACGATTACAATAAAATAGTTGTGAAATACCTGAATTATGAGTTTTTTATATATCAAATGTTGTATTATTTATTTATTTATGTTCCCATACCTTCGGTATAGAGAAAGAAGTATTGATTTCATGAAATTTTTTTAAATCTAGATGTTAACGGAAAGACACGTTTTGGGACTCAAGGAACCAAAGAAAGTAGTTTTTAAAAAATGTCTGTCTGTGGGTAAGTGGGTGGGTAACGCCTACAGGCAAAAGTACTTTAACAATTTTGATGAAGCACGGAATCTGAGAGAAAAACCCAAGGCAGATCAAAAACTTTTTTGTCGAATTTTCTAGCTTTAAAATGGCGAAATTTCAAAAGTTCGAATTTAAAGCTCATTTACTCAAAAAGTAGTTGTCTGATCGGGATCAGTTACCACTTATTTGAGAGGTAGTATATTTATTTCAAAAATCCGAAAAATATCGCAATGGCGTTGCTCAAAATTTTAAAATTTTTCAAAAAAAATTCTCAAAAACAGTCCATACGATTTTTTTTAACTTTCTGAACCGATAGAGCTTGCATTGAACTATAAATCTATTTTTTTACTTATTTTCCAAATTTTACCCTGACGCCTTCTGGGAATTTATGAAAAATTTGAAACTGATTAATTATTTATTCAAAAACGCAAACGCCGATCGTTATAAACTTTTATTAGTTCGATAGACTATTTAAAGTACTTTGTTAGGATTCGCTAAAATTTTCAATTATTTTAAAAATTAGGAAAAAGAACGATACTTTTTAAAATCAACAACGCGTTTTCTGGCATTTACGTGATTTTAAATACGTCTATCAATTAGATCTAGTTACAAAATATATTTTTCATTCTTTGCATATTTTTGATAACTTCCCAAATAAAGCCAATATGGCCATTTTTGTCCGACATCCGAAGCCGAAGCGCTTTGGTAGGCGCTTACCTTGCTTTCGTGCAGTAGTCGCTGCTTCTATGGGTAGAGTTACGGTACGAAAACCAATTGAACAGGCTATCGCAAATTTAAATTCCCGCTGCTTGTTTTCTTAGAAATCTAATACCCGCTGAACTGTACAATGTTATAAATATTAAATGTTACACTTTTTCAAATACGGCAACGGCAAGTATTAGAATCTAGTATTGGCTGCATGTTGTTTTTTTTTGAAAGCTTTAAATTAACTGTGGCGGTTTTTATGAATTTGGATGGATGGAATGGAAGGTTATAATTATAAAATTTACACTTTTGCAAATACGATCAGTTTTAGTATATGAAAGTCCACACTTTAGCTTTTTTTTATTTATTTTCAAACAGGCGGTTGTTTAGTTACATGGAAACCCAAATAAAGGTAAGTTTGAGAACATAAACTTAAACATTGTATTATGTAAAGATGAGACAATGAAAATTTGGTATTTTACGTAATTTAACAATATTTTTTAACAGCAAGCAGTATCAAAAAGAATGTTTAGCTCTTTTAAAATAAAACTAGTAATTGGAACTTAGAAAAAATAATAACATAAAAATTTGTGGAAAGCTAGATTTGAACCACTGAACTTTCAGTATCGCTGCTGTGTCACCCTATGTCACCCATTTGCCAATTGCGCTATCAAAAAAAACGTAAGCGAAAAGTTATAAGCCAAACTCGTTTACTGCAATCTCAAGTTAATTAATTAAAGCCATAATAAAATTGAAAGCCTCCCAAAATTTCTACCAAGTAAGAAAAAAATACGTGCTCTTCGTCGTTATGACGTGCGCATTTCAGAAAGGTATTATTTCAGCTAGGCTTCGGACACTTGTAATAGGTGTTTTACGTATGCAAACACAGAGCGTAAGCTTTAATTCGGCTCACCATTGAGATATAGAAAACGGCACGAGCGAGAAAGATCGGTTAAATGAGGTGAAAGCTGTCTCTACTTAGGAGATCAATTTATTGCCAGTATCGCTTGCGTGTGTGTACATCTACACTTTACAGCCTACACGACTTATCGTAAAAAAAACAATGTAGGCTTAATAGATTAGTAGTCCCACTGAGGTGAAATCGTAACAAAACGATATTTCTCTGCCAAAAAAGAAGAGAGGGTGCTACATTTCAATAAAAATGCGCTCGAAAAAGAATCTAAGATTCGTAATCTACGCATGTCGATTAGCCGATTTGCGCAAGCGCATTCTTTTTATTACCCCCAGTCACCACCCCTATCAATTATTTGTTTTTTTTTTAAATTAAGAAATTGCTAATTCAAAATCGATATAAACAGTGAACACGTTAAATAACAATAGGAACAACTTTCCATTGTGAAAGGACTATAGGGTGTTTGCTTTAGGTCGTTTGCCTGAACAGTGTAAATGAGTAATTGCCAAAAAACGACTATTTCTTTGGCCACTTGATTTTCAACATTCAACGGATAAACATTTTTGCAATTACAAAATTCCAGAAAACACAGAACCAGACCACCACTTTAAAACATAGGGAGGGGGGGGGGCGGAAATTGTGCTCTACATTAATATAGACGCGCCCGAAAAGAAGGTAGCTCAGATTTGAATTCAAATAACCGATCTGCGCAAACGCGACTTCCTACCACCCCCTGGTCACCCCACAATCGTATTTTTGTTTTTTTAAATTTACGAATTTTGATTTTAAAATCAGTAAGAACATGTTAATTGACAATAGAAACAACCCTCTATTCAGAAAAAAAACCTTTCTTTATGGTCGTTTGTCTGAATAGTTTAATTGAGTAATTGCTTAAAACTACTTTATTTTTTGAAAAATCAATTTTTAGCTTTTAGCAGATGAACATTGTTTTCAAATTAAAAATTTCCGTTACCATAAAACCAGATAAGCGTGTCCACCTGACGAGTTCTAAGAAGAACGAAACATGTAGTGCTTTATTCTAGCAATAGTTGAAACTAAATCTTTGTTTCTTATTTACATGGCAGCAAAGACCTTTTCGTCTGTTGTGCATAGGAGCCGGTAGTGATTGCTGATACTTTGCTTTGAGTTCCTTTTACACTCAAATATTGGTTTGTTGCTTTGCAACTTTCTTCGCCGCACATGAGAAAGCATTACATCTGTAATTCCCCTTTGACGGCTTCAACGAATAAATATTGATTGCATTTAAAAAAATTCTAAAATTTAAGTTTTAGCTTTCAAACTAGACATAGATGTGTTAAATGATCAGAGAAAAAACAAACCCTTTGTTCGCGTAACTGTACAATTTAATCTAGTAATTACTGAAAAAGTCCTAAAGGTGTAGAAAAAGCGAAAAATCGATTTACAGATTTCAACGAATACACATTGCCGAAGATTACGAAACATTCAACTTTATAAAAAAAAAAAGAAGTATGGACTTTACGTGGACTTTCCCATACTAAAACTTATCGTATTTGCAAAAGCGTAAATTTTATAATTATAACCTTCCGTTTTATCCATCCAAATTCATAGAAAGCGCAACAGTAAAATTGTAGCTTTCAAAAAAAAACAAATTGTTGCCAATACTAGATAAAAATACTTGCCGTTGCCGTATTTGCAAAAGTGTAACTTTTAATAATTATAACTGTGTACAGTTCAGGGAGTATTAGATTTCTAAGAAAACAAGCAGCGTGAATTCGAATTTGCAATAGCCTGTTCAATTGGTTTCCGTACCGTAACTCTACTCATAGAAGCAGCGACTACTGCACGAAAGCAAGATGAGCGACCGCCGAAGCGCTTCGTCGAATTACAAATTCCGCTTCGGATGTCGCACAAAAATAGCTATAATAGCCTTATTTGGGAAGTTATCAAAACCATGCAAAGTATAAAAAATATATTTTTTAACTAGAGCTAACTAATAGGGGTAGTTAAAATTACGTAACTGTCGGAAAACGCGTTGTTGATATTGAAAAGTATCGATTTATTTCGTAATTTTTAAACCAGTTGAAAATTCTAGCGAATTTTAATAAAGTACTTTAAATAGTTTATCGAACTGATAACGATAAGAGTTTATAACGATCGGCGTTTGCGTTTTTGAATGAAAAATTTAATCAATTTCAAATTTTTCAAAAATTCCTGGAAGACGTCAGAGTAAAATTTGGAAAATAAGTAAAAAACGAATTTGTAGTTCAATGCAAGCTCTATCGGCTCAGGAAGTTTTAAAAAAATTGTGTGGGCAGTTTTTGAAATTTTTTTTTTATAATCAAAATTTATTAACCAGCGCCATTGCTATCGTTTTTATATTTTTAAAATTAATTTGGTTTTATCGTGTACTACCTAAAAAGGGCTCTTAAATAAGTGGTAGCTGATACCGATTAGACAACTACTTGTTGAGTAAATGAGCGTTAAAGTCGAGATTTTCAAAAAGCTGTCGCGGCTGCCATTTTTAATCTAGAGAGTTCGGTAAAAAAGTTTTCGATTTGCCATAAGTTCTTATCTCAGATTCCGTGCTCCAATTGTAAAATTTAGTTTTGCAAAAAAAAACACTACCAAAAAAAACATGTCTAACTTCCGCTTCCGGCTTTGGATTTTTTTGAAAAGCTTAACTTAAACTACAATTTTTGATATACCACTTGATTTAAAATTTCATTAACATCGGTCTAGTATTCTCGCCTGTAAAGGCGTCACACACCCACCCACACACAGACAGACATTTCTTTAAATACCTTTTTTGGGTTCTTTGAGCCCCAAAACGTGTATTTCCGTAAAATCTAGTTTTCGAAAATTTTCATGAAATCAGTAATACTTCGCTATACTGAAGGTATGGGAAAGTAAAAAGGAGGAGTGGAGAAAGAAACCTTCACCTAATTTTGACACATTGAAAAAGAAGTTAACGTTCGTATTTTGAGAACACCAAATAGATTTGCGCAAAAGGGATATTGTTGCCAACCCTCTTCGCCCACACTGTCAATTTTTATTTGCATGAAAACTTTACTTTCATACCAAAGTTTTAATTTTCAGAAATAAAACCAACCATTTTTTAAAAAAACATCGACAAATGTCATTGTAACCTAGTCACTAGTGTGACTTTAACAATCGTTGTACTGTACAACGTTATACAAATATACTTTTGCAAATACGTCAAGTAATAATTATTATTTAAAGTATGGGAAAGTCCAGGCAAGGTTATCGCCCATTTTAGCACTGTCCCTATTTAACACTATCGCAAATTTTCAGTTTTTTTTTTAATTCTAATTTTGGCCGTAAACGTTGTATGCCTAAATGAACATTTCACCAATCAAACGTACGGTATGGGTGAATAAAAAGTAAGGAACATCGATGCTACAGCCTTAAATAATAACTTTACGAAAAAAAGTTTTTAACAAAAGTTTCCTATCAAGTTTTTTGCCACAATTTGGCGTTCTTCATTTTTTTTCAATTGTCATATGTTTTAGCTATGACGTCATCGGCATTTTTTTTAAATGGCAACCTCTACTTTTTATGGCATGACCAGTTAGTGCTTTTTATTCTCTATACAGCCATGTAAAAATATCATACAGTTGCATAATAAAAATTTCAAGAAAAATCACGATAAACATTTATTTTTGTCACTGGCAACATTTTTCATCAGGTACACTTACTGCAAGACAAACAAACTAAAATAGCAGATCCACAAATTAATAAACTAGTTTCAAATCATATTTAACATCAATTTAAGAAAGCAAATGTTCAAACTGTTCGCCATTCACTGCCTGACAGTGGGCAATACGATAAAAAAATCCTCGAACTGCATTTTGAACTGTAACAGGTGATATTGCTCGTATATGCTCGCGGATACGAATTTTTAGATTTGTCTGGTCTGTTTGTATACACTGTACTTTTAAGATGGCCCCATATAAAAAAGTCAAGCGGGTTTAGATGCGGAGATCGCGCTGGCCTCCTCTTCTTCCTATCCACCTATTTGTAAAAATTCCATCTAAATATTGACGAACATGAATGCCATAATGAGGTGGAGCACCATCTTGTTGCAACCAAATTCTATCGTTCGACGTGTCCGGATTTTCTGCATTTGGAAATAAAACAGACTCCTTGACGAACATTATTATCCAGGGCTAATTGTCGAGTTGAAGTATGAGGATTTTCGTAAACTGTAAGCACAATGTCCAACATTTTATCGTCTGTTGCTATTTTTGGACGGCCAATTTTATCCAAATCTTTGACGTGGCCCGTGTCTCTAAATTTTCTATTAATTTTGGTTACAGTGGACCGCGTAACAGGTTCACGATTTGGATGTACAGTATTAAATAAAGCGCACACATCGTCTTGAGTTCTCTTGTTATCACCGGACCCGATCATCATCAAAATTTCGATACGTTCAGTTTCTGTTAAACGTACCATGATTAGAAATTCGTATTTAACACAGGACACAGACTAAATTTTAATCACTTATTAATGCTAACTGTCACCGAATTGACATTACAGATTTGCATTTGTTCAATTTTAAACATTTTCAAACAATTGCCTACTATTGTCGTTTGATTATTTTGCAATAAGTGTACCTGATGAAAACTGTTGCCAGTGACAAAAATAAATGTTTATCGTGATTTTTCTTGAAATTTTTATTATGCAACTGTATGATATTTTTACATGGCTGTATAGAGAATAAAACGCACTAGCTGGGCATGCCATAAAAAGTATAGGTTGCCATTTAAAAAAATGTCGATGACGTCATAGCTAAAACATATGACAATTGAAATAAAATAAAACGCCAAATTGTGGCAAAAAACTTGATAGGAAACTTTTGTTAGAAACTTTTTTTCGTAAAGTTATTATTTAAGGCTGTAGCATCGATGTTCCTTACTTTTTATTCACCCTGAATAAAGTTCTTCTTCTTCTTCTTCTACGTATATTAAGCCTTTGGCTTGTATAAAGTTCTTGTTAACGAATAATTGTTTTTCTTGGATAACATTTTTAAACTGATCAACTAAAACAGTTTTACTATTTTTCACCCAGTTTGAAACCTAACAACAAGAACCCAAAAACAATCTACTGTGTTTATATATTTTCAATAAAGCTACATAAATCGTGCAGTATTCAAAAAATTGAATTTATCGTGTTTATATAAACAAACATTCAATTATTTTAACAATTAATTACGCGTGTTTCTTTTAACGATGAAATTGCATGTTTTTTCCGGCACATATCAAGTAAAACTGGTGCCATTTTCTGTGCCTTTATTTAAGAGCACGCAGGAAAGTGTTAATAATAGATAATTATTTTGGAATATTTTGTTAAATAGAAATTCAGATATTCAAAAATGAAACCACTGTTATTAAAAATATTTTAGAACTAGGCAGTACAGGAATTTGTTAAAATATCATTTTTACAAATAAGTCGCCATTTTAAAAACAACGGCCATTTTGAATTGGCATTGCATTGATAATAGTTGCTCATGGTGTCTCCTGTAACTCTATTAAAATCGAGAACAGTTTCACAAAATGCCGTATTCGTGTAAAACATGGTGTGCAGCCGCCCTACCACTTGAGGAATTTCATTTTGTTATAAAAATATCCCTGCAGGGTGTCGTTCCATTCGATTACCTGAACAGTTTAACCATGAAATGGTTCAAGCTTATCAGTTTATTAAAGTGGGATTGGATTGATGGACAATAGTGGTAAGTAAATTTGTGAACATTAATGAATTAAACGAGAGAGAAATATTAAAAAGAAAAAAGAAGAAAAGAGAGGTAGATAACATAGGCAAACACAATATTGAGAACAAAATAGAGGGCGTTTTAGATCAGTTTTTCTGCTTGAGAATTTTAAGTATTTTTTTAGATTTGGTAAATTACATAGAGGTATACGAGCTTACTGCAGCATACTTTGCGGCAACCGAGCCTCTGCATGCAAACTATAATAAAAGTTGTCGTGTATTGATCCTTTTGCTGGTACCTACCCTGACATATATTCTTTTGCGCCTGATACTTTCACCATCAAACATATTGAAACTACTTTCGCATCTCGCATTAGTTTTAATTACGTATTTTGCTATCATCTTTTAAAAGTTTATAACGGTCGTTTAAAATTAAGGAATGATACTATTTTAAATTCACATTTTTTGGTGTCGTTTGTTACTAAAATCATACCTACTTAAAAATGTTGTGTAAGAGTTTTTTCCTAAACCTGTATATCAGTGGCGGCTCGTGGCGTGGTGTACTGGGAGGCATTTTAAAGTATTTCGATAAGCACTCTTTAATAAAATTATTGTAAATTGATAGCCACATTGCCAGTGTGTCAAAACGCACAAAATTTTTCATGTGGTTTACCGACGATTAAAAATGTGTTTGAATTTTAGTTTTTAAATGTTTGCAGTCAATATTACACAATAAATTATCGCAAAATAGCAGACAGTGGAAACAAGTGAAAGCATTTTCTTACATGGCATGCACAATCCAAAATTATTTTGCTCGGACATCGTACAACACCATTAAATTATGATTACACAACCAACAAATGTTTTCACACTACTACGTCGTGTACATACGAATCCCGCAAATTAGGCGGCTATTGGCATGCGCTTATCATGGACAGCTGACAGCATAATTCTCGGAAGTTGTAGGTTCGTGACCCTGAAGTCTTTAATACGCAAAGATACTTCTATCCGCTTTTAGCTTGTGTAATATGAATTTCACCGCAATGAGCTTTCTATTTCACTCTTATTCAGTTGAAGGCCTTTTAAGCCGGCGGCTTTATTCAGTGGCGTATAGCTGAATTGGGGACCGACAGCCAAATGACCCTCGCATAGATTCGTTTAATGCGCGCGAAATACTCAAACATTCAAACGTTTTCGGATCCAGCGGCAGCTCTTCAATAAACGTTCTCGCATAGAAATCTCATACAAAAGTTAAGTATAAAGTATTTTTTATATATTATAGTGTATAATATGTTATGTACTCAAACAAAAAGTAATTATTAATTTTTTCGTATTTCATTGGTCAATGACCATTTGACCCAATGGAGAAACCGCCACTGCTGTATATACATGTTTTGTTATAGCGATTCAAAACAATCAAAATTGGGAAGCGTTTCAACTTTCCCATAGTTCTTAAGAATGTATTGTGTTTGTGAAAATGTTAGATTCTGAGATTTTGGCAAAAACATGTTTTGTAATTCCAAGATTCCTAAAACGTGGTTTTAATAATGTCTTACTGCTCGATCTTACTGAAATTTGGTATGCTTTTTGGCACAACAAAAATTAATCGGGACCAAACAAATATTTTACGATTCGGAACCGGAAACGGAAATTAGATTTTTTTTTTCAAAAGTGAAGTTTTAAAAGTGTGGGAAGAGAGTATGCTAAATGGGGCTAAGACAAATCCAAAGCTTTTTTTGCGAACACTCTAGCTTTACAAGGGCGCTGGTTGAGATTCTTTAAACAGTTTGACGCCAAGAGACTAATCTCTAATAAGATATCTAAGATATCCTATATTTAAGGCTTAGATAATAAAATAACTTCACAATAAAGTATATAGTAATCAGCTTTTTTTTTACGTCTCACTGCTGGGCACCGGCACGCTTCTCTGCTACGTACTCTCCTTAGCGCTAAGGTGGAGTACGGGGTACCTACAGTTTAACGTCGAATCCGAACGACTAAATACCAGAAAAGGTTTCAGTTATTAAGACCCTACGGCTGCCTACAATGGATTGGGGAATGTGAGTGGCGGGTTGCGGCATACATTTTTATTGCTCCATGGCTTCGGCGGGAAACGAACCCTAGACCTTCAACGTTAGAGGCTAAGCGCCCAACAGCTGAGCTACCGCTACTTCATGAATAAAGTATGTAGGATTATCATAAAATGACTTACATGAAATTATAATTTAAGAAGATATTATTATCCAAAAAAGCATTAAAACACTCAAAAATTTTCAAATATTTTAAATTTTTTTAAGTAACGAGTGAACTTAAGGGTGCTTCTCAGGTGGTGCTTTAAAAAGGAGGATGACTCACAACCAAAAACGTAAACCTCCCATACCAAGTTTGAAGCCAAAATTCGGACATTTCCGAAAAAAAGATGGTGGGGATGAACTGAGGTTTTAAGACTAATATACGCACGTGCAAACCGGTTATTTGGTATCGGTAGAAGACAAATTTGAGATTCTTTTACGAGTTCGCCTACATTGAAGTAGAACGCCTCTCCCACTTCCGCTATATTTTCAGCAGTAATCTAGTTTTATAAAATCCAGTATTTTCTAGTCGCAAACGATGCTTATACCTACGTTGTTATCTCAAAATCGATTTTTTGCGAGACACGTTTTGTTTTGGCCATTACAGAATTAAACTGTTTAGGTAAGCAACCAAACAGAAACCTCCTAGAAATTTTTACTCATTGCAAGGTTGTTCCTATTTAATGATTATTTGTAAATAAAATACTTAATTACTTTAACAATATTTATTTATTTTAACCTTATACGTATTTCGGCATGTTTACATGTCATTGTCAAAGGTTATATTAGGAAGTAAACAGTTAGTGTTGTTATAGCAATAGAACTTGGTGACTTGATCTTGGTAATCCTCTGCAGATGACTTGATTTCTTAATCCAAAATGTCTAATAGAGGAGAATTTAAGAGATCAATTTGCTCATTCACTAACGGTACAGTTTTTAAATGTTTGTGAATTTCAAAAGCTTCTAGTATATCTAATTTACGTTTATCATCACAAAAATGTAAACATTTTATGGTGTTATTAGATGTCATTGAATGATTGTTTTCTAGTAAGTGTTAAGCGTAATTGGATTTATGTGGGTGTTTGTATATGTAACAACGTACGTGTTCTTTATACTTAATATCAAAATTTCTAATTGTCTGGCCTATATAAACCGAATTACAATGCGAACAATTTAATTTGTAAATGCCTGATTTTAACAAATCGTCTGTTTTTGATTTTGCATTAAACAAAGTGTTTAATATGTTTCTAGTTGTTTTAAAAATTACTTTATATTTATTTGTTTTGTTTATAATTTTAGCAATTTTTTTTCTGATTTGTCACTAAAATATGGGATCGAAGCATATTTAATTGTATCGAACGAAGTTAGGGTATTCGGATAAATTTTTTGAATGGGTAATTTATAATCTTTTTCTTTAATTAATGTATCAATAAGTTTAGTATTATAACCATTACTGTATGCAATTTGTTTAATAATTGAAATTTCTCCATTATAATTAATTTCATCTAATGGGACCGTTCCTATTGCCTTTTAACATGTTCATATCGAGTTTGAAGCCGCAATTCGGAAGTTTTTAAAACAACGGACCCGAAATATTCTTTAAGGGCTCCTATATTAAAGTAGAAGCCCCCCCCCCCATTATTGTTTAAAAAAATACCCTAGTATTTTCTAAATTCTTGATATAGAGGAGGGGGATTTCTGAGAATGTGTTGGCAATGTAGTATAGGCAGAATGCATATCTAAGCTTCTAGTGAGCTTCTACTGAAGTAAAGCGCAATGGTTTCTTTTCCGTTTACATTTTCCATGTGACTATCAATCTTTTCAACTTAAATTACATGGTTTTTGTTAAGGTGTCTGGTTTGTAAAGTGTATACACACATACAAACAGATACATGTGCGCACACAAAACCACACGGGGAAACCCACACAGAGACCATTACATCGCCCGTTTACTTTCCATTTGCGAAATTAATTGATGAAAGAATACATTACACCATTAATTCATTGACGGAATCAGAATAACAAACAAAATATACTAAACACTAAACAACTATCACATAAAATTACTTTAGTTTAGGAAAAGCTCGTTAATCCGTCGATATTTGCGGAACACCCGAATCCTGAAGTTGCTACAGCTGAAGTCTGCCACTGTTGGCAACCCTAGCAAGTTGCGCTTTGCTGAAATAATCAAACGTTGCATATGTTCCTTTTCTACACTATTTCTTGCAGAAAACCACTATTTTAATGCATTAATCTAAACAATTTCCAGCAACGACTTCAATGTCACATAACTTTTCATTTAGTGGGTTTCTGTACATACTGCCAAACTGAAATTAATAAAAATGTTGAAATTTTCGCCGCAGCTGCGGCTACAATTTCAAAATTTTCAATGTTTGGTAAATTTTTAAATGTATTGAGAATTATGGAAAATTTTAAAAATTCTCAGAATTTTCATAAATTTAAAATTTTTTTTACTTTTTGTTAATTTTTAGAAATTTTTATTATTTTCAAAATTTTTATAATGTTTTTAAAGTATTGAATTTTTTTTTATTAACGTTTTTCTAATTGCGAACATTATCTATTTGTTAAAATCTAAAATAGATTTTATTATTTGGCAATGGTCGTTTCTTTCTTGCAATTATTTAATTAAAGATAATAGAGCTTCAGAAGGTTGGGGTACGCCACCAAGAGGTTTAGCGCTTGCATGTCATGGGGGTGGTCCATGCGGGACGCTGCTTTCTTAAGGAGTACTTCCTGGTTTTGGAGAGCTATAACATGATTTGCTGAAGTTGCTACTTTGCCTTTAAAGAGACTACTGCCTATATAACACAACAACATCCATAGGACGTCCAGTGGATATCTCACCTGAACATTGTGTATATTCAACGGACTCCCATAATGAAAACAATGAACGCGCATTAGATATCCGCTAAATATCCGATTGAAACAACTTTGGACATTCATAGGCTCTTCATAACATGTTGTGTAGCGTTGTACTACTGAACAGTTAAAGGA
Organism: Ctenicera cuprea; assembly: GCA_958336395.1. Lineage (NCBI taxonomy): Eukaryota > Metazoa > Arthropoda > Insecta > Coleoptera > Elateridae > Ctenicera > Ctenicera cuprea. The sequence continues at coordinate 38,282,439 of OY284495.1, read as the reverse complement.
CATTACAAGAATATATTTTATTTTAAAATCCTGGAGACTTTTTTGACCAAATTTATCCTAAAAAAGGAATATGTACCGAGCACGCAAGTTCTAAGTGAAACATCTTAAAGTCTACTCGCTGAAAGTGTTTTTTGAATTATATGGTTCAACGGAAAACTGAATCGGTTATGGCATGTTTTAGTTGGCTGTAGAAATCGCCATAAAAAAGTGCCACCAGATGTATAGATGTAGTGTGTCACGTGTGCGTCGCAGCGTTTCGATAAAAAATTCAAACCATGAAAATCATGTCCATATGATATCTATTTTTGCTAGGATATATTTCTCAAGGTTTATTCTTAATTTTGTTCGGTGCATGTATATGTTAAAATTTCGAATAAAAAAGTTTTTCGCTTAGTAGAAAGTTTATTACATCGAAAGCAAGAAGTCATATTAATAATTTCTTTGAGAAAAAAATATTTGTTTTCTAAAATTTAAGTAGATCACAGACAGCTCTGATGCATCTGCTTTTAAACAAAAAAATCAAGTTGGTATGCCAAGTACTTCTGTAGATATTACGTTATATGTGTCGCAAAACGCTTAATTTGAAAATTGACGATCTGGGTATTTTTATTAATAAAACAGTTTGGTACCGATTAAAAAAGTCGTAAAGAGAACATTTTGTATAGCAAATAACGCACTTAACAAGAAACTTTGGTATGATCTAACTGTACGCAGAAATTGTTTTTATTAAAAAAGTGATTGTTACCGTTTACTTAATTTACATGAAAATTTCATCAATTTCTAATTTATGTTTCTATACAAATGTTAGTAATGTTTCTTAACTGCCAATATTTAAATTAGAAATGATTATTTTTTTGTTTCTGTAGAATGGAAATATTCAATCTAATACATTATAAATATCTCTCACTATGTGTGATATTCTTAGGTTAGCTGTACAAATAAGCAAAGCAACATAATACACTTGTTTAAAGTTGTGTGAGCCGCGTGCAACCCACTTTGTTACCCATTTCGTACTGAACTACTGACGCTCCGATGCTACAATTTAAAAGCTTACTTACGGAAAAGATATCCGCGCATCAGTTAAACGACTTCCGTTACAGTGCTCGCATGATGTTTCACGTCAAAAATTTTATAATCCTGTATGTATGTTACATAAGATATCGTAATTAGTCTTTTTGCGTTGCTTCTGTAATGCTTGGAAATTTCTATTAAAAAAAACATACGCATTTCTAGGTTATGTGTGACTATTACATACGTTGCAAATAAATGTGAATAAAAACGTCTTAACTTGCTGTACGCGCCACGAAAGCTGAGAAAAGCCACGCAACTCCATTAGGTCGCTTACGCTTCGTGTCGTAGCTGAGCTATAATTCGTAGTTCTGCAATTGGGTACACTCTAGTTGAAAATGTTCAACTTTCGGAGTGTACTGTTTGCTCTAATAAATATTACTCCTAAGAGCATTATTAGTTAGCTTACCGAAATCTCACAAAGCTTACCTACATCAAGCAGTCATTAAAATTCAAACAATGAGGTAGCGGAGTCCCGACGTTAAGGCGTCGGCAAGTTATATTAAAACCGTTACTGTAGTACTTAGAAGAGCATGTTAAGAAAATCTAACAGACGTTTGAGATTGGTTGTACATTTGATGTCCACAGAGAGATATTATTAAAAATTAACTCTACATTCATAGAATGTCCATGGACATACGGAGATAAAATGTACTATAAATAGACATCCTATGGATATCCTGTGCTACATGGGTGGAGCTGGAAGGCTTCAACGAGACGTAGTGCAGCTGTTGCTTTGCTTTTTAAAGGGCCACTAAATGATTTGCTTTGAACCGCAAATAAACGCTAAATCCTAAGGTAAGGTGCAGCCAGTGTCGGTTTTTGGTGTAATTTGCTCCTAGGCACAGCCACCTTTTGCGCCCTTGTAACGAAGGTTAGGGGTCCGACCGGGAGGTCTGGGTTTTTTGGCTCTTATTGTGATACACAACGTTTCCAGGTTTTGTATTAAAACGAAAAGTTTAATTTACCGAAAGTATTTTGGCATTCATTAATATTTACTGAAATTTTTGTTGCTGAATGTTGGGCTCCCCTTTAGAGCCGGCGCCCCTAGGCACGAGCCTAGTCGGAAAACCGACTCTGGGTGCAGCTCTAGCACGCACTTTGAACCGTTCTGATTGATCTTAAGGCGTAACTCTACGGTTTTGTTTCTTTGGGCCGTTCTGATTAATCCTAAAGAAATAAACTGATTTTGCTGTGTTGTTTATATATGATTACCTCGCCTACCATGTCTACACAATAGAAACAAAACAGTGGATTGAATTTTTCAACCATTTGTTCGTCCTGGTGATTTGTTTGTGGTTGAGGTTGTGGTGCAGAGAGAGCGAGAGACAGAGAGCGCGGTATCCGGCCTGTCCGCGGTTGTAAACGACCACGCCTCCCTAGACGCTGATTGGCTGCGAGTGGAACGGCGGTTAAAGTTTCTCATTATATTTTAGATTTAGAAGGGCATTTAAACGTATTAAATTATGTTAATATGATTTTATGAGTGTAATCACCGGTCCTTTCTTATCGGCAATGCTTCTAAACGCATAATAAAAAAGATTACAAACACTATGATAATTATTTAAAGGTATTTTTAGAAAATAAAGTTTATAATACCAAATATAAAAATCGTCACTTATCGGGGGCCTTAGTTCGGGGGCCCAAAACACCGTTTCCCTTTACTACCTTACAGGTACGCCCCTGGTAAATTCGATTCTCTATTACTTTTCTGTTTGGTTCTACCTAGCTTTAGTAAATTCCTACCGATTTTCTTGAATACATTTGTAGTTTCCAAGCGTTATAAGTAAACATTCTACGTGCTAATAATAATGTTGATAGCTATGCCAATTAATTGCAAAACATGCATTCGATTTTTACATAAGTACTATTTATGTATAATTGAATTGTGTAATTTAGCAGGCAACAGCAGTTCCTGCACTGCCAATTTATCACATTCCCAGTCCGATGGGGCCGCTTTTCATTTGCCGTTGTCTCGTTGGTCTATTCAGGGGTAGTTTACGATGACGTTTCGCCCTGCTATGACGTCACCGTGGCAAAAGGACGCCTGCGTTGTGAGGGAAATGTTCACGGTCGACTCGATCGACTCGACGCCGAGCTGCAAGATCCCGGCGCATGCAACTTAGTCCCCGGCGTTGCGTTGCGTTTTGAGTGCTCGCGCGCGGTCACCGCGATTTACTGTGCAGTGTATGTATACATGCTGCTGTTTAAAACGAAAATCAACCTTCCAGAAACTATCAACTTAGGTTGGTATAATTTCCCTCTGTTATTTAAGTAGTTAAGCTAAGAGTGACACCATACAGTACCAAAAATCTATAGTTGTTGTTGTTCGAGGATGGACGGTAGTTTTGAAAAATTTCATAATTTCGGCAGGAAATTAGATCTATACTAAGCGGTAACAGTTTGTATTCAGTTGATAAAGAATTGATAACTGTCAAGGTTACAAGACACCTGCGATGTAACAACCTATTCCATTTAGATTGACGTTTAGAAAACAAACATTAAGAAAATGAAAGCAAATGCTGTGAAAAAAACGTATTACATAACAAGAATTAAACAAGCGAGCTGTTTAAAATCGGACTCTATCTGTTCGCCTTATCCTGCATTTTGACCTAGGCGTGCTTCTGGAAAGTGGGGGTGATTGCAGAATATCGCGCAATAAACGACATTGACTTTAAATTGGCGCTTCTCTCAATGACCTTAGATTAACCAATTTATGCAAAATAACGAATAACGTTTTTAGTCACATACAATTGGTCAGTGCCAAGCACAGAAAATCGATAGCAAGAATTCCTGGTATTTCCCTAGTAGAATTTACGAAAGGAGGAACACTTACATAATAATGTTCAGTAATCTTAATTGTACAACAAAGAATGAAGTTCAAAGAAAGCAGTGTCGTAGATTGTAAAAAAAATCTATACCCACATATTTGCATGCTCATTTAGAGTGGTTCATAATTAAAATTTGAATTTTCTATCACGGTGTTCAGTAACCAGTATTCCCTGCTTAGTGAATTGTTGTGTCCAAAAGTGGAAATTAAAAAAATTAACTTTTAAATTACTTTAATTGTGTTTTGTTCCATACGTTTTTTTCCCGATAAACAGTGTAAAAAATGAGCGAAACACTTCGCCTGGACTTTCCTATACATTTAAATACATTGTTTTATATTTTCCAACACTTTCGATATACACCTGTCTAGACACGACTAATTAAAGTAAATAGTTCTTATAAGTTGTAACATCTTGAAGCGGTTGAAGAAAGACCGACAGCTGCGCTGCAAGCATAAGGTTGAATAAAATATTCGGACTGAATCAACGGAAGGGCGGAAATTGATATTTCAAAATATATTTAATAACTCGAGAAGTATTATTTTTAGCAAGAAATTACTCTTATTAATTTGTATTTAGAATTTCAAAACCTTTCTGATTTTAAAGCCAAAATGCCACGTTTCCATTTAAAAAAAAGTTACTTTTTACCGTGGCCGCCGTATTAAAATTGGAAACTCAAGTTTTTTTCTTAAATACAATCGAGAAGAATTTGCCCTACAACTTTGCTCTTGGGTTTGCGAGTCTATCTATTAAAATAAAAAAGTTAGCCTACACTGAACATTAAACGACTAGTACAAGAATACAACTGCTGTAGAAAGTATGTGAAATTCTTCCAAGGACAAAAAGATTATTAAGGGGAAAAAATTCGATTTTTTGTATTTTTGTAAAAAGATTCTCCTAGAGCAAACAAAAAAGAAATCAATTTTTTAATTTTGTAGCTAAAATTTTGGGGGGGAGGGGGAACAGTAGCCCCCCTAAATATTAAAGTATCAAAAAAATATTATGATATTCGGATTTTGCTATCAATGATGAGCTATATTGCTTTAACAAAAATATTTTATTGCCCCCCGTTAAATAAATAAAAGGGTACCAATTTTCAATTTTCAAAAATTCATAGAGGGCGTCACAGTGAAATTATAGCAATGCGCAACAAAACAAATTGTAGAAGATTTTCAGCTCTATCAGCTTAAAAAGTTCAAACAAAAACGTGCGGGCAGTTTTTGAAAAATATTTTTTTGAAAAATTCCAAAATTTTGGAGTGATGTCATTGGGATCGTTTTTATATTTTCAAAATTAATTATGTTTCATGGTATAGTACCCTTGAAGGGCTACCAAACAAGATGTAGTTGATTCCAATCAGATAACTGTTTTTTGAGTAAATGGGCGTTAAAGTCGAAATGTTAAAAAATTCGTAGCGGCCGCCATTTTAAAGCTAGAGAGTTCGATAAAAAATCGTTTGATTTGTCCTAAGGCCTTCTTTAATCTCCACTATTAAAATTTCCAAAATTCAGTTTCTGAAAAAAATGCTACCAAAAAAACATGTCTAACTTCCGCTTCCGGTTTCGGTTTTTTTTAAAAGCTTAGTCGGTGAATTTTTGATATACCCCTCATTCCAAAGCACATCAAAATCGGTCCAGCCGTTCCGGAGATATGGAGCGTAAGGGACCCACCCACAGACAGACATTTTTAAAAAAATACTTTTACCCCCCGACTATTTCCGTTAAAATCTCAACTTTGAAATTTTGCATGAAATCAATACTTCCCTATACTGAAAGTATACGAAAGTAAAAAATCTGATAATTTCAGTTCAACACAAAATCTCCATTTTTTTTTAAATTTTTATATTTCAACGTAGATTTATTACTTCCAAAAAAAGCCCTTTAGAAATAAAATAACTTATCGCAGCTAAATTATGCATCTCGTATCAATATTATTTATTCTTTAGTATCAGCCTTGATTTTCTACGTAAGTCTCTAAATTATTTAAGTAAAGCTTTTACAACAGACCTGACAATTAACGCTTTTTGAAAAAAATTTTCACTTCAATTTACATGACTAGTGTTAATAAGTTTATCAACAATTATTATTATTGAAGAGAATGTTTATTCGGAACAGCTGTTTTGAGTTGTAATCGTGCATTTAAAAACTGTATTTTGTAGAAATAGAAATGGATGGTTTACCTATTTATCTTTCTCCTTGTACATTAATTACTTAATAATAAATTTATGGATGGTAAATTTGATTACAGTTCTTTATCGACAATCTTTTATATGATTTTTAACTTAGCATTAGAACAAGGAATTTTCCCTGACTGTTTTAAAGTTTTAAAAGTAATTTCAGTGTATAAAAAATGAACTCCCAAAATTGTAAGATATTATTATTATTATTATTATTATTCTCTACGTGTCACAAATGTTTAAAAAAATGAATTTTAATAAATTAATACCATGCTTTAATGAATCTAATATCGTTCGAGATTATCAACATGGTTTTACGTAATGTAAATGGCTTAAAATACACTATTTAATATAATCAAAAACATGCATTGTAGTTTCGATAGTAAATTTCTGACCATTTCCTGCTTCTTATAAAATATTGTATCACGCTGGTATCAGAGTATAGGGCGCCAAGTATAAAGTGAAAATTTGCTGTGCATTTCACGGTATTTAAGGCAATTTGTCCCAATATTTATTATATACACGCACATTTAGCTAAATGCTTTTTATTTTAATAAATCGTTGTAGATTTAAATAAATCCTTAAACATTTGGTTTAAATATTCCAACATTTAATAAAGCATTAGAGATTTAAATAAATCTTAAAACACTTACTTTAAATTTTCAACTATTTAGTAAATCTTTATGTATTTAGATAAATCTGCACATATTTGTTTTAAATCTTTCAATATTTAATAAATATTCGCAGATTTAAATAAATCTTTAGAGACTTAAATAAATATTTCAACATTTAATTTTAAGCTGTCATATTTAATGTTAACTTGTCATATTTATTTGACCTTGGTAGACCCAACCGACATACAAGACCAAGACCGTTTAAGCTGGTGGTAACGTTCAACAATTATGAACACGTTTCCAGTATTTCAAGAATTTGTACAATTAATGTTAGTCCAATCATTAATAACAACATATTTAGCAACATAAACATTGCATAATTTATTATTCATATAATAAAATCTCCTTAACATTCCCTTGAGAATGTAATTTTCAGTCTGTTTTGTTTAAGCGTTGAACGCTCCCACCATGACCCTGCCTTACGCATTACTACCGGTATAAACGGTCTTGGTATCTATCGTAAGTCGGCTGGTCCCACCAAGGTCAAATAAATATCACAGGTTAACATTAAATGTGACAGCTTAAAATTAAATGTTAAAACATTTATTTAAATTTGTAAGGATTTATTTATATCGGTAAAAATTTATTTAAATCTGCGAATATTTATAGAATATTGAAAGATTTAAAACAAATATGTGCAGATTTATTTAAATACATAAAGGTTTACTAAATAATTAAAAATTAAAAATAAATGTTTTAGGATTTCTTTAAATCTAGAATGATTTATTAAAATAAAAAGCATTTAGCTAAATGTGTGTATTTAATAAACATTGGAACAAATTGCCTTAAATACCGGGAAATGCTCAGCAAATTTTCACGTTACACTTGGCGCCCCATATCAGAGGGTTATTTAAATCTTATCTGAAAAACGCTAATGGTACTTTTGTATACTCAACGAAAGGAAATGCCACTTGCGGTGTACCTCAAGGTTCAATCTTGGGCCCGTTACTTTGTTAAAATATATTTTAACAATTTTCATGCGAATATAGACTTTGGGTGACGCTATTGACATACCGACAATGTTATGTTTGTTCATAAAGTTTTAAACGCCACTGTGTTCTTTAGAACGATCAATAAAAACTTGCTTAATTTAAGTAAATACAGTGAATCCAACCAGATTAAACTAACTAACTATACAATTTTTAATACTGTTGATAAATGCTTAGTTGAGCCCGACACAAAATCGTCAACTATTGTCAACAGTCTGAGTGTATTAGTCGATAATTCTTTTGTTTGAGAACCTCATATAAATATAAAAGCCAATTTTTCATTGCACAATCTTACAGCTATAATATCCACTGAGATACCTGTATGTTACGCTAATTTTTATAGTATGATGCGTTATTACTTTCCTATAGTTTCAATATATAAAAGTATCGTTTTCATGTAAATTTTCGAATTCGAAACCCATATATCCCGAACGGAGGGTTTGATTTCAGTGAGCTTTGAAATGCGAAGAAACAAAATATTCTAAATCTGAAAACGAAATCTTATAGGAGAGCTTAGGGCATATCAAAAGTTTTTTTTCGAACTTTCTAGATTTAAACTGGCGCCGCTACAAATTTTTGAATATTGACTTTATATAATGTTTTTTACTCAAAAACGAGTTGGTGGATCGGAATCAACATTGGTGATGTACTTGCTACTTACTATGTACGAGAATTTTTGAAAGAATCAAAACTGCAAAGTCAAAGTTATTTCTAAATTATAAAAATTATCAAAAAAATCTTGCCTAAAAGCTGGCTATATGATTTTTTAAATTTTGTAGGCTCAGATATGAGCAATCATTTGTTTCGTGCCTCAGCCATTTACAGCAAATACAACGCCAATAATAAAACAGTAATGTGGAATCACATTTTTTAACAGTAGGGGCCGCAAAATTCCATAGCACCTAAAAGCACACGCCCAACCACTCAACAGCTTTTATTCGGTCACAATGTTACCTCTCTACCGGACGTATGATTTACACAAAGTAGTATAGTCGATCGGCGGATACCTGTAGATGTACTTCGTCCTGGGTTATCCGTCTTTATTTAGAAAACCAAATTTTTAATGAAGAAAAAATGAAATGATTTGATTTTTTGGAAACAGATTTTTGTATTAAAGGAAACCCGACACAGTAAATTCATCAGCAAAAAATTGGAAAGGAGGGTGAAAATTAACTCCTTTGAATATTGCTGCACCCAAAAATGATGTTTTATGGTTTCCCATCCCCGTTTATTAAACAAAGAGACATGGATTTTTATTTTCAAAACTTCATAAAGGGCGTCACATAGAATTTAGCGGACTGAGACAGAAACCGATTTGCTGTTTATTTATAGTTCTATTAGCTTACAACATTATTGAACATTTTATGGCCAATTTTTGACAAACTTTGTATTGAAAATTTCCAAAATTTTGAAATAATTCTTAATACACAGTTTTCGTGCGTTTGAAAATTCTGGCACCTGGGGTATTGTGTTTCTATAAAGCTGTTTCAATGCCAAATTTTATCCGGATCTGCCAACTCGTTTTTGAGTAATAAAGCGTCGAAGTCAAAATGGCAAAAAATTGTATGAAACTAGAAAGTTTGAAAAAGTTATTAAATTTGCCTTATGGATTTCTATCAGATTCTTTTTGCAGATTTAAGAAATTTGTTTTACGGAAAAAATGGTACCTAAAAAGCAGTTTCGCTTTAATTTTTTTTAAATGCTTATTTTGTAGATGAGTTTTTGATATACTTCCACAATATAGAGTTTATCAAAATCGGGCCATCTATTCGGGACTTATAATGCACCACACACATAACCTATACCCACCACATACATGAACATATTTTAAAAACTTTTTCGAGGTCTGGGAGGTCTAGCGATTTCCGTCAAAATCTAGAATTTAAATATTTTCATGAAACGAGTAGGTACTTTTTATACTGAAAGTATAGTAATGTAATAACAAAAAATCGATAATTTTTAAAATAAACAACGCGTTTTCTGGAAGTTACGTAGTTTTAATTACGCCTATCGATTAGCTCTACTTAAAAAATATATTTTTCATTCCTTGCATGGTTGATAACTCTTCAAATAAACTATTTATAACGATTTTTGGTCAAAAGTCTGAATCCCGATATCTACTAAAACCCTATTTTATTCCATATTTTAGTATGTGCTGTCAGCGACGTAATATCATAGTGTTGGAAAGCGCTGCCACGGCATCCTATTGCAAGTTTAAATTTCCACAGGGTCGTTACTTTTTAATTCTTTATTCGTTTTTTAATTTTTGTTAAAACAATCTTGTTTACTTATTATTAAGTATTTAAAACGTAAAATGTATGGAAAAGTAGTTACCAGCTCTGTGTTTCGCCTATTTTTTGCTCTTACTGAATTCAATAATACAATTACTATAAAATATGAAGGGAAAGATCAGATTTGAAAGTTGACTGTTACAATTATTAAACATGATTTACATAAAGATAAAAAAAAACAACACCGGAAGCGGAAGTTTGTTTGTATGTTTATTATTGGTAGCTTGTTTTACGTAAAACAAATTTTCTTAATATCAAAACGGAATCTGATAGAAGACCTGAGGGCAAATCCTATGCTTTTTTCGAACTGACTAGTTTCAAAATGGCAGCCGTTACGTTTTATGAAAATTTTGAATTTGTCGCCTTATTACTACCAGATCAGGATCAAATTCAGCATTGTAGTAGCTTTAGGGTAACATAATATTACTATGTAAAAAAAATTTTAAATGCAGGAAGACTGTCAAAGAAAACTTATTCTAAAATTTAAAAGAATTTCAAACAAATATTGCTCAAAAATTGCCCACACGATTTTTATGTAATTTTGTGGCTCGTAGAGCTAGAAATGAGCTACAATTTAGTTCGTGTCGCAGCCCGTTAATTTCTCTCTGACGCCATCTATGAATTTTAGAAAATTTTGGTTTTAACGCTTATTTACATAAAATGATATGTTAAAAATTACACAAATTTTTTAGAAACTGCCGAAACTGTGAAGTGCAAAATAATTTAAACCTTTGACATTTTCAAGGAAACATAGTTCAAATACTAGCTGAACGATTTTTTTAAATTCCATGAGCTAATTAGAATTAGAAATGAGCTGCAATTTGGTGCGTATCCCAGTGCGCTTGTTTCCCTATGACGCCTTCTAAGAATTTTGGAAAATTGTAAACTCCTGTCTCTTTATTTTATAAACAGGGGACGATAAAAATTTTTGTTTGAGCTCAATTACTCATAGGTGATAGTACAATAAGCTTTGCAACTCAATTGTTGGTGCAGCAAAAATTAAGGGAGTTAATTTGCCCCCTCCCCCTCCCAAATTTTAAATTAATAAATTAATTTGTTTTTCTTAATAGTTATTAATGATACAAGTGTTCAGAATGTCATTTTATTTTGTGAGTAGGAGAGTTTGCGGAACGAAAGCCGCCAGGCAAGTGTAACAACACTACGAACAAAATAAAATCACTTTTAACACATGTGTTATACACTATTTTTGCCACGGCAGTTGCTGCAACGCTATAAAAACTAATAAATAAGAAGTTAAAATTATTTTAGTAGTTATTTATTTATTAATATTACAAAAACCATACGGCTTCTGAATTAGTTGAATAACTGTAAATTATTATGATACAAGTGTTAAAAGTGTCATTTTGTTTTGTGAGTGTGAAAGTTTTGGTTAGCTTTTTAACACTAGTGTTAAAAGTAATTACTTTTAACACGCTTCTCCATAACACGCCATCTTTAATTCAATCTTCTTCTTCTTATAGTGCTATACATTATTCAGGGCGTTGACTATCTCTCTCCTATGTCTGCGTTTCGTGCGCGGCTATAAATAATTTGCACAGATAGACATAGGGGACCTACTGTTTAATGTGGGCTCCGAACCACAGGAAGTGCATGCATTTCTTCTTCAGAGAGGTTTTTCTGGGGGAAAATTCACCTCGTTGTCTTGCGAGGGAGAATGGCCGGGGGCGGGATCGAACCCGGATCCGCTGCATTGGTAGCCCGCGCTCTTACCACTGGGCTAGTTAAGTGAGCCGACACTGTATGGTTGGCAAGTGAACAGTGGCAGAAAAATTTGGTCCGCTCGCCATTGGTGTAGAATAGTGTTTCTCTCCGGTGTGCGGGAAAAATGCAGGGCTCGTTCCGTTCGCTTGAAGCACAGAATTGGATCTGGTAGGATCTTACAAGTCACTGTTTTCATGCAAAATGTTTATACAAGTATACTTTTGAAGTATGATAGGATAATAAATTTTTAAAGCACAGGAGCGGCTAGGCGGGGTGCTTCGCTAATTTTGTATTATCAATTTGTTGTCAAGTGCTTCTGATTGTATTAATTAACAGTCGCCCACTTCAAAGGGTTGTAGCTTCCTTAGAAAAGGGTACATGTTGGGTACACGATGCTTATACAGAGCCTTCGTTAATTACTAATACCCACGTGACCCTTGGTCCGCAGTGACTTAGGGAGTTTTAGATTTAGATGTTGAAGTCAGTTCAAGATTGGTACTTGTGGTAACTAAAAATTCCCTGTAAGTTTCACTGTCAACACTGAAAGTGAGGTTATGTATGTAAACAAGCAAGCCTTGTTAAGTTACCAAACGGCTTGGGAATTTTTGGATAAAAGGCTTACCAACATTGTAAGTTGAGTTGCCTATATTTTGTAGTCACGTGGGTATCAGTAATTAATGAAGGCTCTGTACTTAAGGTATGTGTTTAAAACTCACTTTGTATATCTTTTTCTGATGCATCGAAATAGACTGGTGTATAAAAAATTACAGTCAAGCGATTAACTTCTGCAATTTAGTGTTGTCAGCATGCAGCTTCCCTTACAAGTAAAATATAATGTACATCGTTCAGTGCTCCCAAATTATGCTGATCTACCACCACCACTAGATCTTTCTCCAAAACGACCCGCTTTTGTTCTCAACACTGTCTTTCCGATTCCCTATCTCTATTCTTTTACTTCCCTTTCTTTATCTTTCGTTCTCATTCAAATTACCAATTTTTTCTTTTCAAGGTACCTCCGTTAAAAAGTCTTTTGATAATGAATTTTGATTTTTTTAGATATAGCTTTTATGCATGCAAAATTTGAAGCAGAAATTTCAAATATTTTAAATACATTGGAAACTTGCGTTTTGCTAGCTCAGCTAGTCTAAATAATTGAGATTATCCCCTTAAATTAGAAAGAGAAGCTTAGATTTATGTATTCTACGCATATCTAACTGCCGTTTTGCGTCATTTCCACCATCGACGTTTTGGTTTTTAAACATTTACGAGGCTTGGCTTCAAATTTGGTATGAACGTGTTAAATGACAATAGGAACAGCTTTACATTGCAGAAAAGCCTCTGGCAGGTTTCGGGGAGCTCTATTACAATATAGGTGAAATCGATAAAAAAAACTTAGATTCTTTGTACCTATTATCAAAATTTCTAATTGTCTGGCCTATATAAACCGAATTACAATGTGAGCTATTAAATTTGTAAACGCTTGGTTTTAGTTATTCGTCTGTTTTTTCTTTCCCATTAAACAAAGTGTTTAAAATGATGTAATTGTCTTAAAAATTAGTTGTGTTTGTAAACTCCCGACGATGACCGTGATGGTTGAAACTCGAGTCAAGAAAATAAAAACCAACAAATTGTGAAACAATTACCAAGCGTTTTATTTTATTAATAAGCTATTAATTTTTAATAGTTAAATATTTATTACTTTATATTTATTAGTTTTATTTATAATTTTATAAAGGCCAGACAATTAGAAATTTTCATATTATTTAAAAGGAATACGTACATTGTTACAAATACAAACACCCACATAAATTCGACTACGCTAAACACTTATTATAACACAACCATTCAGTAACATCTAATAACACTATAACATTTTTACACTTTTGTGATGATAAACGTAAGTTGAACAAATTGACCTCTTAAATTCACCCTTATTGAACGTTTTTGAATGAGAAATCAAATTATCTGCACACTGTCAGCCAATATCTAGTCGCCAAATTCTATCGTTTATTGAGCAACAAAAACTGTTTACTTTTTAATATTACTTTTGATAATGGCATGTGAACATGTCGAAATACGTATAAGGTTAAACTAAATAAATATTGTTGAAGTAATTAAGTATTTTATTTAATATCAATACAACTTCAAATAAGTAAAGCTGGAATATTAATAAAATAAAATAGTTAACTAATTCATTCAAAATCGTCACTTCTGTTCAGAACAATACGGGTATCAGCAAAAAAATCAACAATTACTGCCTTGCAAAAGATATACACATACGAAAATGTTAATAAAACAGATTAACAGCTAGTATTAATTGTGATTTAGCAAAATCTTTTTACCCTTGAAACACAGCAATTTGTTAAGTAAATTAGAACATTACGGGACACGTCCCCCCCCCCCCCCGTTGCAATACATTACTTATATTTACATATACTGCGCTCGTATAATACCTAATGCGTAGAAAAAACTATTTGTACAAATTAACGATTATTTTATCATGTCTCTTATACGTCAGTTAAATATATAGTCTGCTACATTGGAGTGCCGCAGGGCTTATTTTGGAACCTCTATTGTTGGGGATTTTTGTAAATGATCTGACAAACTATGCAGATGATACAAGTTTTGTTGTCTGGCTTCAATGAATTTAATGCTTGCTATGTAACAAGCTGCAACTCTTGGTTTAACAGCAAACAAATTATTTATGAATGTCGTAAAAACAAATATAATTATTTTTAATGATAGGAAAAAATAGATTTAGACAGCATAATTTTTGTAAATAAACAAAATACGATTTAATGATTATCTGTATATAAAATACTTAATTACTTTCATAATATTTATTTATTTTAACCTTATACGTATTTCGGCATGTTTACATGCCATTGTCAGAGGTAACATTAAAACAGTTGGTGTTGATACAGGAACAATAGAACTTAATGATCTTGATTATCAGTGTTTTCAGATGATTTGATTTTAAATTCTAAAACGTCCAATAAGGGTGAATTTAAGAGATCAGTTTGCTTATTTATTAAAGGTACAGTTTCTAATTGTTTGTGAATTTCAAAAGCTTTTAGTATATCTAATTTACGTTTATCACCACAAAAGTGTAAACATTTTATAGTGCTATTGGATGTCATTGAATGATTGTGTTCTAATAAGTGTTTAGCGTAATTGTTGTTATGTGGGTGTTTATATTTGTAACAACGTACGTGTTCTTTAAACCTAACATCAAAATTTCTAAATGTCTGGCCTATATAAACCGAATCACATTGCAAACAATTTAATTTGTAAATATCTGATTGTAGCAAATCATCTGTTTCTACTTTCCCATACCTTCGGTATAGGAAGGTATTGATTTCATGAAAATTTTTGAAATCTAGTGGGTGGGTGACGCCTCTACAGGCGAAGTACTGGACAGATTTTGATGAAATTTTAAATCAAGAGGTATATCGAAAATTGTAATTTTGGTTATGCGTTTCAAAAAAATCCAAAGCCGGAAACGAAAGTTAAACTTGTTTTTTTGTGGCGTTTTTTCCAAACCAAAATTTATAAGTTTGAGCACGGAATCTGAGAGAAGAATTTAAGGCAAATCAAAAACTTTTTTACCGAATTCTTTAGCTTAAAATGGCGGCCGCTACAGCTTTTTGAAAATCTCTACTTTCACGCCCATTTACTCAAAAAGTTGTTGTACCACTTGTTTGAGAGCCATTCCTAGCTAGTATACGATGAAATAAAATTAATTTCGAAAATCCGAAAAATTTCGCAATGGCGCCTCTTCAAAAGTTTGATAATTTTCAAAAAACAATTTCACAAAAACTGTCAACACAATTTTTTTTTGAAAAATTTGAGATTGATTAATTATTTATTCAAAAACGCAAACGCCGATCGTTATAAACTTTTATCACTTCGATAGACTATTTAAAGTACTTTATTAGAATTTCCTACAATTTTCAACTATTTCAAAAATTAAGAAAAAAACGATACTTTTTAATATCAACATCGCGTTTTCCGGCAGTTGCGTGATTTTAACTACACCTATTAGTTAGCTCTAGTTAAAAAATATATTTTAAATTTTTTGCATATTTTTGATAACTTCTCAAATAAAGCTAATATAATTACTTTGGTCCGACATCCAAGGCGGAATTTGTGATCCGCCGATAGGCGCGCCGGCGGGCGCTTACATTAGTTTGGTGGTGCAGGTAGTCGATGCTTCTATGAGTAGAGTTACAGTACGGAAACCAATTGAACAGGCTCTCGCAAATTTAAATTCCCGCTGCTTGTTTTTTTAGAAATCCAATACTCCCTGAACTGTACACGTCAACGTCAAGTATTAGTATCTAGTATTGGCTACAATTATTTATTTTTTTTAAAGCCACGATTTCCCTGTGGCGCTTTCTATGAATTTGGATGGATGGAATGGAAGGTTATAATCATAAAATTATACTTTTGAAAATACGATCAGTTTTAGTATAGGAACGTCCACTCGAAGTCCACACTTCAACTTTTGTTTCTTTTGCATTAATTCAAGTATTTATATTTGTCTTAAAAATTACTTTACAATTATTAGTTGTATTTATAAACGGAATCAAAGTATATTTTATTGGAGCTGATGACATAGTTGTATAAGTTTTCTAAATAGCTAATCTATAATCTGTCTCTTTAAATATTATAATCATTACCATACCCAATTTGTTTTATAATTGATAGTTTATTTTATCTAAAGGGACGGATAAAGCGCTATGTATCATTAACCTGTATGCTGCTAATTTGTGTATCTCATGATAACAAAAATCGTGTGGTATTGCAATGTCTGTTTGTGTGAGTTTTCTATACACGGAGTATTCAAGTTTATTAGTTGAATTAATTTTTGTGTTTAAATTTAAAAGTATAATAGACCTATTTTGTAGTTTCTAGTGCAAATTTTATTCTTAGATGCAAAATTTAAACACAAATTAAAAACTCTTAATTAACGCAAATTATCAAAACATGCTAAAATGTCATCAACACAACGTAACCAAAATATAACGTTCTCAGGCTGGTTTGATTCAAATATTTGATATTCTAGATTTTGCATAAATATATTAGTTAAAAGATGTGGAATTGGACTTTATTTGAGTAAACCATCGTTTTAGAAATAAATTCAATTATCAAAAGTAAAATAATTTGATTAATGCCAAGTTCAAATAATTCAATAAACTCAGTTTAAATTAAAAAAACGAACTAACAATACACGAATCCACATAAATCCAATTACGCTAAACACTTACTAGAACGCAATCATTGAATGACATCTAATAACACCATAAAATGTTTACAGTTTTGTGATGTTAAACGTAAACTAGACATAGTGGGGCCATTTGAAATTCACAAACATTTAAAAACCATAGCTTTAATGAATGAGCAAACTGATACTTTAAATTCACCTTTATTGGACGTTTTAGAATTAGAAATCAAATCATCTGAAAACAGCGATAACCAAGATCAAGTAACCAAGTTCTATTGTTCGTATACCAACACCAATTGTTTACTTCTTAATATTGCCCTTGACGGAATGTCAACATGTCATGCCGTGCTGATTTCCTTTTGCAATGTCATTGTGTTTCATTGGCGTTCGTGCACTCATTTTCAGCAGCTATTGTAATTTATAAATCAAATATGTTTTTCTACAATAATATTATTAAATGAATCCTATCATTTACTTTTGCTTTATTAAACATTTTTCGAGAATTTTTAAATTGTGTGACGTGACAAATTCATTTTTTTATGACAATATGTTTTCTGTGCCCTAATTTGTACGTGCAACGCCAATGGTAATTACCACAACTGTCAAATTTCGTTTCCTGAAACAGGGTGACCGCTTCTGTAGAATGGGTTGCCTATGTTACGTGGTCACGTGGTTCTTGACCTTTTTTGCTCGCTCTGTGTGTATAAGGCTAAATACATAATTATTGTTGAAGTAAAATAAAGTATATTATTTAATATCAATATGAATTTCAACGAAGTGAAGCTGTTACTTATTAGTAAAGACATGCTGTTACACTGGACAAATAGACTGATCCGATTAGGTGACGTAGGCACATCCGATTCTATACTGTCTTTTATACAGTAGTCATAGTGAAGTCATAATGATAATCAACTTTTGATTAGCATTAACATACTTGTTTCTTTCCACCATGTATGTGTGAAAGTAAAAATAAAGAGAAAACAGTTATAAACACGAACTTCAGTTGTTCGTTTCTTTTTAAGAAAACTCTTACTGGTATTTTAACCCTTGTCAATGTACAAAATATTATGTTCTGAAACACATTGATGTACAGTGAATGAATTGGTATGTACTCGAATTTATTTCACAAACAAAGTATTTGAAAGTTTTTTATATGGTTATGTATACATAAATGTTAGCTACTGTTTTAAAATACTTAAAATAGGCTCACATAATTCGTAAGGTGGTAAGCAACTAAAATAGTTAGACTCCATTGTAAACGCATCAAATTACCGTCTGAAACACGCCATGTGACTTCTAAGTATCTACATCGAAATCGGTCGATGATCGATTAATAATTTACTAAAACTGAAATAGTTCATTGTAACTTCCACGTGTGCACGAACTGAAACGTGTTTATTCATATGGGAAAACATATTAAATCCAGTTTTTATGTCACACTTATTATACAGGGTTGGGCAAAAGTACGGAACAATGCAAATTTCTTTAATACGGCAACCGCGATTGCAACAAAATTATCTACATAAAGGTTCCGACACACGGCGGATGCAATTAAAGTATCGGCGGTTTAAAAAG
Source organism: Ctenicera cuprea (assembly GCA_958336395.1). Taxonomy (NCBI): domain Eukaryota; kingdom Metazoa; phylum Arthropoda; class Insecta; order Coleoptera; family Elateridae; genus Ctenicera; species Ctenicera cuprea. The sequence continues at coordinate 38,263,889 of OY284495.1, read as the reverse complement.
ACTTCCGGTTTAGCCGGAAATGATAGCAACTTTTTTATTTTAAATAAAACACCCTGTATATATTTGATATATCGATAGAACTCATTTTTGCGAGTTCAGTGATATAAGGGTTTCATGCCTTTATTTTCATAATTCTAGATATATTGAACAATAATGTTTCGTAATTGTTATCTGGCAGCTCATGAAAACAAAAGAATGTGAGAAGCCTAAACAGTTTTGTAAAGTTGTCAAATATGCTTGGTTCGTATTGTGTTGTTTTGATGTTCGATAGATTGAGCAGTGTAGTTGCAGTAATCAATTAATTAACGAATTTAATTAAAACTTCATCAAAAATTAACAGAAAGATTGCAAATTGTTAAATAAAGTACAAACTTCTTGCTGAGTTCTACGACGCTCACCAAAATCAACCATAATTAAAATTTGAATTCGTTCTCTTTCTGTTAATTAAACCATTACTGATGGTAAATTCATCAGTTTTAATTAATTTTGGTTAATTAATTGATTACTGCAATCACACTACTCAATCTATCGAACATCAAAACAACACAACACGAACCAAGCATATTTGACAACTTTACAAAACTGTTTAAGCTTCTCACATTCTTTTGTTTTTATGAGCTACCAGATAACAATTACGAAACATTATTGTTCAATATCTCTGGAATTATTGAAAATCAAAGCCTTAAACCTTATATCACTGAACTCGCAAAAAGGAGTTCTATCGATATATCAAAAAATATACAGGGTGTTTTATTTAAAATAAAAAAGTTGATATCATTTCCGGCTAAACCGGAAGTCCTTTTAAACCGCCAATACTTTCATTGTATCCGCCGTATATCGGAACCTTCATGCAACATTTTTTTTTAAATCGTGGTTGCCGCATTATAGATATACATTGTTCCGTACTTTTGCTCAACCCTGTATATTTTGTTATTTTGTATACAGAGTGTTTCGCTTTACTTGAAATAACCCAAATATCTTCCTCATTTTTAAACCAATTGGAGTCTTTCTTTACCTCCATGAGAGGTAAGCTTTTTTTTACACTGCAAATCTTTTTGCATTCTACGCGTGGAAAGCAAAAGTTAAAAAATGAGCAAATTGCCTGATCATTTCTATACTTTAGAAATCATATTTGCTACTATAAGATCACAAGATCACAAAGGTTAACTAAGACTGACACAATATTTTTTTTCAATGCATATTTGCAATCTGTTCAATTGAACAATAAGTAAATTTTATGAGAGAGTGAGAAAGTGACATGTAGGTAAAATTCCATTCCTTTTTTACAATGCTAACTAAAGAACTATTTTGATGACCCAAAGAAGCCTAAATATTAACAATATAATTAAACTTAATTTAACTTGATTATCTCTACTGAAGGTTTGAATCTTTTAAGCTGCCTCACTTTGCCAGTATTGTCTAATAGTTATTTATGTATTAAGGGCGTAAAGAGGCTTTTATGGCGTAAGACGATTGAAAATATTTATAAAATAAATTGAATATTCCACCCACATCTAGCGTTGCTTTGATTAAATTTGAGATTTGAAGCGTAACTATGGTAGCGGGTAAACAACGATAGTTTAAACTGTTTCTATTAGGTGTGATATGGTTGTTTGACGTTTTATTATAGCCCATGGGCAATAAAGAGGTCCATGGGTTATAAAAAGACGTTTATGACAAAGAAGGTCGTGTATAATTGTCAATTTATGATACATCCGTGCATAATAGTTATTTATGTATCTAGTGCGCGAAATTATACATTGGTGCTCGAGAATGAAAGTTTTTTGTCGAGGCGGCAGCCGAGACAAAAATCATTCTAAAGCACCAAAGAAATTTCGCACACGAGTTGCATATAACACTGTTTCTACAGACTTACTAAACTAATAAAAAAAAATTAAGTAAAATCATATAAAATTCAAAAATAAAGATTCATTCTATCGCAATCTAGTATGTTTTTTTTGTTACTACGGAAACAAAATTTAACATGCATTGATATTTTTTCCTTTTTAAAAAATGCACGAAATATTTTTCGCTCTAGTGCGCGAAATACTTCGTGCACGTTGTCAAGATAAACAACTCCAATGTGACATTTTACATACTGAGATGAATGTAAAAATGTCATCATTTTTTGACGTTTGTAGAAAAAAGTTTTTTTGCTCACTTGTTAGGATGCGCTTTAATTCTGTCCCGGTTGCTCGCAGATAACTTTTATTATTTCTTTTTGAACAGTGGTCAACTGGAGATCTCACTGTATTAATAAAATTTGGCAAAGACTGTGGTTCTGAACATTTTGTTTTGTAATCTTTAAATAATCTTGATATTGGAAGTTCTGGAAATCCCCCCCTTCCCAGGCTGGATTCCATATGTCCAAATAGGTTTCAGTATGACTCTATATGAAAGGAGTTTATTTTCCTAACAGAATTGTCCTTATTCGTCCACTGATGCCAATACATTTTAGAAAGTTTGGTTTCAACCAAGTTTACGCCAAGTTAGTCTGCTATGCAAGTGTATTCCTAAGTACGTTGCATCTTCAGCCTGGGGTAGTTGGCAGCCATTTTGCATTACAGGTGGGCAGTTTTTGTCTTCATTGTAAAAGTCACATCTAAGTACTTTTTAAATTCAGACTGAATTTTACCTAAGTTATTTTATAAATTTCTGCTTCAGGTTGAACTGGGGTTGGTATGCAACGATATAATTGCAGTGTTATCTGCAAAGGTGAACAGTAGTCAAATGTGTGGTCGGGAAGTCGTCCGTGAATAGAAGGTACAACACAGGTCCAAGGGCACTGCCTTGAGGTACACCAGAACTTATGGGGTACAGATCAATATAGTCTTCCTAATATTTAACAAAAAAAATCCGGTTATTTAAATAATTTCATCCAGCAAAGGTTTCAGTCGTTTCATAAAGTGTTTTTCAAAGAAGATATGAATGGTATTAAACTAATTGGTCTATAAGATGTGACTTCTTTTGACTTTTTTCCAGGCTTAAGTGAAAGAATTATCTGCGCAACTTTTCACTATATATATAATATTTGTGTAATGTATTTCAAGCATTTTAGTGACGTCTCCTTTAGCACTTTTTCAGTAATTAATTCAAAACCAAGGGTTTTCTTACAATTTCTTTTCAAGGTAGTATTTATGACCTCGGTAACTTTGAAGCATTTAATGGGAAATTTCATTTGAATAGGTGCTTTGAGGTAATTTTGTATGTGGAGTTGTTCTCTTTGAGATGACTCAGGGGGGTTAAGTTTGAGTAAATTAACTAAGTGATTTGCAAACGTTATTGCTTATTACTTCTGGCCTATCTACCATGAACATCTTTGATAGGCTTTATTATCTGATGTGAGTGTTTTATTTTCAAGATACGTTTTGTGTGCGTTTTGTCTACATCGGGAGCAACTTGCTAGGCCGCGTTTTGTATGGCTTTAGTGAAAGTATCTACAGTATTCAGTATTAATTGATCGTCTAGTTTTTGTCTGTAAGGTTCTAGTCAGTTTTCTTGTTATAGGACGTTATTCGCTTTTCTGTTTCAATTATATTCGAATACATGATGATCAATATCGGTAAGCAGTCAGAAGACAAATACGAACATGAGCCAGTTATCTAATATTAACGCTCTTTATGATACAATAGATGGGTTGGTCAGTTGATAAATAGAAGAGATTATTAGTTTTCATATATTTAAGAAATGTTTTACATTTAGTAGTTGTAAGTCAAGATCCCCTTTGTGGGTGCTTTATTATAATACGCAGCAATACATTTTTTGCCTAGGGTGTTGAAAAAGTGACCATTCTAATCGTTTTATTTGCATGTTTAGGTAAGCAATAAATAGGTGAAATTGTCAATGGAGATACATATCCTGTTACGGGAAAACTTGTTATTAGCGACACCGTAACAAAAGGGGGTGCAGAAGGGCAAACGAAATTCAGATAAGGGCCTTTTTGTTCTACAATGAACACACACCAATATTGCTTTTAATCCGACTATGTCGAGCGAAATAATAACGGTAGATGACGGTAATTTGGGGCGTCACAATGTGGGCACGTCACTAACAAGGCCTTTAACTAGGCTTTCCCAGAAGAGGGTGGTTAACTTTACATTCGGAAGTTCGTAAACTCGAGCGGCAAAATAGAACTATACGCTTAGAACGTTCGAGGCCAACTGACTTAAGCTTTCTACTCGAGCGCGAAGTCGGCGCTCAGTCACGGCGTCGGCGCTAATGTGCCAGGGGCGGCTTGAAGGGAAATTCACAGAAGAATTCTTCGAATATAACGCTAGTAGCTTGTAGGTAGCTCCGTTTTTTTGTTATCTGTGTGGTGCTGTTTAATAATTTCTTTAATTATTATTGCGGTCCCTCCATAAACTGTACCTTCTGGGTGTTTTGTATCGTAAATAACATACTTTGGAATTTTTAGAAAACTATTACTTCTGAAACGCGTTTCAGACAAAGGAAAATTGCTGACTAAATTAAATGTTGTTTTGTTTGTGGATCCTAGATTGTTTCAGGGTCGTTTGGCTATAGAAGCCTTTCATCAGTTCGACCTGATAAGATTTTTTGTAATTAAGCTTACACCTTATTCAGTTCCCAGGATTTTTAGGCTTTTCATGTAGTTTATGATTTTCTTGGGGGCCACATTACCGGTTTCTTTAGGCGTAATATAGGTTTTTCCTAGGATTTTCAACCTGCTGCGAATTTGTGCATCACAATGGCAGAGTATGTGTTCTGCAGTTTCACTTGCAGTTGCCCAGAGTATGCAGATTTCAGTGTTGGCTTTGCCAATCTTTTTGAGATAATAGCTCCCAGTTAGGAGACTGGTTATTAGTTTGTTATCCGTCTTTTCTAGTTCGATAAGCGTTTTAGCATTCACTGGCGAGTATTTTCTAAACTTTTTTGCCTGATTTTGTTCTGGAGTGTTATTCCAGTAGGATTATGTTTGGTATTTTCCCTATTTTTGCACCTCTTTCGCTGTGTGGTTTTTGGTTATTCCACAAAACGGTTCTAGTTCAATAAATAGCATTTTTGCTCCACCTTTTGCAAGCGCTTCAGCGTTTTATTTCCTTGAATTCTGTTGTGCCCTGGCACCCACATTGATTTTGTTGTTCTTGGCCAGTTGCTTCAGGGATTGTCTGCAGTCCCAGGCTATTCCAGACTCAAAAATGTTAGATTTGAGAGCTTTAAGGGCAGCCTGGCTGTCTGATAGAATGTAAATGTTAGCTCCACACCGGCCTTTTTTAATGCACTCTTAAGCGCATAGGTCTTTTGCGTGGATTTCTGCCTGAAAGATAAATGGGGTGTTTTCTAAGGATCTTGAAATTCTACATCTTAGTCCTTGAAATGCCTATTTCAACCCCTTCATCCATTTTCGATCCATCTGTATACCAAATGTTCGCTCCGTGCTCCAGTTGTACTCTTTCTGATCTGCTCTCTTCGCGGCTATTAATAACCACTGTAAAAGTCGAAATCGTACTGTGCTTGCATTGTATCTGTAGGTTTGGTCGCGCATTCTAGTTGAATTGACTTCACTATCCTTAAGTGACCAACCAGATCTCCTGGCTTAAATTTGGTTACCTGTTGCAGCCTAAGGGCACTCATCTTTGCCTGTCTTCTTACACATAAGTGTAAGGGTGGGAGATTTAGCAATGCCTTCATTGCTGCTGTGGGACATGAGCTCATGGCTTCTGTGATTCCTAGATAGACAAGTCTTTGAAGTTTGCGTAGCTTGTTAACAGCTGCACTTTGCTTTTTTAGCCGCCATGCAAGTGAAGCATAGGTGAAAATGGGCTTTATAACCCCAAGTCATTCCAAACAACTTATAGCATGTCCATAATGCTATAGTTGCTTTTGTAAGAGTCCTTTTCAAATGAATGTTCTAGGTAAATTTTGAGTGAAGGACAATTTCCAAATACTCAACTTCCCTGGACAGTTGTAACTGTGTTCCATGCAGCATGGGAGCTTTTAAATTGAGTTTCCTTCTTTTAGTGAATAGAACTGTAACGGTTTTGTGCGGATTTACACCTAGTTGTTCGGCCGAACACCATTTGCTTATTATATTGAGAGCTACTTGCATGAAGCTTCAAATAAACGCATGATGCTTGCTTCTTACAATAATAAAAAGGTCGTCTGCATATCCTTGGACGTTAAACCATGTTTATCCAACTTGTCTAGAAGATTATCTACAACCAGTGACCACATCAGAGGTAATAAGACTCTGACTTGAGGGCATCCTCTAGTTGTAGAAACGGCCATCGATTCACTCCCGATACAAGTTGTTATTCTACGGCTTTTTAGCATAGATTCTATCGATGCGATGGTTGGAGCTTCTATGCCTATTTTTGTGTCGGTTTTACATATTGACTCATAGGAAGTGTTATTAAAGGCACCTTTTTTTATCTATGAATGTACACATAGCCACTTCTTTTGCTATAAAGATTTTTTCTATTACGCTGACTAACCAGTGTTCGCATCTATCGTAGATTTGCCCTTTTAATAAGCAAATTGCTTTTTGTAGAGTAGTATTCTTGTAATAATTTCACTTTTTATGTGGTAGTCTAAAATCGTTTCCATTGCTTTTAGTAGTAAAGAGGTTACACTAATCGGGCGGTAGGATTTGGGTTCCTCTGATGGACGTTTGTCCGTTTTTAGGATAAACACCAACGGTGTAAGGACCTCAACGCCATATTGAAATAGAACGGGAAAAATTCCGTCTCTTTCTAGTGATTTAAAGGCTTTAAAGCTATTAACAGACTATTTATTTCTATTGAGATTGAAGATGGTTTTTGTCAGATTTTTGCCTAATTTTTTAGAGCGATAAATCGCCTCTATTTGGTTAGCCTGTAGATCTTCACCTTCATTACAGACATATTCTGGAAAATGGGTGTCTAAGAGCATCTATACACTTTCCTTTGAATGCTTGCAAATTTGCCATCGGGGTTTTTAAGTAACCAGATTTGGTTTATATGATCATTTGCTAAGACTTTTTGGAGGCGCATTGCTGGATTTATTTCTCTAACCTCTTCGCAAAATTTTCTCCAACTTTGCCTTTCTTGTTGTTTCGTTTAGTTTAATTATTAATTTGTATACTAAATAAAATTTACTTGGTTTCTAATTAGGGGTGCAGATCCATTAGAAAGTACAACTAATAAACATTTTTTTGCGCCCTCCACTTAAATGAAAATGATCCCTAATTTATCGTTTTGCTGTATGTCGATTTGTAAGATTAATACCGGGGCATGAGTTTTAAATGGTACATTCCTAGCCTAATTTCCATAATATGTACATCCTTACCTAATTTAGCTTGCAGCTGACATAATTTATCAGCAGTATTTGAAAAAAGAGATGTGTTAAACCAGCATGTCCAATATAGTTTCGTATGGGGTAAGAGCATGATTCACGATGTGCTTTTTGCAGGCTTGGCTGCTGTGGAATCTGCATTGCAGTTTAGAGAACACGATATTACTGCGATGAAGAGATCGATTAAAGTGTATTCTACGAAAACAAAACAGTTTCATAAATAACAGAATTGTAACCGAATGCAACATAATATTATTCTCCTTCAGTGAAACCTCCACTGCGTTTCATTACATACCAATCACATTCTCTTTGATTTTTCAACGTAGTTACCTGCATGTGACACTTAAGTTTGAAGTAAAACATATTTTAGGAAATGCTTCATATAACTAGAAAAATTGTTTACAAATTATGTTTTAATAAAGGAGACAAATTTTAACAGTTTTCTAATTTGCAACTTGTAGGGGTTGGGGGTGCACTTTAGGGTCGATGTGAGGTATTATTTTAAATAATTAAGTTTTTATTTTTATTGCTTAGTGCTGCACTTGAAACTTAATATTCATTTTTTAGGGGTTGGGGTGCACTTAATGCTGGTTTAGAAAGCTTGCTTTAAAAAAGGGGAAGATTTTTTAAATTTTTAATATTTGGTAATTGGGAGCTGTACTTCAGAGTCTAACACAGAGATGGCGCTAATTCGGCGGAATTTCCATTACCATTTTTCAGAACCATCCTTTCTTAGGTTAAATATGACAGTATAGAGCGATCTGCCAATTAGTTTGTGTTTGACAGTGCGCCAAAGCGCCTCGAGTGATTTCGTAAATATTGGAAAAAACTAAGTGAGCGAGTACTTTCATTCAAATGCAACCGAAATCAAAGCAGAGTTGGATTCGACATTTTTGAAGTCCGCTCCTTCGTTTTCAATGGTTAAAAATTGGGTTGCCGAGTTTAAGCGTAGTCGTGCGAGCACTAAGGACGATTCCCGCAGTGGGCGCCCAAAAACGGCTACTACCCCGGATATGATTGAAAAAGTCTTCCGTATCATATTGGATGACCGTCGAGTAAAAGTGCGTGAGATATCAGACATAGTGGGCATCACAAATGCAGTGTGCACAGAATTTTAACTAAAGAATTGGAAATGAAAAAATACTCCGCGCGTTGGGTGCCGCGTTTGCTTACACCGGAAGAAAAACTGAATCGTTTGATTATTTCTCACGACCGTTTGGCACGTTTTCGCCGCAATCCGAAGGACTTTTTGCGCCGTTTCGTAACCGTCGATGAAACCTGAGTACGTACACCATTACACTCCCAAAACCACGTAACAGTCCAAACAATGGACACACAAAAGTTCTCTGCCACTGAAGAAGGCAAAAACAGTTTTGTCAGCAGGAAAGGTTATGGCAGCTGTATTTTGGGATTCTCATGGAATTATCTTCGTCGACTACTTAGAAAAGGGAAAAACAATAAATGGCGAGTATTATGCCAATCTGTTGCAGCAATTGAAGCAATTGAGCGACAAATTCAAAGAGAAATGGCCTCATTTGGCGAAAAAGAAAGTGGTTTTCAATCAAGATAACGCACCTGTATACACGTCTGCAATCGCCATGGACAAAATTCATGAATTGGGATTCGAATTAGTGTCTGATTCGCCCTATTTGGCAGATTTGGCTCCCAGCGATTTTTATCTATTTCTAAACCTCAGAAAATGGCTCGGCGGTAAAGGATTTTCATTCAATTTCGAGGTAATCGCTGCTGTAAATAGCTATTTTCAGGACTTGGACTTACCGATCTACAAAGACGGCATTGCTGCTTTGGAGCATTGTTGGAATAAGTGGGTTGAGCGAGCAGGATACTATATTGAAAGATAAAGTAATTTTTTGCATAAAAAACTTGCGTTTTCTTTGTTAGACCACGTATATTTCAAAAGATCCTCGTAAATGGTAGTCCAGGGACGCACAGGTACTACTGCTCAGTTTAGCAACAACTGTCAACTCAAGATAAACGCATGAAACATATAGGTACGTTTAGATTAAGAAACGAAAAATAATTGAACGGTAGCTTAGGAACGAACATGCACTACCACTGAACTATACTTATACTGGAACGCGCACTGGCGGTCTCTGCCATAGAAAAGAAGCGAGCCGAGAGAGATAGCGCGCAAGGACCATTCCTGTCCTTTTCGTACCGCTCCGCGCATGCGCTGCGCGAGGGAGAAGACAGCGGTCAAATCAAAACAAACTAAGCCAATTTTAAAAATTTATTTATTATGGTGTAAAAAAAATAATAATTAATACATATTTCCCAGTGTTTCAAAAACATGAGTTCCTTTTCAAACGTTGCGACATGACAATCGACTGCTCTACGCATGCGCATACTCTCGAGAGTAGGACAGAGATGATCCTTGCGGCCCTCTCTCTCGGATCGGGCTGGCGGGCCGAGTGCGCGTTCCAGTATAAGTTGGACCGAAATCAAGTAATCTGGACGCAGATATAGAAAACCAAGATCAAGTTATGAAGATTTATTGTTCCTATAGCAACACCAACTGTTTACTTTTAATCTTGCCTCTGAAAATGACATGTCAACATGTCGAAATACGTATAAAGCTAAACTAAAGACCCGTTGAAGTTAAGATTTGTTTTATTTACAATAAATTTAAATAAACTTCAACGAAGTAAAGCTCGAACTTATAAATATAATTAAGTAATACTTTTCCCAGTTTTATTTAGCTGACATAATAGACTCTACTTGGCTTCAACTAACGTAACTTTGCCCAAATTATGATTTACATAGAAATCACTGAAGCTTACCAAGAAGTAATTTTGCGTGTAAAGATGAAAGCATGGAACTACACTACTACACTCGGAATTAATTGAAGTCGATCCTTTCATGCAAAGCGTAATAGGAGCATTGAAAGAGTTCAAGAAAATCTGTTTAATAAAGAACGTATTAATATATTTCTTAGTTACCTATAAACAAATACAAAACAGCTATTAGCTAACACACCAGTAAAAATAGTTGTAGCTGTTCTAAGCAAAATACGTAGGTGCAATTCTAATATCTACAATATTATTTATACAAAATATATTTAAGAGATAATCTATTACGGTAATATTTGGTAAATTTTAAAAACAAAGCATTAGTGTAATTCTAAAAAGAATATGAAATAGTTAAAATAAAGTTTATTTAACAGGTGCGCTTTGTGCTCGGACATCTACATTTATTTTGCATGAAATTACAAACCTTTCAAGGTATTTCAGGAGTGAGGCGTTCTGAGAACAAATTTTGTTCATCTTTACAATTCATCTAGAATGCGACTTGTTGATTTCTTATAGGTATATTTGATGGATATAAGTTATCGTTGAGATGACGTATAGAAAAGTTTTTATTTTTGTTTTCTGTAAATATATTACATTTTTTAACTGCTTATTTCAATTCCTTCTTAAAATTCATCTCTACAAGGTAGTACCATTTTCATGTTTTTAGTTAAAAATTGATTTGCGAAGAACTATAAAACAACATAATGTTCTATAATTTGTCATGCATTGTTCTGGTACAGTAGCAGGAATTATGACAGGATAAAAGACAGAAAGTATAACTGCCCCGTGTCAGGTCTCCGTGGCAGCTTCTCCAAAAGACAGAAAGAGAGAGAAAGAGAAAATCAGGGGGGAAAAAAAAGAAGGAAAGAAAGAAGAACTGACCCGTTTTAGGTCTCGCTGAAATCTTCAGAAAAACGGATAGAGAGACAAAGAAAGAGGAGCTGCCTCGTGTTAGGTCACCGCAACATACTTCAGAAAAACAGATACAGAAAGACAGAGAGAAAAAAATGAGAGAAGGATGGGGTAACAGATAATTAAATCACCAGAATGGTTTGTCTTACTTACTCAGTATATTTCCTAGGATCGGTGACTTCGACTCGTCTTCCTGCTGGTCAGTTGTAGAGCTGAAGAATGAATTTTAGAACTAAACTTAGCCACGGTCTGATTCTGCTTTTACAGGCCACGTGCATAGTGTGGGCTGAATTTCACTTCCTATTCCGCTAGATGCGCGTATTAATACAGTCAACGGGTGGGGACTCAAGTATTCAAAATTAAAACATTTTAAATTACATGCTGCGGTAAAACTTAAATAAAATACATTTTAATACTTAAATAAATCCTACAATAAATGTGCATTATTACAACTTGATACTCACGTGACAGGTTATTCTCTGTTGGAATTTGTTCTACCGCTCTAGCGGCACATATATATACATATACATAAGCACTGCAGGCCAATGAAGCCCATGGCTTGCTCCCGTTCGCTCTAGGTTTGGCTTATTGCTATGTTCCGGAGAGTAGTGGGGCGCTTTGGGCTTTTAACCACTACGCCCCCCAGCTTACACCAAACCCTTACATTTACTCGTCCATTTACTCACCCATCTATATAATACTTCGTGGGAGATTCCAACCCCACTAACGACTGCCGCGTTGTTAATGCGACATCCGGGACCACCTATTAGGCTGCCATTCCGAGAGCATCAAGTGCCATGTTGACTCGGCTTTTGGACACCTATCCTGACTGACCAGACAGAGCTATGCTTAACTCTGCTGATCATACTCAAACAGGCATTCTAACCGCGTCAACTCGGGACTCCTAGCGGCACGTATATCTGATGTAAATGTATGAGACGGAGATATTGGAGCGGGCAGCAGGTGGTACAGTTTTGGGATAATTCCGATTGGGCGATCGTTTCGTACCCAGATGCTGAAGTGAAGACCAAAGACATCGGAGCAGCTTTGGGGTGTGCTTTTATAGCCCAAAATTGGAGCGGCGACAAAGTGGGAAAACATTTGTAATAGTTTTGGAACCATCGCACATAGAACAAAATGTCTGCATAATTTTGGCTGTCCAGTAAATAATAAGTCGTGGGTGTTGTTTTTAATAATATTATTTATTATGAACGATGATGTTGGAACTATTACAACTAAGCTTACCATTCGGGCTCAAATGGCAGTTCAATGGCGATAGGAGATGTTTGTTTGGTCCGATGTTTCCAGCTTCCAGTAGATAGGCTACTGAGAGTTACGTGATGTTAGTTATTACTGGTTGAACAAATGTAGATGGTGCAGCAATCTCTCACCTTTCTCGAACCATAAACTTTTGATTCGTTTGGAACGGACCCTTTCGGTGGATGTGGAAAGATAACAAGCGGTGGTAGCGAGGTAAGGTTTTTTGGCGGATATTGGAGATAGTGTCAGCAAAGAGGATGGTTGCGTCAGCTGATTCTCGGGCGGATTCTTTATTGTGGTCTCTGTCGTCGATTTCAAGGGTTCTGTTGACTAGGTTTGCGGGTCCTAAGTTTATGGCTCAAGGATCTCCCGGTTTGACTTGCGTGATAACCAGTAATCCGCTCTATGGAGCTGGTACAAGATAGTATGTCCCACAAAAGGCTATCGACGGCTTAACCTTGAATTGGTAGATGGTCTCTGGTTTCAAGATGTGTTTGTTTATCAGACCAGAATATATTTTTAGTTTGATGCGTGAGCTCTTATCTCTTTAAATTAGCATGTTGAATGATTAGTTTCGTAGGTTGTTAGTTTTTGGTAGTTTGTGGACTCCTTGTTGTACTTTATTTTAATTGTAGGTGCGTAGTTGGTCTTCTTGATTTGGAGTACCGGAATTGGATTCCCACAGACTGAGTTGGAAGCTCCAAACAGGTTATTTATTCCGTCGTAGATTTGTTGTTGAATTTCAAATGTTCATTAAATTTCAACAATGTACCTCCACTCAAAAACTAGCTCATCAGATAGATAATTAAAAAAAAAGCGTTGTTACTTCCAGTTTTTCTTCAACAGTCACCGCTTTCCAATAAAATTGGAAAATGACCACTGCCATATACGAGGATCGTTCGAAATGTACGTGGCCTAACAAAGAAAACGCAAGCTTTTTGGGCAAAAAATCATTTTATTTTTCAATATAGTCAGCTGCTCGCCTTACGTACTTATTCCAACGATGCTCCAAAGCAGCAATGCCGTCTTTGTAGATCGATGAACCCAAGTCCTCAAAATATCTATTTACAGCAGCGATTACCTCGGAATTGGATGAAAATCTTTTACCGCCGAGCCTTTTTTTTAGGTTTGGAAATAGATAAAAATCGCTGGGAGCCAAATCTGGCGAAAAAGGCGAATGAGGCACTAATTCGAATCCCCATTCATGAATTTTGGCCATGGCGATTGCAGACGTGTGTACAGATTTGTTATCTTGATAAAAATGCACTTTCATTTTCGCCAAATGAGGCCGTTTCTCTTTGATTTTGTCACTCAATTGCTGCAACAAATTGGCATAATACTCGCTATTTATTGTTTTTCTCTTTTCCAAGTAGCCGACGAAGATAATTCCATGAGAATCCTAAAATACAGTTGCCATAAACTTTCCTGCTAACAAAACCGTGTTTACCTTCTTCGGTGGCGGAGAACCTTTGTGTGTCCATTGTTTGGACTGTTCCTTGGTTTCGGGAGTGTAATGGTGGAGCCAGGTTTTATTAACGGTTATGAAACGGCCCAAAAAGTCTTTTGGATTGTGGCGAAAACGTGCCAAAAGGCCGCGTGAAACAATCAAACGATACAGTTGTGAGCAAACGCGGCACCCAACGAGCGGAGAAATTTTTCATTTCCAATTCTTCAGTTAAAATTCTGTGCACGCTATCATTTAAGACTCCCACTATGTCTGCTATCTCGCACACTTTTACTCGACGGTCAACGAATACGATACGGGGGACTTTTTCAATTATATCCGGGGTAGTACCCGTTTTTGGGCGTCCACTGCGAGGTTTGTCCTTTGTGCTTACACGACCACGCTTAAATTCGGCAACCCAGTTTTTAACCATTGAAAACGAAGAAGCGGGTTTAAAAATGTCGAATCCAACTCTGCTTAGATTTCGGTTGAGTGTTAATTAAGCCTTTCAAATGAAAGGACTTTATCACTGCTCGAAACTTAATTTTTTCCATTATTTACAAAATCACTCGAGACGGTCACTTTGGCGCACTGTCAAATTCAAAGTTATTGACAAATGCTCTATACTGTCATATTTAACCTAAGAAAGGATGGTTCTGAAAAATAGTAATGGAAATTCCGCCGCATTAGCGCCATCTCTGTGTTAGGCCACGTACATTTCGAACGATCCTCGTAGGTGTCACTGGGTGTCACTACTACGTTTTCAGGGGCGATTTTATTTTTATTTGTTTCTGGCATTTGTTGCCGTTAAGTACATTATTCTGTTGCTTTTGTTTTACAACGCATGTTGTTGGTTTGCATTCACAAGCTACATTTAATAATGGACAAAAATGTTTCATATTTAGTGAAAGGACGGATACGCAGATTTAATTCTGCGAGAATAGCATGTCGCTATGTAGTGGCTACAAAACCTCATAGCACCTAGCTCTGGAGGTCTGAACACTAAAGCGCAAAGCTTTGCATAGTTTTGCATAGTTGACCGGAGTTAGAAACTAATTTTCTGGTTTTTAATGCAAACATCGATTTTTACTTTCTCATACTTCTACTGAAGGAGGAAAGTTATGATTTCATTCAAAATTTTCGAATTTCAGATTTCAGCGGAAACCCCAAAAATGTAGTTTTTAAAAAATGTCTGTCTGTGGGTGTGTGGGTGAGTGGATACGTTCGTTTTCCTATATCTCCTAAACCCTTTTACCGATTTTTATAAGATTTGGTGGTGAAAGTTTTTTAGTTGCAGGTGGTTCTTTGTAAGGTCTTAATCGGAACCGGAACCGGAAACTGAAAATCGACCTGATTTGTTGGTACAAATTTTACTACATAGCGTTGTAGTGCATCTAAAGACAAATCAAATGCTGTATCTTCAAAATGAAGGTAGCTGCGAATTTTTGAAAATTTTAATTTCAAAGCCCGATTACTCAAAAACAAAATATCCAATCAATACAACTCATCATATTATTTGATAGCCCTTAGTTAATATAATCAAGTGATGTAAAAATATTTTTGAAGATATAAAAATTCTAAATATACTAGAGGCTTAAAATTTTGGACATTTTCAAAACATATAATTCCTAACAAACTGCCCACGCCATTTTTTTAAATTTTCTAAGCCGATAGAGCTTGCAATGAACTACAAATTTGTTTTTTATTAATCTTCTAAATTTTACTCCAGGAATTTTTTTTAAATTTTAGAATAGACGCGTTTTCCGGAAGTTACGTAATTTTAACTAAAACTATTAATTCGCTTTAATAAAAAGAAGTGTTTTTCATTTTTTGCATATTTTTGATAAAGTTATAACAATTTTTGATCCGCGCATTACCTATCGCTTTTACGTAGTCAGCAAGCGCCCCTCGTACGTAACCAACGCCGTAAGTCTTAAATTTCAATCACTTATGACGCGAGAATATTTAAAACGTAAAAAGTGTGGGAAAGTACCAGCAACCTGTTTTGCCCATTTTTACCTTACTCGCTATACGGAGCTAGAGAAAGGTATTGTTTATGTTTGTGGAAAGAGATTTTCTTGGGATTAGATAACACCAGAAACCAAAAAATAGATTCGTCAGCCAAAGTTTGGAAGCGCTTATTAAATAAATGGCCATTAATTTTAAAATTAAACAATTCACAAAAACGTCACAGAAAAATTCGCCCAATGGAATAAATCCAATTATAACTCGTTTTAAGTTAAAACAAAATAGTGTTTCTAGATTTTACGAATATTTTTTTTGTAATTACGCTAATATTTCCTATTTATAGGAAAATTGCGTCCACTTAAAACTACTACGATGCCCAGTTTCTTTCTAATCTTTCAATACGATTTTTAATAATAAGGCATTTAAATCAAATGTAAAACAATTATTAACTTGAACAGGTTTTTTATTTTAACCAAATAAATATTTTGACATGTTTACATGTCATTATCAGAGGGAAGATTAAAAGTAAACAAGTAGTGTTGTTATTGCAACAATAAAACATCACGACTTTAATCCTAGTTGTCTATGTACACAGATGACTTGATTTCTTATTCGCAAACATTCAATAATGGTGAATTTACGAAATCAATTTTCTCATTCATAAAAAGTAGAGTTCTTAAATGTTTGAGAATTTTATATGGTTTCAGGATTTCTATTTTCGTTTATAATCATCACAACAGTGTAAAAATTTTATAGTATTATTAGATGTCATTAAATGATTGTGTTCTAATAATTGTTCAGTGTATTTAGATTTATGTGGGTGTTTATATTTGTAACAACGTACGTGTTCTTTGTATTTAAAGTGTTTAAAATGTTTTTAGTTGTGTCAAAAATTACTTTACGTTTATTTGTTTTGTTTATAATTTTGGCAGTTTTTTCAGATTTATCACCAAAATTTGGAATCGTAAATGAAAATTATAAATAAAACAAATTTCATTTGAAATAAATACTTTGTGGTTATTTCCGTTTTTTGAAACTTTATATAGAAGACTAGTAGAACCAGTGGGCTACGCCGCACCAGAAACAATTCATTAAAAAAAGACGGGAAAAGGACTTTTCCTCATTTCCAGAGGGGACACCCTACCAGCGATTTTTAAACTGTTTTTAGAACTAATAAATCAAACTAAAGATTTAAAGAGTTGTTAGATATTTGCATATATTTCCCAAATGAAATTTGCCCTGCTTGCATCCCGTATAACCACACAATACAGAACCTATATCGAACCTGTATTTAAATCTTTAGTCGATACAGGCTTTCTGTACCCTATGGATAGCGCGACGATAGAGATTACATATCGATTGGGTATAGTTGTCTTTACTAACTCTGTATATAAGATGTAAAGCTCCTGTACAGACAACATATAGTTAAAGTACAGATGCGGTTAAGATTGCGTATAGAGCACATGAAGGTACTGTAAAGATACGATATAGGTTTTTAAAGATACTATTCCGATGCTGTATCGTCCAAATTAAGGTGCGGTATAGATAATTCAAGCAATTAATTTTAGATAAAAAAAAATATTTTTTTACGCGGATATATTTTCTTTTATAATATTTTATACAACCCCTCTGTATTTTTTTAGCTAATTTCATTTACACTAATGTATTTATTGATAGATTTTTAATTTTAAAAATGCGCTGCATACTTTACCTTAGCGGGGAATCGAACTGGCCATCTTTGGTTTGTGAGTCGGTCTCCTTGCACCCTGAGCTAATCTCGCCTCTTATAAGATTCGACCGCTAAATGTTTTAAGAGTATTACAGAAGGTTATGATGGACAATATGATACAAATGTACTACCAAGAATTACAGTTAGGGTTAAACCGTTTTTTTTGCAGTAAAATTTATAGTGACGTTGCATAATATCTCGTTAAGGGCGTATAGTATGCTTGGATAAAACGTGATTAACAGGGACTACGTAGAAAACGCATTGGACGCTTAATAATAAAGTTAGACATTTTTGTGGGCTCTTGAAATTTTTAAAGTTAAATGTGTTTCATGTTTCTCATTTTCTAATTTTGTTTTTTACATTAATTTTAATGTAGAGTAAAATCATTTTATAAATAGTTGGTAAAGTGTATCGTTTGTAGCTTTGCTAAGTTTTTAATAAACTGATGCCGAAACAAAAAAAAAAGACAACAGATTAAAGTATTAAGAAAAATAAACAGTGAAGAATTATAGGGGATAAAATATAAAACAGTTTTAGTAGGTTCAGATATTTCGAGAATCTTACTTCGAAATAATTGATGTCTTTGTATTATTTTACCACCAACTATTTTAAAGTACATTATTTCTGAATTTCCCGCCATTTCTGAGGTCAGAATTGTAATTTCAAGAAAAAAATATTACGTAATATGATCATTGTATTGATGTCGGTTCGTACTTTATACTGCTGGCGCTGGGATAAGCTTTAAATATCTTTATCTTTTTGGTGAGTGGACTTTCCAAACAGGTCTGTTTATAAACCCCCATAAAGGTTTAGAGCTAATCTTAAGCCATGCATTGTTTAACGTCCGGCTTGGTTTTAGATTTTACCGTTAAGAAAGTTTCTTTGCAATTGAGTCATTCTTATTCTGTTTCGCTGGAACTTTTAGCCGATGAAATATATTTATTTACAAAGTTTTTCCAATTACATGTTCAAAAACACTTTACTTCTAGTGCTTTAGGTGATTTTTTTGGCCTTCTGGGGGGGGGGGGGTTATTACCGCTACTACCATCACCACCCTCGTAAATCCGCGGTTGGACGTTATAAGTACAGCAGAACTGAGAAAATGCTCTCTGCTGTAGGCACATCAAAAGGTATAGTATTGGTTATAGGTGTAATAACAGTTTATGATGAAAGTTATCATTTTATTTACTTGTGGTTTATAGATATTGTGGTAAATGATCCCCCTATCGAAAATAACTTCACATTGGAGACAGCAGCCTTGGTTAATGATTATGTCATAAATTATTATTATAATTGTAGGAAGCACACAAATATCCAAGGTTCCATCAAATTCGTAAACTTTAAATTCTTGATCTTGTTGATGCGCCATTTTTAACGTTTTTATACACAAGGCCAACAAATAAAGATAGTGTTTAGATTGACGCTATACACAGCGGTTTTAGGCTTAAGATAAAACTGTAAAGACAGGCAGTATATATTTAGCACAGATTCGATAAAGACAAAATCGATAATTGCGCTACAGGTGCGATATAGCCTGCATGAAGATATTGTAGAGATTTGTTAAAGGTACAACTGTAAAGACAATCAGTATATATTTTCTACAGATCCGATAAAGATAAATCCCTGCTTGAAGTACCGGTGCGGTATAGCATAGAATAAGATGTGATACAGATGCGATAAAGATAAAACTGTACTGGAAACAAGTATAGATATCATATAGATGCGGTAAATATTTAATCTATACAGTTAAGGTATAGGCTAAAGTACAGCTCCGATACATATTACACCTGTATCACGTAATCTTTACCGCATCTTTAAATATCTCTATCGCCTAGGACATCTTTATAGATTTGGTTATACGGGATGCATATTTAAATCGATCAGCTAGAAAAAAAACTCGTATCTTTTTCAGGGAAAGCTGTTTTTTAACTATGCAGTGATCCATCAAGAACATATACGTGCTTTGTGGGTTGTGTTTTTTTAGTGGTTTACGGGGAATATTTTTGCTGAAGCATGTCTTTTCCCGGCGAATTTGTTTTCGCACTGCTTTTCGGGGATGTTTTCACCGTAAACCCTAAATAGCCCCACAAGCAAAAGTTTCTTTCTGTCGAATGTTGTTAGGAATGTTATTTCGGAACACGTAATGTTTGGTCTATCTCTTGCCGCCACTGGCGTGGCATCTCGAACTTTGACAGCCTCGGCGAGGATGAGGGGATTTAGCGTTCTTCTGTGTTACGAAATGTTGTGTAATGCAATAAATCTTGAATAGTAAGGTTGACGTTCTTGATGTTAGCGAAACATAATTATTACATAAAAATCAGCGCTCACGGCCCCGTTGAAATCAGGCGGGGCTTGTGTTACAGTCTTTTAAATAAATAGCTTAAAACTGCATGCTTTATCCTCTGTGTTTGTGTTCTAAATTACAGCAACATACTCATGGTCGAGAAGCGCTGCTTCGTTCTTTCGTTCTCCGCGTCTCTCTCAGCAATGAAGTATTAACAGATTATGTTACAGTATTGCAACTGTATACTGCACACTAAAGAATCCTGTTTCTGTGTTATAATGTAGTTGGCTGTTGCACAAGCCAATTTGTAATTTCTGTAATCAGCGTCTAAATATGTGGGTTTTGGTGCGGGGATCTCCCACCACTAAAAGCTAAGTCACAACGGCTCCGGGTGTAATATATAGATAGATAGTGCACATTATGATTTTTTTAGCCCAGAATTACAGGGTGTTTCAAAAAGACATGTCATAGATTAAGCATTAAATTCTATGGATTAAATAATAGCCATTTAAAAATCGTTTTTTATGTAGCTTTTCGACAGTTTAATACGTATGTCTGCTTAAATGATTAAAAGTAGCCATAGGGCGCATGGGGTTCCATAAAAATCTATGAATGTTAAATGTGATTATCCGAAGTTCAGCAATGAAAAAATGTGTTGATGCACATTTGACCGCGGAATATTTGTATACTATCAGAGACAATTTAAAAACAAAATGTAAGTTTTTTTTTTAAATTCGCCATAAACCCCTGTTTCCCAAATAACATCGTCAAATTTCAAATATATATTGTATTATATATAAGTGCCAAAATGATCACGACTGTGTAAGTGATACCATTATGGCATTAAAGGGGAGTTACACGAGCAACGCCTCCTATGATGCGCGGCGAGGAATAGTTACAAAGCAACAAACCTGCGAAGATGTGATCGGAATCTGCAATCACACCGGCCGGCCTCTAAACACGTAACACTAAACCGTCCGTGTAACAAGAAATAAGAAAGAAGAGATTTGGTTTCAATTATGGTTATAATGGTTAAGAACGAAACATGCAGTAGTCTATTCTAACCGTAATTGAAACCAAATCTCTTTTTTCTTATTTTTTGTTACAAGGACGCTTCAGTGTTATGTGTTTAGAGGCCGGTGTGATTGCAGATACCTGCTTTGCAGATTCCGATCACATCTTCACAGGTTTGTTGCTTTGTAATTATTTCTCGTCGTACATCATAGAGGGCGTTACTTGTGTAATTCCCCTTAAATGTTATACTTTCCGGCATTTATCTGCTTGTTTGCTTTTGGTTTTAATTACGGTTAGAATTATGTTCACCTGATGAGTTCAAATAAGAACGAAACATGTAGTGGTCTATTCTAACCATAATAAAAACCAAATCTCTTCTTTCTGATACCATTATGCATTAGTAGGCGGTTTTAATTTTTTTGTAGAAATTTCGCATGTACCAGCTTGAGATACAAGCGATTGTTCAAAAAATTTGTACATGATTCACATATGTTCCATTGTTGACATCGTATTTACGAATTACGTGTTACGAAAACAAATCGGCAATCAACGAGAAACTTCAGGTAAATTCGTTGGTAGACAACACCTACGTCATGTGAACAATGGGCTGCAGAACCATTATTTAACTGAATAATAATTAAATACAACCCGAAGTCACCCGAAGCAAGTTCGGAAAACGATCAGTAGTAGGGAAATATTGATTTCGTGAATAATTTCAACTTCGCGATCTCCAGGAACTTAAAAAGGCGGTTTTTAAAGGTGTTTCTCTGTGGCTGGGCGGATATGAGAGTATGCGTGCGCTCTTCATAACTCCTGAACGGATGGACCGTTTTCAATACGCTTTTGAATAAAATTTTAGACCGGAAGGGGAAGTAAAGAATTAAAACCGTAAAGTGAAAAAGTCAGTGGGCTCATACAGCTTGGGATAAGCT
This sequence comes from Ctenicera cuprea, assembly GCA_958336395.1. NCBI lineage: Eukaryota > Metazoa > Arthropoda > Insecta > Coleoptera > Elateridae > Ctenicera > Ctenicera cuprea. The sequence goes on along the minus strand of OY284495.1, from coordinate 38,242,246 downwards.
ACAGTGTGGTTGGAGTTCCAATTCGCTAATTTCTTTGTCCCGCCTTCTATGAATTTTTGAAATAGAATATTTATTTCTTTTATTTAAATAATGGTTGACGAATGACGATAAAACATTTCTGTTTAAAGTAAACTGTTCATTAGTGAAACACAAATTTTTAATTTAATTTTTAGGTGTAGGAATATTTGAGGAGATGGTGTTAACTTCCTCTTCTCGTTCAATATTTCACTGGCGAAATTTTTTGGTTACTGGTTTTATAAAATCGCAAAACATTTTTTCCAAAACAATAAACAATAGACTGCTTTTTACAAACAAAATTTCAGCTTATAAGTATAGATGCATAATTCGCGTTAAAGTGTTATCGTACAATCAGATTGATTTACATCTCTCTTTGAAGCTTATGGAAGATATTCCGTAAACTAAAGCACAACCGATTTACACAGAACAAGCAACTATTGAAACGAGAAAGCCTATGCGTTAACATTAGGCATTTAAGTTTTTTAAACACGCCCTCTGGCGGCCAAAATTAAAAATTAATGGGTAAGTATAATACGTAGCTGCAAAGGAAATTAAAAGATGTATCCAAATATGCAAAAATATACTGGGTGTTCTATTAAAAATAAAAAAATTGCTTTCACTTCCGGTTAAACCGGAAGTCCAAATGACCACCGTCTTATGTAATATGCATGTTTATGTGTATATTACCCAGAAAAAATTTGAAATTAATAATTTAAAAATTGAGTAAATGGCCGGTTGTTTTCTGTTCTTGCGGCCACCCGGCATAGCGAAAAATTGTAAATTAGTAAATTTTGTTTGCATTGATTCAGTGAACTAATAAAATAAAATAACTAAGTGTAAACAGAGATAACTTACAGGATTAAATTCGTTAGCTTTTCTGAGATAAATTTTAATTAAGAGGTTTGACTTCCATTGTGTGTTTCTAAACGATAAGGTTTGTTCATACTATATACAAACCACATTTCCGCTCTAATTCAAAACAGTAGTGTTTCCGTTAAGACCGGCGATTGTTAGTAAGCTACTTTTGTTATTAGCTTTTATTGATATAGTTGGGTGAAATATTATACACTGTGTCCATAAAGTAACCCCCCCTGTAACTAACTTTTGAACGACTTAATATTTTACTACAAAATTTGGTGTGCTTTAATGGGAAATTAAATACTATTTTTTAGCTCATAATTAAATAATGTATCATTCAAAATGGCGGCTGGGCGCCATTTTGAAATTTTTTTTTAAATAGAAAGGGGGGTCGAGTGACACCTCATTTGAAAGGTCTTTTAGTTCTGCGTCTGATCCTAGAGTTTCAAAGAAAAATATTTAGCCATAACAAAATGACAAACGTTTGAAGTAAAGAAGTCTATTAAAAAAAACTAAGAATTAAAGCAAAAACAAATGAAATTAAGTGTTCGAAATGTTCACCATTCACTTCTTGGCACATAAAAAGTCGGTTATGACATTCCTGCCTTACATTTTCATAAGTTTCTGGAGTGACATTTCTGTAAAAGACGCATTACAGAAGTTTGCAGAAATATCACTCCAGAATCTTATGAAAATGTAAGGCAGGAATGTCATAATCGACTTTTTATGTGCCAAGAAGTGAATGGTGAACATTTCGAACACTTAATTTCGTTTGTTTTTGCTTTAATTCTTAGTTTTTTTTAATAGACTTCTTTACTTCAAACGTTTGTCGTTTTGTTATGGCTAAATATTTTTCTTTGAAACTCTAGGATCAGACGCAGAACTAAAAGACCTTTCAAATGAGGTATCACTCGACCCCCCGTTCTATTTTAAAAAAAATTCAAAATGGCGCCCAGCCGCCATTTTGAATGATACATTATTTAATTATGAGCTAGAAAATAGTATTTAATTTCCCATTAAAGCACACCAAATTTTGTAGTAAAATATTAAGTCGTTCAAAAGTTAGTTAGGGGGGGGGTTACTTTATGGACACAGTGTATGTGTATTGCTGCATATATGCCTGTTTGATTTTAGATAGTTGTGAATGTCCTTAGATGTATTTTATTTAATAACATATGGTATTTAATTTTTATCAATTAGGTACGGATCTAAATAAGAAGCAGTCTGCAATTTCTTCGCAAAGGTCACTGAATAATTTTTTAAATTTTGATAACATTAAAATATCAAAATTGATTAATATTTACATTTTGCTCAATTATGATATACAGGCTATTTCAAGTTTGAAGAAGGTACTACATTAAGACTACTTACTTCAACATTAAAGATTTGGCGTGTGGAAGTTTTTTAGTTGCAGGTAGTTTTTTGTAGGGTTGCTAATCGGAACCAGAACCGGGAACAGAAGTTAGATCTGTTTTTTTGGTATAGATTTTTTCTAAACACTTTTTAGGAATTTGAAATACATAGCGTTGTAGTGCATCTAAAAACAAATCAAATGGTTTTTTTTCAAATGCTTTATCTACAAAATGAACGATACGAATTATTGAAAATTTCAACTTTAATGCCCGATTATTCAAAAACGAAATATCCAGCCAATACAAATTATCATATTATTTGATAGCCTTTAATAGCAGTATATTCAAGTGATGTAAAACTTATTTCGGAAATGTAACCCTAGCCCTTAATTAGAGTATTTTGATATATTATTGGAAATTTTAAAATCATTTCTTTATCTAGTATTTAAATAATTTACATATTTTATTATTGTGCAATAGCACAGTTCATTTCATATATTTCAACATGCTTGCTTAGGTATTTGGAGTCAGCTTAATGTGTAATTAAGTTTACCAATTTTGCTGAATCTTTTTGAACTTTGGTAAAGTAGGTTAGAAATATGTGCAACAAATTGTGAAGATATATAAATTCTTTTATAAATTGCTATATTGCAAATTTGCATGAGGAATTAACTTTTGTCAGAAATTACATTTTTAAATTGTTTTTCAATGCAAAACGTATTCACATCAATCATCAAAACTTTATATGCAAAATTGATTTGGAAAAGCTTAGTTCCTCATGGAAGTTAGTTGTTCGCTAGCTACGGGCTAGAACACCACAAAGTTTAGAGTTGTTCGCTAGCTACGGGCTAGAACACCTCAGAGCTTTAAGTTGAAAGCTCTGAGCTTTGTCAAAGTATTTTATAACAGGAAAATAATTTCTTGTTAATTTAAACCAAAAGTTGTTTAATAATATTAGAAGTGTTAATTAATAATCTTGTGATCAAACTTACAAGTAAGTAATTTAATCGATATTTTTGCATTATAATTTTTGTGTAATTATTTGTGTTTGTTGAATTTTAATAATTCTTTAATATATTTATTGTAGGATATTTGGTGTTATTATTCATACATTTCTTCCAGTTTAATATTTATTTCAGGGATAAACCTATTAAATTATAAATAGCATAATACAAGTAGATCTTGTGCTTAATAAAATCCAATTCAGGTTTTTAATGAGGTTAATAAAAGCCTGTCTTGGTTAATCGACGTTTTCAGGTTGTGCATCTGAGTTGTTAGGGAAAGCTTGAGTATTTCAGGTGTTCGAATCTGAGGGCTCGGTTATATTTGGTGGCAGCGGTATACGGTAGTATTTGGTGGCAGCGGTATACGGTAGTATTTGGTGGCAGCGGTACTTGGGGAATATTTGGTGGCAGCGGTATTTGGTGGTATCTCATATCTGGTAGCAGCAGTATTGGCAGGAGTATCTGGTAGCAGCGGTATTTGACGATAGCAGTATTTGGTTCGATATTTGGCATCAGCGACCTCTTCGAACTTCACTCCAGGAGGCAGTGGCATTTTCTTTTCGGACCGTAGGTTTTTATCAACTGGAAAAGAAGAAAATTACTAGAACGCAGTAACAATGGCTCCTCCACCAGCGGGTACAGGGACAGACAGACAGGATCAGGGAACAGGTAATCCAACGGTAGTACCTCCGATGTTTTCGTATACTACTACAGGAATGGTGGCCAAAACAATGGAACCCTACACAGGAAAGGGTTCACCAAAAGAATATTTTCGGCAAATAAAGCGCAGGGCTTTATATGATGGTTGGTCTGAGGAGCAAACATTACAGATAATAAAGCTGAGTCTCACAAAGGATGCCTTAGCATATTACGATTCAGATCCTGCATTGGAAACAGCATCATTGGACGAATTTGTGCAGAAATTTATAAGCAAGTTTACTCCAATCAGGTTACCAGGAGAGGCGCAAATGAAACTCTCAAAGTGTTTCCAGAGGCATGACGAAGATGTGGCATCATACGTAACCAGATTAAATGGGTTAGGCAGAGCAGTTTTGGAGGAAGATTTACAAGGGGCAAAAGACAAGGAAATAGATGGAATAAAGAAGAAATATATGGACCTAGTGCTCAACCAATTCAGAATAGGGCTGAGAAAAGAGCTAATGAGGCAAATAGCACCTGTTTTGTTGGCCGAAGAAAACTTAACAATTGAGAAAGCAGAAATGATAGGAAGACGGTATGAAATGTGCAATTCAGTGTCTTTCACAAATCCTTCTTCAGGCCCAAGGTTAATGACAGTTGGTTCCAAGACAGGATGTAGCTACTGTAAGATGTCTAATCACAGTACTAGCAACTGTTGGAAGAAACCTAGACCACAGCAGCAGTTTTCTCAAGAGAGATACTACAGAGAAGGCAACGAAAATTTTGGTAGAAACCAGGGCAGTCAAAATTTTGGTAGAAACCAAGGTAATCCAAAATGGGGAAGAAATCAACAGGGGCAGAAATTTTACGGCGGAAGTGGCTATCAAAATCAGCAATTTTCAAGACCTGTTCACGCTGGAACGAGTTTCGGGCATTGGCAAAATGGGAACTTCACACAACCAAGGAGTGAAAACTATAATTATATCAACAATAATAATTTGCAGAGTTATCGTTCCAACAATTGGCAGAGAAACAACTCCAAACCTACTCGGGGACAACATGCATCTAATTTTCAGCAAGGGAGATGGCAAAACAGAGATGGTGGTCACACAACCAACAATACAACCCGTCAAGGCAATCGGGGATTTCAGCAGCGAATTAATGTTACCCAGAGGGAATCTTTAAACTACAACAGACCTTCGACTGCAACCCAAGTCGAGGGCCAATAAACTACGCACAAGAAAAATCACAGAAAAATGATGTTCTCTCAATTCCACAAATTTCATCAAAATTAACAACGGACGTTCCATGCATAGTATACCTGTGGGTAAATGAGAAGCTCGTAAAGTTTCTTATCGATTCCGGAGCAGCAGTCTCGACAATCAAAGCGGAAGCAGTAGATCAAGAATCTGTCTACAATGGCAGCAATATTCAACTGTTGGACGCAACCGGACACCAAATACGATCTTTAGGTATACTAGAAGCTGGCGTAGGAGTTGAAAAAGGTATTGAACTGGGCACACACAATTTTATGGTGTGTGATCAGTCACTACAAATCGAGGCACAAGGACTTTTAGGAAGAGATTTTTTATTTAACAACGATGTAATTCATTTCTTTAAGGACAACATTTTGAGGTTATGGGGCTACGACATCCCAATTTATTATTTGCAGGAGCAAATAGAATTTCAGTGCGAAGAGCAAACGGGTTATAAAAACTACCAAGAGGACGATGAGGAACAGTGGGGAGAAGAATTGCAAGAAATAAATAAGAGTCTAAACTATTGTGAAGAAGATGGTACTAATAATAGTGCATCGGATACATTTTTAGAGGGAAGACAACTAGAAGCAAGGAATAGCTATGAAACATTAATAAATAATATGAATTACAGAAAGCAGCAAGAAATGCAGAATCAAGAAATAATTGCCAAAGTGCAAGTACAAAAGTGTAATAATAAAATGAACACAAGTACAGAACTTGATTTCATTACCTGTAATGAAATACGAGCAAACAAGAATGCAGATTTAGTAGAACAGAGGTTAAATACTCAACAACTTCAAGATAGTTACGACAGGTCAGGGAATCAAAGCATGTCATCAGGTTACAGTAATGTGAGAAGTGGGTCATCAGTTACAACTACAAATGCGGAAGTAAGAAATAATGACGCAAGGACAGAGGAGCAAGAGGAAAATGTAATCAAGAAGGTAAAGTTAGCAGAAAATTTACCAATTCCACCAAGGACTGAAGTTACTTTTATAGCATCAATTAAGCAGGGTATTATAGGTCAAGATTTAATAATTGAACCTACGGAGACAACAATAAATGGTGTATATGTAGCCAGAGCTTTGGTTAGGAATGAACCAGAAGTATGGTTACGAGCTATAAATTTAAATGATTTTGAAGTTACTCTTCAGAAGAATCAACAAGTAGCGTTAGCAGAAGCAGCACCAGAGATAATCAAAGATCAAAACGATGGGAACAAAGTACAAATTAACACAGTAATGGTGAAAAACAAGAATTGGATAGAAAAAGGAATAAATTTATCACATCTAGACGAAGACACCAAGGAATTAGTAACGGAACTTCTTAACCATTATCAGGATGTATTTGACGAGGGGGAAAGTGTACTTACGAGTGCAACAGCAGTACAACATAAAATCATTACAGACAACATTACGCCTATAAACAAGAAGAATTACAGTATTCGATATTCACAACGTGAAGTACTAAAGAAAGAAATTGATAAACTTTTGAGAGCAAAAGTAATAGAACCATCTACATCAGCTTGGAATGCTCCAATTGTTTTAGTTACAAAAAATTTACCTAATGGAGAGAAGAAAGTGAGGATGTGTATAGATTACAGAGCACTGAATGCAGTAACGCAGAAGGAGTTTTTCCCTATACCGAGGTTAACAGAATCATTGGATTATTTAGGAAACTCGAATCTGTTTAGTGTGTTTGATGTTACATCAGCATATCATCAAATTGACATGGATAGTGAATCTATACCGAAGACAGCTTTTTCTGCTCTCGATAATCACTACCAATATAGGAAGATGCCTTTCGGATTAGCGAATGCTCCGAGAACATTCCAAAGATTTATGAATTTTACTTTGTCAGGATTAACAGGAGACATTTGTCTAGTGTACTTAGATGACATCATCATACATAATGGAAATGGAGTAGCAGATCATTTGGAGAAGTTAGCCATGGTTTTCGAAAGACTACGGAAAGCTAATATTAAATTAAAACCATCAAAATGTAAGTTATTAAAAGAACAAGTTCAATATCTAGGACATGTAATATCTAAGGAAGGAGTAAAACCAGATGAAGAAAAGATCAAGAGTATTCAAGCGTTTCCAGTACCAACGAGTGTAAAGAAAGTAAGGGAGTTTATAGGACTGGTAGGATGGTACAGGCGATTCATTCCAAAATTTGCGGAGATAGCAGAACCACTAACACAGTTGACGAAAAAAGATGTGAAATTTAAGATGGATGAGAAATGTTTAGAAGCAGTACAGGCACTGAAAAACGCAATAACGTCTGACAACGTGTTGTGTTATCCAGACTTCAGCAAACCATTTACCGTAGAAACGGATGCATCAAAAATAGGAATGGGAGCGATTTTAAGTCAGGAACATAATGGATTTCAGCGCCCAATCGCGTTTGCTTCGAAGAAATTCAACAAAGCGCAACTTAATTATTCGGTTTCAGAGAAGGAGTGTGCAGCAGTGATCTTTGCAGTTCAACAATTTAGGTGTTATTTATATGGAAGAAAATTTACGGTTATCACGGATCATAGAGCTTTAGTGTGGCTGTTATCGTTATCCGATCCATGCTCTCGTCTGGCGAGATGGTCCATTCGTCTCTCAGAATATACATTCGATATAATCCATCGAAGTGGGAAGTGTCACGCTAATGCAGACGCTCTAAGTAGAATGTTCGAAGGAGATGAAGAACCTACTTTTACGGCAAAACAATTTTTGGATTACAGGAAAACTAACTTAATCATCAACGATAAGTTTAGCGAAGAAACAGGGGATTTATTCTCTTGTCCCGAGAATTATTCACTGGCACATTGTGTATCAGAAGACTTTGCGATGGGAAAAGGGATAGCAACGGAGTTTAAAACAAAATTTGGATCAACAAGAGAATTGAAGGCTCAGAAAAAGAAAACAGGAGAAGTAGCAGTCTTACAACTATTAGGTAGAAACATATATTATCTTATAACTAAGAAAAAATATTTTCAAGAAACAACGTATGTTACCGTGTGGGAAACTTTATACGATTTAAAGAAACAAGTCAGACGACTTGAAGATCCAGTGTTAGCTATGCCACGAATAGCGTGTGGTTTAGATGGCTTACAGTGGGAAATTGTCAGCGACATGATCAAATTCGTATTTTGTCAGACACCTGTAAAAATAGTTGTTTATTATCTACCATCACAACAAAGGCAGCAATTAAATGTTATAAATACGCAACAACCTCAATATTCACCAATTTGGGACAGAATTCAAATCAAAGAAGAACAAGCTACAGATGAGTGGTGTAAAAATATACAGGAACAGATAAAAAAAGAAAAAGAGGAGTGCAATTATTATCTAGATACGGATGGAATTATTTATAAGAAAGGAGAAGGACAAACCGATGTCATGGTTATACCCAAAACATTTGTACATAAAGTTATTCATGATTTTCATAACTTACCAATGGCAGGACATCCAGGTCAAGATAAAACGTATGCGAATATCAAACCACGTTGTTATTGGCCTCAAATGAGGGCTGACATCAACAATTACGTCTCGAAGTGTCATCAATGTATGCAGAGGAAGTCATCACCTCATATAAAGAAGGCACCATTACAGAATTTTCAAGAAGTTTCGTATCCATTCGAACGATGTTGCATGGATATTGTGGGACCATTCATTACATCAGATTCTGGAAATAAATACTTATTAACTTTTCAAGATTATTTTACCAAATATGTGGAAGTAATGGCAATTCCGGATCAAACAGCGAAAACAATTAGTAAAAATTTTTTTGAACATGTTATTTCTAGATTTGGTACACCAGAACAACTTATCACAGATTGTGGAAGTAATTTTATGGGAGAATTATTCAAGGAATTATGTGAAAAATTAGGAATCAAGAAACTTCATACCACTCCATATCATCCTCAAGGAAATCCGATTGAGCGATGTCATCGAGTTTTTAAAGATTTCTTATCTCAATATATAGCTAAAGGCCAAAAAGATTGGGATGCATGGGTACCGTATTTAATGATGAGCTATAATTTTTCTGTTCATTCATCATCGAGATTTTCACCATACTTTTTACTGTATGGGCGAGATCCTATTTTACCCATAGATTTGATTTTAAAACCCAGAACCATTAAATATAATTTAGCTGATAACTATGTTTCTGAACTATTAGCTAGATTAAATATAGCTTGGCAAGAAGCTAAAGAAAATTTAAGAACATCAGCAGAAAAGAGAGCAATTCAGTATAACAAGAAAACAAAGGAAGTACAATTTCAAATTGGAGACCTCGTTTATTTATTTGATAATTCTACTAAAATTCATGAATCGAAGAAATTATGTAAACCTTGGAAAGGACCATTCAGGATAATAGAAGAAAAAGGACCAGTAAATTTTAAAATAAGAGAATTAAACAAAAGGAAAGAACAGATTGTTCATGCAAACAGATTAAAGTTATGTAAAGGAGATTTTGAAGAAAACAGTGATAAGGATAACGAAAATTATCTTGCAGTACGTATAGAAGATACTGAAAATCAAAATGAAGAAGAAGAACCTGAGGAAAGTGATTCAGAAAATGCAGTAAGTCCTCAAGATGTAGCGAAAATTATTTTAGAAGGTCTTGATGTACATACAACGGTTAGCGATGATCAAAAACAAATCAAAAAGGGTAAACGAGTGAAATTTGAAATAAGTCAAAAGGATAAGAAATTAATGGAAACAAATAAAAAACAATTAGAAAATTTAGAAAATCTTGGGTTAAAGGAAACTCAAGGTGTTAAAAAATCAAGTAGAATACGATTGAAGAGTCAATCTTGAGGGTTTTTATAGTTTATCAAAGTTGACATTTCAGTCGTACAAAATTAAGGTTTTTGTTCTACTCATTTTTCTAAAAAAATTTTTTTTTTTAAGTGTATAAAGCAAGTAACACATTAGTGAAACTTTATATATCAAAACTATTTTTTTTAGAAATATTATAGTATTAATAGTTTATAATATAGGAAAAACAAAAATAATTGTTAATTATTTTGATAGTAACAATGTAGTAGGATTATTTTATTACAGAAACATGAACCTGCTCCATCTAGTAGGGATTGTATTAGGACACACGGTTAGTTTAGGCTTCTCACTTATAGCCTACGACTGTAATAACAGTGAGTCTAATATTACTCAAGATGTTCAGAATTTTTAACACAAATAACAACTTAAGTAAATTTAGCGAAATAATTTAATTTTAATCCACATGGTTAATTATTTTTTAGGAGAAGTTTTGATTTTTGGTTAGTGGAGCAGGTATAGTAGGTATAGAGGTAGAATGGTATCGTAAAATGATAAAATCATTTATTTAGAATAATTAATTGGGGAAATATTTTTATGTTTTAGTTATTTTCATGGAGTCAAATAAGGTTAGAATTTTATATGTTAAGATACTTATGTGTACACAATTACAGAATCAGAAAGAGTATACGTACCCAGTTCGTAAGCAGTTGCACGACATGCACAATTTCAATGTTCCAAGTATGCAACCAATCAGTGAGGCGAACCAAAGTCAAGCGACAGCACTAATCAATCAATATTGGTCATATCAATCCAGTAGGAAGCCAATCAGTAAAATTGTGGGACAAGCCGAGTAACAGGTGGTTTTCAATCGCTTCAATGGCAAATAATCTTCAAGCGGGATCCAATACGGGGCAAACATCCTTACAAGACAACCAATGTCACAATTTCGACATCAAACATCGACAAAAATATTCTGCAAGCCGTTCATTTTCCTTACACCGTTATTATCCTATATTAACCTACAAATAATATCCATACAAAGTGAATTATTTCCTTCTAGTATACAATCCAATACATTACTCTGTAATAATTTCCTTGTTCCTGGAGAAAAATTCCTTTGAAAATATAACCTCAACCTTTGAACACATGGTAACAAAATATGGAAATCGAGCCTACAAGAATAAAGTTTAACAAGTTTTAGTCAAGAACATATATGGAAATACATACTGTAAAATGCTGTGAGAGAAAACATCTAGTAATGGAGTTAAAAAGTGTTCACTTCTATTAAGCGGGACATGCTTGAAGAATCATCGAACTGTCATTTTTCAAGACACATCACCAGTCCAACTCGCGAACTTCAGAGTGAATAAGTTAAATGCAGTGTAAAACTTGTTTCAAATACGTGTACGAACTGTGATAAACTTTGTTTCTGATTATCGTTACAAACACTATAGTGAAGTGTTTTAGTGTTTTGGTATTTTATTTTTTTAATTAGCTATATTGTATTTCTAGGGTTATTAGGATGTGTAGTAATAGATATAATAATTTTAGTGCGCAGTGAAATCCACTGTGTAACGATTTTAAAATGGATTTTATTTATTTTTGGTTAATTATGGTAATGGTTTACCTAAAAAGAAAACTTATTCCTTCAGAACAAGTTTCTTTTTATGGTGGTGGGGATAATGTAACCCTAGCCCTTAATTAGAGTATTTTGATATATTATTGGAAATTTTAAAATCATTTCTTTATCTAGTATTTAAATAATTTACATATTTTATTATTGTGCAATAGCACAGTTCATTTCATATATTTCAACATGCTTGCTTAGGTATTTGGAGTCAGCTTAATGTGTAATTAAGTTTACCAATTTTGCTGAATCTTTTTGAACTTTGGTAAAGTAGGTTAGAAATATGTGCAACAAATTGTGAAGATATATAAATTCTTTTATAAATTGCTATATTGCAAATTTGCATGAGGAATTAACTTTTGTCAGAAATTACATTTTTAAATTGTTTTTCAATGCAAAACGTATTCACATCAATCATCAAAACTTTATATGCAAAATTGATTTGGAAAAGCTTAGTTCCTCATGGAAGTTAGTTGTTCGCTAGCTACGGGCTAGAACACCACAAAGTTTAGAGTTGTTCGCTAGCTACGGGCTAGAACACCTCAGAGCTTTAAGTTGAAAGCTCTGAGCTTTGTCAAAGTATTTTATAACAGGAAAATAATTTCTTGTTAATTTAAACCAAAAGTTGTTTAATAATATTAGAAGTGTTAATTAATAATCTTGTGATCAAACTTACAAGTAAGTAATTTAATCGATATTTTTGCATTATAATTTTTGTGTAATTATTTGTGTTTGTTGAATTTTAATAATTCTTTAATATATTTATTGTAGGATATTTGGTGTTATTATTCATACATTTCTTCCAGTTTAATATTTATTTCAGGGATAAACCTATTAAATTATAAATAGCATAATACAAGTAGATCTTGTGCTTAATAAAATCCAATTCAGGTTTTTAATGGGGTTAATAAAAGCCTGTCTTGGTTAATCGACGTTTTCAGGTTGTGCATCTGAGTTGTTAGGGAAAGCTTGAGTATTTCAGGTGTTCGAATCTGAGGGCTCGGTTATAGAAAAATGAAAATTATAAATGTACTAAATTTCCTCAAAAACTGCCCACGCCATTTTTTAAATTTTTCTGAGCCGATAGACCTACAATGAACTACAAAATTTGTTCTTTACTGATTTCCAAAATTTCACTTTGACGCCCTCTAGGAATTTTTGAAAATTTTGAAATTGATTAATTTTTTATTCCTAAATTGCGCCGATCGTCATAAACTTTTGTCAGTTTGATAGTCTATTTTAAGTACTTTATTAGGATCAGCGAGAATTTTCAACTATTTTGAAAATTAAGAAAAAACGACACTTTTTAATATCAACAACGTGTTTTCCGGCGGTTAAGTAATTTTAACTACGCCTATCAATTAGCTCTAATAAGAATAAATGTTTTTTTATTCTTAGCATAATTTAGATAACTCTATAAATAAGGTTGTTATAACTATTTTTGTAAGCGCATTAGCTATCTTAGCGCCTTTTACGTAGTAGGAAGGCGCGTCGTCCGTACCTACGTAACCAACGCCCTGGGTCTGCAGCGGGTTTGTACCGACTAGATAAGATGTAAATGTCCATCACTTTTTGACGCGCGAATATTTAAAACGTAAACAGTGTGGAAAAGCACCAGCAACCTGTTTCGCATATTTTTGTTTTTGCTCTGTAACTTCTTTACTTTTAATAATTCGCATATTCCTAAACATATTCTTGAAGCCACTTTTACTCTGTACTGTATTAGTAGCCAGATGCGCGATTGGACGTTTTGAGTTAAGCGACATATCATATTTGATTTTCAAATTATTATTGTAATGGAATTCGATCTTTAACCTCATTTCAACAATGTATTACCTCATAAAAAATGTTTTGTTTTAGTATTAAAAAAGTATTGAATTTCTTTCGAATTTAACCCAAAATACATTGAACATTAAACTATAACTTAAATAAACTTCTATTACCATGTAGGGACATTTGCATTTTTTATTTTTTTGTTCTATTCTATGTGTATTCATGCAAAACAATAATGTCATTTATTATTTTGATCGCAAATGATATGTTATAGATTTTGAAACAATTGTTCAAATTATCCCGCTAAACACACTCAAACAACTTTAGTAGCAGCAAGGTGACGCACCTCAAAAATGAATAAGAAATGATGACGTAATCGACTGGCCGGCACGATTGCCGGATCTAAGCCACACGAGTGTCTAAAAGCTGGCCTCGAACTTTTTAACTGAGCATGCGTCGGCTTTAACCGAAGTATTCATTGTCTTTGCTATAAAAATCAATTCGCTGTGTTGAGAAACTGCTGATGATAATTGAAACTGTAATTTTGAAACACGTGTGGTTTTCATAGTTATTTTTACAAGCAACTTTTTTTTTTCAAATCATTTTTAAGTAAATATTTTATTGAAAATACTTCACTGTGTGAATCTTGAGTGTTGTATTGCAAACATGAACAGTAAAAATAAATATAAATAAAATTTTGTTACTTAAAATATTGTGGTTAAATAAAACAACATTTTGCAAAATCATAGGCGTTGGTTGCATGGCGGAAAACTGCGGATGCCTGTCATACGGTATTCAAAGTTAAGAACTATTCGCTCTGGTCCCCACTCGGATGGGTGACCAATATACGGGTATATCTGCAACCAACCGTGCTTCGGAAGGCACGTTAACCCGTCGGTCTCGGTTGTCATACTAACATCTTTGGCAATTTTAAACCATCTAATGGAAGTTCTTCTGCTTTCAACGTGTTAGGCCACCCTCTTGCTCGGCGAAGAGGGCTCACAGAACCCGCATCAGTTGCGGGTATTAAACAGGCTATTGGCCTATAACAAGAGGAAGAAGAAAAAGAAGACAATCATATGCGCGTCCAGAGTAAATTATTTGATGTGCCTATTTCAGGTGCATCAACTTACATTTGGACCGGAAGTGTAGAACACCTCTCACTACTCCGGGTGTTCCAGCCAAAACTCCCATTACAACTCCCTTATTTTAAGAGCTACAGTTTTAGAGGTTCTTAGTTATAATATCAGCATTCAACGTGCAGCCCAGAAAACCCAAGTTTAAAAAATTGGTAATCATACTGAGATCGGTCCGCTCAAAAGGAAAGGAGGTGGGGGGTTATTATACGAAGATAGGTTAAAAGTTTCGCGGAATGACGGATAGATGGCGCTGTTTTAGACAGTTTTTGTGGCGCGCTGGCAAGTTCACTCCTTCAGACCGTCAACTGTATAATTTCAGATTGCTGCGTTCATTAGTTTCGTTTTGACAGCTGTTTAATTAAGAGCGTGTCAGAGTTTTTGACAAGATGGACAGTGTTGAAATTCGTGCTGTCATTAAGTACTTTTTCTTGAAAAGCTTATCAGCAACCGACATTCATAATGAGATAAAGGATGATCTGAAAGACTCGGTTTCTTCATTTTCCACTGTTGATAAATGTGTTCGTGAGTTCAAATGTGCTCAAAATCTGCCACTACACCAGAAATTGTTGAACAAGTGCATGCTATGGTTTTAGAAGACCGTCGGTTGAAGACGTCTGAGATAGCGGAGGCTATAAACATCTCTAAAAAACGCGCAACGTACATTGTGAATGAAGAGTTGGTCATGAAAAAGATGTCCGCGAGGTGGGTGCCGCGACTGGTCAGTGTTGATCAAAAATTGGTGCGGATGCAAATTTCTCGTGAGTTTTTGGAGCGTTTTCGAAACAACAAAGTGGATTTTATTGCCGATCTATTACCACAGATGAAACTTGGGTTCATCATTATACGCCGGAAACAAAACAACAATCTAAACAGTGGCGGCACAGTGGTTCTCCTCCTCCAAACAAGTCAAAGGATGTTGCATCTGCAGAAAAGGTAATGGCCTCCATTTTTTGGGATGCAAAAAGTGTTCTTCTGATTGATAACCTTCCAAAAGGCCAAACCATCGAAGGCGTATACTACGCGAGCCTTTTGGACAAACAAAAACAAAAAGTTAATAAAAAGCCTCTTGGTTTAGCCAAGAAAAAAACATTTTTCACCAAGACAATGCACGATCCCACACGAGTGTTATTGCTATGGCAAAAATTCACGAATTAGGCTTCGATGTGCTGCCACACCCGCCTTATTCGCCAGACTTCGCACCGTCGGACTACCACCTGTTTCCACGTCTGAAACAATACCTAGCAGGCCAGAAATTTTTTGACAGACGACGATGTTAAAGTTACCGTGGATGCCTATTTTAAAGAACTTGACAGTTCTGAATTTTATCAAGGCTTTGAATCATTGCTGATCCAAATGTATAGAGGTGACAAGGGGATTATGTTAAAAAATAAACGTAATTTCAAACCGCAAAGTTCTGTTCTTTATTTTCATTCCACGGAATTTTCAGCCCATCCTCGTACTTTAATAAAGACGTGCTCGAAAATAAAAGTTTAGATTAGTATTCTACGCATGTCGAACACGCAATCTGCGCAAGCGCAATCTTCCTACCACGCCCGTTCAACCCCACTATCAATCTTTTGTGTTATTAAAAATATACTAATTTCGGCTTTGAAATCAATATGACAATTTTAAATGACAATAGATTTGTCGTTAAATAAATGACACAATTCTTCCAGTGTTCGACTTCTATCACCGTAACCAATCATTGTTAAAATTTCAATTCTTTCTCTTTCAGTCAAACTCATATTTTCAAAATACACGAAAATACTAATACAATAATAGATTATAGGCTAATATATAATAATAGATATAATAAATCGTCATTTCGCATGGCACTTGAGCATATTGTTGCAAGAAATGGGCAAATCTGGGCTTCAATTTGCTTTGGTATTGTTGTCTGTCTTGTACATTGCAAGGTGGTAGAGGTTTCTTTAGAATATTTTCCTATTTCGATACAAAAATAATTTAACAATTTGTTGTCCCTGCGTAAATCTATATAAAATATGATATAAACAGATCCATCATCTTATGACCTAGAAAAAAAATACATAGCTATTTCAAAGAAATAATCATATCACGTCACTAACTAAAAAAGTTGACAAAGAAAATTTTGTGGCCGCTGAAATGCGTGTTTTAAACTAAATTGTTATACGTGTTTTAAAAGTTTATAGGATTAGTGTAGGTTTACGTTTTTAATGAATTTATTCCATACTTTACGTACACTGGTGCACACTGTATAGTGTGGCATCACACAAATTGATTTATTTTTGTTGATATTTAGTAGTATAAGGCAGCACTTTACGTTACATACCTACCTTACCTACCAGTGAACGTGCCATACAGTAACGATAAAAGTGTACCTACGCAGTACCATGCTACACCGTTTTCCATTAGCTTGATAACAGGTAACTTGATTTAATTAGATGGGGTGTTTAATCACGTCATGTCCCCTGCTGCTATTAAGAACATAGAAGCACATTAAATGCCGACGTTTAATCACTTTCAGTGTCCAACAGGTGCGGTACATCTGTCATGCTCGTATGTCACTAGAGCAAAAGGTAAAACGTTAATCGTGTGTAATACTCGGTCGCTTGAACGGGAAATATGGAAAACAGTTAAAAACGTGAAGGATGCTGAAGTAAATTAAAGCCGTTGTAGTAGGTTTGCCTCGAACAATAAAATCGTAACAAAAATTCATTAAAACTCTGGATTATGAATAGTTCAAAATGATTTAGAAATCAAATGACTAATGAGCGTGAACTATCTCATACTAAATAAAATAATTACCTTTTGTGTTTTCAAAATTGTTTAATAACATGTAAGTATAGATAGGTACCTACTGGCTACTATTTCCGTACTAAAACTGACTTGGTTAATTACTCAACAAAGCCCTTGTTATACGAGGGCGGTCTGAAATGTTTTGATCTTCAACATGAAGATGGCGTTACTCGTCAAAACCATTTTAGTACTACAATTGTACATGCTTTGGAAGATACCTGTGAAAATTTCAGCCATTTTGGACCCTCAGTTGTTTTTTGACAGTCGTTTGTATCAATAGCGTCTAGTCTCTTCGACAACAATCGATCCCACCAAGGTCAGACTTTTTAATTTGTGCATTTCTATTGCGCACGCATTCAATAGGCACTTATTTAGCAATAACCGGCAGGTTTGTAGTGGCACAGATGGATATGCTGGTGTGTTCGGCTGTACTGCCGTTTTACTGCATAAGTAGTTGTGGGGTCGAGTCTCGGTTGGGACCAAAATTTTTTTTTATTTTATAGTTTTTTATAAACGCTGTTGTTGCGTTTTGCTGTTTACGCGAGGTTATTTGTTAATAGCAGTTATATTTTTAAAGAAAAAATACGAAGACAAATTTGCATTTTTTCCGGCGAAATTTTTGACGGCGCTATTTTTGCCGGCGACATTTTGACGCCTACGTGTTTGACCGGCGACATTTTTGCATGTGAAATTTTTGTCTGGGGGTATGTTTACTGGGCGCTACTTTTAATCTACTGCTACTAATAGATCGACAAAAACAGCTTTGAAAGATATCCGAAACTTTATTTGGTAGCATTTCTTTCAGAAATGCAATTTTGTCAACCTAAAAACGAAATCTGATAGCATAGCACGTTAGAATAAATCAATTATTATTTTTATTCAAACTGTTTAGATTTAAAATGGCAGCTCTACAATTTTTTGAAAAATTTTACTTTGAAGTTTTGTTACTGCAATACGAGTTGACATATTAAGATGAAATTTGGGATATAATAGCTCCAGGGTACCACAATGTTACTATGTGAAATAATTTTTCTACAATTCAATACGTCAATTTCTCTGTTACGCCTTCTATGAATTTTTGAAAAACTTTATTCAATAAACGGTGAACGATAGAAACATTTTTGTTCAAATTAAATTGCTCGTGGGTTATAGTAGAATAAAGTTCATAACTTAATTTTTAGGTACAGCAATATTTAGGTGATTTAATTTTTCCTCTCCCACCCAATCGGTGGCGGACGAATTCGTCCTTCCGTATTTGGTTTTCCTTACCCCAAGCAATCTTCAACAAAAAATAGAACATTCTATTTTTTTCATGTAAAATTTTAGTTTCTAAACATAAAAAGCAATGCCCGCAGGAGTACGCTCCGCCGGCCGAGCCGTTACAGTAGCAGCACTGCTGCGATCTTATACGTAATGTTTATCGCGTGAAACGTGATAAATATCACAAATATACTTTTGAAATATAATAAGACAATTTTCAAAGTACAGGAAAGTCTAGGTGAAGTGCTTTGCCTATTCTTTTTTTTTATACGTTCACATTCCAACGCTCAAATTAAAACTGAACCAACAACCGCATCCACACACCCACAGACAAGCATTTTATTGAATCACTTTTTAAGTTTCTTTTGTCCAAAACAAACTGTGTGTGCACGGATGCGGGGTTAACAGCAGAGCAAACTTTTTTTATTTTGGTTTTTCAGAACATTTTACCATAAATTAAAAAACTATATTTTGTTATTTTTTGATTGTACTTTTTCAAAGAAATTATACCTGTTTTCAAACCCCCGAATATTCAAAACTATTGTAGGTTAGTTTCCAAATAGTATTTTATTTATTCATATATGAATATAAACTTCAACAAAGTAGAGCTGGAACTAATTAACAATATTTTATTAATTTATTAATTTTGGAATTATTAAATGCAGGCTAGCAAATAAAGTTGTAAATCTTATTTTGCTATCACTTATAAGCAATTTAGCGTATGCAAAAATTATAGTTACCTCCGTTTGGTAAATAAAATTATAGCTTTTTAAATATTAGTTTGTCAAATGCATCCCAGATACACTAGGGAGCTGTAGCTCGTCCCTAGCTGCATATACCTGCAAAATTAAAAGAAAAATGTCAAGTAGCCAGCTTTTGAGCAATACCTTTTTCAAAATTTCCAAAATTTTTAATTCATCTTTAATTCGCTGTTTTCAAGTGTTTAAAAATTTTCGTGCATATTAACATTGTCTGCCTAGACCAACTACAATATAATACATTTTAACTTACTTATGAGTAGTAAGGCGTTAAAGTCAAAAAATTCAAAAACTTGCAGCGGCTGCCATTTTGAAAAAAAAACCGTACGATTTGCATTAAAGTTGTCTATCAGGTTCCGTTTTCAAACTTAAGAAATCGAATTTTTGAAAAAAAATTACCAAAACATGCCTTTCGTTTCCGATTTTGTATTTTAATCAAAGCTTAGGTTGTCCCTATATACTCCCACATTACAGAGCGCATCAAAATCGGGCCAAACGTTCCTGAGATAAAAAGAAACGGATTCCGCCCACTCATTAACAGATCATTTTTTTAAAGCCTTTTTTTGGATTCCTGGATGTCCAAAACGTATTTCTGTCAAAATCTTGACTTTGAGAAGTTTTAACAAATCAGCACTTCCGCGTTCTGAAACTTTTAGAAAGTAGAAACGATTACGGATGTAAATAGTGTGAAAAACTTTCCTATATAGCTAGGACCTGATCTAATTGTATTAGAGAATGGTAATCTAATTAAGTTGATTGAAATAAAATGTCCATAAACAGGGTCAGCAAACTTAATTTTGTGTTTAATTAATGTAATTACTTTCTAGGCTTAGAACAGGGCGTTATTACGTTTTTAAACTCGTGCAAGTATATTATCAAGAATGGAGAAGGTGTTTAGTTAAAAAACAAATATAGTTATTATGGGCAAATTCAGCTAGGATTAGCGATAGGTATTAAATATTTCTGTATGTGATTTAATACTTTATTGTTCATAATCAGTAACTTAATTTTTTTATGACAAAAAACAAGGTGAGGAATTTGCTAAGAAACTGATATTCACTTTTTCCTATAAATAACGTTCTAATATGCTACGTTTTATATGTAAAAACGAGATATTGGCCCTAACAACGGCTATCATATTTTGTTATCAGATTAACAAAATTCAGTGTTTAACAAATGGAAAAGATGCCTGGAAATACTGGAAAAATGAAGGCATTTTTTTAAACAATTAATCAGTAACTTCACTAAGAACTTAGTTCAACATTTACTCTGTTTAAGTTCATTATTATTATAAACAAAATAACAACACATTCAGGGTGCAAGAAACCACGGTTTTTATTTAAAAAAAATCAAAAAAAAATTTTTTTTATTTAAATCATGATTTTTTTGAGTTCAGTCTGAACAGCGGTCGAGTGCACACGCGTAACAGAGCAGCTCCAGCTTTTAAAAGTGAAAACGAAAGTTTTCGCTGTTTAAAACGGAATTTTTTTTTTTTTGGTGCATCGATTCTAGAGTGAACATAAAAAGCAGGGTTCGTGAATTGATACCTGTGGCTCAACGTAACAGGTAAAACAGGTAAAAGCAAAGCGCGTCACGAAGATCCTTTGTTCGGCCAGAGCAAAGCAGGTGCATTTGTGCTTTTGAGTGTTTAGTGCGCCAGTGCTCAGGGACAATCCAACAAAGAGGCAAGAAATACCGGAAAGGAGAGGTGGAACACCTGGATTACCTTATAACAACAGGTGAAAGGAAGCCGGTAAACCAGCAAACACTAAAAAGATAAGTACATAATCAATAAGATAGAATAGGCAAGTAAAAAATAATACCTTGTAGAAAACATATAGAATTCCTCCAGGATAGCGGTAGATCAGGGGGGCATAGGTATTAAACAGCAAAATAATTATAAAAAGTAGGAGCTTTATTTTATATTATTTCATTAGCTTGGCAATAGGGCCGAGTCTTGCAAAACACCGCAGCCAAGAACTCAAACAAATTCCGGGAATAGGGTGGCCAAGCACAAGGGTAGCAGGTAGTAAACTTCTAACAAAGGGCTTTTATGTAGCAGGGGAGAAAGTATCGATTACAATTTAAACAAGCATTTTAAACTAAAAGACTAAAATTCTTTTGTAAAAGCCGGACCTATTGAATTTCAAACCGAGGGTTAACACAGGAATAAAAACTTTAAATAAAAATTTTAAAATACTCTGTTAAACGTAGTTTTCCAATGTAAATTTTATTTGATTTTGAGTTAATTAATTAACGATACTAGCATAATGTAATGTGTAAGGTGTAGGTATGTATGCATGTATATAGGTATAGGTATATGTATACATAATCTAACGGCGCAAATATAAACGGAAGTGTACACACCAGCAAACCAACGGAAATCATCAGAAGCGGCACAGTACCTACCATGGAACAGGAAACAGTATATACGGACAGACACAAATTGACAGTGCGGAAAATCCCAGGAGATGGAAATTGTTTAGTCACCTCAATAGCAGACCAAAACGCGAATGTTACGGCGACGCGAGAACAGCTCAAACAAGAAGCTTTCATCTTAAGGAAAAAAATCGTGTCACACATCAGAGAAAACCACAACCGCTCTGTACGGATTAAAAACGACCGCAATCACGAAAGCCAACAGAATGGCACTTCGAAGAATGGAAAAGAAAATACTCAAACTACTCCAACTAAACGAGGGGGAAGAAAACAATTCAACGGCACATGAAATTCTAGAAGGGAAAACAATAACCAAACGACTCACTACATCAAGAATTAAATATTGGGCACATATTCTGAGAAGACATGCCAACCATCCTCTCCGGCAGGCTTATGTCATGCAAACAGAAGAAAAGAAGATCGGAAGACCATGCTACACGTGGAACACATCATTGGAGCGGGACATCCAAAACACCGGCATACCTCAGCAGATATGGGAGGAATGGGCAAGAAGAAAAGAGGATATAAGAAGAGAGACAAGAGGAAGTTATGCAATAATGGAAGAATCGGATCAAGAATCGATTGAAGAAGAACAGGCAAACGGAGAAGAGGAGGCAGAAAGACGGTGAGGAAGGGGAAAACAAAGTAAGAGGAACACAAGTAAGCACCAGGGGGAAAGAAAACGACGAATAAGTACTGGTCAACTGCAGAGGGGAAATTTAGAAAAGAAGGAAGTATAATCGAGCTGCGGGAACGTTACAGTTAAGTGACAATAAAGTTTAAATATGTTAAGGGGTAAATATTAAGCAGTTTATTAGCCATTAAGAAATTAAGATAATTGTAGGATATTTGTGGGTAGCAATACCACCCGGACGACAAGTAATATTAAGTAGTTTATTAGTTATTAGGAAATTAAGATATTTTCAATTTGTAATCTTAGAACAATAGATACGTGTGAAATAAGAACAATGTGAAACTTTGATACCAAAGTTTATTAAGTTAAAATGCATAATCGCATAACGGTCTTGGTTGCGTACTCAAAAACCCCATTGATGCGTAGCCTACTAACTACCCGGTGTTGCAGCAGCGGTGTCTTGCGGTATGCATTGCAGACATGCTAACGCGGTTCAACACCCCACCCGATCCCACCTATCACATAAATTCCTACCCACCTTACTGGCATGGGGTGGGCCTGGCGTAATCCAGGATCGACCCTCGTGTCAGCTCCATGCCAGATGATGATGATGATGATGATGATGATGATAAATCATGATTTTTTTGATTTAAATCAATTTTTCTGGTGTCTTAAAACCTGTGTTTATCTTTATAAAACAGTAAACGTTTTTAAGTTTTCCGTCCACATCTGTGCATTTGTAACACGTGTAAGACTAATATGTTTAAATATACCTAAATAAATAAAAAGTGAAACACAAACGGTAATTTATTTTGTACATCTGTACGTTACAGAAATTAGTTTTAGACTGAAGACTTTTGCCTGGTGTTTTTATTAAATTATTTTAACAATAAGTGTAATGTTGTATTTGACGACTAATTTTATACTATGAGCATGAGCCATGTAATCCTTAGAATTGGCCATTTATTTTATGTTTAATTTGTTTTATTTTTAATAACAAATCATACATTTGCATTTGATACTAAACTTGTAATTGCTTTTTCACATTTTTTTGTTTTTCTACAATAAAAATTCGAAAAATTGACAATTTTGATTTAAATCATTGATTAAAATAAAAAAATCGCAACGATTTAAATCTTGATTTAAATCAAGTTGATTTAAATAATCGTACCCTGAACAAATCCCTTCAACAGACTTAATGTTAATTCAAGCTATGTATCCAAATACTTCATCTGATACAATTAAATACGCTTCGATCCCACATTTTGGCGAAAAATTGAAAAAAAATGTTACCATTATAAACAAAACAAATTTTTGAAACAACTAAAAAAATTTAACACTTTGTCGAATACCAAATAAAAAAAGCTGTCGGGCAACTGCCACAAGATTTTCTTCGCATAAGCCCCTATGCTTCATATTCTTAAACAAATTTCCCCTTTCATTGTAAAAAGAATTGTGTGGGACATTTAAGAATTTATTAAACAGATCAACTACACCGAGTGCTGTTACTTTACTTGTTAAAATAATTTTTGTACATTTTGTCAATATAATTCTATATTCGAAATTAGTGACTCTACGTACGCTGACCTATTGATGCCGACCGCAATAGTGACCCAAAATTTTTGTTCTAAACATACAGTGCAATCGAAAATGATTGAACGTGCCGCTTCATACTGATTTGATCTTGTCCGCTTACTACTTAATGTGATCTTGACTAATTCCACTGGCGTGCAATGGTAATTTAAATAGCGCGGGAAATTTAAAAATGGGTGGCGTGTTCTTTATATGAATGTTGGTGCAACATTTTTTTAGCGAAATAATTACTGTTAGGGACTTTTAAAGACTTTTCTTGTTGTAAATTACGATTTATGTTAGTAAATTTTTATATTCCAAAAGTTAACCTATAGGTTAAAAAACAAGACAATTTAATAACATAATTTAATAACACAATTTAATTAAAAAAAAACACATTTTTCTTGATTGTTGCTTACAATAATTGCTCAATTTAACAATTTAATAACAGTTTAAATTAATAAAAAACATTTCAGGCTTCATCTCTGAAAAATGTTAGATCCAAAATGTCATCATTGTTGAAGTTTTCATTAAACCATGTACAGTATATTCGACGCTTTCCAAAATCTGCTGGTAGCAACTCTTGCACCACCGACACTTTGTACGGGTCTAATGAAGTATTTTTTTGCAAGCCTTCTGACACGATCCGTATGAAAGACCTGACACTAACATAGATAAATCAATTACAAAAACAACATTATGCTCATTACCTGTTTGAGCAGATAAACATCTTAACGATTTTTTGGGACTTGCATCCATTCGTTGCTGAATATCATGTACAGTGTCTTCTGTAAGTACAGATGACCTGCCCGTAGACGCTGCCTGTTTCGTGGTACCGTTGAATAATACGACGAACGTGTTGACTAAAAATTTCATAGTGAACTGCTTCGTTGGGAAAATGCTCTTGGAACTGATTGAAACAGGAGGGATAAGAGTACTGCCAAACACCATTTTGGTCACGTTCTCCGGATCTAAAATACGCTTCCAAAATAAATTTATCATGCTCTATTGTAAACACCATATTAACCTAAAATTACACACCTGTTATCATCCTCATTTAATATAAACTTTGTAATTTTATTGTCTTACCTAATAAAGGGAACGAATACAAACTTTGAGTTTTGAAAAAAACTGTTATAACGTGGGGATTACAAAAACGAGAACAATAACACAAAAGAAAACAATAACTGTTATTATTATCACATTTGACAGGTAGAACGCGCGTACGCTAATGGATTCCAGGGATGTAAGTATTGATAAACAACAGGTTCGCGGACACATCGAAACGCATTTTTGATAATAATGAGACCAGATCGTGGTATACATACATTGTATAAACAACTGCTTACAAGGACCAATGGCAACATTTTCGTACAATTGCAGAATCATCGTGTCCGTTATCATTTTAAAGTCATACTATTTTTACTAGACGAAACGTCAGTTTCAGCATATTGATTTTCCTAGACTCGCTGCAATATTTTAATTTTGCGGGGGTTCGGGCAGCAATTTATGGTGGTTTGGGGCGCTGCATTAATAAGGGGGGATTTTTCTCATTTGTAAAATTTTTAGT
This sequence comes from Ctenicera cuprea, assembly GCA_958336395.1. NCBI lineage: Eukaryota > Metazoa > Arthropoda > Insecta > Coleoptera > Elateridae > Ctenicera > Ctenicera cuprea. Next base: position 38,216,791 of record OY284495.1, on the reverse strand, counting down.
TTTTATGGGTTGGGAGTACAATTTAGCGTAAAACATTTGAAAAAACTGAAAATCTCTGTCCTCCGAACCAAACTTTGAGATAAGAAAACAGGAAATAGTCGCTTGGGGCCAGATCTGGTGAATACGGTTGATGGTCAATCAATTCAAACTGCAGTTCGTGAATTTTGGCTATGGCGACCGCTGAAGTGTGCTCCGGTGCGTTGTCCTGGTGGAAGAGCACCTTCTTCCGCTGCAAATGGGGCCGTTTTTCGGCAATTGCTGCTTTCAACTGGTCCAACAACGATGCGTAGTACTGCCTTGTTCTTGTTTTACCTTTTGCAAGATAGTCGATGAACATGATTCCCTGACTATCCGAAAAACCAGTCGCCATCACCTTCCCGGCCGATGAAACCCTCTTCGCCTTTTTCGGAGAACGTTCACGGTGGCAAATGATGGAGCAAAGCTTCCGTAAACAGTTTCCAACTCGGCTTTAATTTGCGTAGACGTATTGCCTTTGAAATTCAAAAACTTAATCACAGCACAATATTTGATTTTGTTCATTTTTACAAAAACATACACATCGACTGATACAAACGACTGTCAAAAAACAACTAATCGTCCAAAATGGCTAAAGTTTTTACAGGTATCTTCCAAAGCATGTACGGCTGTAGTGCCAGAATGGTTTTGACGAGTGACGCCATCTTAATGTTGAAGCTCAAAACATTTCAGACACCCTCGTATCTGGTATTTTGTATTTATGTTGAAATAAACTGTTCAGGTAAACCACTGAAAGAAAACACCCTATAGATATTTGCTTAATTGGAGGATATTTCTAAGGTCATTTAACATGCCCATATCACTTTTGAAGTCAAAATTAATAAATTTTTTAAAAAACCAAAAACCGATGGTGGGGTGACCGGGAAGTGGTAGGAAGATTGCGTTTGCGCATATTGGCTATTTAACATGCGTAGAATACAAATCTAAGCTCTTTTTTTAAGCGCGCGTATATGAAAGTAGAGCACCCTTTTCTATACCTTCTTTATTTTTTGCAAAAGTTATCTGGTTTCATCGTATCTGGTATTTTGTGATTGCAAACAATGTTTATTCTCTGAATGCCAAAAACCGGCTTTGAAGAGAAATTGGTCTTTTCTCTTTGGAAGGTTGTTCCTGTTGGCATTTAACACGTTCTAGTCTGTTTGGATGGCTTTTACTTTATTTGAAATTATAGTTTTCAACTTTTTCTTTTACTGTTGGCATTAGTAGGTCTCTTAGAATTATTTCATTTCTGACAAATCAGGGAGCATCCACTATCATACGTAGGACATTTGATTGGAACCTTTCAAGAATTTCAGTATTTGTGTTGGACGTGGTACCCCACAGTCGCACACCATACCACACTGGTTTTAACACTGCTTTACATATTAACACTTTGTTTTTTAAATTGAGTTGTCATGTTCTTTAGTTTGCTGTTTAGTTTGCTGAGTTTGTAGGCAAGCTGCTTTCTCTTAATCCATATGCGTTTTCCAGGTTAGCCTCCGGTCAAGGTGCCTTCCAAGATATTTGGCAGAATGCTCCTGTGGTATTATCTTGTTGTTCAGCATTACTAGTGGGCAAGTTTCTCTTCTAATGGTGAAAGTTATTTGAACTGATTTTGGTTCATTGGCTTTAATTCGCCAAATACTAAGCCAATTTTGAACTTTATTACGGTGGCCCTGTAGTATTCTGGATGGTATTCTCGGATATGCCATGATTGTTGTATCGTCTGCATAGGTCGCAATCATCGTGTCTTTTGATGTTGGGAAATCTGATGTAAATAACACATAAAGTATGGGCCCCAGCACGCTTCCTTGGGGAACGCCGGATGGGATTATCTGGATATTTGTATATTCATTCTGATATCTAACAACAAAGTGTTTTTTGCTTATGTAAAAATACAATATATGAAACATGTTGTCTGGGAGATTTTGTTCAAGCTTGTATAGTAGCCCAGAGTGCCAAACCTTGTCGAAAGCTTGACTCACATCGGGGAAGACCGCAGTGCAGTAGTTTTTCTCTTCGAGATTTATGCTAATTTTACGTTCAACTCTGTGGACTTGTTCGGTTCTTGCATGCCTTTCTTCAAACCCAAATTGGTGTTCTGGAATTAGTAGTTGCTCTTGTAACACTGGCTTGATTCTCTTTAGCAAAAGCTTTTTAAAGATCTTTAATATAATCGGTAACATGTGATGGGGCAATATGACTTCACTTGTTCTGGATTTTGGAATTTTGTTTTGGAATCAGGATTATAAGGGCTACCCTCCAGTGTGATGGGTAATGCTCCAATATCAAAGTTGGTTAAATAACATACTTATTGTTCTTCTTGTCTTAAAAAGAGAGTCCTTTTAGTACTCTGCCTGTTATAAGGGTCTAGGGCTTTTTTGCATTAAGATCATTACATGATTGCTAGTTCCAACTGATGAGGAGTTTCCAACAACTGCTGTATCCGCTGTTCTTCTTCTTGCGATGCCTTTCTAGGAAACGGTTGAAATACCATTTCTAGCCCGAATACCGTCTTCCAGCTTAAGTGATGAGCTAGGGTCCTGTGGTTGTTTTAGTTTTTTAGTTGCCCTCCATAACGAGTACTTCGTGGCTTCCGTTGCTGTTAACCCTTGTAGGTAGTTTTGTTTAGCGTCGTTCTTTTCTTCGTGTAGCAAATTCTTAGTTTTTTTGTAGTTTTATTCCGTTTGGCTTTGTCATGCGAAGAACGCGTCTGCTGCCACTGTTTTTTCAATTTTCTTTTTTTACTAATTTTTGTTTTGACAGTTCTGAACAGTTCATTTTTTATTAGCTACTTTGTCTTCCTGTGTTGCCTCCCATGTTGCTGTATGTATTTGGTGGTTTATATCTTCAATTGCAACTTCTAGGTTTTCTTTTGTTTTAAGAGGTTCTTTTTTGGGCTGACAAATATTGCTAGTTTGCGTTTCATCTCAATGTGATTGAGACCAATTTTTTAAACCTATTGCTAAGATATACCTTATGAAAATACAGCCCCAAAACACTTACCTGTTGATCATTTTAGAATGCTTGTATCTCACAATTACCTTCATTATATTATGATCTAAAATGCCGAATTCTTTTAATCTCAGGGTCGTTATAACGTTTTGGGAAAAATATGATATTTTATTAATAAAACAGAATCACACAACCAAATATCACGTTACAAGGGTATTTGTTAAATGTCAAGTTCAAATTGTATTAGTTTATAGGGAATCAAGAAATTTTAAAATATTTTTTTTAAACACACTTATCTTTTGTTTTCACAATTACTGTTGAAATCCTTGACTTGATTACTGTTAAATGATATATTCTCTCTTCTGGTTACATTATTATTTTCAAAAAGTACCACTAGGCCTCCAATAACAATCTCATTACCATTTATTAGTTCAAAATCGTTAATCTTATTCGCACTTTCATTCGCAGTAACTCCAAACACGTACTGAACTGATTTTACACTATCTTACTTTAGAATACTTTCAACATGATTCAAAATTCTTTTATTCGTTTTGTTATAGCTTTTATTTTCCTCTTTCTTTTGTCTTCTTCCCTGATTTCCTGTTTTTAGACCAGTAACTCTCATGATTCTTGAGTGTTCTATTTTGCAGTTGTCAAAGTATCAAAATGTCATTTACATCTATAACCCCAAAACATCATTTAACAATTCACAACACAAGCAAGTTTAAACTTCTTGTATTTTTTAAACATTTCTAAACTAATTCATAACTAAAATTAACATAAACCAGAAATTTTAAAATTCTACTTTTGTTAAACACGCTTATCTTTGTTTCTTCACAATTACTGTTGATATCCTTGACTTTATTACTATTGAATGATACTAAAATTAACACAAACCAGAATCGTATCAATCTGATTGTGTTCCTCTGTCTTTCAGTGAAGACAAACTGCACAGAAATTGAAAAATATAAATAATATAAAAATAACCACGTTATTTAAATTTTAAACAAGAAAATATTCCAGGAATACGCATCCTCGAGTTTAAAACTTTGAATACCAATAACTTACTGTTTTCACAAATCTGTGATTGCAAAATAAAATGCAACAAACATTCCAAAGACTGCCATTATGGAATTACAATACTCCAGTACAAACAACTCAGCTTTAAGATATTGTAGCATTATATTGGGTTAGGCGAGGAAGGTAAAAACAGATGATTTACTAAAATTAGGCTTCTATAAATTAAATTGCTTCCACTGTAAATATTAAAATATTTTTTTTATTACAAACACAATCATTTAATGACATCTAATTAGCACCATCAAAATTATACATTTTTGTGGTGATAAACATAAATTAGATACCTATACTGCATTTTAAACATTTGAAATGCACAAAAAATTAAAAACTGTACCTAACTGAATAAGCAAATCAATTTCCTAATTTGCCATTATTAATAATATTGAAAAAAATCAAGTAGTTGGCAGACATAGATAACCAAGATGAAGTCATTAAGTGTTATTGTTCCTAAAGCAACACCATCTGTTTACTTTTTTTATCTTACCTTTGATAATGACATGTAAAGATGCCGAAGTACGTAACTCTTACATAAGGCTTAAAGACGGAAATCGACTTTTTGATTGATCAATATTATTTAGAATTTCAAAATTTTAGAACGTGCTACCTATACCTAATTGATTTTAGGAAGCGGTCTCGTGTAATGGATCCAATTTTAGCATATCATCATATCTGTACACACGATCACGAAACGATCACGAAACATTGCAATAATGAATAAAACCGAGAATCAAATTTCTTAAAAACTAATATATTCATTGTGCTGCGAACGTGAAAACACGAATCAGTAGTTCGATAATGCTTTGCTTAGCACAACTCAAAGAAAGTGATATTCGATAACGTAAATGGGGTAAGAAACTAGGGAAATTAACTCACGCCACACCCTTAAAAGTCGTTGGAACAACAAATTAGGTCAGAGTTAATTTATTCTCTAAGCTAAAATGCTAAGCCACGCTACTGTAGTATAAATTGAGATCCATACAAGCTAAACTTACAATTCCTTGGCAAACTTAGTCCATTATAGACTTGATAGACGATAGTTGGCAAGGCTTATTCCATATTGCTTATGGGCTCATACATCCACTCAAAAATGTGTGCGCGCCCACATCACAGTTTCATGGCGCGTGTGTTGGGGGTGTTTGCGCGGTGCGCGCTTGTGTCTGTGTATCTGTACGGGTACGTTCATGTATGAACAAGTTCAATCATCCAACAAATTAGTTTTGTATTGTTATTATCTGTTTAGTTCACTCATACATCCCTATAATTTAACTTTCTTGTGAGTTTGCTGATTACTTTCAAAGGCAATCTGTTACGATATAAGCAGTGGCGGCTCCTGAACATTTACTACGAGAAGGCAACAAAAATTCAAAATAAATTTTACCTTTTAATTAAGAGTTTGAAAAATGAAATCCGTGCCCCTTTTTTTTCTAATTTGCAAAATTTATAATTTACAACTAACTCCTTAAACTTTTAGGTGTTTTGAATGATGTTTTCTACATTGCCACTTAAATGTTTTACATCTTTAACATCTGTCGCTGTGGACAGAACACACTAAAACTCGTTATTATACAATAATAATAAAATAAAGCAGTTCTCACTTCCCACCCGTAAATCTAGCCCAAATTTTTTCATATTTTAGTACGACCTGCTAAATACGAGAGAAAGAGATTTTTGTTTCGTATTTATCATGTAGTGGAAATTACTTTTATAGTTATTATAGTTGTTAACTAAGGATAGTAATATAATGCTATTTTTTAAAAGGCTAAAATTTGGCATAACATGGTGAGGATTTTTGAAATTATCTTTTATTTACTCAATCGTTCACTGAGTTACTAGATTCAATTTTGGTTAAGTTTCGTCCTAAATAATGTTTAGACGTTAAAATGCTAAATTATATAGCTATTTTCAAAAAATTGCAAACTGTTTTGGTTTTGTTTTGGTTTTGGTAGTGTGTATTTAAGGTTTTTGGGCCATCAAAATAATTGTGTGAAAATTACGAGGATCGTTCGAAATGTACGTGGCCTAACACAGAAAACGCAAGTTTTTTGGAACAAAAAATCATTTTATTTTTCAGTATAGTCTCCTGCTTGCTCAACGCACTTATTCCAACGATGCTCCAAAGCAGCAATGCCGTCTTTGTAGATCGATGAATCCAAGTCCTCAAAATAGCTATTTACAGCAGCGATTACCTCGGAATTGGATGAACGTCTTTTACTGCCAAGCCATTATTTCAGGTTTGGAAATAGATAAATATCGCTGGGAGCCAAATCTGGCAAATAGGGCGAATGAGGCACTAATTCGAATCCCAATTCATGAGTTTTGGCCACGGCGATTGCAGACGTGTGTACAGGTGCGTTATCTTAATAAAAAAGCACTTTGTTTTCGCCAAATAAGGCCGTTTCTCTTGGATTTTGTCGATCAATTGTTGCAACAAATTGACGTAATACTCACCATTTATTGTTTTTCCCTTTTCTATGTAGTCGACGAAGATAATTTCATGAGAATCCCAAAAACAGTTGCCATAACCTTTCCTGCTCACAAAACCTTTTTTGCCTTCTTCGGTGGCGGAGTCCTTTAATGTGTCCATTGTTTGGACTGTTTCTTGGTTTCAGGAGTGTAACGGTGGACCCAGGTTTCATCGACGGTTATTAAACGACGCAAAAAGTTCTTCGGATTGCGGCGAAAACGTGCCAAAAGATCGCGAGAAACAATCAAACGATTCAGTTTTTGTTCCGGTGTAAGCAAACGCGGCATCCAACGCGCGGAGTATTTTTTCATTTTCCATTGCTATTTCGCGCACTTTTACTCGACGGTCATCCAATACGATACGGAGGACTTTTTCAATCATATCCGGGGTAGTAGCCGTTTTTGGGGGTCCACTGCGGGATTCGTCCTTTGTGCTCACACGACTATGTTTAAACTCGGCATCGCAGTTTTTAACCATTGAAAACGAAGGAGCGGACTTCAAAAATGCCGAATCCAATCTGCTTTGATTTCGGTTGGTTGGCAGAAAAACTCACTGTGTATCCTACCTTTACAGCATATTTGCCCAACCCTGTTAATAACAGCTAAACATGGACTATTATTGATTATTGATTGAATGATTGGTATGCACCACCATTTTACTTCCCTTTGACGCTTTCTATCAGTCTCTGGCCAAGTGGTCATAAAATACGATATTTGAGTTAGCCTTCGCGTCCTTCCTACGGTTTAGCAAACCGACTTTATTTTCTGATTTTTTTGTGTACCTCGAAGTTGAATTATATATTTTCTCAGTCAAAACCTTAAACTTGATATATTTACTAACTGTACAACTAGGCATGAATAAACATTTGAACAATCAAGGTCGTAGTCAAATTTATTTTAAAGAAAGATTATTTAAAAATTGATTATAGGTATATAAAATACTTTATCTACGTCTGCTAGAATAAGAACCTATTATATTATTCATTTGAGTTGCATAATGATGTTTATTATCCAACTCAATGGGATAAGGATCACTTATCCCACTCAGTGGGATATGACAATTTTTCGTACTTCATTTTTGATTTTTCTGGTAACAATGAAGAAACTACCATCGTTGCAGCTCTGTCACAATCACTCGTAATTATATTTACAATTCTCACAATTTTCAACACAAATCAAGGAAAAACACAATTTTCACGACAAATCAAGGAAAAATTAAAAACAACCCAATTATTGACATAAAATGTTTGGTTGCTATGACGATAATAAATTATGTAGATACAATGCTACTCTGATGTTAAATAAAAAATATGGTCTGTTAAAATTATATAATTGTTTCAATTTTGAGCAGACGTAGATAAAAACTGTATTATATACATGTGATAAAAGCCATTAACATACTCATGCTCTTACTCCGACTCGGGCTAACGCCCTCGTCGGGCAACTCACCGCATTCATATTTTAATAATGCCTTTATCCCACTGATATAATAAATAACTATTATTACGTCAACAATATTCATTTATTTTAACCTTTTACGTATTTCCACATATTTACATGCCATTATTAAAGGTTATAATGAGAAAGTAAACAGTTAGTGTTGTTATAGCAATAGAACTTGGTGACTTGATCTCGGTAATTGTCTGCAGATAGATGGACTTCAACGAGGTAAAGCTAGAATTTATAAATATCTAAAAATTGCTTACGTCTGTCTCTGTAAAGTGTGGAGCATTGCAGTTTCAATAATTTATAGTCAGACGTGGCTTGGTAGTATCTATGCGAAAGTACGACATAAAGGATTTTATGTATAAGTTTCTTGTTAAAGCGTTTTAGAGGCAACGCAAAACCATAAAACCTTGTTTCCAATCTTTTTTTTGTATCTTTTATGATTTCGGATCAAACCGAAGAATACTCTTAGCCGAATGATCCTGTACGATGTTAAATTTTGTTACAATTTTTACGTTAATAAAAGTTATTAATATGATTTTAGCAAACTTATTTGGGACTTGTTTGCGTGATTTGAAGGTTATGAGAAAGATTTCTGCGATTTTATATCTTCGCTGGTTACATACAGAGTGGCAACGAAACCAGGTAATTTTTTTAGCGATATTCGCTTTTACGGTTCGGGCAACACGGGAGGTGAGACCCAACTTTTGCTATTCGTATGCAGCACTGTATATTTTTTCTTATAGATTCTGATAGAGGATTACATTTTCCATTCAGTCATGATTAGCTGCCAAAGGGTGTTGAAGTAAAAATTCAACTCGCTTATAAATTTTGTATTTTAATCTGCAATAAAAATAAAATATACTGTAGGCAATAACAGCAGAGGTGGTAATTTTCACAACTTTAATCGAATAAGTAAAAGGCAATGCTAAAAAGCACCAAAAATAATAATTTTGAACACGGGTGGCCAAACCTTTATAATCGGCTCTGACCGAACTAATTTCGTGCTATTCTAGCTATTATGCTCGCAATTGATGTATTTCACTCATTCCCAAATTTTATGTACGGGGAATGCTTCAAACATTATAATTAGTTATTGCCCAATTAACAATGTTTTATTTTTTTTATGTAGTAAAAATACAAAACATTATACATTTAAAAGAGATTCAGATGCTATAACGTTTTGCAAGAATATAAAATACTCATTATATGCATTGTACGCATTATATGCATTATACCTTTTATACCTACGTTTTATATGCATTATATGCAATATAGAAGCTGTTTTAAATTCGAGCTCTACCACGGGGATCGCGCTTATTTAAAGAGATAGAGAGTTGGTTAAATTGGGGCAGAGTTGCAAATTTTTTATCAGATTTAATATAATTGCTACCATTGATCATTTTAACTGTTTTTTTTTGTGGGTGGGTGGGTTACGCTCCATATCTCCGGAACGGCTGGACCGATTTTGATGTGCTTTGGAATGAGGGGGTATATCAAAAATTCACCGACAAAATAAGCTTTTAAAAAAAACCGAAACCGGAAGTGGAAGTTAGACATGTTTTTTTGGTAGCATTTTTTTCAGAAACCGAATTTTGGAAATTTTAATAGTAGAGATCAAAGAAGGCCTTAGGACAAATCAAACGATTTTCTACCGAACTCTCTAGCTTTAAAATGGCGGCCGTTACGAATTTTTGAACATTTCGATTTTAACGCCCATTTACTCAAAAACCAGTTATCTGATTGGAATCAACTACATCTTGTTTGGTAGCCCTTCAAGGGTACTATACCATGAAATATAATTAATTTTGAAAATATAAAAACGATCGCAATGACATCACTCCAAAATTTTGGAATTTTTCAAAAAAATATTTTCAAAAACTGCCCACACGTTTTTGTTTAAACTTTTTAAGCTGATAGAGCTGGGAATCTTCTACAATTTGTTTTTTTTGCGCATTGCTATTATTTCACTGTGACGCCCTCTATGAATTTTTGAAAATTGAAAATTGGTACCCTTTTATTTATTTAACGGGGGGCAATAAATAATTTCTGTTAATGTGAAATAGCTCACCATTGATAGCAAAATCCGAATATAATAATATTTTTTCGATAATTTCATATTTAGGGGGGCTCCCCTAAATTTGTCATTTAATTTGGTTTGAAAAAATTCTAGTAGACCATAAAATTATGGAATGAAAAAAGACACTGCGTTTGTTTATTTCGACGTTTAGATACATTAGGTATAAGAAAATTTCAAGAAATTTTGTTATGACCGTAGGCAGCAAGTTATGTTGCCACCGACATAACAAATCTTATTAATAAGTTAAATAAAAACAGATAATACTCGAACTGTACTAGTACAAACATTTAGTAATATAACATTAAAGGGGAATTACACTAGTAACGCCCTCTATTATGTGCGGCGAGGAAAAGTTGCAAAGCAACAAACCGGCAAAGTTGCGATCGGAACCTGCTAAGCAGGTATCTGCGATCGCACTGGCCTCTAAGCACAAAACACAGAAACGCTTAGAGGCCGGTGCGATCGCAGATACCTGCTTAGCAGGTTCCGATCGCAACTTTGCCGGTTTGTTGCTTTGCAACTTTTCCTCGCCTCACATAATATAGGGCGTTACTAGTGTAATTCCCCTTTAATGTTATACTTTCTGGCATATAGCTGCTTGTTTGCTTTTGGTTTCAATTATGGTTAGAATTATGTCCACCTGATGAGTTCAAATAAGAACGAAACATGTAGTGGTCTATTCTAGCCATAATTGAAACCAAATCTCTTCTTTCTTATTTATTAATATGTCCTCAAAACATGCTCAGAAGCTCGTCTAAAATAAACTCTCTAATCTGTGTGTTAGACACTTTGTCATTCATTTGTTTTTGTAAAAAATATCTTAACTTAATTTAAACGTCGAAGTAAACAAAAGTTGTGTTTCTTTTTAATTCCGCAAAATCATGGGCTACTCGAATTTTTTCAAAACAAATTAAATGACGTGGTCTTTCCATGGCACTCTTATGAAATTTTTATTTGCTGTAATAAAGTGCTTAAAACTTGAACAAACTGCACATTGCGATACAACGTTGAAATCAGAATAAAGAACTTAATTTAAAATGCGGACCATAAGAAGAAAAAAAATTTACTGTCGAAAATCAACAATGGTAGCGCTTATATTAAATCTGATAAAAAACTTAGCTTCAGCATAAAAAAGTGTCTGAATAATGAGTCAACTAGAAATAGGTAACATAAATGATAAATGGGTTATAGCAGAAAACAAAAAATCCAAAATTTCAGTTTTTTTTTCAGATATCTGAAAAACCAGAGTGGCTACTTTAAATTTCTTCACAGATTATTGTTAGGCATAAAATTTGGCAACTTAGCCTCAATATAACCAACTCTCCATCTCTTCAAATAAGCGAGATCCCCATGGTGGGGCTCGAACATGAAACAGCCTGTATACATTATATGCATTATATGTTATATGCAATAGAAGCATTATCTGAATTATATGCATTATATACATTATATGCATTATACGCCTTATACGCATTATATGCATTATACGCATTGTATACATTATATGCATAATATGCAATATATGCATTATATGCATTAGATGCATTACATGCATCACATGCGTCAAATGCATCACATGCATTACATGCATTCGGTGGATTATAAATTACATGTATTACATGCAGTATGCGCATTATATGTAATAGATGCATTATATGCATTATATGCATTATATGCATTATATGCATTATAAGTATTATATGCATTATATGTTATATGCAATAGAAGCATTATCTGCATTGTATACAGTATATACATTATATGCATCATACGCCTTATACGCATTATATGCATTATACGCATTGTATACATTATATGCATTATATGCATTAGATGCATCACATCCGTCAAATGCATCACATGCATTACATGCATTAGGTGGATTATAAATTACATGTATTACATGCAGTATGCGCATTATATGCATTATATGCATTATAAGTATTATATGCATTATATGTTATATGCAATAGAAGCATTATCTGCATTGTATGCAGTATATACATTATATGCATCATACGCCTTATACGCATTATATGCATTATACGCATTGTATACATTATATGCATTATATGCATTAGATGCATCACATCCGTCAAATGCATCACATGCATTACATGCATTAGGTGGATTATAAATTACATGTATTACATGCAGTATGCGCATTATATGTAATAGATGCATTATATGCATTATATGCATTATAAGTATTATATGCATTATATGTTATATGCAATAGAAGCATTATCTGCATTGTATACAGTATATACATTATATGCATCATACGCCTTATACGCATTATATGCATTATACGCATTGTATACATTATATGCATTATATGCATTAGATGCATCACATCCGTCAAATGCATCACATGCATTACATGCATTAGGTGGATTATAAATTACATGTATTACATGCAGTATGCGCATTATATGCATTATATGCATTATAAGTATTATATGCATTATATGTTATATGCAATAGAAGCATTATCTGCATTGTATGCAGTATATACATTATATGCATCATACGCCTTATACGCATTATATGCATTATACGCATTGTATACATTATATGCATTATATGCATTAGATGCATCACATGCGTCAAATGCATCACATGCATTACATGCATTAGGTGGATTATAAATTACATGTATTACATGCAGTATGCGCATTATATGTAATAGATGCATTATATGCATTATATGCATTATATGCATTATATGCATTATAAGTATTATATGCATTATATGTTATATGCAATAGAAGCATTATCTGCATTGTATGCAGTATATACATTATATGCATTAATTGCATTAGATATTATGCCAATTTGTTGCATCAATTAAGCGACAAAATCAAAGAGAAACGGCTTCATTTGGCGAAAAATAAAGAGCTTTTATATGCATCATACGCCTTATACGCATTATATGCATTATACGCATTGTATACATTATATGCATTATATGCATTAGATGCATCACATCCGTCAAATGCATCACATGCATTACATGCATTAGGTGGATTATAAATTACATGTATTACATGCAGTATGCGCATTATATGCATTATATGCATTATAAGTATTATATGCATTATATGTTATATGCAATAGAAGCATTATCTGCATTGTATGCAGTATATACATTATATGCATCATACGCCTTATACGCATTATATGCATTATACGCATTGTATACATTATATGCATTATATGCATTAGATGCATCACATGCGTCAAATGCATCACATGCATTACATGCATTAGGTGGATTATAAATTACATGTATTACATGCAGTATGCGCATTATATGTAATAGATGCATTATATGCATTATATGCATTATATGCATTATATGCATTATAAGTATTATATGCATTATATGTTATATGCAATAGAAGCATTATCTGCATTGTATGCAGTATATACATTATATGCATTAATTGCATTAGATATTATGCCAATTTGTTGCATCAATTAAGCGACAAAATCAAAGAGAAACGGCTTCATTTGGCGAAAAATAAAGAGCTTTTCCATCAATATAACGCACCTGTACACGCGTCTACAATCGCCATGGCCAAAATTCATGAATTGGAATTGAAATTAGTGCCTCATTCGCCCTATTCGCCAGATTTGCCTCCCGGCGATTTTTGTCTATTTTCAAACCTGCAGCAATGGCTCGGCGGTAAAAATTTTTCATCCAATTCCGCGGTAATCGCTGCTGTAAATAGCTATTTTGAAGACTTGGGTTCATCGACCTACAAAGACGGCATTGCTGCTTTGGAGCATCGTTGGAGTAAGTGCGTTGAGCGAGCCGGAGACTATATTGAAAAATAAAATAATTTTTTGCGCAAACCACTTGCGTTTGATTTGTTAAGCCACGTACATTTCAAACGATCCTCGTATACTTCCCCGGACACAGTCAGTCGAGGCATTTTGTTTGAACCGTATTTTAAAACGAGCACTATAAAATACTGAACTGATACAGACTATGCTGGAAACCAAAAAAAAACAGAAAATCAACTTCAGGGATAGTGTTCAAGTAAAGCGGTGGGCCAGCAATGTGGTTTAAATAATCGTTCTTATTGATAAACTTTTTCTAGCATTGGAAATCCCGAACGATCTTGAAAAGTGTGACTACTCCCATACCCCCCTTCCCTTCTTTTCGAAAACCGTTTCCGATTCCTGAAGAGTCAATGTTTGTTAAAGTATTTCTTGAAAAGAAATTGAAAGTGATATTTTAAAATTCTGAACTTTTCGTAGAAAGAGAAAGCATTTTTTGATCTATACTTATTATCGTTTATCGCAAAAAAACGAACATACTAACTATCGATGTAATACAGAATCGTTCAAACGAGGTAATAAACGCTGCAATAATAACAGGTCAATGAGATGACCAAATTCTCAAGAATCTATATTACAAAAGACTTGTGAAACAGAAAAAACAATTATAGTGAAACACTGAGTGACTCTGATATCACCAAACGTAAGTGACTTGTGTGCTTCGTTCTATTTCGGTGTGGTTTTTGTTTCTTATGCTTTTAATTCAGAAAATATAGCTGTTTACCAGCCGAAATGTACAAATGATAGCTTTTACTCATAACTGAACTAGTATTAAAGCCTTCAGTTAAGTTAAGCACAAATTTTAGGCTCATGGGTGTATTTAAGTGTGCAGAAATTTTGATACACTGTTTTAAAGGTATCAAACTCACAACGGCAAAATTCATTTCGGCAGTGATATCCAAAATCCACTGTAAATATGTGTGAAAGTTATTACAGACTAAACAGAAGAAGTAAGGAAGAGTATGGTGTTTCAACTCCCACTATTTGTCTATATAAAAATTCATCCTAAGAGTTTGACAGTCTCAGAACTCTTTATAAGATTTGAGCATAGATGGCGTTCTTAAAACTTCCAATTTGAGCAATATTTGAAATTTGGGGCCGTTTGATAAGTCTTTGATCACTGCTTGACACTTTTTGAACCTTATTCTGTGTACAATACTTGTTTACTAAGGTTTATATCGCATTTTTACGTAATGTTTATAAATTATTGTAGTTATTTTTGTGGTGGGTTTTAGTTGGAAAAGAGGTATAATGATACTAAAATCCACAAAATACCAACAACCAACAATATTGGACAAAAAAAAATGTAACGCGTTACTTCTGGTACAAAGCATAATTTTAATACAAATCATTTATTTACGGATATGTTCTCATTATCTTCGCGTACATACGCATTAGTTTTATCTGCAGTGAACATTCTGAAATTTATTTGTAAATTAGTTTTATCATATAAGAATGCTGATGGAACTTTTACAAATTTCTTTTCTTAAGGAGTACTCTCTTTTTATGTTTAACTTGAATGGTGCCATTAAAATGCTTACTACAAATAAAACCATTTTCGGGGATTTTGCCCTTTGATAGGCCGCACAAACAACAGTATTTTGTCATTTTCAACCTAAGAATGTTACCGTGGTAATAAATAAATAAAAAAACTTCCTACTTGTTAAATTTATTTTAAAATAAAATTGACATTTACAATTGCGCCATCTGCTGATAAACTTTATAAGGAGCCCTGAAATTGTCAAAGTTTGGTGATGGAAACAGTTGAATAGAGTGCAAACACCAGTCTTTATTACATCACTAACTAAACATAAAATCTTCCGAAACTTACCAAAGGTTATATAGTTTAAATTAACAGGTTAAAGTGGAAAGACCTTAAATGTTTAATAGTGGTTTTCGACCTGGTTGTTAAATAATTACCAAGTGTGTAAATAGCGTGTGACAAGAAACACATGATGTATTCATATTTTTTTTATTATTATCGATTTCATACACGGAACTTTAGGGAAATCGGTACAAGTTTTGTTTCTCACGCACACTATATTTTTGACAGAAAATGATAGCTCACTTTATTGCATTTTACTAAATAAGAGAGTCCCAAACTGTACTTTTCTTCTTCCTTTTTTCTTCCACTGAAAAAAGAAGGCTTTTACCACTTTATGCCATGTTCTATGTTGTGCTTCTTGCTGTTAGTTTGTTGTGACCCGCTTTATGTCATCACTCCATCTAGTCGATGGTCTTGCCGGACAGCGGTCATCTGTAAGTGTAATGGCTGTATGACCAGCCCAATTCGCCTAGTCGCTAGGATATTATGACCTACCATCGAATTTTTCAGCTGTAAACAGCAGGGTGCTTTGTTCTCAGTTGAATACAGCATGTTGCTGTTTAGTCAGTTAAAAACAAATGGGATTTGCAGCAATTTTGTATATTCTGATTGGCTCTTTATAGTAAAAGTAAAATAATCTATAACTATTGTAGAATCAATGATTATCTGTACATAAAATACTTAATTACTTTAACAATATTTATTTATTTTAACCTTTAACCTATTTCGGCATGTTTACATGCCATTGTCAAAGGTTATATGAAAGTAAACAGTTAGTGTTGTTATAGCAATAGAACTTGGTGACTTGATCCCGGTAATCGTCTGCTGATGACTTGATTCCTTATTCCAAAATGTCCAATAGAGGAGAATTTAAAAGATCAATTTGCTCATTCATTAACGGTACAGTTTTCAATTGTTTGTGAGTTTCAAAAGCTTATTTACGTTTATCATCACAATAGTATAAACATTTTACAGTGTTATTAGATGTCATTGAATGATTTTGTTCTAGTAAGTGTTTAGCGTAATTGGATTTATGTGGGTGTTTGTATTTGTAACAACGTACGTGTTCTTTATACCTAATACCAAAATTTCTAATTGTCTGGCCTATATAAACCGAATTACAATGTGAACAATTTAATTTGTAAATGCCTGATTTTAGCAAATCATCTGTGGATTTTGCATTAAACAAAGTGTTTAAGATGTTTCTAGTTGTTTTAAAAATTACTTTATATTTATTCATTTGGTTTATAATTTTAGCAATTTTTTTCTGATTTGTCACCGAAATATGGGATCGAGGCATATTTAATTGTATCGGATGAAGTTGGAGTATTCAGATACATTTCTTGAATGGCTAATTTATAATCTTTTTCTTCAATTAATGTATCAGTAAGTTTAGTATTATAACCGTTACTATATGCAATTTGTTTAATAATTGAAATATCTCTATTATAATTAATTTCATCTAAAGGGACCGAATTGCAGTAAATAAAATCATTATTGGCATTGAAATTACTTATTTTACGATCTTAATGCGTGTGTGAATATATTTTTGATATTTAGTCTCTTTTACGTGCTCTTATTCTTTAACTACCTGTTGAAAATTAAATTTATCTTCTATTTTGAATATATTTGTTCTCAGTTTATAATTGCAGTAAAAACTGTTTGTATGATAATAAACACAAAGAAACCCAGTGCCAAAAAACCTTGATTTAAAAAATTATCATACCGTATATTTTAACCCACACCTACCACTTAACTAAAAGAACTGTTGATAGATAAGCTGTCGTGGTAAATGCTATGCACTTATAAAATAATTAGAGAATCGTACGAGTATATCTTGCGTTGTGTAACTTCTCACAAGAAATATGGAATATTTATTACTAAATCATGATACATCTATAATGCAAATAAAATGGAACCTCAACACTTAAATTTAGAAAATGTCGATAGGATTTATTAATGGTCTGTAGTACCTACTACCTCGTGCAATTTAATCTTGAGCGAACGTATGAAAAATGGTTAAACTTCAATGAATAAGAAATTTTGATTTATTGTGTTTTCCATAAAATACACTTTCTAAAGGAAAACCAGTTTTTTTTTCAATTATATAGCGGCATAGCTTGCAGGTTCAAGATAAGCTGCATGTTTTTAAAATCAAGAAGACATGAAACGGATTTTATTTACCTACTGCAGTTGTAATAATAATTACAGCAACATGTTTGCCACTTTCTTGTGTTCAAGATACATATTAACATATTTTTATGAAGTGGTAATGAGCTAATAAAGCAATAAAATACAAAGTAACTATGCAGGAGAACCTTTACTCAAAATGTAGTTAACATTAACGTACTTTAATATTAAAAGTGGAATACGACAACACTAAATGAGAAATAGTGTCTGAATATTGTTAGTAAATAGAAGAATATTTTAGCACACTTTTTTAAATGTGACAACGAAACCAACTAATTACACAAAATTGTTTGGTATAACGTTTTACTTTTTCTTTTTCTTCTTCTTCTTCCCCGTGTATTCGTCTATCCCATTAAAATAGATTATTATTATTGCGCTCAAACTTAAATCTCTATTAGTTTGTTAGATTACCTAACGTTTACTTGATTACTTACTTGGTTTACTTACTTTGCTCCGAAGGTACTTTAACTATATCCTCACACTCGGAGTCTCCTTTTTTTTGTGCAGGATTTTAATGCAATACCCGGTGTATTGCTGCCATTTGGTGGCTTCTAGAATGTATCACCTAACCATTTCTATCTTCTTCTTTTGTTAGTTACGTGGACAGGATCTTGTTTTGTTTAATTTTGTTAGTCTTCTTGCTAATTTGATTTGACCGTCACTTTCCTAAAATAATTTTTAATTTAGTTTTTTCCAAGTTTCACCTCCATACAGTAAAACGGTATTTTTACATTTTCGCTGAAGAAGTTTGTTAGATTACCTAATGTTTACTCGATTACTTACTTGGTTACATAATCCTTTTTGCTCCTAAGGTACTTCAACTATATCCTCACCCTTGGAATCTGCTTATTATTTTTCGGGCAGAATTTTAACGCATTAACCATTTCCATCTTCTTCTTTTGGTAGTTACGTGGACAAGATCTTGTTTTGTTTAATCTTGTTAGTCTTCTTGCTAGTCTGATTTGACCATCACCTTCATAAAATAATCTGTAATTTAGTTCATTTCCGTTTTCTGACGCAGTACGTCTGAGTGACCCTACGGGTTATAAATTTGCCCAGGCAACTGGGTGGTTGGAGGCCAATTATTTAGGCAGGTGAAAGAATGGTGCGGCTGGTGGCATTAGGGACTTCGGACATTTGGGATGAGGTGCTCACGCTCACTATCAAAGTGTCGACCCTTCTTCTTCTTCAAGTGCCATCTTCGTTTCGAAGGTTGGCGATCATCAAAGCAATTTGAATTTTTGAGGCCGCAGATCTGAAGAGTTGGTTGTTGGAGCAGTTATACCAATCTCTGAGATTTTTTAGCCACGAGTGTCTTCTTCTTCCTATACTTCTTTTTCCCTTAATCTTTCCCTCTATAATGAGCTGTAGTAAGTGATATCTTTCTCCCCTCATTATGTGTCCCAGGTACTGAATCTTTCTCTTTTTGATAGTTAGCATAACCTCTTTTTCGACCCAGGGGGCCACAAAGTTTACACAAAAATTCTTTTGAAAATATAATAAGTAACAATTTCTAAAGTATAGGAAAGTCCAGGCGAAGTACTTTGCGCTCATTTTTTGTTTTATTTATGAAACAATCCTTCAAGATGTGGGTGTATTTTAATTAAATTGTTCTATTGTTACAGAAAACCTGATGCATTTCCAAAAGTTTGGACTGAGCGGACGCTCCAGGTGATCTCTGTGCGCTATGGCGTCGCGGTGCTCGCCGTCGAGCCCGCGCGCTAATACGGCACGTACTCCGACCCGCTAGTGGTCATGTTCCGTACAAGCGATACTTCTACTATGATCATTCTCAGTGACACCGACGACGACACGGATCTCGTGTTAACGCTGGAGTCTCTAACTCAAGCAGGAATCATTTTCATCATGGGAATAGCTATCATCATCACCAACGTCCTCATCATCGCTACTTTTCTTAATTTTAGAGGTGAGTATAGAAACAAACATTTTCAGAACAAATTAACATAGGGTACCATATTTTTACGTTTGTAAATTTCTGTATAAAATACCCAAAAACTTATACAGAGCCTTCGTTAATTACTGATACCCACGTGACCTTTGGTTCGCAGTGACTTAGGGAGTTTTAGATTTAGATGTTGAAGGCAGTTCAGGATTGGTACTCGTGGTAACTATAAATTCCCTGTAATTGTTACTGTCAACACTCAAAGTGAGGTTATGTATGTAAACAAGCAAGCTTTGATAAGTTAACAAACGGCTTGGGAATTTTTAGATAAAAGCCTTACCAACAGTGTAAGTTGGGTTGCCTATATTTTGTGGTCACGTGGTATCAGTAATTAATGAAATAGCATTAAGGAAACCTGCCAAAAATTACTTGGTATCAATTTGGTTTCTAAATCATTTTTCACGCTACCGGCAATGTAAGTAGGCCTTACATCCATAGCTACAGGAATCGTAAGTGGCTGATAACATTCGTGTACTAGTTACCCTTGACGACGGAACTTAATAGTGTCACTTACATTCCTAGGAAAATAATGTTGATTTTAACTGTTGGTTGATATGGTAACAAACACAGACAACTTAGAATAATGGAGCTTTTAAAAAATAATTCAGATGACAGCTGTCAAAACGAACTTTTAAAAATATGATTAAATTTCTACCTGTAGGCCTACTTACATTGCCGGTAGCGTGAAAAATTTAATAAGTAACACGGAATGTATCGACTAATAACATCCTCGGCAGGCGACAAGCTTCGGCTCCGCCTCAGCTCGTATTCGCCTACCTCGGATGTTATTACGTCCTTACATTCTTTGATACTTAAATAACTATTACTAAAGAGCAAGCAAAAAACAGATTAAAGTCGCCGTGGAAAAAATTGCACGAAAATCTCAAAACTAAGTGGATAGAAATCAATAACATTTTCCGCATTCCCCATGATAACCCCAAATTTTGCCGCTTGGCGTATATAAAATTGTAACTTAAATTACGAAGGTGCGGTGCGCACCTTCGTAATTTAGCCTGAAAGTTACAATCAAATTTGTTGGCAGATTTGTAATCTTAGTTGTCAACAAAAAACAATATTAGCGCAAATCAGCACATCCTTGAAATAGTACATTTAGCAGTTTTCTTGTCTTGGTGCGCTCTCTCTAAAACACCACAGAATAAGGCCACAGCAAACCGGGTTCGTGCGTACTCCTAAATACCGTTTGTCTATAAAGTAATGCCCCCCCCCCCCCTCCTGACTAACTTTTGAACGACTTGATATTTTACCACAACATTTGTTGTGCTTTAATGGGAAATGGAATACTATTTTTTAGCCTAAAATTAAACTTTGTACCATTTAAACTGGCGACTGGGCGCCATTTTGAAATTTCTTTTTAAATAGAAAGGGGCGTCGAGTGACACCTCATTTGAAAGGTCTTTTAGTTCTGCGTTTGATCCTAGAATTTCAAAGAAAAATATCGAGTCATAACAAAATGGCGGATTGTAAACCAATGGACTCACTTCCCAGAAATATCTCAGGTGGCTTGAAATAATATTGAAAACGTTATGTTCCAACAAGACGGTGTGCTGCCTCATTATTATAGGCCTGTTTCTGACTTTCTCAGCGGACATTTTCTTGGAAGATGGATTGGTAGGCGGGGGGCTTGTAGAATAGCCGGCTCACTACCCAGATTTAACTTTCTTAGAATTTTTTCTATGGGAATATCTGAAATCGAAAGTGTACAGAACTCGCCCAAAAACAATTGAAGAACTGGAGCAACGCATTACAGAAGTTTGCAGAAATATCACTCCAGAAACTTATGAAAATGTAACGCAGGAATTTCATAACCGACTTTTTATGTGCCAAGAAGTGAATGGTGAACATTTCGAACACTTAATTTAATTTCTTTTGGTTTAATTCTTAGTTTTTTTAAATAGACTTCTTTATCTTCAAACATTTTCATTTTGTTATGGCTGAATATTTTACTTTAAAACTCTAGGAGCAGGCGCAGAACTAGAAGACCTTTCCAATGAGGTGTCGCTCGACCCCCTTTTTATTAAAAAAAATCAAAATGGCGCCCAGTCGCCATTTTGAATGATACAAAATTTAAATATGGGCTAAAAAATAGTATTTAATTTCCCATTACAGCACACCAAATTTTGTGGTATAATATCAATTCGTTAAAAAGTTAGTTTGGGGGCTGGGGGTTACTTTATAGACACAGTGTATATATTATGCTCTGCGAAACACATAAAAGCGACTATACAGAGGTTTTGAAAATTCGGTTTTGCACCTTAATTACGAGAATACTTGCTGTAGTATCTGGTTACCAAGAAAACCAATAAATGATATACTCAGTTAAATGACTGAGGTCTACTACATTTCGCCGCGGCCTTTATGCAGCGAGACTATTTGCCGCGAGACTTTTCGCCGCAACCGTTTCGCCGCCATTCCTTTCGCCGATGCCCGCTACGCCACGGTCGTTTTGCCGCCACTAGTTAGCCGCAAGTGCTGTAAAATTTCATAAAAATTATTGTTTTTATTTAGCAAAGTACTATACAGTAATTAAATGTTAACCAAAACATTTATTAATTAGAAAGTATTGCTTAAAAATACCCAATATAATTGATATAATTGAAACAGAAACGAAAGAATTTTGATTACAGAATGTGTCACAGAATCAAAGCTCTACTAATAATAATAATGTAATAACAAATTATGGTTCATATTATTGATATCTGTTCAATGGATGTTTTCGTGGCCATACAGTTGCGGCAAAAGATCCGCGGCGACGCGGCAATTTGCAGTGGAACGTCCGCGGCAAACTGGCCGGGGCGAAACGGCCGCGGCAAAACGTCGGTGGCGAAACAGTCGCGGCGAATCTTCCAATTTCCAATGACTCTGTAAGACTGTTTCGTAAAACTGGAAGTGTAGCAAGAAGACAAGGAAGTGGTAGGCTCAAGAAAAAGGGAACTGTTGAAGAAGTGATTGGAAATGTCAGACAAATAATGACCGATAGTTCCAAAACTTCCATCCGTGTCTTATCATAACAACTTGATCTTTTTTTTTGGAACCTATAGAACAATTGCAAAAAATGATTTACCAATGTTAACTTATCGAATGATTGCCATACAGGAACTTCTTCCAACGAAATTTTCACAAAAGCATGGCACTGTAGTTGGTGTTTTAAACAATATGAACAATGACGGTTTGTTAGAAAAACCTGCCATTTGCGATGAAGTCTAGTTTCACTTATCTGGACACATTCTTTGTTTTCGTCTGTTCTCACCGCCCAAATTTGGACATAGGCCTGTCTCGACTCTTGCCATATTTCTCGGTTTTGAGAGCTTTTTCTCTACCTGAAACTTGCCACTCTAACTAGGTCGTCTTTCTTCATTTGTGGTCTCGCTTATTGTCGTTTCCCTAGCCATAGTCTCCATTGCTGTATGACTGTATTCCACCTTCCGTCTTTTTGTCTGGCGTTGTGACCAGCGAAAAAGCTTTATTTTAATACTGCAGTATGTTCAATAGCGTATTTTACTTTTTTTGTCTGACCCAATTATTTGTGATTTTTGCCCTTTATATTTAGCATATATTTCTCCATTACTCTCTGCATTTTTGCTAGTTTGTCGATATTAGCTTTCGTAAATTCATGTTTAACAACCATAAGTCATAATTAGCAGCGTGCAATAGTCAAAAACGCGTTTTTTTTCAGTATTGATGAATACTTCTATTTCTTAGGATGTACGCCAATTTCCCAAAGCCTGCCAACTTCAGTCGCATCCTTCTGGTAACCTCTATGTTCTAGTTTTCTCTATTGATTTTGATTAGTTGCCCATCTTTTCTACAGCTATGTCGTTTGCTGTTATGTCTCGATTATCATTGTATTTATCATTGTCTTTGTTTTACTAAGATGCATTTGCAACTCTATGTTTTCCGAGGCTTCCGCAAGTTCACTGCCATTTCTTTTTTCTTCTTTGTTTTTCGACTTTTTTTGCAGTTTTTGATACTACCTTTAGCATTGCGTTTTTTAATTTTTACAGTTGTATTTTATTGCCTCTTCTTCTAATATCTCGGTATTTTCCATTTCCTTTTCTACTAGTTCTCTGTAGTGGTTACCATTCTCTTTAAGTAGGCATGAATCTATTGGTGTTGGTCTTTTAAGAAATTTAGGCCTTTCTAGTTTATGGTTTATGAATATTCTGGAACCTCTTCAACAACTCATTTATTTCATCCTAATATGTAGTCTGGATGGATTAATTGCAAATAATAGAGTGAAATAAAAAAAGATACCTTGAATGTCCTTGGCGGGTGTTTTGGAGAATAATAAGTTGAAATATGCCCAACATATGTATGGCTTCAACGATCTTGTGATGTGACACACCTAGAGTTCGTTGTTTGGGTTCACATAAAAAATTCAATTTTTATAACTTTCGCGAATGGTTTGAACATACTTAGAGAAACGGATTGTTAAAGAATGTGATGATATAAACAGTTCACCACATATTTTGCAAAACAGTAGTATCGATGTAAAACGAAGAGTTAGAAAATGTCTCGAGTTAGAGGGGGCATTTCCAACATTTCTTTTAATAAATATTTTGTTTTGTACACTTAAAATTTGTTTTTTGCATACACAAGATGCTTTAAGAAATAAATGGAAGAAAACCTAGAGTACTAACAAAAGCAACCAACCAGGAAGAAACAATTACTGCTGAAGGCGAAATTGAAGAAGTTGAAAAGTTTTGCTATCTGGGAAGTGTGGTAGATATCAATGATAGAACTGGACTCGACATTACAAGAACCATTGAGCAGGCACAGAAAACATTTTTTTTGCTAAGAAAAATCTGGATATCCAGAGACATATTAAGACAAACAAAATTGAGACAACTCAGGGCGAATGTTGAAAGCCTTATACAGTTGGGTGGCGAAACGTGAGTTGATGGTAAACAGAACACTAAGAATATAGAAACTTTCATAAACAAGTACCTCACAATTATATGTAATATAAAATTACATTGACGATGGTCGATGATTACTGGAGAAAAGAAACTCGAAATAACTTTCAAGAGAAGCAAATGGAAATTGATCGGACACGCGTTGAGGAAACGAAAGAGCAACCTAACACGACAAGCGCTTGATTTCAGTATAGCAGGTAAAAGAACAGTTGGAAAACCAAGAAATATATGGAACAAAAACGTAGACAAAGAGAAGTGAAACAGAAAACAGTAGGTAGAAAGAGCTGGACAATTTGTAACGAAGATAGAAAACGCAGAAAGAAGTTAGAATCATAACCCTTCACCTTGAGGTGCGCAGGGGCAGTGACCTTGTCAACTAGCTAGAAGAAACGGCGAAAGGCACCCTTTGCTCCAAGCGGGATCTACAGGCTAAAGAAGAAGACTGGGTAACTGTTTAACTTTTCAAACAATTTTTATGCATGACTGAATAGAGAATTTAATGCACAATCACAATATACACTGTGTCCATAAAGTAACCCCCCCCCCCAACTAACTTTTGAACGACTTGATATTTTCCTACAAAATTTGGTGTGCTGTAATGGGAAATTAAATACTATTTTTCAGACCACATTAAAATTTTGTATCATCCAAAATGGCGACTGGGCGCCATTTTGAATTTTTTTTGAAACAGAAAGGGCCGTCGAGTGACACCTCATTGGAAAGGTCTTTTAGCTCTGCGTCTGATCCTAAAGTTTCAAAGAAAAGTATTCAGCCATAACAAAATGACAATGTTTGAAGATAAAGAAGTCTATTTAAAAAAACTAAGAATTAAAGCTTAAATTAATTAAATTAAGTGTTCGAAGAAATGTTTACCATTTACTTCTTGGCACATAAAAAGTCGGTTATGAAATTCCTGCTTTACATTTTCAAGTTTCTGGAGTGATAATTCTGCAAACTTCTGTAATGCGTTGCTCCAGTTCTTCAATTGTTTCTGGACGGGTTCTGTACCCTTTCGATTTCAGATATTCCCATAGAAAAAAATTAAGGAAGTTAAATCTGGAGAGTGAGCCAGCTATTCTACAGGCCCCCTCCTACCAATCGATCTGCCAAAAAAATGTCCGTTGAGAAAGTCAGAACCAGGCCTATAATAATGAGGTGGCGCACCATCTTGTTGGAACATAACGTTTTCAATATTACGTAAAGCCACTGGAGATATTTCTGGGAAAATTTAGTCCTGTAAATGAAAAAGTGGACTACTGGATATGAAAATCAAAACAATTTTGAACAGAGTGAGTCCATTGGTTTACAATCCGCCATTTTATTGTGGCTCAATATTTTTTTTTTGAAATTCTAGGATCAAACCCAGAACTAAAAGACGTTTTAAATGAGGTGTTACTCGACCCTGGATAAAAAAAATCAAAACAATTATGAATTGAGTGAGTTCATTTGTTTAAAATCCGCCATTTTGTTATGGCTCAATATTTTTCTTTGAAACTCTAGAATCAGACGCAGAACTAAAAGACCTTTCAAATGAGGTGTCACTCGACCCCTTTTTCTATTTAAAAAAAATTCAAAATGGCGCCCAGTCGCCATTTTAGATTATACAAAATTTTAATATGGTCTGAAAAATAGTATTTAATTTCCCATTACAGCACACCAAATTTTGTAGAAAAATATCAAGTTGTTCAAAAGTTAGTTGGGGGGGGGGTTACTTTTTATGGACACAGTGTATATATAAATATAGCATGTTATTAAAAAAAAGTTTATGCCACTTTTGATGTAGCTGGAAGCGGCTCAATAACAAATAATATGTTAAAAAATGCGTATCTTCGAATAATTATACACGCCTAAGTTTTATTTCACTTACGTGCGTGAAAATTGGAGAAACAACTGGGGGCGTACCCGGTATAGTAGGACTGACCAAGAAAAACAAGCAGCAGCAGAAATTTCGACATTAATCAATCACAGGTGATTCGCTAAATGGAAGAAAAGCGACGTTTTCTGAAGTGCGCGTTTTTTGCTCTTAAAAAGATGATGTATGTTCTTCGGGGAGATGAACACTATACGAGGATCGTTCGAAATGTACGTGGCCTAACACAAAGATGGCGCTAATTCGGCGAAATTTGCATTACCATTTTTCAGGACCATCCTTTCTTAGGTTAAATATGACAGTATGGAGCAAGCTGTCCATTAGTTTGTGTTTGACAGTGTGCCAAAGTGGCCGTCTCGAGTGATTTCGTAAATAATGGAAAAAATTGAGTTGCGAGCAGTGATAAAGTACTTTCATTTGAAAGGCTTAATACCAACCGAAATCAAAGTAGAGTTGGATACGACATTTTTGAAGTCCGCTTCTTCGTTTTCAATGGTTAAAAACTAGGTTGCCAAGTTTAAGCGTGGTCATTTGAGCACAAAGGACAAACCCCGCAGTGGACGCCCAAAAACGGCTACTAACCCGGATATGATTGAAAAAGTGAAAGAGATAGCAGACATAGTGGGCATCTCAAATGACAGTGTGCACAGAATTTTAACTGAAGAATTGGAAATGAAAAATACTCCGCGCGTTGGGTGCCGCGTTGGCTTACACCGGAGCAAAAACTGAATTGTTTGATTGTTTCTCACGACCTTTTGGCACGTTTTCGCCGCAATCCGAAAGACTTTTTGCGCCGTTTCATAACCGTCAATGAAATCTGCGTTCACTATTACACTCCCGAAACCAAGAAACAGTCCAAACAGTGGACACATAAAGGTTCTCCGCCACCGAAGAAGACAAAAACGGTTTTGTCAGCAGGAAAGGTTATGGCAACTGTATTTTGGGATTCTCGTGGAATTATCTTCGTCGACTACTTGGAAAAGGGAAAAACAATAAATGGCGAGTATTACGCCAATTTGTTGCAGCAGTTGCGCCACAAAGTCAAAGAGAAACGGCCTAATTTGGCGAAAAAAAAGTGCTTTTCCATCAAGATAACGCACCTGTACACAGGTCTGCAACCGCCATTGCCAAAATTAATGAATTGTGATTTGAACTAGTGCTCGGCGGTAAAAGATTTTCATAGAATTCCGACGTAAGCGCGGCTGTAAACAGTTATTTTCAGGACTGGGTTCATCGACCTACAAAGACGGCATTGCTGCTTTGGAGCATCGTTGGAATAAGTGCGTTGAGCGAGCAGGAGACTGTATTGAAAAATAAAACGATTTTTTGCTCAAAAAGCTTGCGTTTTCTTTATTAGGCCACGTACATTTCGAACGATCCTCGTATCTACACCTATTTTTAGGTTTATATTATTTTTCAATCCTTGGGTTAATTGTCGGACTATAACAGTTTTATATATTGTAACTTAGGAATCTATTCTGAGGCGTTTTATTATTCCATATAGTACTATTTGAGCACGCCGATATTTTTGTTGCTTTGTTCGCTTAGTGCGTGACCTCCCTTGCTAAAGTTTCGATTACTTGCTACTTCTACTCCCAAGTAATTGAATGACATTATTTGCTCGATTGATTTGCGTTCAATCTCTAATTTACATTGTAACCGTGCTTTACTTAGTGTTTTTTTTTGTCTTATTAATAGATATTTTTAAATCAAAAGATAAGGCAAAGAGAATAGGAAAAAACGAAATAAAAATAACTTGTTAGGTTTGCGACGCAGCAATAGTTACGTATTATGAAAATGAGCTGCAAAGGTTATTATTTCAATATACACAGAGTGGCCCAAAACTTGACTTCAGTATAATCAGTAAAGGCAATAATCAAAAAAAATAAAATAAAATGAAGAAAAGCGCAGTGGCGGGTGGTGTGGTGTACTGGGAAGCATTTTAAAGTATTTTGTTGGAAAAAATAGTTTTTACCCAAGTTTTAGGTAGCCTTATATTTCAAACCCATCTTTTACGTTGGCAAAATGATCTATTTTTATCAACATTTTCATTGAAGTCTTTAATAGACTTTCGACAACACTTTCTAATAAAATTATTTTAAATTGATACCCACATTGCCGGTGTATCAAAATGCACAAAATGTTTCACGTGGTCTACCGATAAAAAATGTGTTTGACTTTTAGTTTTTAAATGTTTGCAGTCAATATCACACAATGAATTATCACAAAATAACAGACAGGGGAAACAAGTGAAAGCATTTTCTTACATGGCATTCACAATCCAAAATTATTTTGCACGGACAGCGTACAACACCACTAAATTATGATTACACAACCAACAACTGTTTTCACACTACTACGTCGTGTACGTGCGATTCCTGCAAATTAGGCGGCTATTGGTATGCTCTTATCAGGGACAGCTGACAGCATAATTCTCGGAAGTTGTGGGTTCGTGGCCCTGAAGTCTTTAATACGCAGATACTTCTATCCTCTTTTAGCTTGTGTAATACGAACTTTACCACAATGAGCTCTCTATTTCACTCTTACTCATTTAAAGGCCTTTTAAGCCAGCGGCTTTATTCGGTGGCGTATAGCTGAATTGGGGACCGACAGCCAAATGACCCTCGCATAGATTCGTTTAATGCGCGCGAAATACTCAAACATTCAAACGTTTTCGGATCCTGCGGCAGCTCTTTAATAAACGTTCTTGCATAGAACTCTCATACTATAAAGTATTTTTTAAATATTATAGTGTATAATTTATGTTATGTACTCAAACAAAGAGTAATTATTTGTTTTTTCTTATTTCATTGGGAGGTCAATGACCATTTGACCCAATGGAGAAACCGCCACTGGAAAAGCGAGACACAAACTTACTATTAAAATAGGCTGCCGTCTCAAGTATTTGCAATGCTCTTAAAACCGTTTATCTACGTTCTGATTCAATAGCATCTTTCTGTATTTTTTGCTGTTACGCATATTTTTTATTAAAGACTTAAGAACAGTACCTACAGAATAATATTCAACATATATATTTTTTCTTTTTTGAAGCGTGCAATAATAAAAATTGCATGTCATCACGATTACGATTACGAATGTATAAATTGGATTTGCACAAGTGCGATTAATCGACAAGCTGATTTGCTGGAACAAAAGGAATGCAATTCAGAGGTAATTTATAGTTTGCAAACGAACTGTTAAATATTGTTAGAGAATATTAAGATCTAACTAAACAAGGGGTAATCTGATTTAAGGCTTGCACTTAAAAAATAAATTTAAATATTGGTTTAGGTATTTATGGAGAACTTTTTAATAAATCAATATACATTTCCAACTATGGAATCAAACAAAGCTGACACATATAACTTGTTTTACGAGTGCTAGCCTTTCAGCAAATTTGATCAATTACCGCAAAAAAATTAAATGGCCTTCACAATAATATAAACTGCAGTAAACTTTTGTGATGTTAATGCGACATAGGAAATTCTAAAAATTAAATGGTAACTTATATACAGGCTGTTTCAAATTCGAACCCCACCATGGGGATCTCGCTTATTTGAAGAGTTGGTTAAATTGAGGCAAAGTTGCCAAATTTTATGCCTAACAAGAATCTATAAAGAAATTTAAAATAACCACTCTGGTTTTTCAGATATCTGAAAAAAAACTGAAATTTTGGATTTTTGTTTTCGGCTATAACTCATTTATCATTTATGTTACATATTTCTAGTTCACGCATTATTAAGACCCTTTTTTATGCTGAATCCAAATTTTTTATCAGATTTGCTATAACTGTTACCATTGTTCATTTTCGACTGTTGACTTTTTTTTTCTTATGGTCCGTATTTTAAGTTTTTCCATATTTTAATAGAGTTTTTTATTCTGATTTCAACGATGTATCACAGTTTGCAGTTTGTTCAATTTTTGAGCATTTTATTACAACAAATAAAAATTTTATAAAAGTGCCATGAAAATACCACGTCATTTAATTTGTTTTGAAAAAATTCTAGTTGGTCATGAACTTATGGAATTAAAAAAATCACTACTTTTGTTTATTTCGACGTTTAGATACATTAGGTGTGGGAAAATTTCAGGAAATTTTGTTTTGAGCATGTGGAGCAGGTTAAGTTCTTTTTTACGAAAACAAATGAATGACACAGGTACTAACACACAGATTAGATAGTTTATTTTATACTCACTTCTGAACATGTTTTACAAAGGTTCAAATGCTTGAACATTTATTTAATAATTGTTTGAATTAGTGCAGTGCCAGTGTTATCTGTTGTATTTATTTAACATTTGTTATGTCGGTGGCAACATAAAAACAGAAACTGGAATTTACATTAAATTGTGTATTCTAGCAACTTTGTCATTCATTAATTTTTGTAAAAAATAACTTAATTTGCTGCCTACGGCCAAAACAAAATTTCTTGAAATTTTCTCATACCTGATGTATCCCAACGTCGAAGTAAACAAACGTAGTATTTTTTTAATTCCATAAGTTCATGGCCTACTAGAATTTTTACAAAACAAATTAAATGACGTGGCAAAGGCATACAGACCCATCAACCTATCATCTTTCATGTTAAAGCAGATAGAAAAACTGATTGATAGACATTTTAGGGAAACCTTATCCACAGAAGGCTTATTTCATCCTTATCAACATGCATATCAATCAGGAAAATAATGCGAGACCGGTCTCCACCAAGAGTTGAAAAAAGCATAAACTGCCAGGAAATTGCGCTGGCAGCCTTTCTTGACATACAGGGAGCCTTTGATCATACGTCTTTTGAGTCAATGACAGCTGCACTGAGAAATCGTGGAGTTGAAGACAGTTTGCAGGTGGATTAGCAACATGCTACACGACACAAAAATTCAATCAACCCTCTCTGGGGAGACGATGGAGATAGTAACCGCCAAAGGATTCCCGGAAGAGGGGTCTTATCACCCCTGCTGTGGAACCTAGTGGTGGATGAACTCCTTGTTGAACTAAATGGGCAAAGCTACTACACCCAGGGGTATGCAGACGATCTGGTGATATGTACTCATCTTGGGGAAATTCGATAACATAGTCTCAGGACTTATGCAAAATGCTTTAGGCATAGTGGAAAGATGGTGTGCCAAGGAGAACCTAAGCGTAAATCCTCAAAAAACGGCACTAATTCCTTTCAGAAGACGAAGAAAACTGGATGGGTTAAAGCCCCCAAAACTCTTCAACGAACCGCTGCAAGTGGGTAAGGAGGTTAAATATCTAGGCGTTATCCTGGAAATCACAAATCAGCAAAGTTGTAAACAGAGGAAAAACAACTCTTATGGCAACAAAGCGAGCACTGAGCAAATCCTGGGGACTAAAACCACGCATGGTACACTGGCTGTACACTGCTGTGGTGAAACCCATGGTCACCTACGGCTCGCTAGTATGGTGGCCTAAAATGGAACAAAGGCAAGCTAAACAGGAGCTATCTAAACTCCAAAGGCTTGCCTGCATATGTATTATAGGTGCTATGAGGGCAGTTGGTAACCATTAGTAAAGAAAACCAAACAGCAGAAGTTGAAAGAAGAACAAGACTTGGTTGGGCTATATACGGTAAATTGAAAGACGTAATGCAGATGAGGATACCAATGCACCTAAAAACAAAACTTTTCAACCAGTGTATATTACCGGTGGTAACGTACGGGTGTAAAACGTGGACCTTCACCAAAAGCATCATAAACAAACTCCGTGTCAATCAAAAAGCAATAGAAAGAAGGATGCTGAACATAAGCCTGAAAGACCACAAAACCAATGAATGGGTCCGAGAGAAGACAAAAGTAGCCGATATAGTCGAACGAGTAGCACGCTTGAAGTGGAACTGGGCCGCCCACGCTATGAGAAAACAAGAGGGATGGTGTAACAAGATCATAAGATGGAGACCATGGGCAGAGAGTCGAAGCAGAGGTAGACCCATGATGCGATGGTCAGATGATATCAAAAAGACGGCTGGACTTTGTTAGTACAGAGAAGCGCAAAACAGGAAAAAATGGAAAACTATGGGGGAGGCCTATATCCAAAACCGGATAGAGAACGGCTGATGAAGATGAAGATGAGAAGCACTCCAACCGCAGCCATGGAAGTCCTACTAAGCTTGCCTCCCCTAGATACCTTTATCGAGGCAGAGCCAAGGATGGCGGCGTACAGGCTGAATTACAATGAAAACTGGCAAGCCAGTACCTCTGCTGGCCATACCAAAATAACACACATTATCACTAACCATAATAGGGTAACTATATTGTAGGTGCCGGGGCATAAGGGTATTCAAGGTAACGAAAAAGCAGATACTCTTACAACAAAGGGATCAGAAACGCCATTCACTGGCCCTGAACCAGTATTTGGAATTACCAAAACGTCAGTCCATGGCTGGCTAATCGGATGGATAAACACACGACATCAAAACCACTGGAACTGTACAGAAGGACAAAGGCACAGCAAAATAATGCTAAGAAAACCATCTAAAAAACTTACAGATGACCTACTGCGAC
This sequence comes from Ctenicera cuprea, assembly GCA_958336395.1. Classification (NCBI taxonomy): domain Eukaryota; kingdom Metazoa; phylum Arthropoda; class Insecta; order Coleoptera; family Elateridae; genus Ctenicera; species Ctenicera cuprea. Next base: position 38,183,605 of record OY284495.1, on the reverse strand, counting down.
TAAGCAGACACCAAATTGGGCAAATGACCGGCCACTGCAACCTGAGAAAACGCATGCACCCAATGGGTATTCTCAATCCATCTGCAGACTCTGAAATGAGGAGGACGAAACAGCCTCTCATGTCATCTTTGACTGTGAAGCTCTAGCCCGATGGAGACACAGGCTCCTGGGTGGAGCCAACCCTCAAGAAACTCTAACAAGAGAATTCCTAGTGAAAGGGCTATTTAACCTAATAAAAACAGGAAACCTTTTCACTGAATAAGTGAGGTGATGAGCGGCACAATAAGGCTAGAGGCTGCAGTGCTGTATGGCACTCAAACCAACCCTCAACATTCACCCTCAAGAAAAAAAAAAAGACAAAATGGAAAATTTCATGGCACTGTTATGAAATTTTTATTTGCCGTAATAAAATGCTCAAAACTTAAACAAATTGCAAAGTGTGATTATACATCGTTGAAATCAGAATAAAAGACTAATTAAATATGAAAAAATTCAATGCGGACTATAAGAAAAAAAAAGTTGACAGTCGAAAATGAACAATGGTAGCAGTTATATTAAATCTGATAAAAAATTTAGGTTCAGAACAAAAAAATTGTCTTCAGAATGCGTTAACTAGAAATCTGTAACATAAATAATAAATGAGTTATAACCAAAAATTAAATCCAAAATTTCAGTTTTTTTCAGATATTTGAAAAACCAGAGTGGTTACTTTAAATTTCTTTACAGATTACTGTTAGGCATAAAATTTGGCAGCTTTGCCTCAATTTAGCCAACTCTCTATCTCTTCAAATAAGCGAGATCCCCATGGTGGGGCTCGAATTTGAAACAGCCTGTAGAATGTCGTTTTACTTTTTATTCTGAATTATGGAAAACATAATTAGATTATCCTCAAGTCGTTGAATAATTGCTGACGTTAAAAATTAAATTTACACGTCGCAAGTTGCATTTCAGACGTCGCAAATTGATTTTTTTTAAATCATCAAACTTCAATTTTAAATTTGACGTATTAAATGCTGTAATCGAATTTTTTACATAAAGAAATTTTTTGACGTCAAAAATTAATTTTGTGACGTAAAAATATGATTTTTATTCAAAAAATCGTTTAGTAAATTAAATCGAAATAACAAAGAAACGAAAACATTATACGTAAATAATAAATGAATTATTTCCAGACGTCAATCAATAATTTTTAGACGTCAATGTATTTTATACGCTGCCACCTAACGGACTACTTATGGTAGTAGTGTGAACTACAGACATACTACTATATGAACCGATAAGCTAGCATCACAAAAAAACTGGGCGCATTAAGAGATATATACGTCTAAGCATTCTTTGGTAGGAACCTTGTATAAACTCAGCAAAAAGCGCACTCTTGTGGCAACTAGATCAAACACAAGCAAACGATTTGATATGGCAACCAAGACTTTGCTACTACCGTTAGATTTTTATTATTTATTAACGCCAAATTATCCTTTTTAGTTTACTGATTGCTTTTTCATTTTATTGTAAATAAAACAATTCTTAACTTCAACAGGTTTTTTATTTCAACTTTATACGTATTTCAACGTGTTTACACGTCATTATCAAAAACAAGATTAAAAGTAAACAGTTGGTGTTGCTGTAGGAACAATAAATCTTCATAACTTGATCTTGGTTTCCTATATCTGCGTCCGGATGACTTGATTTCTCATTCAAAAACGTCCAATAATGGTGAATTTAAGAGATCAATTTACTCCTTTATTAAAGGCATAGATTTTAAATGTTTGTAAATTTCAAATGCTTCTAGTACATCCAACTTACGTTTATTATCACAAAAGTGTAAACATTTTATAGTGTTATTAGATGTCATTGAATGATCGTGTTCTAATAAGTGTTTAGCGTAATTGGATTTGTGGGGGTGTTTATACTTGTAACAACGTACGTGTTCCTTGTACCTAATATCAAAATTTCTAATTGTTTGTCCTATATAAACCGAATTACAGTGCGAGGGATTTAAGTTGTAAATGCCTGATTTTAGTAAATTGTCTGTTTTTTCTTTAGCATTAAACAAAGTGTTGAAAATATTTTCTGTTGTTTCAAAAGTTATTTTATATTTATTTGTTTTGTTTATAATTTTAGCAATTTTTTTTTATTAATTGCCAAAATATGAAATTGACGCGTATTTCATTTTATCTAAAGTGGTTGGATAAATGTTCTGAACAGCTAATTTATAATTTTTCTTTTTAATTGTAATTGTAATTGTATGCAATCTGTTTAATAATGAAAATTTCTCTATTATAACTAATTTTACTTAAAGGAACCGTTAAAGCCCTATGTATCATGGACCTGTAAGCTGTTAATAAACAAAGTTTTTTTATTTGCAACATTATAAAAATGATTTTCAAACGTCATAAAATCACAAAATCAAATTTTGAAGTTAAACAATAAATTTTAGACGTTTGAAAATAATTTTATGACGTTACCAATTATTGGTTGACGTCAAATAATAATAAATAAAAAATAAAAAAATATTTTTGTTGCTTCGGAAAATTGCTGACGTCAAAAACATTTTTTTGACTCAATAAATGATCTTTTGTTGTAATAAATCATTTTCGAACGACAAAAAATATTTATTACTTTAAAAATCATTTTCTGACGTCAAAACATTATTTTTTAGGCGACCTTAGCAAAAAATTGAATATTTAGTACTCAAAAGCGGCCAAAAAGTAACCGTTTTTTGGCCGCTTTCATTATTATCCGTTTAAGGGTGGCGCCATCTATCGATAATTTTCTACCTTACATAATGATACCGACATTACCGACAATGTCATAATATCTCTGAATAAAACAGAGTAAACAAGCTGCCAATCTTGCTGTAAACTGTAATAAATACGTGTTGGTAGTCGAATTTTCTAATAATTATGTACAATTGTTCAGTTGCTATAAATAATTATATCATTAAATCATAAATAAAAATCTAACAAATTTATAAATTTTATAATGAAGGTCGCCTAAAAACATTTGTGTGCACCACTGTCAAAAAGTGTTATTTCGTCCTCGTCTGCTTTCTGGCCTCGGCTTCGCCTCGGCCATTAAACTCAGACTCGGCCGAAAAAAATCCACTTTTTGGCCTTGGTACACAAATAACTATTAGGCGTCTATTAATGTTTAATACAAAGAAAAACGACGTTCTATACGCGCACTAGATAATCAGACTCAGCTCAGCTCAGCAGCTGAAATGTTCATCTAGGTTTGAAATTTTACGAACAATAATTATTGAAAGTAAGAGTTATTAATTCTTTTTTAGTAACTTTAACTCGATATTTCTGCCAATTAGCATATGTTTGTCCCAATTCGTGTTAAAGCTGTGATTTTGTCTTTTAAAGTGAAAAGGGTTCGGAGCTAAGTTCTAAACTAAACCTTAATGTAGCTAATGAACGACTTTCATGTGCGCTAGTAGTTAACGGCACAGCTTTAGCTTGGCACATATTACATTAAATAATTTAGTTTGATATTACTTTAGAAACAAGATACAGCTAAGCTTTTAGTCGAAAGAGCAGTAATCTAAAATTCTCGTCCATAAGCGTCGCCAAATGCACATTACACAAATCCCGTCGAAGTGTTGGTACCAAAAACAACATTAAATAAGTATAGTCAATTGTTGACCGATATCTTAGCAAATTTAGGTGTTCACCTTTTTTTCAAACTCGCGAAAAAGTTTTCGCGACAGTATAACATAAACCGAACAATCATTTTGCGTAACTGCATTTTTAGTTTCCCATACCTTCGGTATAGCGAAGTATTGATTTCATGAAAATTTTTGAAATCTAGATTTTAACGGAAATACATGTTTTGGGGCTCAAGGAACTCAAAACAAAGTGGTATTTAAAAAATGTCTCTCTGTGGGTATGTGGGTGGGTGACGCCTCTACAGGCGAAAGTACTGGATCCATTTTAATGAAATTTTAAATCAAAAGGTATATCGAAAGTTAAACATATTTTTTTGTAGCATTTTTATTCAAAACCAAATTTTGAAAATTTGAACGGAATCTGAGAGAAGAACTTAAGGCAAATCAAAAATTTTTACCGAATTCTTTTTAAACTTTTTAAAAATCTCGACTTTACCGCCCATTTACTCAAAAAGTAGTTGTCTAATCGGGATCAGCTACCACTTGTTTGAGAGCCCTTCCTAGGTAGTATACAATAAAATAAAATTAATGTCAAAAATCCGAATAATATCGTAATGGGCTGCTTCAAAAGTTGGAAAAGTTTCAAAACAATTTCTCAAAAACTGTCTACACGACTTTTTTTTAAACTTTCTGAACCGATAGAGCTTGCATTGAACTACAAATTTATGTTTTTATTTATCTCCCAAATTTTACTCTGACGCCTTCTAGGAATTTTTAAAAAATTTGAAATAGATTAATTATTTATTCAAAAACGCAAACGCCGATCGTTATTAACTTTTACCAGTTTTAAAGACTATTTAAAGTACTTTATTAGAATTCGCTAGATGTTTCAACTATTTAGAAAATTAAGGAAAAAAAACAATACTTTTTAATATCAACAACGCGTTTTCCGGCAGTTACGTGATTTTAACTACGCCTGTCAGTTAACTCTAGTTAAAATATATATATTTTTTATTCTTTGCATATTTTTTATAACTTCCCAAATAAAGCTATTATAGCTATTTTTGTCCGACATCCGAAGCGGAATTTGTAATTCGTCGAAGCGCTTCGGCGGGCTCTTACCTTGCTTTCGTGCAGTAGTCGCTGCTTCTATGGGTAGAGTTACGGTACGGAAACCAATTGAACAGGCTATCGCAAATTCACATTTCCGTTGCTTGTTTTCTTAGAAATCTAACACTCGCTGAACTGTACAACGTTATAATTATTAAAAGTTATACTTTTGTAAATACGGCAACAGCAAGTATTAGTATCTAGTATTGGCTACAATTTGTTTTTTTTAAGCTTTAATTTTACTGTGGCGCTTTCTATGAATTTGGATGGATGGAATGGAAGGTTATAATTATAAAGTTTACATTTTTGCAAATACGATAAGTTTTAGTATGAGAAAGTCCACTCGAAGTTCACACTTCAGTTTTTTTTTTCTTTACTCTTGTAATTACATATAACAAAAGAGCAAAGACGTTATAATTGGCAAATTTTTCACCACATAATTTGACATCTTCTGAAATGTATTATTTATTATTAAAAAAAAGATATACTTCAAATATAAACAACGTAATTATTGTTTTCCTAAACTTTTTTCAAAGTTAGAAAATACATAATTTTAAATTATTTTTTTTATATATTTTGTAAATTCGCGGACGTTATGCTTATTAATATAATATACCTAGTATTATAAGCTGCATAGTTAACTGTTAAAATGTAGGGCCTGAAATGAGCAAACGCCTCAGCGGACCGCTTATTATTAAAGGTACCGACGCGGCGCGGCGGTAAAATCGCTTCTGGCTTCGAAGTAAAGCGTTTTGAATTAAAAATGTGAAGAAATTACCTTTCAACTTGCATTTAAGGCACCAGCCGCTTGAGGTACCTTTCTTAAACCTATAATTTCGTTGCCAAGCTAATGTTTTCGTGAGTAAAAAGAATGTAATTTTCAAAAAACGGTAAATGCTTAAATGGTGGTTACTTATGATGAGCTAGTAGTTTTAAATTATGTAGAATAAATCTGAGCCAAATTGCTACCTCGCAATATTATGATGCTTGTTATGTTGCAGTTTCAGAATAATCAGAATGCATCATTTACGTCTTCAATCGATCAGTGAAAAGCAATACATTTGATTGCCATATCGTAATATAATTGCTATTCTATTTACACTTTGACTGTTATTTTGAAGTTGCCTTTATAATCATCAACACGCATTTCATGAAATTGTTTGAATTAAAATTAGACATGGTGGACAGATACATAATAAAAACAAAATTTTTGAATAATAGAAACTAAAGTTACAATCTTGCAATTTTTACTATTTAGGTTATAGTAACTAGACTTTTTTTGTAAGAATCATGAGGGCGTGCGTGATACCCACCCCACCCCCTTCGGCGCTATTCACCTGTCTAACATGCCCCACCCCTGAAAGACATGCAACCCAACATACACACCATACACACCATCCATGGACCCGCCGGATTTAACTTATTCAGAAAAATTTCCGACAGGCAGAAGACTCGAACCTACTGCCGTTGAGAGTCTAGTTGCAAAGCCTGTGAATTTAACTAGTAGACCACCCGCTGGCCCTAGTAACTAGACTAGTTAGTTAGAGTGCATTACCTATGTAACATACGTACTTAACAACAACGAACTTTATACGGGGTGTTTCTCGGAGTACAGGCTACATGATCCTACCATGTTGTGGCTGTTAGAATCAAACTAGGTTGTCTACAGAATTTTATTAAGTTACATATCTGTTGTCTTCTTCTTCCTGTTACTCCCTCTTTCATTAGCGTTAGGTTGTAGATGACGGGGGTGGTAGTCCTGTGCATCTTGAATTGACGTTCGAACTTTACTCGTTGAAGTTCATTTTAATTTATTGTAAATAAAACATTTACTAACTTCAACAGGTCTTTATGTTGTTAAAGTTATTTTTTTTAAATAATTTTTTCATAAATATGGAAACCGCCTAAAGGTATTAAATTGAATATATTGAAACTTACTGTAGGCTAGTATTGCATAAAGTGGCATTTTTGGTCAAAATAAATTTAATTTATTTCTACCAGTGGCGTGCATCGGGGCCACCTCAGTTACGTTATTTTAGAAAAATCTGGTACGCCACTGTTTTAATTAATATGACAAGTTTTTTAGCTTTAACTATTAAAACAACACACAAGTTGTTACTTTTTTTTTGGTAGAATGAATTGTTTTTGAGAAAAACGGAAAAACATCTGAGACAATGCTCCTTAGTAGATTATTATTATAGAAGTAGTGCATGTAAATAATTTTTAGATTATGCTGTTTTCCATAAATGTTTCAAGAGCTACAAAGAGCATTGTCTCAGAGATTTTTCGTTTTTCTAGAAAACGGCTCATTCTACCAAAAAAAGAAAAGTAACAACTTTTTTGTCGTTTTAATGAATAAAGCTAAAAAAAACTTGTCATATTGACCAAAAAACAGTGGCGTAACAGATTTTTCTAAAATAACGTAACTAAGGTGGCCTCGATGCAAGCCACTGGTAGAAATAAATTAAATTTATTTTGATCACAAAATGGCACTTTATGCAATACTAGCCTACACGAAGTTTTAATAAAATACCTTTAGGCGTTTTTCATATATATGAGAAAAATTATTTTTTCTAAATAACTTTAGCATCCTGTATTTTAAAAACGAAGCCGCTTAGGTCTCATGCTTATATAAATTTTTTGTCTTAAAATTAATCAATCACCCGTGTAGTTTGTCTACGTACTTAATTAACACCCTGTAGATACCTGATACATAGTAAAAACGTGTATAATTAAATTAAATGACTTCACAGGGGTCGCTAAGGGTTGAGATAAAGAGCTGAAATTTTGCACAGATTTCTTTTTCGTATTTGATGGAGCCGATTTGAGGTGCGGCCGGGTTAAAGCGTATATTGAGCGATGTGATGGTAAATGCCTAATTCAAAATATATATCTTAGATTTAAAATGGCACGCTGAGTGCATTTTTTGCTGAGTCAACAAATTCCAACTGTATCTGTCCTATTTTAATGTTTACTAATGAACAAACATCATTCCATGCAATTGTGTGGCGTACCAAAGAGTGTCATCTTAGACTTCTTAGGTTTAATATTTAAAGAATGTTCAGCAGCGTAGGTAACAAATTTGTTAAGATCTTCATTTATGTTACTATGAGCTATATCTGTATTATCGAAAAGTGTAATATAATTGCGTATCATCAGCATAAAGATGATAATCACAAAACATCATTTTTTTTATAATATTGAATGTATAAATAGAAAACAAAAGAGGACCCAAGACGGACCCCTGTGGAACACCACACTCTATTTCCGTAGCATCAGAGTAATTACCACCATTAGTAACAATTTCATATCTACCTTTTAGGTAACTTCATAACATCTTAATTGAGTAATCATCAAAGCCAATGAAATGTAATACTGACAACAGAATGTCGTGATCAATAGTGTCGAATGCTTTGGAGAAATCTAAGAGTATCAATATTAAATAATTATTGTTATCTAGAGCAGAAAAAATATCATCTGTGACCTTTAATAAAACCGTCTCACAGCTATAACCGCCACGATAACCGTTCTGAAATTCAGGTAGAATATTAAGTTTATCAAGATGATCTCTAATTTGGAAAAATAATACATTTTTAAATATTTTTGATAAAACAGGTAAGATGCTGATGGGTCTTAAATCTGATAGGGTTCGCGGATAAGCAATTTTAGCAAGGGGTATAATCAAGGAAGATTTCCTGGAATCAGGCATCAAGCATTTTAGTTTTTTTTCCTTATAATATATTAACATAAACTTCAACAAAGTCAAATTCAAACTTATTGATTAAGTTTACTTTAGTAATTGCTTACAAACATTAGTAAATATTAATTAATCGTATATTTATACTGTTCCAGGTCCCTCAGAAGTAATCAACTGCTATCTTCTTTCACTAGCAGTAGCAGATCTGCTATGCGGATTACTGGTGGTGCCTCTTTCTGTATACCCCGCATTGGTACAACGTTGGGTATATGGAGATCTGTTGTGCAGCTTGATAGGATATTTAGAAGTAACCCTATGGGCCGTCACTGTGTACACTTTTATGTGGATTAGTGTGGATCGTTATTTGGCTATACGCAAACCTTTACGCTACGAAACCATACAGACAAAGACCCGATGTCAGTGTTGGATGGCTTTCACTTGGATTTCAGCTGCGATGTTGTGTTGTCCTCCACTTTTGGGACTAGAACACCCCGTCTTTGATTACGATGGTCATATTTGCATGCTTGACTGGGGTAGTATGGCGGCTTATACCGCCACATTGGCTATTTTGGTTCTCGGCCCAAGCCTTATTACCATCATCTACACATACGGATACATATTCAACACAATGCGTAAGATGCGCACTGGTGCACCAATTCATGACAAAGAGTACGTGACAGCTCTCTCAGAGAATTTGTCCAATCCCAGCCATATCATGTCATTTGTGTTGGTTGTAACCTTTTGGTTTTCATGGACTCCATACTTGGGTGTGCGGCTATATGAATACTTTACTGGAGTTAAATTTCAAGTGCCATTTCTACATTTTGGAATCGTATGGCTCGGTTTTCTCAACTCCTTTTGGAAGTCACTTATTCTAGTGTCTCTCAGTCCACAATTCCGTCTTGCCTTGAGAATATTTTGCATGTCTATTTGCTGTCGGTACAAGGGAGGTCGTATGCAAGCAGAACTGATAGGCATGGAAGCCGACGACTGACTGCTCCTTTCCATTAGCGGATGTTTTGCGCGAATTCGACTTCCGATAACTGGAGTTGCTGTGACTGACTATGAATATGTTATGGAAAAAGTTAAAAAACAATTATCCCATAATTCAAAGTGAGGGTCTTTCGTAAGCTATTGGACCCTTATTATTCTTTATCATAGTTTGTATTTTGTGTTATTAGTAAAAGTAAGTAAAGTATAGCATTACGTTAAAAACGAGTGCACAGTGTAATTAGAATGAAATTATACCAACGCTTACTATGTAATGTTACTAGTTATTAAAAACTAAAAAATAGTGTATGTCACTTGTGAAAATTGCGGTACCTGCCGAATTACAATATTTTTTCGTTTTGGCAGTATTTATGCACAATACTTGCCGCATTTAATTTAAAAACTACATAATGCAAGTTTGCAATATTACTACTAATGCCAATAGGTATTCAACTACTTTTAAAATATGCATAAGTAATAATTTAAATAGCAACCCAACAAAAATGTATGTATGCTGCGTGTTTATAGAGAAACGAATAAGAACCATTCGTGGAAATATTCAGTACCATCCTAACCATTGAGCTAATTTGGCTCTAGCCCTAGGGCGCCGTGCCTAAACAGGTGTCGGGCGATGAAATATGTCGTTTTAAATAGTTATTCTTTACGGTACTACATTGAATAAAAATGTCTTTTTAGCTATATATTTGTTGTTTTTATCAAATTTTTACAATAACCCCTTTAGTGGATCATAAATATGTTGGTGCGCCCACTAGTGGAAGCTAGGAATATAACGCTAGTATCGTTATCAATCTGCCAGGTAGACAAAACATCTGGTCTGGTTATAAGACAGTGTGAGTGCGCCTGCGCTGAGTGCGCATTTGTGTAAAAATTGAGTAGAAAGTGGCCGTTGGTGTTCGAGAAGGATATGATTCGCTACATATTTCTCCACTTCAGGCTCATATATGAACCTGTACTGGAACAGTTGTGTGAACTAGTGGTGGTTTGTCCGGTAAAAGCAACCCTGGAGAAAACAGCACCAGAAAAACAATGTCCGAAAGAAAAATCCCTTGGTAAAAACATCCCCAGTATAAACATCCACGGGTAAAAACGTCCCCTGGAAAAAACATTCCCGATAAAAGCAGCCTCTTCACAGTTCTCATTTATACAAAAATTCTCTTAGATAGTGATATTGTGTTCCTCTAGGGTTATTTTAATACCAAACTTTCTCCCGATCTGTGAACTCGTTTTTGAGTAATAATGCATTAAAGTAAAAAATTTCAAAGATTCCTATCGTTCGCCATTTTAAAGCTAGAAAGTTAGGAAAAAAAGAATTGGATATGCCCTAAGGTCTTTTATCATATTTCATTTTCAGTTTCAGAAAATTTGTTTTCCGGTATAAATGCTACCAAAACAACATGTCTAACTTCCGATTCCGGTTTCAGATTTTTTTGAAAGCTTATTTTTACGGTGAATTTTTGACATCGAAATTGGACCATCCGTTCGGGAGTTATAACGCGAAACCCACACTCTCACATACAAACCCACCCATACACCAGACGTATTTTTTCCAAAACGTATCTTTTTTATTGAGGATATTTTTCCGTTTTTTTCGAGCTTTTTTCTTGGGCTTTTTTACTTTTTTTTCGGGATTTAATTTTGCTATGGATTTTTTTCGGATCTTTTTTTCCAGGAATGTTACCACGCTACAAATTCTTAGCCCAGGGGCTCCGAACATTTTAGTTTTAGTCATTATTTCTTGCATAATACTCTGCTGATTCCACAAGTAATTTCTAAATTAACAAAAAATGAGCGACTGTGAAAAAAATATAACAATGATAAGGAAAACCCCTTTATTTCTTACAATAACAATTATTAGTACGTTCAGATGCTCAGTTCCGCTGCTAAGCAGCCATCTTCAGTGAACTAAAACGCAAGAAACAAACACTACGCCGAAGTGGAAAAACACAACGAAACAGAGTGACTCCGATATTATCACCAGGCGTAAGCTACTTGTCTGCTTCGTTGTGTTTTTCCACTTCTGCGTAGTGTTTGTTTCCTACGTTTTAGTTCACTGAAGATGGCTGCTTAGCAGCGGAACTGAGCATCTGAACGTACTAATAATTGTTCTTGTGAGAACTAAAGGGGTTTTTCTTATTATTGTTAAGTGATTTCTAGATTAGCATTTTCAGTAACAGTACTTTCCAAAAGTGCAATTTCCACCAACGCAATCCCCAAAGCGCATTTCGCAATGTTGCATTTTCTTACATACGCACTGTTTGCCAGTTTTTGTTGATTATCTTTGGTATAATTTGGTCGATGTTAACTACTTATACGCCATTTTCGAAATTTGAATTACGAAATCGATAAATTTTTAATGTTTAAGAAAAACACATTAAATTATTTACTTACTATTAAAAACAAAATATGCTTGACACAAACTTCTACAGTTTCTACAGTACTAACTATCCACTTTTGATATTACAGACCAACACTGCTACAGAAAGACACGGAGACGTAATTAAGCTATTGGAAGTTGTATATAGGCAACACACACATCAGGCAATAAGTCGCAATGACTAAAGTTGTTGCAAAGCAGCGTGTTTCTGTAAAACGTCCGTTGTTCGTACTGTATGCCTGAAATGCGTGCTGCCTGCACGTGACTACTAAAAGCGTCATTAAATCTGTCTCTTGCTGTACATGATACAAATCCTAAAACTTGTTCGCGGTCAAACTTGAGATTTTTTATTGCATGCAATTTAATGCACTTTTGGTCAAATTTGATTGTAAGAAAACAGGCCTTTGTGTACTGCACTTATGAAAAATACGCATTTGCATAATACATTTTCCGTAAACTATTCTAAGTATGAATAAAACCACTTTTGCTTTCATAAAACCAAAATAGCAAATAGTTTCCCAAAAACAGTAGGTAGAGTAGCCCGCAGTACACTAATATTTAATAGTTATTTAATATCTTATAATACCTGTAGTACTCTGTAAAAATTTATACCTATAGGAGCTATCTACTTCTATAATTTAGAAATAAAATAATTGAATATTTAGTTAACATGCTGTCACCGTAATACAACGAAACTTACGAAACAAACATAAAAGGACGGCAATCAAGTTTTTCAATTTAGTTTACAGAGAACTCTTTCACAAACACAAATTTCTTTAGAAAGGCAGAACCGCATCGTAATTTAAGATCCTAATTATTCATCCACAATTAACAAGATGCATCCTAAAACTAAGATTTGAAAAATTGTAAATAATTATAGTAACTACGAACGAGTCCAGATTGAATCTAAGATCTTCAAATGAACAGGAACGGAATGTATTTCGTACCATTTTGTACGTAATTGCATTGTTAAAGCTTATGACACGCGCTAATTTGTTGTAACGTTTTATTTTGAAATCTTAACATAATTTTATTAAAAAGGTTTAGGTTTTTGATTTTTTTAATCGTTTATTATGGCAGTGGCTGCTGCATTAATCGAAGACGGCAGAACGGTATGTATCCAACTCACCTACAACATGTTAGGAATTCCACGTTCAACGATGGAAAATCTTTATAGAAGACTTAGGAATACTGGAGAATACACGCGCCGGCCCAGATTAGGTCGTAATCGCAGCACATTAGCACGCGATAACCGCCCTATACTAGTAACAACTCCCATAAACTTGTTTGTCCAAATCAGAAACGAGTTCTATTGTCTGATGGGTGTTAATGTATCAAAAAGAACAGTTAGGAGAAGATTTAAATGATAGTGTCTTACTGGCAAGACGATCAGCACAACATGACGTATCTACTAACAAATGCAATCCTCTGCAAAAAATACAGGGTGCAAATCTTTCTTCTGTCCTTCTCAGTACCCATTCCCGTTCATCTGAAGATCTTAGATTCAATCTGGACTTGTCCGTAAGGACAACCTTCTCCAAATCGGCTACTGTTTAGTTTCTATGAACTTGTGCAATTCGGTCCTGCGTGCGTATTCTCTAGTCTCCCTAAATCTTCTGTAGGTATCCTGTATCGTTGAACGTAGAATTCATATCTGGTTGGAAACATAACGTTAACTTCTGCCGTCTTTGAATAATGCTACAAACGTTCTCATCGTTTTCTGTCTTCACAACCATAATGAAGGATGAACTTTAAAAAACCGTAAACGTTTTTAAAGTAAAAGGACAACAAATTAGCGCGTGCATTAAGCTTTAACAACACAATTAAGTACAAAGTGGTACAAAAGATAGTTGATGCACAAAATATGTCCTCAATTTTAATAGCTAACACTTATGGTTTGATTTTTTTACATTTCTTCATTTGTATCTAAATTTGTGGTGTGTCATAAACACAGGTAGTACAGCAGATCAGATGTAGGTACCACTGAAATGTAGTTCAACAGCTTTTGTTAACAACTACCTAGTATTAACACTAAAAATACTGTATCTAAACAGTCAACATTTTTGCTTTAGAAAAACTTTTAAAGTTACTTAATTTATTACCACTTATCAGAAGTTAAAATTATTTCCTATAAATATTCCTTATAATATGTTTAACGTAGTATTAAATGTTATGATACATTTAAAAATACTTAAGGCCGCAGTGCCTAAGTGGATGAGTGTTTGTGTTCCTTTGAAAACATAATAATAATAATTAAATCATTTTTTTCCAAATGAACTATTTAAGTAATAAAGATTAAAAATAAATTCAATTTGCAATTATTACGTAAAAATTGCGAGTAATTAATTTGTTTTTAAAAACCTATTTTCCTCAACATTCGGCAGGTACTTACCTATATAAATATTGCATTTCTAGAATTTTAAAATTTTTATATGTATAATGTAACTAAGATGCAGTCAATTAAAATAGGTTGTAATTCCACCAAGTGAATAGTGGAGGCTATAACATAAAACCAGGACACTGCGGCATACTATGATAAGGGAGTGCTACTATACGATATGGAATTTGTGAAGTTTACAGATGCAAGATTTGTGATGAATAATGAAAACAGCCTCCAATAGAGCTTATAACACCAAATATATTTGTAGTTTGCTAAATGCAAACTACTAATTGTCTAGTTGAAATTAATGTTTTTATATAGAACTAGGTATATAGTATATACCCATATAAGACGTACGTATATTGCAATGCAACGAACTAACCGATATTTTATATGTGAAACATGGTTACTTTTGCAGTCAATACGAGGAGCTTAACACGAGCAATCATTAATGTTGCCAGATCAAAATAATATGTTGCCTTGAATTTTGTACTGAAATTAACTTCCCTAAATTCTCAATCGAGTTAATTATGTTAAGGATAGAAATTTCTCAGGCTATTAGCACTTTATGTAAACTACCCATTGCTGTTATATAAAAAAGATGATTACTTCTGGATAAAGATTATGTCTTGAATAGTATTTACTACTACTATAATAGTCCACTTTATTACATTTTTCAAAATTAATTTCGTTTTAGTTATGTACATAATTACATCCAAGGTCTAGCAAAGCGTAAAACAATCAAATATTGTGCGCAATTTAAGTTTACTTTACAATATCATCTTTGTGTATTGGTGGGTAACATAAAATTCACTTATGAAAATAGCAAATACCTGGCTTACAAAAGCAGATAGCTTTTATATTTAAACTTTAACAGAAATACTCTGGCAAGTAGATATGTTTGTTTAATAATGTATAAGTATGTGTATTTGTTAATTACATGTATGTCAATTCATGAACAATAAGAATTAATGAAAAGGTTTAGAATGTCTTAAAAATGAAATGATTATTTGTTTCTTACTAATATATTTGTTTCTTCTTCTTTCACTTAAAATTTTGAACGCATTTTAAATTACGTTTCTGATCAAATTCGTCTATTAATTGAATAATTTGCATTGATATTTTTAATAAGCACCGCATTACATGAAATATTCAACACTCAGTCAGCCAGGAGAATTGTTTTTTTTTTGTAGTCTCTTATTAGTTAGATTTGAGTAGTTATGCGTGTTGTAAAACAAAGTATTGTTTCATGACCTACTGAGTGTTGAAATAAGTGTTATGCCGTGGAAATTCAAAGTTTCAATTTAAATATTTACTTGTTTGTGGTTAGGTACTGGATGAGTTTGTTATCGTCAAACTGTACCATTGATAACAAGGTTTGTTTGCACTGCATGTACACTTTCTCTACTATAGCGTTCGCGTCGACAGTCGTGGCGTCATATTCAGCTGTTCGCGTCATTAGTACAGATATCAAAAGTATGAAAACTTACCGAACTTTTTGTAACAGCCGTTAAGCAAGTGCAAAAAGTACAAATTGCAGTGCATCCACTTCATTGGCTAATCAAAACCGAGTTTTCCGTGACTTTAACTCGGTATAGGCGCTGATTTTTTTCATGTCAAATATATTCTTCTCCGCTATACAATCACAATAACATTATATTACTGTTTGCATTTGTTAAATAAAATTGATATTCGTCCGTTGAGTAGAGTATTGAAGACAGGTTGTTATTTTTAGTTTTTCATTTCCTTAAAATTGTGTTTTCCCCTTCTTCTTCTGATTACGTCATAGATCTGTTATTTAACCAGGTATTTTAAATCGGTTCTGTATTGTCGATGCCCCGCTATCTTTTCGGTGACCTTCCTGGATGTTTGTGGAGTTTTTGGCAACATATCTTTGCTGTCCTCTTATCGTTCATGCGTTGTACCTGTTTCGCCCATATTCTTCTTCTGTTTCTCCCGCATCCTATAATATCTTCCACATCACATGTTTCACTTACCGTATTATTTCTTACTTTGTCTCTTAAACCTGTTCCAGCTATAGCTCTTAATATTTGCATCTGATTCATCTTTATTAGATTTTTTGGTTTTTTGGTGTCTACCCTTGTTTCAATTGCTTACATCATGATTGACCTGACGCAAGTTGATGTTCATTCCTGTATTTCGCCAAATTATATCTTTCATTGCGGCGGAGATAGAAACTGATTTAGTGATCTAATCCTAAGTAGGATCATCACCCGCTCTACGGATTTGTTGTTGATTGATAATTTATACTGTATTGGTTCTTTAGATATGATATAGTGACTAATTTTGTTTTTTAATTTACAAGAAAATCCTAAACTAACTGTGGTTTCCCTTGATCTTGCTTCTCCTGGTGAGGAACTAAACAGGAAAATTAGGTTATTTTGTTGGTACCACCTGCACTGCATTTTGTGCTATAACTGCACAGACGCGTTCGCGTCGATGCGATTTTGACGTTGCGCTGTTCTGTACAACTTTTGTACTGAACAGAGAGTAGCACATGCAACGCAAACAAAGCTATAAAATTAAGAGTATTAGAACAATTAATTTACTTTTAGTTGCAGTAAAAACTTAACCTAAAACTTTTATTCTAAATTTTAGTAATATTATTACAGTATTTTCGCTTACCCACGACAATGTCTACATAACAACTAGGTTCCTAGTAAAATGTGAAAATGCAACAATTAATAACTATTAGGTGGTGTAAACTAGCATTAATTTCAATTTATAATCATTTCATTTTACTGCCTGAATTGTTTAAACCTGAAATGTATTTTTGTTCTTATTGCTCATGCCCTTTCTATCTCGATGTCTATTTTAAACACTTGCATCGCTTATGAACGTTTAGGTTAGTGTCGTTGTTCTAGCCGTTCGCATTATGCAATCCATTATTATGTATCCAGTTGGGTAAAATATCCTGCTGAATCTATGGTGCAGGCGGCGATGTTTCCAAATGGCCTATTTTCAACAAGATGGCGTACACCTGCCTGCAGGTGTACAAGTCGCTTGCTTTGTACAGAGCTGTCTTTGTCAATATCCATATACTTACAACTCGTATTACACCAACTATTAGTGTTACTTTGACTACATTATTACATAGATTTTTAAAATACTATGGACGTACCTATCTGCTGCTGCATCATATAGATAGGTAATATCTCTAATACTCGCACAGTCATTCTGTGTCGAATTTGAATGGCGAATTATGAATATCGATAATATTTAAATATGTTTTTTAATAAATCCATCTCAATGTATTATGTTAATATCGTGATGGTGATAGAGCAAACTCTGCTGATGCTTAATGTAGATGTGTAATAAAGTATTCATAATTTGTCAATCAAAATTAAACTATAAACTCTCGTGTTATTATAGTAATAAATTTTAAATATTACAAATAGAACAATGATTTCATATTTTATTAAAATAAAATCAAATTAGAACAGTATTTAAAATGAAACTGTTACTCGATTGTTTGCCATACAATCACCTTTAGTAGTTGTAAACATGTTTTCTAAAACCTAGTCTAACAACAAATGTGTACTATCAATTAATGAAATGCAAGTATTTACTAACTAAAATGTTTCATAATAGGTATGTCAGCACACTAAAATACAAAACCTGCCTCTAGTTATACTTAGCATACCGTGGAAGGTAAAAGTTAAGAGCATTTTAAGTATTTCTAATCGAAACAGCAAATACACACTCTAGTTGATTAATAAGGGGGAAATAACTTACATCAAAATTATTTAATATTTGTACAGAATTATTTCACTAGTTGACGTTTAATTATTCAGGGTTTCGTTTATGTACGAAACACTGTTTTATTTTTTAGTGGCACCAATTTTCGGCAAAATTAATGTATTAACTTTAATGATTGAAAAATATCTCAAAATACATTAAATTAATTAGAAATGCCCTATAAAAGTTCAAGGTTGTAAATATTTGAGAATTAAATATATCTAAGATATTTTTAAATATTTGAAAATATCTCCAAGGTGTTTTTTTAATCAATTATTTGGATATCAAAGACATCTTTGGATAATTTAAAAATATCGCAGAACATCCTAAAACAATTTTAATTTATAATATCTCAGATGTTTTAAAATAAATATAATAAATCAAATATTGGAACATTATTCTATTTTAAAATCTTTTAGATATTTTAAACTAAAGGATTTATCAAATATGTAGGACACTTGGAAATTACCGCCATGCATAAGGATTGTTCTGCTGCCGAGTCGAACTGCTTCTGCCAAAGCTGCTTGATCATGCATAACCTCTTTTTGATTTAAATAATAAATGTATGTATGTTTTTCCCGGCGCAAACCAGAGCGTCATCATCAACAACAAACATTTACATGCTATTTCCGTCTACGGGCGGCGTTACCGTTTCAGCCAGCAGTTACCCTGTTTTCTTACTTAATTTTGAAACTTATCGGACGCACAAACCTTATAGTTGGCAGTATTTTCCAATTATTTTATATTTTCAACCTTTTTTTGTAATTTAAAATATTTAGCTTTTTAATTAAGACAGTATTATTGATCAATGATTACGATTACGACATTATTTAGAATATATAACAAAATTTAAGTAATTAAAAATCTTTTTCAGATATTCCCAAATAACGGAATTTAAAATATATTAGAAATTATTTAATAATATCTCGGAGATATTCGTATTTATTTAAAAACTCACGGACTCTTTTTTAATAAAAATCTTAGTATCTAAGATGTTTTTATCTACTTCAGTTATACAAATGAATTATAAATATGTAAGATATAGGTACCTATTTAATGATTCCTAACTACCCCTTTACTTATTTTATTAACAATAAAGGTATTCCAAAAATACTTTTAATTCATTTATTTACAAAGATAGCAGAGATAATGTATTATAAAAAAAATAACTAAGATATTATTAATTTATTTAAATACAAATATCTAAGATATTTTTAATTATTAAAAAAAAATCTTAATATTTACAAATATTGATTTATGCATACTCAGGTAATGAACAAAATTTTCCAAGTTGCTTTTCTTTCAGAGATATTACACATTAGCTATTGTATCTGACAGCATACAAAATCAAGTAATCCTATTGTTTTAAGTGCGTAGGATTAAAGGTATGTAATATTTTTGTGGCAACTTTTCCTACACAACAGTGGAAAGTAAAATAAACGTATTATGTATGGTGGTATGTGTGCTATTAACATGTCGATGGGATTTTAACATTCTTAATAAAATTAAACTTTGCTAGATAAACTAGTTAAAATATAATCTTTAGCAGCGTTATTAACATGAATCATTGTTCTAATTGTTAAGTTAAAAAATTAAAGCACATGAGTATTTTATGCAGTAATACTTAAATTGCAAACATTTCAGTTAATAAATTTATATCATATTCATGCAATTGATTTCTGTTATTTTAGACTGGAAAAATAAATTAGTATACCAAATATCTAAGGTGTTTCACGCAGTACGGACCACAAAGTAGGTTATCTACAAAACTTTATTACATTACATGCTTGTCTTCATATCCATGAAATAATAACACATTACATGTTTGGTGGGAACGGTCTTTAGGTAGAACACTCGCTGACCATTGCGAATGTCACGGGTTTAATTCCCATAAAAAATTTTTTATTTTGTTTGTCTTTTATTTATATTCTTGCAACATTTTTATTGAATGCGAAGTGATTGAAGTATTTTTTTAAATACTGATAAATGTAAATTTGTTATTATATATTGCCAGTAATACCGGCAGTATGTAAATAAAGGCTTCGAATATTTTATAAACAATTTTAAGTAATTTAAAAAAATATTTGTTTGATTTTTTTTTCTCAATAAAAATGCTATAAAACATTAATAAAATATAAATAATTAAAAACAAACGAATTTGTGGAAATTGAACCCGGGATGGAGTGCTGCACCTCAAGGCCACTCATACCAAACACGTTTTATTTCATGGATATTAAGACAAGTATGTAAGGTGATAAAATTCTATAGACAACCTATGTCGATTATAACCAAATTAGAACAAATGCTATGGGTCATACTCCGTGACACACCCAGTATATACCTTCTTGAAATATAAGTTATATTTATAGCATGCTTTAACTTAAACTGAACGATAGTTTTAAAGTATCACTTTTAAAGCAAATATTTTTTCCTAGTAATATACAGCTTGCTAAATTACAAAATATAAAAATTTTCTTTTTTATTTTGTTGATTTAAATTTTCTCTTTGTACCATTTTCTCATTTTATTTATTTCCAACTGTAAGATTACCTAGAACAAATGTGTCAATTTTTATTGTTTTCTTTAAATTTTAATTTTAATTTAAGTACCCACTTTTTGCAAACTTGAGATTTTTTATGTGTACAATAAAACAATAAACAGTTACATAGTTAGCTCGCACTGCGAAAACTTTTAAATTTTGCAAGCGTAGTCCTCCTGAAATTGTTTTACATATGTTTCTATGTAAGTATACACATTTTTAATTTTGAAATTGCTGAATATGATATTATCCTATCTCAATTAATATGAGGCATACCTAACCTTTTTGTTATAAAAATTGTAAGCAAGTTATGCATTGATAACAAGAAAAAAAATGCTTGTTTAATATAAAATCATAACTTACACTTCATTTTAATTATTAACACTGAAATTAGCATTGTTTAAAAACTATAGATTACAATATAAGCACTGTAAACTTTTTATAATAATAATAATCTTTTTTTTATTGTAAAAATAGAAGTAGACATTTTCATCAATCTCTCTTTATATGCTGCATAAATTACAGAAAAAGGAAGCAGTTAATTCAAAGAAAATAATTAATAACTTGACGTAATGGCCAAAATTGTCGACTGTTCTTTGCAGATTGCGCTTTAATTGTGTGACAGTAGAACAACTATAACTATTGATAATCCTGTATTGTAAGTAGGTTACATTTAAAAAAGAATTACAAAATATATTAAAGTTGGGATGAGGTGTTTAGTACGTATAATAATATTAAAGGTTGTTACGCTCACGACAGTCTAATTTTGTACGTAGTTTACTAGTTTTGTACCATAGTTTTATATTATGGCTATATGGTATTATTAAAGAGGTGTTCACACGTTGTGTAGTAGCTTCAAATGAATATTTTGAAATAAAATTAAATGAAATGTAAAATTTCACTTAATTTTGTTTTCCTGTTTCCAAATAAAAATTTTACAACTTAACACTTTCTTGTTTTTTTTTCTGTCCATGTATGGTTATTTTATATTAGTATACCTGTAAAATTACATAGAAATTTACAAGTACATTAATAATTGGCAAACAGTTACAAGACTGCAAATTGCTAAACAGGCTGTTTCAAATTCGAGCCCGACCATGGGGATCTCGCTTATTTGAAGAGATAGAGAGTTGGTTAAATTGAGGCAAAGTTGCCAAATTTTATGCCTAACAATAATCTGTAAAGAAATTTAAAGTAGCCACTTTGGTTTTTCAGATATCTGAATAAAAGTGAAATTTTGGATTTTTTATTTTCAGCCATAACGCATTTATCATTTATACTAGATATTTCTAGTTAAGGCATTATAAGGACACTTCTTTATGCTGAATCTAAATTTGTTATCAGATTTGGTGTAACTGATACCATTGTTCATTTTAGACTGTCAACTTTGTTTTCTTATGGTCGGAATTTTTTTTTCATATTTGGATAGAGTTTTTAATTCTGATTTCAACGGTGTGTCACACTTTGCATTTTGTTTAAGTTTTGAGCATTTTATTACAAAAAATAAAAATTTCATAAAAGTCCCATGGAAAGACCACGTCATTTAATTTATTTTGAAAAAATTCTAGTAGACTATGAACTGACGAAAGTAAAACAAAACACTTCAGTGTTCTAAAATTTTGGCATCCTTAATGTATCCAAAAGTAAAAGTAAATAAGAGAAGTGTTTTGTTTTACTTCCATCAGTTCATGGCCTACTAGAATTTTTTCAAAATAAATTAAATGACGTGGTCTTCCATGGCACTTTTATAAAATTTTTATATTCTGTAATAAATTGCTCAAAACTTAAACAAAACGCAAAGTCTGACACATCGTTGAAATCAGAATTAAAAACTCTACCCAAATATGAAAAAAAATTAAAATACCGACCATAAAAAAAAAGTTGACAGTCGAAAATCAACAATGGTAGCAGTTACACCAAATCTGATAAAAAATTAAGATTCAGCATAAAAAAGTGTCCTAATAATGGGTTAACTAGAAATATGTAGCATAATTGATAAACGCGTTATAGCCGAAAATAAAAAATCAAAATTTCAGTTTTTTTCAGATATCTGAAAAACTAGAGTGGCTACTTTAAATTACTTTACAGATTATTGTTAGGCATAAAATTTGGTAACTTTGCCTCGATTTAAACCAACTCTCTATAACTTCAAATAAGCGAGATCCCCATGGTGGGGCTCGAAATTGAAGGCCTGAATATTTTCATTGTACAAATTCATTCATCAAATGAATTCCTAATAAATTGTGAATTATAATTTACTTATTAGTTATTACTTATTATGAAGCTATGCTATAAATTAATGCAGATTGTATTTGAAAATGAGTTGTTTTTTACTATTTACAGTTACAAGCAAAGTGCTGCGAAAAATCAATTTTTAGGCGAATTTTGAACGGGTAAATGGGCTATTACATAATATTTTTTTGGATAGTTAAAGTAAATCAGAAAAATGTGCAAGAAATACAGACACCAATTTTCTAGCGTTAATTTTCATTTCTGAAAAAACATTTTATCAAATAAAATTTATTTTACAAATTTGTGTACATACAGAATAATTCATAGCATTTAGGCCACGCTTTAAGAATGGATTCAGATTCTGATAATAATTTCTTAAACGTGGGTCTAAAACCGATTTTTACGAAGTTACATCCTCCTGAAGGTAGAACAGTCTAACCACCTTTCTGTCGGTAGCTTTCACAGTAGTTGCACTAAGCTTTTAAAATTGGCTATCTGAGAATTACTCATTAAGTTTAGTATTTCTACTAATTTTTGTTTGGATAATTACACCGGAAGTTTCTCACATAGAGAGATTCCGTATTATTTTTTACAAATATTTTAGATTTTCAAAATTTTGTTTATAATATCTTATTCTCCATATAAAAAATGTATTATTCTTAATAGTCGTTTCAACTTTTCTTAATAAAAATCTAGTAGCCATAAAGATGTCAGTGTTTTCTGAGATGCGCAAATAGTACGCACAAATCTTGAGGGTAAGTTCTATACACTAAAACAACAAATTAATAATAATAACCATTGGTTTGGAATCGCTTCCAGAAGAGGCAACAGTAACTGTTTCTACTTTCGGAGGCTGTAACTCCGTAACTAAGCTTTTCCAGACCTATGTTAATTAAACTGTTTCCATTGTTTTGACATGCCGAACTCAACCTCAAAGTCCGTGGAAATTATTTAAACATCTTCAGTGGCGTAGCTTGGATTTTTTGGCAGGGTCGAAAAATAAGTAAGAGGCCCTTTCCAAACAGTTTTTTTTTTAGAAAGGGGCGTTCAAGGCGTTGTAAAGTATTTTTTACAATGTGATACCTTAAATTAAAGCATTTTTGCAGCAAATACACCACAGACTTCATGAATTAACTGAAGTTTGTCTTTTGTACGGTAGGAACTCCTAAATCTTCAGGGCTTCATCGCCTTGTGACCACTGGCGCACTGTCACAATGGCTGCGTTGTCCAGTAATAACTTCATTTATGTACACGTAGGCCTGGATGTAATACGCGAATTGCACGTGAATAGCTTAATGTTTTTCTATAAAATCTGAATATTTCTTCGAATTGTAGCATCACACGTAAGTAAAATAAAATATTAAAGCAATTATTAGTTAAAAAAACACCGTCCTCGAATAATTAATGTTGCCTAACCTAGCATTACTAAACAATTTTCTAAAGTAACATTTTAATAGCCCGAATTCATTTTTAATTTATTTAAGCTGGTTGACTACTAAATTCTTATTTTTCCGGATCATTGAAGATGAAATTTTTATCTTTATAATCGCTCTTTGAGCATTTAGAAGCAAGCCCAAGTTCTCGATGTATTACTGAAGGGGAAGCTGTTCTTAATGCTAATCATATATTTACATGTGGAAGTGTGGAGCGCCGTGACAATTATTTTAAATTACTCGCATTATGTTTAAAAACGAGTGCGCTAACCACAGATCCACATGAAGTAAATGCAAGTTTTGACTTCACCGCAGAGGTCAAAATTAAAGGCACTTCATGTACTTGCAAGGCGGGGCATGATTGGTGTTGTTGGTTTTCCCATTAATAACTTTAATTCCCATGCCTTGCGTCGGTCAACACTTTCCACAACACCTATTTTGTTTTCTAGTTCAACCAAACCACTTTTGGGTTTGGGAAAGGTATGAAAACTAAGCGATGGATTCGCGGCTTTTCGGCTATGGCATCCATACACACAACAATTTGTATTGGAAATTTTTTTTTTTTAGAACTTTCAATATTCATTTTACAACAGTGATATTATCATATTAACAATACTCGTGTTAATACTTGTGTACGCGCGTATACCTGTTCTCAAATATTACTGTTCTTGGCGGCCATTACAGTAATTCAATTTATCAACACGGGTGGTGCTTTGGTTAAAAATTATCCCCTATAGCCACGCCACTGAGCATCTTTAAAAAAACGCTTAAATAGCAATAACGCTAAATAAAATCATAGTTAGAATTTTACTATGAAAGAAAAACGATGCAGTGATGTGGGTATGTGGTTTTACTGATGGGAACTTGTAAAACTTTTGATGAGGAACCAAGAAGTAGAAATGAAGCTCTTTCGATGCTGATACTATGTATTATGTGACAGAAGGCTATGGAGGAGGAAGTAGAATATCTTAACTACTGTTATTAAAGTAGCATACAACTTCAAGGACACTATTAGCATTTGGTTTTCAAAGAGAAATGGTAGTAAAACACATTGACAACAGCTTTTCTAAGCGGTGAATTAGAAAATAAAGACTATATTAAACAACACGAAGGTTTTGAAATTTCAAGAAAAGAACACTTATAGTGTGCATATTAGGTCAAAGTATATATGGATCAGTGTAGGCGTCAGGGGAGCAGGGTAGGCACATGCGCTCCCTGTCAACTAGGGTGCCCAGCCGAGTGCCCACTCAAACTTCATTACGAGTTTTTAAATATAACTCCAAGTTTTAGTTTAGTTTTATTACCTTATTTACAACTGAGGACCCTGATGACTTATTGAGGAAATAAAGTTATCTTAGAAACAGTTATTTTCTTAGAACACAACCATTAATTTAATTTTATTATGAAATATGGGATATTAGATACTATTTTGATTTTTTTAATACTGGTGGGTCCGAAATTCAATATTCCTATTAAAATTCAGTTTAATAGTCATAAGTTTTACACCACCTTACTGAGTGTTTTTATAATAAATCCAAAGAGGAAATGAATTTGAAAAAAGCATCATCGCAATATATTATTAAAATATAAAGTTTTATTAAATTAAAATTTTTTTTTTTAGTTTTTTATATCAGCAGGAATGTACCTATGTTAACAAAAAATATTATTCTTTTTCATTGTTCACTGTCTTTGCACTTTCAAAAAACTGCTTACCTAAATATATACTCTTTTCTTTATTAAAAAGAACCATTTTTGCGAAAAATAGACCTTTGCAGAAAATTAAATTTTAAAATTTGGTATAATGCTGCAAAATGTGAAATACACATAAGTATGCCAAGGCAAGTATGTAGGTACCTCTTTGAAAATTGTATAGGTACTACTCTATTGGTCAGAGCCAAACTTGAATATAGCGCCCTTGTGTGAAACCCCCATTACCTCACTCATGCACTGGCAATAGAACAAGTACAGAAAAAATATCTGAAGTTTCCGAGTTTCAAAAAAGAAGGGGTGTGTCCACCTCCCGGCACTAATTATTTCTCCTTATTGGAAAAGTTTCAACTTCAAGGTCTCACATGTAGAGTATGTTTAACACTTACTTCTCTGTACAATCTACAATCTGTGTAATAATAGGATCTACTGCCCTGTACTGGTGCAATAATTAAAAATTAATGTACCGAGGATTCAATTAAGGCAAGGGTTTGTGTTTCCTTGTCCTTGCACAAGAACAAATACACTTGTTAAATAACCAATCTATAACATGTGCAAATTATTCAATAAAATAAGAGTAATCTCTGTGATATATTTTCTTGAAAGTTATCCGAAAATCTAACTGTAGCTAGTAGATGGTTCAAAGAAAGTATGTATTTGTTTGTTTACATATGTGTTAGTATTTTAAGTTCTTATACATATACCGTGAGTTTTTCTTTTTTGTATACATACCAGCTACCTATGCTTTTATAAAAAAAAACATGTCATTGCATTGTTTTACTGCAGTCTGTAGGCAACCAACTATACACTAAATTTCAGATTCAATTTTTGAAATAAATAGTCTGCTGCGGAAACAGTAATCAAATTGTTTAATTTCAAATTAATAGCAATTAGTTTTGATTTTTTGAATTTAGCATAAAATTTGTGTATTGTTGATATTTTGTTTTTAAAATAATAGTTTTCTTAAAAAATTTTTGATATTCAACACGAACCAACCTAGGCATTTGATTGATATTTAGAATGAATAAACATATGAATATATGGCAACGCTATTTTAAATAAAACAAAAGAATAATTCAAACATTTCTCAAATTTGCCGCCGTCATGTTTAGATAGAGGTTGCAATTCCGAATTCAGTCATATGCCAAAGTATGACATTGGCATGGACAGTTTTCGAGATAATCAAGTTTAAAGTTAAAAAAGCGCATGAAAAATTGAGTTAGCCATGGAATATTGACAATTATTTATTACTGATAAAAATGGTGCCATATTTAAGCAAAAACAAAGAATTGAAATTTTGCTAATGGTTAGATTTAATTGTTATTTTTAGTCAATTAATGTTAGTTTATAAAATTTAGATAGTTTCAAAACAATTGAACTATCAATAAGTATTTATTTTTTTATTTTATTTTTTTTTGTTTTTTTTTTGCGGACTTTAAACTTGATTATCTAGAAAACTGTCAATGTCATACTTTGACATATG
Organism: Ctenicera cuprea; assembly: GCA_958336395.1. Classification (NCBI taxonomy): domain Eukaryota; kingdom Metazoa; phylum Arthropoda; class Insecta; order Coleoptera; family Elateridae; genus Ctenicera; species Ctenicera cuprea. Next base: position 38,156,271 of record OY284495.1, on the reverse strand, counting down.
GCTGAATTCAGAATTTCAACCTCTATCCAAATATGAATGCAAAAATATTTAAAAAAATTATCGATGACGTCATAGTTCGAAAACAAAAGACGATCGAAAACTGACAATTATCAGAAAAGATGCACTTTTAAAAAATTAGGTTGAAGTGTGCGAGGATTATTTGAAAAATTCGGCAATTTCAATTTTATCGAATTAGTTCCAGACTTTACACTCGCACTGTATATCTGCATGTTCTTGTCTTGTCCTTTAATTGGGGTTTTCCTGTTGGGCAACAAAGCATTATTATTATAACAAATGTAAGACATTTTTTAAACAAAACTTAAAAACAACAGCAAAATCCTATTTTGTAGAACTTTTATATTCTAAAAATCATTAAACTATTCGATTCAACAATCATTATGTATTATTTTACAATAAAGGTAACCACTCTATACATTGTACTCTCAATTAACATTAGCATACAATCAAATTAAACATCAGCTATTACTTTTCAATTCACCAATAGCTAATAAAACTAACTTAATATGTGATTTTATATTTACAGCCTGTTGCCTTAAGAAATGTATTTCCTTTTTTAAATACTTTATTCTTAAATCTATGTATTTATCAGCTTCATCGTAGTACATTTCTAAATAACACTGACATCCAACATTAACAATAAGTTTATTTAATTGCTCTAACTTTGCTGCTACATAAATACCTAATCCAATATCAAAAGTAGTAGTCAGTTCATCAGCACTGGGGCTTTGAACGTGTTGCACAAAATTCTTTAACTCTTTCCAACACTTGTAAATGTCAACTTTCTTGTTTAATACAACTTCTACTTCACGAAGGTCTGTTTTTAATTTATTTTCAATAAAACTTTCATAAGATGCTACTTTATCATCAAGTTTCCCCATAATCTCTAGGTATCAACAACACATGTAAACAGGGAAGGTCACCTACAAAAAGAAAGTTAGGTTAGAATATTTTATTTTAAACTTATAATTATGCCGGGAAAGCAAAATTTATTACCTATTACAGTATGCTGCTTGGAAAAAGATCTACAAGGTATACAGGGACAACCTTAGGATCCTTTTTGTAATTATGGAAAAAATGTGTCTATCAGAAATATAATTTAGTTGAACTAAAGCCAATTTCTAATCTGTGACTAAAGCGTTCTCCTTCTCAACGTTCAACTGAAAAGTGAAAATACATACAGTGTGTCCCAAATTAAGCCAACCAGAACATAGGAAAATTACATGGGGAAACTAATAGGCCATGTATAATATTTCCCTGAATTGCACACGTTAATAGTAGACGTCATAACGATGAAGAACGCATATTTTTACATTAATTGGCAGAAATTTTGGTACGCTTCCGGATCAATTACTTTTTATAGTATTGTAATTTATTATTTTCAGTTTTATTTTATAAGCGCTGGGTATTATTTGAGCGACTGCTTTTTGCCAAAAAAAAATAATTTGAACAAAATATTATATTTAACTAAATCTTTATTTACTCATCTTTGAATAATAAAGTATTTGAAAAATAACAAAAACTAAAAAAAATAAATCAGGCGATATACAGCTGTAGAATCATAATTTAAAAACGCAATATTAAATGAAAATCTTGTATAAAAACACCCCCGAACAGTAAAAGATATAAAAATGTGAACATCGGCAAAAGAAAGAGTTTTTGATGACATTTAATCTGATACATGGTTTATTCAACTTAAAATTTATAATAACAGCGCTATAGCGCTGGGCGTCTCTTATAGAACAAACGGTATAGTCATTAATGCATCTTAGAAAATACTAACATGCATTCACAGAAAATGGTCAATTGGACTTTAAATGCCACTGTTTTGCCAATGTTATGCGGTGCGTTTCCTATATTGGACAGTATCGGCAAAACGGCATCCAAAGCCCACTTAACTTTTTTTTAAACACTCGTATGCTCAGGAAACTTCAATAATCAGACAGAACTGCACATGCGTTAGATTTGACAGCACTGCGCCTGCACCTGCCAGTATTTACTTCTGTATAATAATACATAATTTTACAGTGACCTTCTGTTACAGTATGCTAGCTAGCATGCTTACCGATTTCAAAGGTGTTCTTGCAACGCATCTTAGTGGTGCAAAGAGTGAATCTCCATATAGGACGGGAGAGGTTCTCGGTTTGGTCGTGGGCACTGGCAATACTTTGTTAAATTACGTTTGTCGAATACTTAATTTTTTTATTGTGTACATGGTAGCCTACTACTGTCTATGCTCTCTGGGTTGTTTTTAGCGATAATTGAATCGCCGTTAAGCACAGCAAATGTTGACGGTTTGAGCTGCGAGTCAAATTCGACGCATGGGCAGGAAGAGAGTTCTGTATACTCATACTCACAGAACATAATTTAGATAGACTCTGTTTACGTTTGATATCAATTGTGACGTTCATGGGTAGCACATGCAAGTTTTTTGTTATTATTTTATGATTTGCTTTTGTAGTAGTATTTGAATGAAATCATAATTTTGTAGACTTCGGTAGAAGTTTTATTTTTTCGCACAGGTGACCACTAGCGCTTAAGTACGGTCGGGGCGGATGGTGGCCGGTCTACCTTTTGTTACGACTTACGAGCTTACTATAATATTTTCAATGTTTATTTATCGCTAGTTTATTTATTCTGGCTAATAAAGATCACTTTCATTCTTTTATGTGCTACGACGTGCTTCACTAATACAATTCAAATATTTCTTTATACATATTATGTATTGTAGAACGTAGTATGAGTAATAGCCTGTATAAATGTTAACGTGTGTGAATAATTGCTGCGTCAGTTCACGTTCATTGACGTTCTAGAAAATTTCACAACTATTTCACAACAAGTATGTTGTGATGTCTGTCAGTGGAGCGTAATGTGATGTGTCGTCTTAATTTAATTAAGGTAAATATAATGTTTATGTAGTCGTGATGTGTTATTGTACTGATTTTTGCATAAATATTAATGGTAATCCTTCTATATGCATATTGTTGTGGTCAGTTGACTTTGCCTAGGTGGCACTTGAAAGTGTCATCACCTTATTTTGACCATCACGTAGGTACGTGACTTCCTTGTATCATTTAAAAATGTAATGCATGATATCCAATACAGCTTTAAATATAAAGGTTGGAACCAAAATTGTGGTTTCATCGAAATAATCTAAAGTTACTTTAATTCAAATTCCATCTAGCAGATTGTATTAAGTATTATTATTTAATATCTATGTGCTGCTGTTAAATCATGTAAATATTATATTTAGGGCTAAGAGCTTCTTGGTATAAGAAGGTTATTCAACCCTTCATATTTCATTTAACCTAACCTGCTTTTACTATTTGACGAAATGCAAGAGATATGCGAAAACATATTTTTCTTTTTTCGCAAACTTCTCAGTTTAAGTACGTTTTTAGACTTTTTTTGACAAAGTACAAGAATATTGCAGTGATAAATAGGTTCTTCTATCATGGTAATGTATCGTTTAATTTTATTTAAATTTTTAAAGTTTTTTTTACACTCTCTGTGTGCTCTTTGCAACTGATTTAGATTGTTTGATCCCTAGAACAGAAATATAACGCAAAATTAATCATCATAAGTATTTAATGTTGTATTGTTTGTATTTATTTAAAAAGTAAGTCGTAAAAGGGACTCGAGTTGCTCTGGCGCAAAGTCACCACTGCAAATGCAGTTAGTTTTACTCTTAAAAGTAGCACTATTTTGACTAAGAAACCAAGATGAAATTGGTTGCTATAAGTGTATAAATGTGTAGTAGAGTGTTCGTAATTTTCCCTTTGTTCTATTTCAAGCGTGATTTACTAACAGTTTATTGTTTTAGAATGCCAATTCAGGCTCCACAGTGGACGGAGTTCCTGTCTTGTCCCGTATGCTGCAATGAATTTGACGTTTTACTGCGCAGTCCCATTAGTTTAGGCTGTGGCCACACTATATGCAAAGCTTGTCTCTCAAATTTACACAGAAAACAATGTCCTTTTGACCAAACTACTATAAGTATAGAAATAGACAGTCTTCCCGTTAATTCAGCTCTTCTACAATTGGTTGGATCCTCCAATAAAAACGAAAATGACGACTGTGTTGATCTCAGGGTGGTGTCAAAGGAAAACCTATCCCACTATATGTCTGCTAAAAAGTGTGTGGAAGAGTTAGCTGTGTATCTGAAACCGTTTTCAAATGGCAATGCAAGTGCTAGCATTTTATCACGACCCATGCAAAGAAAATTAGTTACTCTTATTAACTGCCAACTTGTGGAGGATGAGGGTCGAACAAGAGCCATGCGAGCTGCACGCTCGCTTGGCGAACGTACCGTAACTGAACTTATACTACAGCATCAAAATCCTCAACAACTTTCAGCAAATCTGTGGGCTGCTGTGCGAGCCCGAGGATGTCAATTTTTAGGACCTGGTACGTAAAAGTGTTTGGAAAAGTACCATTTTATTAAAAGTTTATATGTTTACTTAGCTATGCAGGAGGAAGTATTAAAACTAGTTCTACTTGCGTTAGAAGATGGTTCAGCACTTTCAAGAAAAGTATTGGTTATGTTTGTAGTTCAAAGGTTGGAGCCGCATTTTCCACAAGCATCCAAAACAAGTATTGGCCATGTTGTTCAATTGTTGTACAGAGCATCTTGTTTTAAAGTAAGTATAGTTACATTTTATTGAGAAATTGTTTATACAATAACACTTTTACGAATGTACAATATACAGAAAGTAGAGGGTGGCTTGAATTCGTTTGTGTTGCAGGCTGTCTCGGTTATTATTGCAGGTAGAAAAAACTGATTGACATGTTATGGGCAACTTTTTGAGTATATTTTGATAGCGTAAACGGACTTTAGCTATGTTCTTTTGTTTTTAAGTTAGGCACCAAAATTGAATTTTTGAATTTGAATTGAATCAAGTTTAAAAAGAACCCCAACCCCAATAATTGTTAAGGAGTATTCAACCTGGACTAGATTAGATAGATTACCTATACAGACAACTTTGTTAAAAAAACACTGTATAAACATCAAGCCACTATGCCATGATCATGCTCTTTTTTATTTTGGCAACCGGGCCTTTTCTCTTAAATCGGCTGTTGTATGTGTATTATTATACCAATTTGATGGAGTTCACATTTAGGCAATTGAGCTTGCTAACATATAGGTTATTATGCATGATGCACAGGTTTGTAGCTAATTGTTGTAATTTATGTATTAAAGGTTTCAAAAAGGGAGGGAGATTCATCTCTGATGCAGTTGAAGGAAGAATTTCGAACATATGAGGCACTTCGAAGGGAACATGATGCTCAAATAGTTCAAATAGCTACAGAAGCTGGTCTCCGCATTGCTCCAGATCAATGGTCTGCATTACTATATGGTGATACTGCTCACAAGTCACATATGCAGAGTATTATCGACAAGCTGCAAACTCCACAATCATTTGCTCAGTCTGTGCAAGAACTTGTTATTGCTTTACAAAGAACTGGTGACCCTGGCAAGCTATCCGTACTTAGGCCGCATCTAGAGTTACTTGCCGGAATTGATCCTAGTCCAGGTATTTATATTTACTTTCATGTCTTGCACTTAATCGAATGTTGGTTTAATTAATAATTTGTAGAATCAACAACACCACCATGGAAAGAATGTAGTGAAGCTTTGCAGGCTGTGAAGCAAGTAGTAGCGGGATTGGTTGATTTCATTCATCAGCATGGAAGTCGCAAACTGCAAGATTCTGCACATTCACAACATGCCAAGTACAAAATTAGTATGTGCCGTGATCTTACTTTAAGAGGTAGCTGTCCTCGGGGGTCCAATTGTACATTTGCCCATTCAAATGAAGAACTAGAGAAGTAAGCTTAGTCGTCTAATGAAAAACTATATTTACAGTCGGTGTTATTTTTCTAAACATATGTCTATAAAATAACCATGTGATTTTTTATTATTAAAAAAAAGATTCTGGCTGAAAAACTACTGGTTATAGAGGGTGAGTCATTTAAGTGTCGTCCCACTATTATTTCCTGAACTATTGCGAATATCAATTTTTGTTTCTTGATAAAAGTTGTTGGTAATTAACTGCTGCATAAGGCATAACCTAAAATTGTTGTCAATTATACTGGGTGTTAAGTTATGTCTGTACAGCATATTACTCTGTTATTTTAAATTGAACACCCTGTGTAATATTCTATTAGATTCTACATTTAGTTCTAGATATAGTAAAAGTGTTAAGGTATTACGATCCTAATCCTCTCACTCGGGGGGGGGGGGGTAATTTCGTACGCCATGCTGCCCAGACGAGCGAATTTTGGTGTTTCAGATTTGTATGCCTCCCATAATGAATGTAAAAAACAAGGAGGCCGATTCGTATGCTTCCCGTAGTGAATGTAAGAAAGAACGAGCTGCATTTGTACATTTCACGGTGTTTTGACTGAAATTTGTTGGTAGCAGCTTTTTTCGGTAGATAAGAAGGAAAATGCCTTTTTTTTAGTCATAATGGTGAATCAGTTTCAGCACTTCTTTTGCTGCTGGATCTTCGTTTTGCTTTATGTTTTTCCAGAAGTTGTTTTACTAGTGTAAGCGAAATCTTAGCAATAGACACATCTTCTTCTGTTTTTACTTTCCCATACCTTTGGTATAGCGAAGCATTGATTTCATGAAAATTTTGGAAATTTATTTTAACGGTAATACACGTTTTGGGGCTCGAGGAACCTAAAAAAGTGGTGTTTGCCTGTGGTTGGGTGCATGACGCCTCTACAGGCGAAAGTACTGGACCGATTTTGATGAAATTTTAAATCAAGAGATATCGAAAATTGTAGTTCTAGTTCAGCTTTTCAAAAAGAATCTGAGACGGAAACGGAAGTTCGACAGGTTTTTTTGGTAGCGTTTTTTTCCAAAACCAAACTTTGGAAATTTGAGCACAGGATCTTAGAGCAGAACTGAAGGCAAATTAAAACTTTTTTACCGATCTCTATAGCTTCAAAATGGCGGCCGCTACAACGTTTTGAAAATCTCGACTTTAACGCCCATTTACTCAAAAAGTAGTTGTCTGATCAGGATGAGCTACAACTTGTTTGAGAGCCCTTTGTGGGTAGCGTATGATGAAGTAAAATTAATTTTGAAAATCCAAAAACGATCGCCATGGCGCTGATTTAAAACAAAAATTTAAAAAAAATATTTTTCAAAAACTGAATACACTATGTTTTTTAAACTTTCTGAGCCGATAGAGCTTGCAGTGAACTACAAATTTATTTTTTTACTAATCTCTTCATTCTTTGCATGTTTTGAGAATTTTTTGATAACTTTTAGTTCGAAATCCGAAGTGCACCTAATTAGCTGTAGGTCAGGCAGTTCTGTTCTTGCCATTCTTATGCGGTACGCGACATTGTTGGATTGCCTATATAACTTGTTTTTTTAGAAATCTAACATACGGTGAAATGGCAGCCGCTACTTTTTGAAAATCTCGAGTTTAACAGCTACATCATACTCAAAAAGTAGTCGTCAGACCAGCATCAGCTACAACTTGTTTGAGAGCCCTTTGTGTGTAGTATACGATGAAACAAAATTATTTAAAAACTGCTCCCACGTTTTTTCTTTAAAGTTTGTAGCCTGTAAGAATCGAAGATTAGCTACAGTTTGATTTTTTCTGAAAGTTATAATTTCACTGTGGCGCTTTCTATGAATTTGGATAGATGGAATAGAGGGCTGCCTGCGTATATACCTTGCTTTCTTAGAAATCTAACAGTCGGTGAAATGTACAACGTTATAATTATTAAAAGTTACACTTTTGCAACTACAGTAAGTATTAATATCTAGTATGGGAAAGTCCACTCGAAGTCTACACTTCAGTTTTTTTTATGATGTCTTTAACACTTACCTCTGTCACTAATTTGTAAGTTTTGTAAAATTTCCTGAACTTTTGTCATGCTGAAAACAGGCATCCACTTCTTCTTCATTTTCACAGTCAACTAAAGCTGCAGCTCGACGTGCATGAGGTTTGTTTTTGTAGAAGAGTTCTCCTTTCTCTAAATGATTTGGACCACGTGAACACAACAGCGATTTTTAGAAAGACATTGACCACCGTATTGTCATTGTGCTAACAGTGTGGTAAAAAGTTCAGTTGAATCTGCACCTTTGTTAGTAAGAAATTTGATTGTTATGCGCTGTTCCACACTACAATGAAGCAAAATGTTCGACATCGTAACTATAACTGTCAAAATAATAGAATAGCCAAACAATTGTCATGAATATATTAACGAGAGTCGCAACCAACCACCAACCTTTACTTAATTTAATTTTTGGAATTGCCTTCAAACAGGGGTTTACTACAAACATTCCTGTTTAAATTTGAACACTCCTCGTAATATAATATGTGTTCAAAAAGTAATTACATAAGGGTTGGCCATGGAAAATAAAATTTCTGTCTTTGCATGCTTTAGAATTTAACTGTCATCACTCTGTCAGTGTCGCTACAAATAACAAATTACAAGCTTAACCTAAAATTTTAAGTAACATCATGTTTGGTTTGTTTAAATTCTAAAGCATGCAAAGACAAAAATTTTATTTTCCATGGCCAACCCTTATGTAATTACTTTTTGAACACACGGTATTAATGTATGTTGTGTAAATCTACCACTCGCATTTATTTTTTGTAAATTCTATGTTTGTGTGAGCCCTCTATTTATTTTTAAATTACATCAATACATTATATCTAATATCACAATTGATTAAAAAAATAAGTGTAGCGAACTATATATTTATAAACAAAACAAATAAATGTAAAGTAAGCTTTAAAACAACTAGGAACATCTTAAACACTTTGTTTAATGCAAAATCAAAAACAGACGATTTGCTAAAATCAGGCATTTACAAATTAAATTGTTCGCATTGTGATTCGGTTTATATAGGCCAGACAATTAGAATTTTTGATATTAGGTATAAAGAACACATGCGTTGTTACAAATACAAACACCCACATAAATCCAATTATGCTAAACACTTACTAGAACAAAATCATTCAATGACATCTAATAACACCATAAAATGATTACACTTTTGTGATGATAAACGTAAATTAGATATACTAGAAGCTTTTGAAATTCACAAACATTTAAAAACTGTACCGTTGATGAATGAGCAAATTGATCTCTTAAATTCTCCTCTACTGGACGTTTTGGAATGAGAAATCAAGTCATCTGCAGACGATTACCAAGATAAGTCACAAAGTTCTATTGCTATAACAACACTAACTGTTTCTTTTTCATATAACCTTTGACAATGGCATGTAAACATGCCGAAATACGTATAAGGTTAAAATAAATAGATATTGTTAGAGTAATTAAGTATTTTATATACAGATACTCATTATTTTTGAAAAGCTCATAAACGTTTCTTTTAAATGATGAAGCCGACTATGATTGTATTTTAAAAAAATGCATGTTTGTATTGTAACATTCGTAACTTAAAAACCATTGCAAATATGAACAATCTGACTACATCACTGTAATCTAGACAAAAAATTTATTAAAAATTTTAATAGCATTTTTAATATCTGTAGATATTAAAGGCCTGTAACACCCAATAGAAATGTTAAAAATTTCACTTATTGACCGTAGCTCAAAAACAAAAGAAGATGTTGTATTTTTGTTTCTACCACTGAATTTGTCTTAAAAAATGACCCAATAACATGCAAACAGTTGTTTTATAACTGTAATATTAACATATAATGACAGCGAAAATGAGACACCCAGTATAACTGATAAAAATTTTGGGTTATGCCGTAGGCAATTATGAACAACTTTTATTAAAAAAATAAATATATTTTACAGGAAATAACACATAAATGACTCACTCTGTATGTGTAAATTTAAGTGGAGTCTAAATTTTTCCTTTCTTTTTTTAACAGATATCGAGCTAAGAACAGAAAATCGATCATAAGAAATAATACAAGCGTCAAAGAGCACCGTATAGAAAATCAATCTCCAACAGAGAAGTCTTACAGCCAGTCTGATGATTTTTATCCAGTTACGAATACAACTACTGTGAGTCCAGTTCCTCTACCTACAGTGGTTCCTTTACCCCGTATGAATTATGATGTTTCTTATAATCCTAATTATGCAAACAACAATCCTCATTATCCTACACCTCAACTGTACAACCCCAGTCCAGGTACTTATCATCCAGATATTTATGGTAATACCCCTCACAATATAATGCTTGCTAATAATGGGCAGTTTTATCCAACACAGCCCGATTATGCTGCTACTGCGCCAGTTAATCATCAGAGTATGGAATTTGCAAGACGACCTAATTGGGAACAAATGGTCAGTATAAATTGTTCCCCTAACAGATAATATTGGCAGTAGTTGTAGTATGCCTATGTAGTAGGCAGATCGTAAAATCTGTAATTTTACAAAGTGCTTGGGCAAATCTAAAACGAAAGACAAATTTTTTTGAATTTAAAAAAAAGGGATTATCTCTTTCTACAACTAACCTAAAGATCCCGGGAGATGCAATGTTCTATTGTAATGTATCATGAAATAATGGCATATTTATCAATGTGACTGCGATCACATTTAGGTCTTTTATAAAATGATGGATTTTGCAATATACGTACGACACCTATACAGGTTATAAACTTTAATTGAGGTCACTATTGGTATCTCGGAAACGTTACAGCGGCCAATTAGGAAAAAGTTGCCTATTTAGGAGACCAGTTTATTGCCATTTTAAAGCGTTTGTAAAATTCACTAGATATATTAAAAAAATTGAAATTTTACGTTTTCTTCTTTTACTTGTAGCTTCTTTATTTTTAAACTTTAACAATTTATGTATGCAGTGATGGGGTGTAATACCTAGGAAGGAATTTCCTGGTGGTGTAGCCCGGAATTTTTTTATGTCTTACCATTTTGAAGCAGCGATGGTCAACTGTTTTTCCTGATGATTATCTAGAATTGTCAGAAAGAGGGGAGGTAATGAAATTTAAACAATTGAGATTAGAGGATTCACTGTTGCCAACATCACAACTTACTTCTGTGTCTTCTACACATGGCGATGTTGGTCATAAAATTCTGAGTCAAAAATCTTAATACCAAAATATTGTACCATGCTTCCTGGGTCTGCACGGGATCTTCAAAGTTTGAAAATGAAGTCTTTTAATAAGTATTTTAATTCATTATCTGTTGACAAAAAGAGCTGCAATTTAGAAGAAATAAGAATTGTAATAAATATTTTTTTGTTGTTGTTTTAAACATTTCTTCGTTAACTTATTATTGTAAAAAATACATATGGCAGCATTGTAAAACAATAATTATTCAAGAGTGATGCGACTCTAAATTACTTCTGTCTTGATAACGTCAAAGTTTGACAAGTGTCAAAATTTGTAATTGGACTTGCTTTTTCTATCATTGTTGCTTTTCTCGTAGTCATTAGTGTTAATTATTATTATTTTCGTTTTCTTGTTTCGTTCACTAACAATGGATTTTACGTTCAATGATTATGCTGATATATATGTACGTGGTATTTGGTTTCTGTAATGGAAATGGCGACATGGCAGAACGTGAATATCGTGCACGTTATCCAAACCAGAGGCATCCTACAGCAAAAGGCCGGACCAACGTCTTCGTGAAACTGGTTCATTTGTTCCAAGGAATGTAAACTCTGGTCGACCAAGGCAAAGGCGCACGGTACAACTGGAAGAGCAAATTTTAGATGCAGTACAAGAAGATCCCTCCGTCAGCACCCGGCAGTTAGCTGCGCTGCAACATTAAATATTCCCAGCAATAAGATCGTTAATTTGGTTCTAAAACAAAACCTTCTTCATCCATATCATGTCAACAAAATACAGCCCCTTTATGAAAATGATAACATAGCCCGATTGAATTTCTGCAACACGATTTTGAATACAATTCGTGACAATGACGGCTTCTTAAGACGTATTCTTTGGAGCGATGAGTGCCTGTTTACTAGAGATGGCGTGTTTAATACACATAATATGTACCATTGGGCTGACGAAAACCCGCACGAATATCGAGAATATGGTCACCAGAGAAGATTTTCAATTAATGTTTGGCTTGGCATAATAAACCATAGGGTTGTTGGACCAATTTATTTGCCGAATCGTCTTAATGCCGATGAATACCTCAATGTTTTAGAACAAGTAATTGACGAGATGCCGTTGCAGATAAGACACGAAATGTTATACATGCATGATGGAGCTCCTGCTCACTTTGCTCGTAATGTAAGAGAGTGGTTGGACGAACTTGCCAAACAGATGGATTGGTCGCGGCGGCCCTATCTTATGGCCCACGAGATCCCCCAATTTCAACCCATTAGACTTTTAAGTTTGTAGTTTCATTAAAGGAAAAGTTTATGCTACGCCTCCACCAAATTCTGACGAAGTTAGGAATAGAATTAATGCAGCTATATTAGAAATCACCTCCCAAAAACTTGAACAAGTGATGCAAACTATACCACAAAGGTTACAACTGTGTTTGCAAACAGACGGTTTTCAGTTAGAACAATTACCTTAACTTTTTTCCAACATTCACGGAGTATTGCGATGTAACGGACATCCTTAGTTACCGTGCATTAGAACAAAACACCTGTGGTGTGTGGATCCAATGTTGTCAAATGTACGTTCTTTTAAAATGGTTCCTGAGGACAGAGAAAGCATTGTCCAACATTGTGGTATTAAGATTTTCGACTCAGAATCTTATGACCAACATCGCCACGTGTAGTTCTTTCACCAATTTATACACACCCTGTATTTATCAGAATAAGAGCATATTACCTGTAACAATTTTCTAAATAAAAATTAATGCTTGATGTTCTAATAAATCTTAAAACATTCAAGGAGTTTAGGTTTAGGCAACATTTGATTTATTGGTGTATAACAATTACAATGTAAGCTCAACCTTTTTTGTCTATCTATTAAGCTATGAGTTTTTCAAAATATTTCCAAATGGTAACAAATTGGTCTCAACAACTTGCTCCTCATTTAACTGCACTGCACACCTTTAATTTGTTAAATTGATGACCCTACTAGGTAGGTACCAGACAAAATTCTTTTTATCCGACGTGCACATTTTTACTTTCCCATACCTTTGGTATAGAAAAGTATTGAACTCAAAAAAATTTTCAAAATCTACATTTTAACGGAAATACACGTTTTGGGGCCCAAAGAACCCAAAAACGTGGTGTTTAAAAAATGTCTGTTTGTGGGTGGATAGGTGTGTGATGCCTCTACAGGCAAAAGTACTGGACCGATTTTGGTGAAATTTTAAATCAAGAGGTATATCGAAAATTATAGTTCTAGTTAAGCTTTTCAGAAAAAGCCGAAACTGGAAACGGAATTTACACATGTTTTTTGCGACTTTTTTTTATGTATCAGACATTATTTCATGTTTCTAAGAAAATAGCAATTTTTGCCGCTTGGCGCTAGTTACTTATGAGGACAACTAATTCTCATTTAATATGCCACCATAACTATGTATGTGATTGTTGTAACTAAATATATATTTTTGAATCACATTTTCTTGTTATAGGTCAATAAAACGCAGGCTAATTTACAGTTGTCAAAGAATAGAGGTTTGACAAGTTTAGTCGAACTGCACCAACGCAAACAAGAAGTAATATCGCAGTTGGAGAAAGTAGTTGGGAAAACTGCCGCCATTACAATATCTAACACTGCTACTAATTTAGCTCGACAAGATTCATATGATACAGATTCTGCATTGAACTTTTGGACAGGACAAATAAACTCGGGCCCAACATTTGTTAGATCGGATTCAATTTTGAAAGATGATGATTATGTGCCGTATGATGCACCTTGTGTCAGTAAATTTGGACCAATTTCAAGAATGCACAAAGAAAACGCATCTGCTAACCAAGGTGTTCAAGTATCAACTCAGTTTCGTGATCCTACCATCTCTTCTTCTATGGTAAGTGTAGCTTTGGTGACGTTTTTAAAACCTTGGAGACCTCTTCTGCAGTGGCACGTAACCTTTTCTTACCCGCGGCCTCTAAATATAGATGTCAAACATGGGCACCTCCTTCCCTTTGCCTAAGCAAATAAATAAATAATAATTGGTATTTATTGCGTAATGTAAATATAATTTTAATAAGAACTAATTATTTTAATGTGAAACTGGGGACTGGAGACGGTTTGTTTAATTTGGTCAATTTTTGCTAATAATTGGTAATTTGCCAGTCGTAAGTTCAAGATTTTTTCTGGTTTTTTTGGCGAGCCCCCAAATTTTCCAACGATACTCAGGTGTGTCCTAGCTCTCAGGTTGCGCACCACTGCTCTAGTGCATTGTAAAGGATGTGGCTCTTTCATAACTAGCCAAAAATGTAGGTTTCTCTCTTGAATGTGTTTGAACCTGTGGGAATTTATTTTTAAGTTTTGGTTTTAATGTTTCCAGGAGAATCCCTAATACCGTTTTTACTTATTTTTGTTAATAATGGGACGTGTTGCACAAGACATTAATTTTGATACCAAATAACCCAATTTTTCATGTGTCTTTCCCTGTTTTTTTATGAAAATTATAATAATTAATACTTCCTTTTTGTAAACTGTGTAAAATACAAAGGGAAGGAAGAAAAATAAATAAAACTAGATAGGGCCAGTAAAAAGTAACTCATGACTTCGTAACTATTGATTCTGATAAAAAAAATAACCTCAATTAAAGTTGTTTATTAAATTTTAGCACATCACATACTTTCTCGATATTCAATTTTTTAGTTCAATTATAGTTACTATGGTGACCAACTTTTTTTTTTTTAATTTTTAAGTGGCACCCTACCCTGTAAATTTTTTTCAAGTTTTTGGATTCAGCGATTGTTTCTCTTTCTGGCACAAAATTTTTCTCATGGAATTATATAATAGTTATTTAAGTATCAAGGAATGTAAGGACGTAATAACATCCGAGGTAGGCGAATACGAGCTGAGGCGGAGCCGAAGCTTGTCGCCTGCCGAGGATGTTATTAATCGATACATTCCGTGTTACTTATTAAATTTTTCACGCTACCGGTAATGTAAGTAGGCCTACAAGTAGAAATTTAATCATATTTTTAAAAGTTCGTTTTGACAGCTGTCATCGGAATTATTTTTTAAAAGCTCCATTATTCTATTTATTTATTAATTCCAGCTTTACTTCGTTAAAGTCCATATTTAATGAGTATCTGTATATAAAATACTTAATCACTTTAACAATATCTATTTATTTTAACCTTATACGTATTTCGGCATGTTTACATGCCATTGTCAAAGGTTATATGAAAGTAAACAGTTAGTGTTGTTATAGCAATAGAACTTTTTTACTTATCTTGGTAATCGTCTGCAGATGACTTGATTTCTTATTCCAAAATGTCCAGTAGAGGAGAATTTAAGAGATCAATTTGCTCATTCATTAACGGTACAGTTTTTAAATGTTTGTGAATTTCAAAAGCTTCTAGTATATCTAATTTACGTTTATCATCACAAAAGTGTAAACATTTTATGGTGTTATTAGATGTCATTGAATGATTTTGTTCTAGTAAGTGTTTAGCGTAATTGGATTTATGTGGGTGTTTGTATTTGTAACAACGTACGTGTTCTTTATACCTAATATCAAAATTTCTAATTGTCTGGCCTATATAAACCGAATTAATTTGTAAATGCCTGATTTTAGCAAATCGTCTGTTTTTGATTTTGCATTAAACAAAGTGTTTAAGGTGTTCCTAGTTGTTTTAAAGCTTACTTTATATTTATTTGTTTTGTTTATAATTTTAGCAATTTTTTCTGATTTCTCACCAAAATATGGGATCGAAGCATATTTAATTGTATCAAACGAAGTTAGGGTATTCGGATAAATTTTTTGAATGGCTAATTTATAATCTTTTTCTTTAATTAATGTATCAATAAGTTTAGTATTATAACCATTACTGTATGCAATTTGTTTAATAATTGAAATTTCCCTATTATAATTAATTTCATCTAAAGGGACCGTCGAAGCCCTATGTATCAGGGACCTGTATGCTGCTAATTTATGTGTTTTATGATGACAAGAATCGTGTGGTATTGTAATGTCTGTTTGTGTAGGTTTTCTATAAACTGAGTACTCAAATTTATTAGTTGAATTAATTTTTATGTTTGGGTGCAAGCTGTTAATAAAAATTAAAAATTCATTAATTAAATCAAATGAACTATTAAAACATGCTAAAATGTCATCAACATAACGAAACCAAAATATAACTTTCTCAGATTGATTTGATTCGAATATTTGATCTTCTGGATTTTCCATAAATATGTTAGCTAAAAGAGGTGAAATTGGACTTCCCATGGGTAAACCATCTTTTTGGAAATAAATTTTATTATTAAAAGTAAAGTAATTTTGATTAGTGCAAAGTTCAAATAATTGAATCAACTCAGTCCGTTTTATTAACTCAACATTTTTGTTAATAAGAATATCATTTAACAAAGGAATACACTCTTGAGGAGGTATTTGGGAAAACATATTAGTAACATCAAAACTAACTAGCTTGCTTTGTGGTGGTAAATGTAAGTTAGACAACTTTTTGATTAATTCGGAAGAATTTTTAACTGAATATTTTGGTTTATAATCAAAACTGGTAACTATATTATTTAGTATTTTTGCTAGCATATGGTTGGGTGCATTTATGTATGATACTACTGGTCTAATGGGCATGTTGGGTTTGTGTATTTTTAATAAACCGTATATTTTTGGTGGTTGTGGATTTGGATTTACTGTTTATCTTTTTTGATAATCTGTTAAACTAACCTGGCAATTTTCTAATGTATGTTTTAATTCTTTTTGATAATTTTTGGTAGGATTACTAGTTAAAGTTTTTAAGTTTGAATTGGTTATGAAATCATTAATTTTTTGTAAGTAAATGTCATTGGGTAATATAACTAATGTGTTTCCTTTATCTGCTTTGACAGAAATCAGATTATTTACTGAAATTTTTTCTTTAATCCATTTAAGTAATAAATTATTTTGATTATTTATTTTATTTTTTGATTTATTGGTATTGATTGACATCTCTTTTAATAAATTAGCAATTTGAAATTTTGCATATAGGAAATGTCTTTCTTTAAGAATCAGTTCAGAATTGACTGCTAAAATTTCTTTAATATTATTGGTAAATTTTGGAAAAGGGGCAAACTTAAAACCCTTATTTAGGAATTTTATCTGTTGGTCATTGAAATCTGTGTTTGATAAATTTAGAAAACGAGGATGAAAATTTATTATTGTGTCAGGTTTTGTGTGTGGTTGAAGTGCACGTGTGTGTTGTTCTAATCTCGAAAGTTTATTTTTCTGTATTGTGTATTTTTTAAATTTTATTCTACTAACTAATTCTCTAATGTCATTGTCAAATACGTCAAACTCAATTGGATGTAATTTGTGAATGAGTTCTGTGTAAAGTACCTTTAAATAAATGTGCAAATTGTCTCTAATTCTAAACCATCTTTTTGACTCTTCTTTCAACCATCTTTGTTTAGCATTTCTGATTATCTTCTCAGTTATGCTGTTCTTGGTTTTGGTGGAGATATTAATGTAGTTTGGAATGAGCTTCTTTTTCTGACATTGTTGATTAAACCAAACGTTCTGTGTTGCTACACCATGTTTGATCATGATCTTCTTGTACATTTTAGCTTGTTCTTCTAACGAAGATGACATCACTTTATTTATTAATTCCAGCTTTACTTCGTTAAAGTCCATATTTAATGAGTATCTGTATATAAAATACTTAATCACTTTAACAATATCTATTTATTTTAACCTTATACGTATTTCGGCATGTTTACATGCCATTGTCAAAGGTTATATGAAAGTAAACAGTTAGTGTTGTTATAGCAATAGAACTTTTTTACTTATCTTGGTAATCGTCTGCAGATGACTTGATTTCTTATTCCAAAATGTCCAGTAGAGGAGAATTTAAGAGATCAATTTGCTCATTCATTAACGGTACAGTTTTTAAATGTTTGTGAATTTCAAAAGCTTCTAGTATATCTAATTTACGTTTATCATCACAAAAGTGTAAACATTTTATGGTGTTATTAGATGTCATTGAATGATTTTGTTCTAGTAAGTGTTTAGCGTAATTGGATTTATAAAGAACACGTACGTTGTTACAAATACAAACACCCACATAAATCCAATTACGCTAAACACTTACTAGAACAAAATCATTCAATGACATCTAATAACACCATAAAATGTTTACACTTTTGTGATGATAAACGTAAATTAGATATACTAGAAGCTTTTGAAATTCACAAACATTTAAAAACTGTACCGTTAATGAATGAGCAAATTGATCTCTTAAATTCTCCTCTACTGGACATTTTGGAATAAGAAATCAAGTCATCTGCAGACGATTACCAAGATAAGTAAAAAAGTTCTATTGCTATAACAACACTAACTGTTTACTTTCATATAACCTTTGACAATGGCATGTAAACATGCCGAAATACGTATAAGGTTAAAATAAATAGATATTGTTAAAGTGATTAAGTATTTTATATACAGATACTCATTATCCATTATTCTAAGTTGTCTGTGTTTGTTACCATACCAACGAACAGTTAAAATCAACATTATTTTCCTAGGAACGTAAGTGACACTATTAAGTTCCGTCGTCAAGGGTAACTAGTACACGAATGTTATCAGCCACTTACGATCCCTGTAGCTATGGATGTAAGGCCTACTTACACTGCCGGTAGCGTGAAAAACATTTTTTTAATAAAATACCTTTGAACTTTAAAAATTTTCTAGTTACCATAGTAACCAATAACAAAACAAAGTTGTAAATGAACAAAGTATATAACAAACAACTTTATTAACAATACATTTTTCATAGAATCAATATTTATGAAGACAGTATGAGTTACTTTTTACTCTCCCTGTATAAATTTAAAATATAAAAATTTTAAAATTAAGTTAATAATATTGCCAGACTTTTGACATAAATGGTTGGCATTCTGTTCGTAATTTAAAAGCCATCTTTTCGTTTTTCAGTTTTCACGTTTTACTATCTCACAGTTTTTAGTGTTTACAGTTTTACACAGCGCGTAGTTTGATGTTCTGACTCCAAATTTAAATTTGGGAATATTCCGGAATTTTCAATAAGTTCCCTCCAGGATAACCCGATTTGGGAATTTTCCCTTATACAAATATTACAAGGTGCCCATCACTAGGCTCACTTTGAATTGTAAATTTAGTATAACATGTTTTGAAATAGTTTGCAGTGCCTACTTGTTAAAAATTTTAATTCATTATTTTAAAAATTGCAGAAAAAACGTGTGTGTACCTAGTTTCGTTTACATATGTATAATAATCACTCCAAACATCAACTGCATTCTTAAAATAAAGGAGGGGGAGGGATGTTTTGCGTTAGTTTTAAAATTAGTGAAAAAAATACGGTTTTTATTAACAACATAATTTGTTAGTAACAGTTTTTTAATACAGGGTGAGTTAACCAGATCGTGATGCTCGACATCTCTTTAACTAAGATTTTTTTTAATAGATCACTGTTAATTTTTTGTTTATTATTATTCGCTTTTTAATAGCTTTTTTGAATATGCTTTCATTTTTGAAATTCCGTTGCGGTGTTGCCAATTTATTTAACTTTTCTTAATTGAACACTTTGTTAATTTTTTCTTTATTATTATTCGCTTTTTAATTGCCTTTTTGAATATGCTTTGGTTTTTGAAATTCCGTTGCAGCGTTGCCAATTAGTTTTTTTTTTTAAATTTTACTTTTTTGGTGACCTCACTAATAAATTCTGTATAAGCTGTATTTCCACGTAAACAATATTTTTTTGGTGAATATATTGAACAACTTATAATCTAACTTTTTTATAAGAGCAAATTGATAGGCGTAGTTAAAATCACATAACTCCTGGAAATCGCGTCAATTCCAAACGTTTCAAAAATTCCTGGAGGGCGTTAGAGTGAAATTTGGGAGATTAGTAAAAAACAAATTTGTAGTTCATTGCAAGCTCTATCCGCTCAGAAAGTTTTAAAAAAATGTTGTGGGCAGTTTTTGAGGAATTTTTTTTTAAATGTTCAAAACTTTGAGCCGCTAGTATATTTACAATTTTTATTTATCCATAAATATTTTTACATCACTTGATTATACTTACTAAGAACTATCAAATAATATGATAATTTATATTGATTGGATATTTTATTTTTAAGTAATCAGGCATTATAGTTAAAATTTTCAACAATTTGTAGCGGTCTTCATTTTGAAGATACAGCATTTTGAAAAAAAAAAGCATTTGATTTGTTTTTATAACTTATAGCCAGCGTATGAAACCTGGAATTATTTGTCAAAGGTTGAAAATTTGTGATTATTTACTTTAGAATAAGTCCGACAACATAGTGTCAACCCGACCTTGAACCTCTACCCTAAGTTTGAAATTAATAATTGAAGTTGTATATATTTTGCATTTATTAGAATTATTAGAAGTACATGTACAAATCCGTCCTTCGTTTCTAACGGCTAACTGTAAGCAATGAAACATAATAATAAAAGTGTCCTAAAATTCTTTTGGACCAGAGAAGGTGTCCGCCGTTTACATTTTGTGTAGTTTTGGTAATTTATTGAATTATTAGTAAATAGCTGGAATTTGGTGCATTGCCTTATTAAGTTCAAATATACATAAAAATTCGCTTGTCCGAAATTTTGAGCCGCACATTTTTGTCGTCCGACGTCAAAATTTTGTTACCGTATTACAAAAAGTGGAATTATTAGTACATGTCGGACGGTTGTACCATAGAAGCATAATGTGATTGTTGTTAATTTGTTTCAAATGTCAGACAATAATATACTACCGTTTCGCGAGTCCGACAAAAAAAAATGACGGGCTGTGTCCTCTACGCTGCCGGCGCGGCGGGTGTTTTGGGCGTGACAAAGTCTGCCAAAGTCAAAGTACCCGTTTGAATGCACTTTGTCCGGCTTCAATAATCAGACAAAATGAAAAACAGATGTTATTTATTTATTAGATTAAGCTTGGTTCGGTTTTAATGGTAAAAATAACTAAATATGTTTCTTGTGTTCTATAACTAATATTCAATGTGGAATGTGGGTCAATTATACATATACATATTATTCTTCTTCTGATGTTTCATCCTCACTCTCACTACCAGCAGATGAATCATCGGTTTCATCAAGAAAGTCTTCTTCCGTACTTTCCTTTGGATCTATAAAATGGAGACAAAGGTTGTCATATCATTTTAAAAAACTATATGTAACATAATACATACTTGAATTATTTGGTGAAATTTCTTCAATTGTTGGATATTGTTCGCCTTCAAACCAAAGACAATGGAGGGAGTTATCCATCAGGATCCAACCACATTCTTCTGATTTTAGAGTAGTCGGGTCTTTTAAGTGCGCATTACTCCAAATAGAGGCAATGTATAATGATCTTAATATGTGCTGAGTTAATTCTCTACGGCACGGTGGTAAACTCGAAGGATCAAATTGCTCTAAATTTTTCTTTATCAACATTTCCGATTTGTTTTGTACTTTATACTTAGAACAAAATATCTCAAATCGACCAGCATCAATGTCGTTTTCAGTTTTTAATCTGTATATTCGGCAGACAAACTCTTCTATTATTTCAAATAAGTTTAAAGTAAAGAAAATTCAAAACCCTTTAGTTCTCACAAGAGAGAACTAAAGGGTTTTGAATTTTCTTTATTTGAATTTTCTCACAGTTGCTCATTTATATTTATTCAAATAAGTTTGTTGATTTAATTTCGTCAAGCTTTCTTAGAGAATTTGTTTGTCCCAATTGCGATACAGCATAAATAAATGTGCTGTTGCTCTGTAATATTTGAAAAGGTTTTTTTTACCTTTTCGATAAAATGCAGAGTTAAAATCACATCCACTAAATGCATGGAATGCTGGAAGGGCAGCACAAAGGTTCTCGCCTATATTTTGATATAACTCATTAACATTTATATATCGCATATTATTTCCAGTACCCATTTCAATGATAATGTTAACTTTGGCTTTTAGGTGGTTCATAACGCCTAACAAAATAATCACAATGTCTGTGTCTGAACAACGAATGCGAACGTTATAATCCAACAACATCTGACAAACATGATATGCTATTTTTGTGTCGGCTTCTTCATGATTACAGGTTAAATCTTCGTCAATAGTTCTCTTCATTATCCCTTCTGGAGCATGAAAAACGTAGCATTTGTCATAATTAACCAAAATTTTTGTCCCACCACAATACAAAGAGTAAACATTTTCTTGCCAGTATTCTAATAAAAACTCAACAAACTGCTCTTTGAAATTTCGACTTGTCAGTAATTCTGCAAATGGTCGATTCCTCTTATTATTACTCTTAATATTATATTGAACTTGATTTTCTCCTCTTAAGGAGTGTGCATAATCTTTAATGCTTGGTGTTTTGAATTTATCAAAAATAATATGAACTACTCGTGCATAGCTGCTAAGCTGTCTAAATATCTAAGTAGCAATGTCACTATATCGTACTGGTACATCTTTTAAACAGTGTAGTAAGAAAAAGCCATCTATTATATAAATGTCAGGTGCTGATGGCTTGGAAAACTGTTGAAAACTTTCTAAATGCTTCAAAAATATTGATTTGGTCGTACTGCATAGAGTACCATCTAAATGGCATAACGAGAACGGCACTGGTGATAATGGATAACTTAATGCTTTTTCGACATCAACGTGGCCCACATGAGAAGCATAAAGCATCCTTCCAAATACATCTCTCTGTATTTTTATTTCTTCGATTTTCCCGTTTATTTTGACTCGTTTTTGGTTGCTAGTGGTGAAGTTTAAACTTTGTTTCTTTTTATTCTTTCTTTAAAATGACTTGGATTTTTACTACACTTTTCGATAAATTCTCTATGTAGAGGATCGCCTAACTCGTCTACGTTAGATAAAAAGTCATATATCTCCTTTGAAACCGAATTTCCACTTGCAATGTTATACAAGTGATCCTTAGATAATGCGTTTGAAAATGGGTCAGTCCGTTCTCGTGTATGTTGTATAAAGTTGGCTATATCTCTAGAGTTTTTTAACAATTCTCCTTGTTTTAAATCTTTCGTAATGTCTTCATTTTTTTTTTAAACCGGAAACCTCTTAATAGGTACGTACATAAAGTTGTTCTCATGGCATGAGTAACAGCCCATCTTAAACGAGAACTGAATGAATGTGTTAAATTAACAACACCAGTTGATTTTCTAGCTGCATCGGAGTTTATTGTTTGTTCTAACGAGACATCAACAGGAATCTTTGAAAAGGATTTTTTAGTTCGTTTGGTTCCAAAAGAACCATTTTTTAAGTCATCGATGAGTCCGGGATGAGTCTGTTCTACTTTCGAAAGATTATCGCTATATAAAACCAAATACCTCGCATAATTTGGCTGATTAAACACGAAGAAAAAATTAGTGATTTTTGTAGGAATAAATTTGTAAAGTTCAAAATCGCCTGTACGTATACTGCGTTCTAACAAAAGATAGTAGTTAACTAATTTAACATAAAGCAAATAATATTTTTGAGTTTTTCCGTGTTTCTCCTGTAATGTGTCTTCAGAGAAGTTTTCATAATCAAGGAAGAGTTTCTGCAACTCTTCATTTTCAATTACGGGACTAGTCTTCTGATTTTGATAATTTTCGAGGACTTTTAGAAGGTTTTCATCTATAGTAATTTGTTTTTTCTCTAAAAAACTTTGGAAGTGCAACGAGCCATTAACGAGCCAAATCGAACAGAACCGAACCAAGCCGAAGGTAAGCAGTGAGTGCTTATCATCAACTTTTACGATATTCCCTCTTTTATGACATAGGTCAACTAAAAATGCCGGACAAAGTCAGTATGGTAATTTTTTATAAATTTTCTACATAATAAAACAAAACTCGACCTTTTACTAATAATTCCACTTTTTGTAATACGATAACAAAATTTTGACGTCGGACGACAAAAATGTGCGGCTCAAAATTTCGGACAAGCGAATTTTTATGTATATTTGAACTTAATAAGGCAATGCACCAAATTCCAGCTAGTTACTAATAATTCAATAAATTACCAAAACTACACAAAATGTAAATGGCGGACACGTTCTCTGGTCCAAAAGAATTTTAGGACACTTTTATTATTATGTTTCATTGCTTACAGTCAGCCGTTAGAAACGAAGGACGGATTTGTACATGTAATTCTAATAAATGCAAAATATATACATCTTCAATTATTAATTTCAAACTTAGGGTAGAGTGTTCAAGGTCGGGTTGACACTATGTTGTCGGACTTATTCTAAAGTAAATAATCACAAATTTTCAACCTTTGACAAATAATTCCAGGTTTCATACGCTGGCTCTAAGATTATTAGATGCACTACAATGCTATGTATTCAAAATTTCAAAAAAGGGTTTAGAAAAAAATCTATACCAAAAAAACAGGTCTAATTTCCGGTTCCGGTTCCGATAAACGACCTTACAAAGAACTACCTGCAACTAAAAAACTTCCACACACCAAATCTTATTAAAATCGGTCAAGGGGTTTTGGAGATATAAGGGAATGAACGCACCCACCCATGGACAGACATTTTGTAAACACTTTTTTTTGGGTTCCTTGGACCCCAAAACGCGTATTTCCGTTAAAATCTGAAATTTGAAAATTTGCATGAAATCATAACTTTCCTTCCTTACATCAGTAGAAGTATGGGAAAGTAAAAAGAGCATATCTCAACTATTTTGTTGTTGAATATTCAAAAATATACAGGGTATTTATTCTATTTAAAAAATAATAATTTTGGTACGGCATTCCTATATGGAACCCCCTGTATAATTGAAAATAATTGTAAAATATCTCCTACAACTGTTATTTGAAATCATTTTCTGTATTTTAAATAGTGCAGGAGATATTGACCTCCGTGGCCTTGTCGACTAACCTGCATGTATATAAAACTTATTTGACAGATTAACAATTTTATTTGTTTTACAGGTGCGGCGTCCAGTATCAGCACCAAGTCCACTTACCTACCAGTTTTATAACGCTGGACAGGCATACCACCAAGCAACCATTCCTGCAGGTCATACTTACGTGGCTCCACCTGGCAGTGGTCTTGGAGATGGATATATCACCATAGGTAATTAATAAGCTACTGTCACTTTTACAAGTGACGCAGACTTAAAATTGTGCCCAAGCTTAGCCTAATTATGTAAATTAAGATTAAGTAATCTTTCCTATTAGGCTGGATTCACAAAACAGCGGCGGCAACAGCGTTTTCTTGCTGACGCCAACGCACTCATGTGAAAGATGTTTAGTTTTCTATGATTACATCATAAAAAAAGAGGGAGAAATAATCTGAATGCAGATGTGTTGGGAAATTTTAGGAAGCTACTGCAGCCGCTGTTAAATAAGCTAAAACTTCTGATTTTTTATAGTGTATGGTATAAACTATAATGTAAAGTTTGGCATACACTGATTAACTTTTTAGGATTGCAGAAACTTTTGGTTGAACTTATAAATATAGTGGAAAAATTTTATTATCTTACCTAAAAATAGTGCATGTTCAGGGTGGCCCATTTTATATAATTACATGGGTAACTTTGTTAATAATAACGTTACAAAACAAACTGATCCTATTGGGCCAATTTTTTAAGACCAAGTCGATGGTAAAAACAAAAATTGAATATAAAATGTTTTTGAACTAGAATCAAAACGTGAAATTTATTGAGTTATATTTACAATGGAGATGTTGGATATATTGCTTAAATTAATGTAATTTAAAAATAAATAGTGAGCCATGAAACAGAACGAAAAACAAATGAAAGTGGTAGATTAACCTAACATAGCTTTAAATTTAAATAACAAATGACGATCTACATAACAAATTTTTGAACAAGCAGTGGCTAACGTAAATATGCCTATTAATTAGCTCTAGTTTTTCAAATAAACTACTTAGAACAATTTTTGTTCAGTCGCTGCTACTACAGAGTGCCCATTTTAAAACTCCGAGCCTAAATTTTTTTAAATAGGCAACACACAATACAAGTCACTGCCGCCAACTATTATTTTAAAACAAAATATTTCTATAATTAGGATCAGGGCAATCATGTTTGCATTAACTTGACAGTTTACTAATAAAATTCGTTAAGCCACATTACTTGAACGGTGCAAAACAAAGATTATCGATCACTAATCTTTGGTGCAAAATGTATTCCAACGCTGACAAAGTGGACATGCTTCTAATTCTTGGTGAATGTCGAAAAAATGCGAGTGCTGCCAGTACTTTGTATGCGCAACGCTTTCCAGGTAGACTAATTACAACAGACAAAACATTTAGAATGCTTCTTCTGAATTTACAAGAGTATGGGCAATTTTCAAAACCAAAAGTAAGGGCACGGCAAGTTACGGTTGAACATAACGAAGTAGCTGTAATTGAAATGGTTGCGGATAATCCCCATACAAGTCAAAGAGCGATTGCAAATGCCTTAAACATTAACAAAGGTTCTGTTTTCAGTATTCTTAAGGCGAACAAATAAATTTAAATTTGTACTTAATCATTAGTAGATACATGTACTGTAAAACAACTCTGATCTCAATTTAAAAAAAATGGTAGAAATGCAGTGATCTGGGGGTTGCATTGTGTGTTGCCTATTAAAAAAAATTTAGGCTTGGAGTTTTAAAATGGGCACTCTGTATGCTTACAGTTAGGGTACTACACTATTGCCTAGGGCCTAGGCTATGGCAAGTTCAAATTCCTGCTGGAGCGCTACTTTTTTAAATTCGTTTTTGTTTATTTAATTTCTGTTAAAGCAATGTTATTCAGTCGTTTACTAGCGTGAGAATAATTGAAACGTAGAAAGTTTGGGAAAGTACCAGCGAAGTGTTTTGCCCATTTTTGTTTCTACCATCGAATTTGTCTTAAAAAATTGACCAAATAGGACGAAGTTGGTTTTTTTATAATTTAATATTGATAAAGTTACTCATATACATACCTACATCGGAAATGAGATATACAACTTTGCATGTAAGAACCAAATGGAATTAAAACCTTAAAAATGAAATGTATTTAAGTGAGAGTTTTACTTTAACAAAATGTTGGCCATTTCAGAAGCTTCTAATGTAATATATTACAGGTTCTCCTCAAGTTATCATTCAAAGAATGCAAGATCCATCAAAAGAATTACTTGCAGAGTCGCAGCGAGTAAAAATGCAGTTACGTAATTTAGAGAAGCAACTCAACGATTTAAAATTGGCAACGCAAGGGGTAACAACAATAAGTGAAGGAGATAGATTAACACAGGAACTGCAACTGATAGAACAGGGCATTCAGGAAAAACAAAAAGAAGCTCATTTGGTAAGTTTTTAAGTAACCTTTATTTTTTTTTCAATTTTAATATGGAACTGCATTGTGTTAGTGAAACAGTTTATTCTTAGATTTTAATGGAAATATGCTTTTTCGACTTTTGAAACCTAAAAACTTGGAAAAAGTGTGTGTGTGCATGCTTGTATAATGGATTTAAATCTCAGGAATCAATAGATCGATTGGGGAAATTTTGAATTGCGGGTATAACAAGAAGTCGTAGGAAAACTGAGTTTATAAAAACAATCGACTGAAGTTATCCGTGCTTTTTTAGGCTCGGAAATTGAGCAGCGGGTAACACCGCTGGTGCCACGCTCTCGGGCACGAGTTCGAAACCGGGGGGCAGTGACAATATTTTTCAATAGTTCTGGGTCGTTTAGGTTAAGAATCAGTTAGGATTTGGGGCTGGAATAAGGGGTAGATTTGTTGTATAACCGCTATGTGCTGATCTGGGGTAAGTGGGGTGGGAAAAGATCATAGAGTTGCCGATGCAAGTTTTTTTTAACATTAAATTAAATGGCATTTACATAGTAAGCGGTGAAACAGTATTATTTTGATGTAAATTTATTTGTCAAATTATAGTTGTTAAAGGTTACAAATAACGTAAATTAGTAATTTTCTACCTGTGATGAACTGTGTAAATTTAAATTCGTTTACAAATTATGAGTGGCATACTAGATTGAATAATATAAATTTTAATTTTAAAAATTGTAGTATTATACAAATAAAAAAGTAGATGTAAATTCTGACGAAACCGGAAGTGCACTTAAATTAAAGTTGAAGTTATCAAATACATGTGTGTCATGTGATAACTTAAGAAAGTTTCTTTTATTTATGTTGATAAATAAGGAAGATAAGGGGGCGGAGGTTGATTTCATTTACACCCATATAATCTAGAACAAGTTGGCAAAACATTAACACTATGAAAAATAACAAAAGTGTTCCTCTAGAAGCTAAACATTTTCTTGTATGCTTAAAGTAAGTGTTGTAAAGTTGGTTTGTCGTTTGCACATGGCTGCTGCAGTAAGAAAATTATAAAACTAATCCTAGAAGCCAGAAGCATGCCATTTTCCCATTAAAAATATAACTGTCTAAAATTTTACTATTAACCAACAGAAAAATTCAAAATAAATTTGAAAAATAAGCAAAAACATTATACACATTGTTTGATAGGGGAAGCAAACCTTCTACACTTCTCTAAAGGAGCTGCTGCTGGTACCGGATTGTTTTTTATAATAAGCATTCATATTGCTATTATTTGATGGTTAGGAGAGGCTGTACAAGTCAATATAGCAATTATCAGGTCAAATCTTGTAAATTAAGATAATTGTGATAAAAGCAACAGTAAATTATGCTTCCTTATTTTTACAGAATAGAATGGTATCATCTCTAAATCAAGCAATGAGTCATTATGGAAATGGTAACTCGGGTTTGGGCATGACAGAGGAGGCAATGTATGAGGAAGACATTGCGAACGATATGAGAGAACTGGAGTTGCGGTGGCAGGAGGAACTTGAGGAACAAGAAAAGAGGTGGAGCAGTGAAGACGACTCCAACAAGTAAATTCAACCCAATGGGTTCAGTGTTATCTTGTCTTTTATGTATCTTGACGTGCAGTTTATTAGGGTTTTGGAGGGCAAAGATCTAATGCAATTTAAAGTTGTGTTTCATGGTCAACTACTTTTTTGTTTGATAGGTTTGTTAAGCTTGTGAAAATTAAAGACGGTTATAAATTTTAAGTATATTTTGGAAATCACAGTTCTGTCTCACATTAGGTTTTATGAGATGATCAACTAAAAATATTAAAACTGTTTTAAAAGTTTTGAGACTAGAACGTTGTAAAAATTAAAGCCTATTTTAAATTTAAATCGTGTTTGCATTTTTGGCGAACGCAATGCTTTTATATAATAATAAAAATTGCCGTTAAATTGCATCAGATACTGTGCATCCCCTGAACAAGTGATTCCCTTCAAGTTTTAAAAATTTGATAAATCGAGTAAACACTAATTTCCAGTTTTATTGGAATCTGGAGCTGTATTTAGTGTTGTGCACAATATTGAGCTCCAGAGTTAATAATGGGTGGCGTTGCATGTGGTTAGTCTTAAATCATACTGTGTGTGATTGGTATATCAATACTGTCAGTTGATATTATTCTTTTTAGTGCGCATTTGTTTGAAAATGCAGGTTCTGTTCATCTTGAATGGTACAACTTAATTTAATTAATAATTCGTAATATTTATTGCTTAAGATCATGATACAACTAACAAAATATGTTAGCAAAATATCCAGAAAATAAAATACATTTATGTAATGTATCGTACGTACGTGTAATCAAGCAAAATATTTGTGAAGGTCTTTATATGTGACATTAATTGTTAGTGTGTCAGATAGCTTCAATTGTTGTGGAATTTCTTTGTTATAGACACTTTCCAAGATACGTTTCCCTTTTTTCTTGTTTTTGAATAGTTTGAAAGTAAAAAATTGTTCAGAATAGAATATATTTACTGCAAATTTAAAATTTATATATTATTTTTCATGTCCATTCTATAAAAACTGCCCCACCCTGTACCACAGCGCTGGTATTATAAATTTTGAGTCCAATACTATATACCAGATTAAATGTCGCACAAAGCTCTACTTTCTGGCGATGGCCATTTTTTTGATACCTTCAACTGTTTTTCGAGATTATGGCGCAGTTGTCGATATTTTTTTTTGCATGCGTCATATTTTTATATATTTTGTGATAGAGCGCCTTTTTCTCTTATCAGTCGTATAAAATACAGGGTCGCTATTACAGATGGAACCAAAGCTCTCCTGCTAAAACGGTTTGAGATATAGACATGAAAATTGGAAGTTTCGTTATTGCAAAGGTATCTAGATTTAAAGTGCAATACATTAGCCAACCACGCATACGGCAAAGGTTTTTCTAATTTTTCTGCATTATTTTCTACTTTAACACCATACATGATTAAGGTAGTAAGAAAGAGAAAAAAATAAGCTTTCTAATGATGTATCACAAAGCCCATGTTGCCATTTAAAAAAATTCAAGATGGCGGCCGCGCTCAAAAATCATGTGTCAAAAAAAATTTTTTTTAACCTCAAAATATGCAAAGTAATTTCAAATGGAAGCCTTCCAATTTTCGTATCTATATCTCAAACCGTTTTAGCAGGAGAGCTTTGGTTCCATCTTTAATAGCGACCCGGTATATACCGCTACGTAAAAATTTTTATCAAAATTAGGATAAACTTTTCCATGAAGTTAGCCATGAATTTTAATAAAACGAAAATGGGAGCAAAATAAACAATTGAAACATGGAAACAAACAAGCATCCTGATTATTACGTTATTTGGCTTTATTTTTGTTTTTCTTTATTGTTTCTTTCGCTCTGGTTTTTGTTTTGTTAATATTCGTGGCTAGCCCGATGGGAAAATTTTTCAAGTTTTTACTAAAAATTTTTAATGTAACAATAAAAAATTTTTGTATGGTTGAAAAGAGAAGAAAGTGCGCTACCACAAAATGGAAAAAAATATTTACTATGCAATTTAAAAATATTGACGACGCCATAATCTTAAAACAGTTGAAGATATACTACAAAAAAAATGAACATTGCCAAAAAATAGAGCTTTGTGTTGTTAAAAAGAGAATAAAAAGAAGCATTTTAACAGTGTTAAAATTAAATATGGTTTCCATTTAAAAAATTGCATGTTTGTGTTACATCTTTCAAACGAAACAAAACACAATCTTGAAAATATTTTTTGTTATTACAGCTGAAAAAGATCTAAAACTTTCTCCATTACGATTTTTTTCTGTTTTTACTATGACCAGAGATTATTTACCTTAAAGAAATTCCACTTTTTCAGTTTTTCGCTTGTATCTAGTAAGCCATGGATATTTTGGGAAAAACAAAATTATCATTACATTGGTACAGTCATTAGACAAAATTAATCTAAATTTACCGTTTTCGTATATCTTATACTTGCCGAGATCCCTATGTTCTGCAAATGATTCTGGGCACACTGTATATGCCCAACATACTCTGAACAGAGTTCCTTTGTGAAAGATATATTTTACGATGGTTGTCAATCATAGTAATTGTCTTGTCTTTTCCACCATCAAAATATAATCCCAACATATCGTGGTAATTGTTTTTTTGCGTAGCTATCAAATCACTTCTTTTCTTGGCACAAACCTGCTGGATTATATTTCTATCTACCAATTTAGAGCAATCTTCCTCTTTTATCAGACCAATATATTGCAATGTAGCAGATACAATTGCCGCTCCTTCTGTATTCGTCCCAGAGTTCTCATTACCACTGCAAACTATCTTTGAACATGCATTGCTTTTTCCCGATTTATTTTCCTCATAAACATATTTTCGACTTTCAAAGCGAACAGAATGTTCTTCCGATGTGGCCATAGTTGTAGCATCTGTACTACTCACACTATGGCCACCTTCCTACAGAAAACTTGGTGATGCTTCTATTTTCTTTTTGTACTCATTATCTTGATAATTTTTTCTTGTATGAAGTATGTGTCTATATGCAATGTCGAAAAGTTTTTTTTACTTTACGCGCTGAACTTATTTAGTTGACTGCTTTAGCAACTGTCTATATTTTTCTTTATATTCCCTTATAGGCTTCACAACTACACCGTGTTCAATAATTGGAATAGAAGCGGTATTCCAAATTTTTGTCAATTTTAGAGCAACTATCTCCAAGGCATTTCTAACAAGGTCTCTGCTTATTTCAGACCGAGAATTCTATAAGTAACATCCCATTATCTTCATAAGTGGGCAAAACATTTATTGATAATTCCTTAAGTGACCCAAAAATGGGACATGGAACATCACTTCTCAAAAGAGGCATTGTAGCACACACCACTCACAAGAAAACTTTCTGCAGTGACTTGTGAAGCAAATTAGTTGAAACTAAATCATTTTGTAAACTTGCCGAACAGTGTTGCCAGGTCGCCGGGAACAAAGTAGATCAAGGAAGGAACAAAGAATATCGAATTCGCGAAAATACCGTGTTTACAACCAAATCACCGTACTAAAACTGTGAAAACGCCTTATTCTTATGCTAGGCTAGTAAAGGGGTTACAGACTTTTCGTTTTACAGTTATTTAATAATGTCAATTTACAATATTAACAAATTAATTTATTAATATTATTTAAAAAGCTGCACTTTACAAGAGTATTTTATTAAAAAAAATAATATTTGACAAAACATTAGAAGCTATAACACAAACGAAAATGATTTTATTTAATACCAGATTCACTCCTTATAGACAAAGTTCGCTAAAGTCAACTATTAATATGGAAAATTTTAGAGAAAAAAAAATGTTGGGATTGATACCTTACAAATACGGTAATTACCGTAGATATGGCAACACTGTTTCTGAAGCATGTTCTTCTACAGGAATGAATTATTCCCCTTCCCTCCCCGTTCTAGACATAATAAGGACTAGAGTTCTCTGTTAAATATGCTTCTACTGATAAGTAGGTGATAAATCTTACCAGAAACCTTAATAAAATAATAATAAAACAAATGAGAGTAAAGGTAGGATTGTTTTTACAATAGATTATATAAATTTTTCTTCACTATTTTTTGTCAAAAACTTATTGGCATCGTAAATCACTAATTCTACTTTAAAATACCCTCTTATAAAACTAATGTTTTTTTTTTTCAATTTATAAATTCTAGCTTTACCTGGTTGAAGTCCATATTTATTGGTTATAGGTATATAAAAGTTTGGTTGCACGGTGGATAACTGCGGATGCTGGTCACACAGTATTCAAAGTTACGCACTGTCCGCTCTGGTCCCCACTCGGATGGGTGACCAATATAGGGATATATCTGCATCCAACGTTAAGCCGTCGGTGCCGGTTGTCATACTAACATCTTTGGCAATCGTAAACCATTTAGTGGAACTTCTTCTCCTTTCAACGGGTAAGGGCAGCCTCCTGCCCGGCATAAGTGCAAAGAAGGCTCACAGAACCCGCACTAGTTGCGGGTATTAAACAGATCATGGGTCTATAACAAGTGGAAGAAGAAGAAGAAGAAGGTATTATATAACAGGCCATTAGCCTATAACAGGAGGAAGAACAAGGTATATAAAATACTTAATTACTTCAACAATATTTATTTATTTAAAATTATTTAAAATGAATAAATATTGTTGAAGTAATTAAGTATTTTATATACCTATAACCAATAAATGTTTTTTTTTTCTTTTTTAGTTGTGGCAGTATTAAATGACAATATTTTCGAATAATATTTTAACTCAATACTACTGATATTATTAAACTCAAATCCCATATCAAGCGAATTTAATTGCAAAAATAAATTTGTTTTGGGTATAAAAACCATTCACCTATGCATGTAACATTGTAATCCTGAAAAATGTCTATAATATAACGAAAACTAGAAAGTGGGCTTTTCACATATAAATAACCAGATGTATTTTAAAATATAGCAGAGTGCAATAAATCTAAAATGTTTCTTGCAATTGTGGAATTAAATGTCATTTAACTCTTACCAGTGAAGTTTTACAAGTCAGTGCTAGTACAAATACGTAACTCAAATGATTCCATTTCTTAATGTCTATATATGCCAATACATTGAAGAAATTGTGGAATTTTTTTAATTGAAAGTTCAATGTGATGTTTGAAAAGCATAAATCATAAAATTTATAATAAATATGTTTAATGTTTGTTCAAAAACTGTGATCAGGTTGTATGTTTTAATAGAATTTGATATAACAAGTTCATGATGATATTTTCTATGATTCATTTTGACATATTGGATTCTTTTTTAACCTTCAGCTAATAAGCTGGAAGAATATTTAGTTAATGGTACTACAATATTATTTTTTTATGGCAAATCTTTTGCAGGTTTGTGCTTAAGTGGGAGGTTTCTTTTAAAATATCTGCTAGACGGTAGGGTGTCTTGGATGACATTGACAGATTTGTTAGGACCGTAGGTTTGGGGCAACTTTCATGCCTTCTCTTTCTAAGATACATTTATGTAACTAGAAAGAGAAAAACAAATTTCGTTTCTTTGTCAATTTGGTAATTTTTAATACTGATTTGACAATTTATTAATTAATATAAACAATGTCAATTTATCCAATATACAAGGTGTCTGCTCGAAAAGATCGAGTGCGATTATCTCTGGTGTCTTTTAAGTTACAGATTTGAAGTTTTAGTGTGTTAGCCTGTGCATATGGGGACGTAAGTTGCTATAACTATCATGTCAGTACGCCGCCTCCAGCCAGCCCCACTTTAAAATTTCAAATGGGACACTATATTTTTTATGGCGAATTATGAAAGAGGACATTGTTTTTAGTATGTCTGCTTGTAAAAAGTGCTAGGTTAGAAGAAAAAGTTTTTGAGATATTTCACTTTAAAATTTGAAAAATTGAATATTATTATCAATGCGGCTGGGGTGGAGTACTGGCATGATAACTATAGTGACTTACTTCTCCCTAAGCAGTGACTGACACCCTAAAATTTCAAATTTATAACAAAAGACGCCAGAGATAATCGCACTCGAACTTTTCACGCGGACACCCTGTGTATTGTAAAAGTGATATATACTTGATATTTATAAATGGACAAAGGATCAAGTCACTGCGCTGTGTCACGTTACCCTTTAGCAACAGCAATATGCCTAAAATGTGGCTGGAATAAAACTGAAGTTTAAGTGTCCGAGTGTTTTTACTGAGGTACAATATTTCGGGAGATATTGAATTTGTTCCAGACTTCATCCACACATTGTATATCATCGAACCCTGTATTGTTTATTATAAATTTATAAACATAAATGAAAATACATGTGTGGCGGAGACGAGGCAGGCATAAACAGATAATATAAAAAAACGCATTTATTAACTTATCTTCTTCTCTAGCCATCCCTTTTTGCCCTTAGGGCGTTGGGTGTTGAAGTCTTTCAACTCCAGGTAGGGTAGCTCCACGTTGATTTTTTTGTAGCCATATTAAATATGGGGCGTATTTAATAACTAAAGCGTCTTGGATTCAGCGCTGTTGCCAGTATTTTAATTTAATTTTTCTTTACTAAAGCGCCATCTCTTGACCGCCGCAAGAAAAGTGGCCGGGGTTTTCCTAGCCACTCTGTATATTCTAAAAAAATATTACTCTATTGGGTACAATTTTGTGTACACAAATTTTGAATTAGATTTGGGGTTAAATAGGTTTTCCGTTGCAATTAACACCTTATTCAATTTTTTAAATTTTGAATCTACTACAATTTAGCCCCTATTTTAAATTTTTATTTTCTTCTGTAAGTTCCAAAAATCTTGAAGATTGTTGTTCAATTATTATTTTTGATTTATCAGCTTCGTCTACTAAATTATTGTTTCCGTCATCAAAATTTCCTTTTGTTAGAAATATTATAATTGAATATTGTTGGAACTGGAATCCGTAACATTGTGGTTTTTAAAAAACCCAACCTTTTGCTGCTATTTCTTTTATCTTTAATCTTCTGTCACTCAAAACTTCTTCTTTCACTTTGTCGATCGTTTCTGTTGGTCAACCTTCCTAGATGAATCTGTTCTGCTCATTCTTTCACCGTTGAGTACGAGTGGCCGTACTGCCTTTTAATTTTTGCTGGGCTCCTATTTAAACATTCAAAAAAATTGTACACTACATATTGAATTACCAACACTCGCTCAAACGCTAATGAAGCTATCAGCACCAAATGTTTACATGCTCATAACAGAGGGGGGAGTAAAGAATTCAGGCAATTGTTTATATCCCATACAGTTAAAACGCGATTAGGTCGGAAACAATTGGTCTTTGCCTTGTATGTGACAACTTTTACTACACTACACTAATTCTCAAATTTGTGTGCATCATTGCTGTTCTCCTATTGCTTAGCTGCTCTGTATCCTTAAGAAATTTTAACAGCAAAGATATTGTGTTATTATAATACAACACTTTTCACTGTCAACGTTATGATCGAGGAGCTGAAAACTTCAATTATTTTACCCGCCTACTGTTAGGTGTACCAACAACAATTTAATAAATTTTGTAATAATGGAAATAGAAACAGAACTTTTAGCTGTCAAAAGTTGTCCCAACCCTTTGTCGTAATAAATCTGCCAATGCCATCCTATTAGAGGGCAGCAGAACCAAACTCTGTCAAAATATGGCTGGTATTACGTGCTGCCATTGAATTATTGTTATATTATAACTAAACCATATTTTTAATTGTTTTTAATTATTTCAAATGTTAGAAAACATAATTGTTGTTATAATTTACATTAATTATTACATATTTTGATAGAATCATTAAAAACTTAGGCATTTTGTTACAAAACTATCTGCCCTGCTGCCGCAGCTAGCAGAAGATTAAAGAAACAGGTCCCACAAAAAAAATAATTTTGTGCCTTAATCAGACACATGTTTTCAACTTTTTTAATCCTTTTTAACTTTCTGTAGTTGAATAAAATAAACAATATTATGTAATTCAGTGTTTTTTAAAATTATGATTTTACTAAAATGTACTGAATCCTGGAGTTGCATTTGCAAAACAGAACACTGCAAATCCTCGACTTACAGAGTTGTCAATTTTATTTCTGTTCAAGGCCAATGTTTAACTTTTTTTCACAAAAATTTCTACACTACTGTAATAAAGTTTTCTAGAATGTTTTTTGTTTAACTATTATTAAAGAAAACAAAAAAAATTCTCTAAAAAAGTTGGCAGGGATTACTCTGTTTTAAATGGTTCTGATTTGCACTTGCTTGTCACAAATCTTTTTGATTTTTGTTGGTTGTATTCTTTACATACTTTAATGGTTTATTATTAACTCTCCATTTAACCAACAATTGTTAAACAGCAAATGCAAATCAGAGCTTGCTCAAATATTGTTTTTGAAGCAATATTCAACTTTGTTCGTAGTAATTTTTTTTCTGCAAAATGTTATTCTTTTTTTTTGTTCCTTCTGTATTTATTGTCTTAACTGCAATATGTAATTCTTCAAAAATCCTCAATCTACAATTTTCCATACATTATGTGAATGCAGGTTTGTTATATGATCTATATTTCTTGCATTGGTCCGTTTTTGACATTGCAAATGTATTATCACTATACACAGGGCGAGTCAAAGATATCGAGACACAAATACTCCACTGTTGGTATTTACTTTAAAAAAAATGATTCAATTAAAGTTGTTCAGGAAATTAACTGAGGTATACATTTTTTTGTTAAATTATTTTCTTAAAAAAATTCTTGTGTAACCAACCCCATAATATTTTTACAGCGCCATAAAAAGCAGAAAATACTCGATCAAACAAACGATTGAAAAAATTTTTGTGTACGTGAGTGTATAAGTATTCCTGAACAACTTTTATTTGAAACAATTTTTTCGAGTACGAGTATTAACGGCAAAATCGGTGTCGGAATAGTATTTCCTCTGTATAAAATACTCTTGTTAATCTTTGGATTTTACTAAATTTCTGTTTTTGGTTTAACATATAACAACAATATGTATCTTATTCTTGTCAGTTTTTTTTTAAATCGTTGAATTTTGAAAGTTTGTTAGTTTTGAAGTTTATTGTGTTAGTGGTAAAACACCTGTAGTTGTTGCTATCTGACAATGGCTTTCGTTGTTCAGTTTGAACTGTATTCAGTTTACATCACATTGCAATAGAATAATAGATGGTTAAATAATAATTTTATAACAAAACTAAAATGTGGAGATTTGTTACAGGGAACAAACTAGCTTTTAACATTGTAGAGCGAACATGCTGTGAGTGCGTTCCATATGGTTTGACGATTTTTTTTGTGGCTTCTGTTATTGAAAAAAGTTTTATTTGAAAATCTATATCAGTTATGTAATGTACTGTAATATGCGTTATCAAATAAAAATGTTCACAATAAAATGTCTTGCCTGAAATTAGTATTTTTGGGTGATTGGTGCAATTACTCTACATTTTTGGATTGTTATAATTTTTATAATTGCGAAATTGCTGTCAAGCTCATCTATTATATTCAAGTATAGAAAAACTGTATTAAAAAATTGTTCTGCAATTTATTAACCAAAATGATTTCATGGATCAGTAAAAACTATAGGCCAAACATGCGGAGGCACTTGATTTCATAATGATCTTTGTGTTTTAGGGATTTGTGGTGGTTGCAATATGTTTTAGGCTGTGTCATTGTTTTTATCATTGTGTGTATATGTATTAGCCGTTAGAGCTGGTGAATGCAGGCTGATTTTAAATTGTACTTGGAATAATTTTCATGTTTTTATTACAAAAATACATAAACTGCAGATTGGTATATCCAAAATAACTACACTAACAGTTATATGCACGCACCAGATCTAGTCGTGTCGTGCTATTTAAGAAGTTTTTATTATGTATTTACTATTTATGCTTACTACTTTATTCTGATTTAATTTATTAATTATTCTGGCAATCATATTTGATATATAATAGGTCATGTTGCACATGTGATTATTAATATATTACCTATTGTACTGATTACATTAATCACGTCTGTATATTTGGGTGGAAGTACATAAATTATATTGATAATAAATTATCAAGCATTCCTTGTTATTTTTTATTTTAACATTATTTAAATAAGTACTATCAATGTATCGCATTATTTCCCATACTTTATTAAAAGTTAGAGGACGAGTGTGATCCATTAAAAACTCTTGTAAATGGTTTGTTGTAAAATGGCTAAGGTGTTAATGAAATTAAGCACATCCCTGTATTTTCCTCATTTATTAACATAAACCTAACATAATTAAATGGAATTTTGTGTCTGTTACTACGCCCATAAAATCACATTTGATCAGTGGCGGCTCGTGGTGTGTACTGGGAGGCGTTTTAAGGTATTTTTTTGGAAAAATTTGTTCTTACCCAAGTTTAAGGTAGCCTTATATTATAAATTCATTCTTTACATTGGCAAAGTTATCTATTTTTACCAACATTTTCACTGAAGTCTTTAATAGACTTTCGACAGGTACTCTCTAATTAAATTATTGTAAATTGATACCCACATTGCCAGTGTGTCAAAATGCATAAAATTTTTCATGTAGTTTGCCAATAAAAAATGCGTTTGAATTTTAGTTTTTAAATGTTTGCAGTCAATATCACACAATGAATTGTCACAAAACAGCAGATAATTTTACACAGTGGCGCACGGAGGGCAGAAGAGCAACGCCACTTCATGCCGTTTTAGTATTTTATCACTGTGCATATTACATAACAACAATATTATTGTGTGCGATTGGTTTATCACCACCGCCTTTGACCTTTCTTTTGTAAGCGTCGCGCCGCCGTCTAAACAAACGCTAATCAATGCCCAAAAGCACATCTGGTCAGGTTGATAGTGTATGAGGATGGATGGTAGGTTGATCGGCTGTCTATCTATGCGGATGCCACCTTGGCAAGATATCTGTATATGCAATGCAACTAATATTAATTATAACGCTGGGTAGCTGGGTTAAAACGCCGTTGCAACTCCTGGTATGGCCATTAAATTCGATGCCTTGCTCTCGGTCTTTCAGATGGACCTCATATACAGGGTGCTAATGAATTGTAGGGACAAACTTCTAGGGCTTGCAAAACACAACAAAGCAAACAACTTTTGTTAATAAATGTGTGGTCAAAAGTGTTTCCTTTCAGGGATAGAGCTTCTCAAAGATTATTTAAGAAGCGCCTAAATGTAGGCAACTCAATTTACTAGCTACTATTTGTTTCACGACGGAAATTAATACAGGATAAATAAAGCCCTCTTTCCCACTTTTCAAATTAAAATTAATTAACAAAATGTTTCAAAACTAAGCAATAGAAAAAAAACAAAATTACAGAGCAAAAATCAACTATTTGAAAAATTTACAATAACTAATTCAAAAATTTACAAAATTATAGTAAATATTCAAAATGTCGCCCCCAGCTTCTACACACGAAGCACATCTACGAAGTAAATTCCTGCGCACCGCTCCAAATATACCAGGAGTCTGTTGAACTTCTTCACATGCAGCAAGAATACGCGCCGTAAGTTCTTCTACAGTTTCAACTGGGGTAGTATACACTAACGTTTTAACATGACCCCACAAAAAGGAATCAAGTGGGGTCAAATCAGGAGAACGTGAAGGCCACGCCACATGCCCTCCTCGACCTATTCATCTGTTGGGAAAAGTGTTATTTAAAAATTCCCTGACTTCCGCCAAAAAATGAGTAGGTGCACCATCGTGCTGCAGTCACATTTGCGGTGGAACATCTTCCAAAAGTTCAGGCAGGACATGGCGCAAGAAATTTAAATAAATTGTTCCTGTTAACCTGTGGGGTAGCAGATATGGTCCAATGAGTCTATCGCCAACAATTCCGGCCCAAATGTTCACTGAAAATCTTTGTTGGTATCCTTCTTGAACCACAGCATGGGGATTTGCATCGTCTCAAATGTGGCTGTTTCTACTGTTGAATATTCCTTCTTTCGTAAATGATGCCTCGTCACTAAACAGAACGTTTACTTGAAAGAAAATTGTAATAGGCCACATAAGCCAAAGGCTTGTGAGTGGCACAGAGGAAAGCAAGCATAATATATCGATCAATAAAGCTGACGTAATAGAGGCAGTTAATTGAATATATACCATTAGTATAATATACATGTAAGCGCAGCATATACTTTTTATATTGTAGGTTTACTGAGGTGCACATAAAAATCAGTAGGTAACTCTCTAATCCAAAATTTTATTTTTATTTTAAATGTATTCAAGCTGCAACAGTGTTTTATGTCCGAGGGAATTAAATTGAATAATTTTGAGCATAAATAACTTGAATGTTTCTGTGTAGATGGTTTTGTTGTTTTAGGCAGTATAACATTATAGTTCGCTTTACTCCTGGTATTATAGTCATTTGTAGCATACTGTAATATACACTGACGTTTAAATGTAAATACTGATATGGATTTAAAACAAAGTTGTCGTATAGTGAAAAGTTTAGCTTCCTGAAATAATAAATCCGAGGGGTAGTAGTAATCTTTATGAAATATTATTTTTCACGCTACTGGCAATGTAAGTAGGCCTTACATCCATAGCTACAGGGATCGTAAATGGCTGATAACATTCGTGTACTAGTTTCCCTAGGAAAATAATGTTGATTTTAACTGTTCGTTGATATGGTAACAAGCACAGACAACTTAGAATATTGAGGCGTTTAAATAATTCCGATGACAGCTGTCAAAACGAACTTTTAAAAATATTATTAAATTTCTACCTGTAGGCCTACTTACATTGCCGGTAGCGTGAAAAATTTAATAAGTAACACGGAATGTATCGACTAATAACATCCTCGGCAGGCGACAAGCTTCGGCTCCGCCTCAGCTCGTATTCGCCTACCTCGGATGTTATTACGTCCTTACATTCCTTGATACTTAAATAACTATTTATGATCAATTTCTGTAAGGTTTCTAAGTTATAGATATGACAGTTAGCAATTCCACCCCAAGCTATTATACCGTAATTAATTATTGATTGAATTAGAGCAAAATAGACCATTTTAATTGTATTTGGTTTCAAAATACTTTGGAGTAATTTAAATTTATAAATGGTTTTACTTATTTTTGTAACAAGCTCATCAACGTGGCATTTCCATTTTAATTTAGAATCAATATAAACCCCTAAATATTTTATTTTATTTGTGGAGGAGATTTTATGTGAGCATTGGCAGTTCATTTTATTATGCTCAATACAATTCAATGTATGTACAATTATTTCGGTAACTGGATAATTCTCTAGCTGAGTTAAAGAGAAGCATATAAATTTTGTTTTGTTTAGATTTAGTGATAAACTGTCAAGATCTAATTTTTGTTTTACTACAGCCATGCTCTACCTTCTTAGTCAACTCTTCCCACGTCTCTGCTCCAAAAACAATTTCGGTATCATCCGCAAATGAGATTATTTTACTGTCTAAATTAAGCTTAGTTAGATCATTTATGTAGATAAGAAAAAGAATTGGACCTAATACTGTTCCTTGTGGAACTCCCATTTTCACATCTAATACATTACTTTTTACGACATTTAAACTAACTATCTGTTTTCTGTTAAATAAATACGATTTAATCAAATCATTTGCAGGTCCCCGAATACCAATGTTATCCAGTTTGCGACAAAGAGTGGAATGGTCAACAGTATCAAAGGCCTTTGCTAGGTCTAAGAATACTGCAAGAGCTTTTTTGTTACCGCCAAGTAATTCATGCAAGGTTTTCGTTATTTCAAATAATGCATCATCGGTACCCAGCTTATCATGGAACCCAAACTGCGTAGACGAGAGAATATTAAATTGATTCAGAAAGTTTACTATTCTTTTTTTTATACTTTTTTCAATAATTTTTCCAATGGTGCTATAGTTAGCGAAATTGGGCGATAGTTAGTAGATTTAGATTTGTCACCATTTTTAAAAATTGGTTTTATTATACTAGTCTTATATGTTTGAGGAAAGTTACCATTCTCAAAACATAGGTTAATAATGTGTTTCAAAGGATTTAGTATAAAAGGACAAATTTTTTTACTGTATTATTAGATAACTCGTCAATTCCAGCTGCCTCCGAATTCTTTAAAGAATTGGCGTGTTCATGAACTTCTGATCCTGTTGCCGGGGTAAGAAAGATTGTATTAGGATTATATAAATCTGGTAGTTCAGGAGGATTAGTAATCTTAATTTTCTTAGACATTTCCAAAGCTATATTTTGAAAAAAGTTATTTAAATGATTCGCTTTATCTATATTACTGCAAATTAAGTTTCCCGAATTATCTGTGATCGTGTCAATTATATCTCGTTTCGAAGATGCACCAGTTACATCGTTGATAATGTTCCAAGTCTTTTTTATATCACCATTTTTGTCTTCGAGTTTGTTTTTATAATAGTTATCTTTCGTTACTCTTATTAGGCTTGTTAGTTTATTTCTATATCTTTTGTAGTTATTAAGTAACTCAAAACTTTGAGGATTTATAAGTATCTGTT
This sequence comes from Ctenicera cuprea, assembly GCA_958336395.1. NCBI lineage: Eukaryota > Metazoa > Arthropoda > Insecta > Coleoptera > Elateridae > Ctenicera > Ctenicera cuprea. Next base: position 38,112,912 of record OY284495.1, on the reverse strand, counting down.
TATGTAATAAATCTCTTTTTCGTATTGAAACTATCAAGCCATTAGTTATCCATGGCTTAATTTCCCTATATTTGCTTTTAATATTACTAACTACTTGACAATCAGAAATAAAAGTTTTTAATTTTGCAGTGAATACATTAGCAGCAATATCAGTAGCATGAGTTTCAAAAACGCGTTCCCAGTTCTCATTAATTAAATAATTATTTAATTTATCAAAGTCTGTTTTAGTTATAATTTTAGTGTAATTAGTTGGACTTACATAGTTCTTATAATTAATATTTTGTTTAATTAGTAAAACTACCGGGTAATGGTGAGTTATTACTGATTCAACTACCACAGGATAAAAATTCTTTATGATTTTATCATTGCATTTAATAAAAAAATGATCAAGGCACGATTGTGTTAGAGTACCTGCTACTCTTGTAGGTTTTTGTAGATAAGTTAGGTACCCAAGAGCATTTAATAGGTTTAAGTACTCAGCAGCGATCAAATTATCGGTGTTTAGTATATTGATGTTCATGTCTCCAGCTAGGATTTCAATTTGTTGGCTTTTTAAATTACGTAAATATATTCTAAGGTCATTCAAAAACTCATGTAGTACCTCCCATACTGAAACATGGTTCGCTCCCATTTCATGAGCGATGGCTCTTGAACTAGTAGAAGGATTTTAAGCCACTCTCTCCAGAAGTTCTTCCGCAAAATCCATCGTTTGCCTTGTTTTGGTAGCTCCACAGTTGTGTCTGTTGACAGTGAATGTACCTTCCTCCCGCAGCCGACGTGAAACTACACTAAAGGCCTTGTGCGATGGATGATTGCTATTCGGAAAATGTTCTTGGTACAGGAGAGCAGCTTCGCGTGCGTTACCCCAAGCAGCTCCATACATGAACATCATGTCATGCTGTTCGGCAGAAGTATAATTCGCCATAACACAAAAATACGAAACACAGAACGAAGTAACGAAGAAAATAATTTTCAAATAAATCACAGAACGAAAAAAAACGATTTATAAAAGACACAGAAAGAAACTAATGTAAGAAAAGTCAAAAAATATCACAAAAATATCGAATTGTGTCAAAATTGACGTTATTTGAATGCATGTATGTCTAAGTCGTTTTTTTTCAAAATTCCTTGTGGACTGTGCAAAATAATTGAAAATGCAATTTGGGTTGCCTATTTGCAGGTACTTCTTAAAGAATCTTTAAGAGGCTCTGTTAAAGGAAACACTTGATCACACATTTATTAACAAAAGTTGTTTGCTTTGTTGTGTTTTACAAGCCCTAGAAGTTTGTCCCTACACTTCATTAACACCCTGTATACCAAATTCGCAATGATCTGTTGGAAACATATAACTGTAACTAAAGTTTAATACCACAGCTTTAAATTGACCATATAAGTGGCCATTTTTGATTAAAACGCGTTTTTTTAGTTTTCTTCGAAAACTGTATTTTTGTACATCCGAGGTTCTGTGAATGACCGATTCAATCATATTATCTTTTACTTATCATTTCATACATATTGTTGATCTGTATGTTGGGTTGCATATTGTGTAACTTTCAAGTTCATACTCCCGTTCATACGAATAATCCCAGTAGATGCCACAGATAGGGACCTACCTACTTTCAATTTAATTTTGAAAATACTTTTGAGAAGTTGACTGTTGCACATAATTAAAGCAAAGTATAATGCTTAGGATAATCCTTAAGCATTATACTTTGATTAATGTATCCTCCCATTCGCTTTTGATAGCAGTTGTCAATGGTAACGTTGTTGGGGGGACTATGTTTTCTTTGTATATTTTTTGGTATGTTTTCAGTGTGTATAACTAAAAAAAAGTGCTTACATGCTATTTAAATTATTTAAATCAGATGAACTATCATAACCTTTGCTACAAATTTTTGACACCAGTGGTTTTGCAGTTACCCTACCAGGTATACAAAAATATGATTAACAGATTAACACAATAAAAATTATGGTGTTAATTTTAATTTTGACTAAATTCAGATTTTAAAGTACTCTTAAAGAGAGCTTATAAAAATTTCTATCGCCCACCAGCTGCATTAAATTTACGTTCTGCTCCTAGATGGCAAACCCAATACTAGTGCTTGTGACCTCGTTTTTCACAGCTGAACAGCTGTCAAAAGTCGTTTTACAAGGCGCATTGCGGAAAAGTGCAAATGATTTTTACACACTTAACGTAGTTAATGATATATTTGCTAGTGCATTTTTATAAATAAGTGAACTTGTGCAGTGCTGGTGTGAACTTGCCATGTTGCACAGGGGTGGACTCGATAAAATAGATGACTCCCATTTGAATCATCAATTGCTCCATGAAGATGAAGAACGGTTAGAAAAGGTGTTTGATAATCTTGACAGAGATGGAAATGGGCAAATTGATATACACGATTTGTCAGTTGCACTTAAACAACTTGGTGTACACCATCATTATGCCGAGGTTTGTGGAATTATATAGTTTTAGGATTTCTAGGTTAGGTATGCATCTAGGGACGTGACTGATTTTCAGGTAACAGTATTAGTATACAGCAGATTAGCTAAACTAAAATCTGTTATTAATCGTCGTCCGATCTCAAGTGCTATGCTCGATCGACTGCTCATTACTGTCTAGCGGTCAAGGACGCGCGCGTCATAATATTTCTTGCAGAGACGGATTTCAGAAATTTCGATACTAGGTATTTACCGTTGTCACAACAATAGCAGATTTGTGAGCTGTCATTCAAAGGAAGGCATTATTAAACAATTTCTTAGGTTGCCATTAATTCCGGTCATAAAAACAATACAGCAATACATTCTTAAATGACTTCAGTGGCACTACACTCGGTTTGCTGACAATTGTAATATTATAACTAAGCATCTAAAAAAAACTATTAACATGTAGGTAACTATCTTAAACAATTCTTAGAAAATAATTTTTGGCCATAACGTACTGGGAATATAAAATCGTAAATACTTAAATTTTGCAAATGGTTCAACCATGGTTTAATCCACGGTAATTAACTAAAAAGCAAAAGAACTCAACGAAGGAAAAAAACATTACAAAGATAGCTCGTCATACGCGACAAATGAAATTTCCAGAAAACAAATGCAAGAAGGTTATGATAGTGTAATATTTTTTTTAATAAGTTGATGTAAGTAATTTCAACTTATATTAAATCCGTAAACTTACACTAAAAAATCTAAGGAAACCAGTTCAATATGAAGTGAACATTTTGAGGCGTAAACATCTGCACAGGGTTGCACAGAATAAAAGATTTACAATATGCTTTAGAAAAACTGTAGCTTTTTTTAAATTTTGGTATTCTAAATATATTTTTAATATTTTTTTTGGTCATAGCGTAGAGCAAGGATAATTATGCACTTTAAAAATTAAAAATATGTATGCATTTATGCACAAAAATATGTAAAATATGCACTTTAAAAATTCAAATGTTTAATAAATATTAACTTTTTTGTTTGCACTTGCAAAATACACATTAAAAAAAAGCTGCAGTGTGGACTTCGAGTGGACTTTCCCATACTAAAACTGATCGTATTTGCAAAAGTGTAAATTTTATAATTATAACCTTCCATTCCATCCATCCAAATTCATAGAAAACGCCACAATGAAATTATAGCTTAAAAAAACATTATAGCCAATACTAGATACTAATACTTGCTGTTGCCGTATTTGCAAAAGTATAACATTTAATAATTATAACGTTGTACAGTTCAGCGAGTATTCGATTTCTAAGAAAACAAGCAGCAGGAATTTGAATTTGCGATAGCCTGTTTAATTGGTTTCCGTACCGTAACTCTACCCATAGAAGCAGCGACTACCTGCACTAAAGTAAGGTAAGCGCACGCCGCGCTTCGGTGAATTACAAAGTCCGCTTCGGATGTCGTACAAAAATGGTTATATTAACTTTATTTGAGAAGTTATCAAAAATATGCAAAGAATGAAATTTTTTTTACTAGAGCTAATGGATAGGCGTAGTTAAAATGACGGAAATGCCTGAAAACGCGTTGTTGATATTAAAAGTTATCGTTTTTTTTTCTTAATTTTTTAAATAGTTAAAAATTTTAGCAAATCTTAATCAAGTACTTTAAATAGTCTATCGAATTGATAAAAGTTTATAACGATCGGCATTCGCGTTTTTTAATAAATATTTATTCACTTGCAAATTTTTCAAAAATTTCTGGAAGGCGTCAGAGTAAAATTTGGGAAATAAGTAAAAAACAAATTTGTATTTCATGCAAGCTCTACCGGCTCAGAAAGTTAAAAAGTCGCGTGGACAGTTTTTGAGAAATTTTTTGTTAAATTTTATAATTTTGAAGCAGCGTCGCCATTACGATATTTTTTGAATTTTCGATATTAATTTTATTTCATCCTATACTAGCTAGGAAGGGCTCTCATACAAGTGGTAGCTGATCCCGATCAGACAATCACTTTTTGAGTAAATGGGCGTTAAAGTCGACATTTTCAAAAAGCTGTAGCGGCCGCCATTTTGAAGCTAGAGAGTTCGGTAAAAATGTTTTCTATTTGCCTTAAGTTCTTCTCTCAGATTCCGTGCTCAAATTTCAAAATGTGTTTTTTGGAAAAAAACTCTACAAAAAAAAACATGTCCAACTTCCGCTTCCCCTTTCGAATGTTTTTGAAAAGCTTAACTAGAACTACAATTTTTGATATATCTCTTGCTTTAAAATTTCATCAAAATCGGTCAAGTACTTTCGCCTGTAGAGGCGTCACACACCCACCCACAAACAGCCCTTTTTAAAAACCACTTTTTTGAGTTCCCTGAGCCTCAAAGTGTTTTACAAATTGTGAAACAATTCCCAAGTGTTTTGTTTTATTAATAATGTTTCACCACGTGCCTACCACACAATCAATTCAAAGTAAATAAAACAATTCTTAACTTCAACAGGTTTTTTTATTTTGGCCTTATACGTATTTCGACATGTTAACATGTCATTTTCAGAGGCAAGATTAAAAGTAAACAGTTGGTGTTGCTATAGGAACAACAAATCTTCATAACTTGATCTTGGTTTTCTACATCTGTGTCCGGATGACTTGATTTCTCATTATAAAGCGTCCAATATTGTTGAATTTGAGAAATCAATTTGCTCATTCATTAAAGGAAGATTTTAAATGCTTGTGAATTTCAAATGCTTCCGTTTATAACAAAAGTGTTAAAATTTTATAGTGTTATTAGATGTCATTGAATGATTGTGTTCTGATAAGTGTTTAGCGTAATTGGATTTATGGAGATGTTTATAGTTGTAACAACGTACGTGTTCCTTGTACCTAATATCAAAATTTCTAATTGTTTGTCCTATATAAACCGAATTACAGTGCGAGCAATTCAATTTGTAGATGCCTGATTTTAGTAAATTGTCTGTTTTTTCTTTAGCATTAATCAAAGTGTTTAAAATATTTTTTGTTGTTTTAAAAGTTATTTTACATCTATTTGTTTTGTTAATAATTTTGGCAATTTTTTCTGATTGATTGCCAAAATATGGAATTGATGCGTAGATATTTCATTTTAACTGCTGAAGTAGTTGGATAAATTTTCTGAATAGTTAATTTATAATTATTCTCTTCAATTAGTGTATCAATAATAAGTTAAGTATTATAACCATTATTGTATGCAATTTGTTTAATAATCGAAATTTCTCTATTATAACTAATTTTACATAAAGGTTCTCAGGAACCACTACTTGAGGTTGGGGCGCGAGAATATTTGAAACTTAAAAAGTATGGGAAAGTACCAGCGACGTGTTTCGCCCATTTGTCACTTTCCTCTAAGATTTTTTTTTTTAAGTTTTTTTTTTAATTTCGAAAACAGAGTTGTAGTGCATCCAAAGGCAAATCAAATGTTTTTTTTACGGATGCAAAATAGAGCTTGCAATAATTATTGAAAAATTAAATATTGATTAATTATTTATTCAAAACGCAAACGCTAATCGTTAGAAGGAGTTAGGCGTTTGGATAAAATCAATTAATTAATATCAACAACACGTTTTCCGGAAGTTACGTGGTTTTAACTACGCCTCTCAATTAGCTCTAGTTGAAAAATATATTTTTCATTCTTTCCATATTTTTGATAACTTTTCAAATAAACTGTTTACGGCAATTTTTGGTCCGAAATCGGGAGCGCAATATCTAGCGGCGTAACTTGTGTAGGTGGCGAGTATTGAAAGAGCCGTGAGCCACGCAAATCGCGGGTATATTCAAACAATAAACCTAAAAACAAAGTGGCATTAAAAACAAATGAACAGTAATTTATAAACAACATGACATAAGCCACCTTGGTTACTTGATATTAGTGTCTTAATGAAAAACTATGAAGAAAGTGCATTTTTTCTTTGAATCGCTGTAACTTAAAAACCAATCATTCCAGTTTGTTTATGATGGTAGATTTGAATGCAAATTTTTCAAGCTTTCCAACGATCCCACAGAAAGTATAGGTTGCTATTTAAAAAAATTAATTCAAGGTGATGGGGGTTCAGAGGTTGACATAACAAAAGATGTCACATAAAGATGCAGTTATATTTAAATCAATTTAAGGTCCGAGCATTTTTTTTAAACCAACGCGCCTCTCAAATACGAAATTTATTCCTTACTTTTGAATAACCCTGTATATAGTATTAGTTAGCAGCTCAAAGTCCAGACGTTAAATACTTTTTGCCCCCTTATTGTATAAAATAGTAGATAACAAACTTTATTTTTAAAATGTAAAAAAATAGTGTGTCAAAATACATTTCTGAAATTCTAGTAATTATAATTACACAGGGTGTTAATAAAGTATGGATACAAACACTTATACAGAGTGATGATTATCTGTATATAAAATTATATTATACAGAGTGATCGAAAATAAAATTGATCGCAGGAGCCCATGAAAAATATGACCACTGTCTACACTGCACTTTATAAAACTACATTTAAACTACAATTAACTGTATTATTAAGTTCATGTGACTTTAACACAGTCGAATACGCTACACAAATAGGCAAAAATATGTAATTTAAACCAAATTTGTATATTAAATTGATGGGTAACATTAAGATGACATACGTTTTACAGTAGCGTGAATATAGGAAAAATTATTAGCATCAACAGGATACTTCTCGCGAAATTCTTCAATGCACGGTTCCATGGAACAATGCCATTCGGCATCTGCTAATTGAACACCATTGAGTAAATAACATTCTTAAAGAAACGTTTTATGCTCTTTAGTCAAAATTTTATTGAAGACTTCGAAAATTAATTTTAAACATCAAAAAAATTTGATAAATCTACAGGATGTTTCAAATTGCGTGTTAACTATGGGGATCTCGCTTATTTGAAGAGACACGACGATGGTTAAATTAGAGAATAGTTGTAGAATTTTATGCCCATTAATAATCTGAAAAGATATTAGACCTACCTTGCTTAGTTTCTGAGTAAACTAAAAAAAACTGAAATTTTGAATTTTTTGTTTTCGGCTATAACTCATTTGTCATTTATATTTCGTATTTTTAGTTAACGCATTATTAGGACACTCTAAATTTTTGATCAGATTTGGTATAACTGTTACCATTGCTCATTTTCGACTGTCAACTTTTTTTTCTTATTGTCAGCATTTTAAATTTTTTCATATTTGAATAGAGTTTTTAATTCTGATTTGAACGATGTGTCACACTTTGCATTTTGTTTACGTTTTGAACATTTTATTACAAAAAATAAAAATGTCATAAGAGTGCCATGGAAAGACCACGTCATTTAATTGATTTTGCAAAAATTCTAGTAGGCCATGAACTGATGGAAGTAAAACAAAACACTACTTTTATTTACTTTGGGTTTTAGATACATTAGGTACGCGAAAATTTCAACAAACTTTGTTTTGAGCGTATGCAGCAGGTTAAGTTATATTTTTACAAAAACGAATGACACAATTACTAACACACAGATTAGAGAGTTTATTTTACACGAGCTTCTGAACATGTTTTACAAAGGTGTCAAATGTTTTGAACATGTATTTAATAATGGTTTGAATTAGTGCACTTCTAGTGTTATCTGTTGTATTTATTTAACCTGTTATTCACATTTGTTATGTCAGTTGCAAACATAAAAACTGCAAGTAAAATTTTCAGTAAATTGTGTATGTTTTTCATTTTTTTTGTTTTTATAAAAAATAAGATAACCTGCTGCCTACGATCAAAACAAAGTTTACTGCAATTTTCGCGTACCTAATGTATCTAAAGTTAAAAGTAAATAAAAGTAGTGTTTTGTTTTACTTCCATCAGTTCATGGACTACTAGAATTTTTTCAAAATAAATTAAATGACGTGGTCTTTCCATGGCACTCTTATGAAATTTTTATTTTCTGTAATAAAATGTTTAAAACTTAAACAAAATGCAAAGTGCGACACATTGCTGAAATTAGAAAACTCTATTTAAATATGAAAAACTTTAAAATGCCGACCATAAGAAAAAAAAATGAGCGAAACACTTCGCCTGGACTTTCCTATACTTATAAATTAACATTGTTTTATATTTTCCAACACTTTTGATATACACCTGTCTAGAAACGCAAAAGCAGTGTTTTAAAAAAAACTATAAAATAAAAAAAAATTTTTGGCCCCAACCGAGGCTCGCCCCACAACTACTTATGCAGTAAAACGGCAGTGCACTCGAACACACCCGCATATCCATCCATGCTATTCCGAATCTGCTCGTTATCGTTAAATAAGTGCCTATTGCATGCGTGCGCAATAGAAATGCATAGAACGTTCACAACTCTAATCACTTCCGTACAAGAATACAGCTGCTGTAGAAAGTATGTGAAATTCTTCTAAGGACAAAAAGATTATTTAGGGGCAAAAAATTCGATTTTTTGATTTTTTGTAAAAAGATTCTCCTAGAGCAAACAAAACAAGAAACCAAATTTTTAATTTATTATCGCAAAAATTTGGGGGGAGGGGGAATAGTAGCCCCCCTAAATATTAAATTATCAAAAAAATATTTTGATATTCGGATTTTGCTGTCAATGATGAGCTATATTGTTTTAACAGAAATATTTTATTGCTCCCCGTTAAATAAATAAAAGGGTACCAATTTTCAATTTTCAAAAAATCACAGAGGGCGTCACAGTGAAATTATAGCAATGCGCAAAAAAATAAATTGTAGAAGATTCTTAGCTCTATCAGATTAAAAAGTTTAAACAAAAACGTGTGGGCAGTTTTTGAGAAATTTTTTTTTGAAAAATTCAAAAATTTTGGAGTGATGTCATTGCGATCGTTTTTATATTTTCAAAATTAATGATATTTCATGGTATAGTACCCTTGAAGGGCTACCAAACAAGATGTAGTTGATTCCAATCAGATAACTGGTTTTTGAGTAAATGGGCGTTAAAGTCGAAATTTTCAAAAATTCGTAGCGGCCGCCATGTTGAAGCTAGAGAGTTCGGTAAAAAATCGTTTGATTTGTTCTAAGGCCTTCTATAATTTCCACTATTCCAATTTCCAAAATTCAGTTTCTGAAAAAAATGCTACCAAAAAAACATGTCTAACTTCCGCTTCCGGTTTCGGATTCTTTTTAAAAGCTTATTTTGTCGATGAATTTTTGATATACCTCCTCATTCCAAAGCACATCAAAATCGGTCAAGCCATTCCGGAGATATGAGCGTTACCCACAGACACACAGACAGACACACACACCCACAGACAGACATTTTTTAAAAACCACTTTTTTAGGATCCTGGAAGCCCAAAACATGTATTTCCGTCAAAATCTCGATTTTGAAAATTTGCATGAAATCAATACTTCCCTATACTGAAAGTATAGGAAAGTAAAAAGTTGGCAGTCGAAGAGCAATGGTAGTTACAACAAATCTGATAAAAAATTTAGATTTGGCATAAAAAGTGTCTTAATAATGCGTTAACTAAAAATATGTAACATAAATGATAAATGAGTTACAGCCGAAAACTAAAAATCCAAAATTTCAGTTTTTTCCAGTTCTTTCAGAAACTAAGCAAGATAGCTGTAATATCCTTTTAGATTATTTATTAGTGGTCATAAAATTCCACAACTATTCTCTAATTTAACCATCGTGGTATCTCTTCAAATAAGCGAGATCCCCATAGTTAACACGCAATTTGATACGTCCTGTATTATGTCATGTAAAAAAACTCGATGACGTCACTACTTCAAAACGGAATGGGGAATTTTTTCAAGCACACCAAAAAATCCACAAGAGTAAATTACTTTTTGACGTGTCCGACGGTTTTTTTGAAAATCTTAAAATTAGAGGTATAAGCTTGTATCCATACTTTAGTAACACCCTGTATGTTACTGATTAATTTACTTTAACTTAGGTAACAATAAAGTTAATAACTAAACATAGATAATTCAACAACCGGCCATTTTCTCAATTTTGAAATTATTAATTTTAAATATTTTTTGGATCATATACACATAAAAATGCATATTACGACATAAATCGATGTTAATTTTGACTTCCGGTTTAACCGGAAATGATGGCAATTTTTTTATTTTTAATGGAACGTTTTACTTAACGGACTGTAGGTTAGAGGGTATGAAATTTAGCGGTTGAGAATAAAATATAAATAAATACAGTTGTGTACCCGTCCATACCGTGTATCCACGAAAATTGGCCGGGTACCGGGTACACGTTGCATCCCTATAAAACAGAATTTTCAACAAAGTGTGCATGTGTTTTTAGGATTTGCTTGTCAGAGTTGAAGTGAATACAATAAAAACAAATGTTTTAAAAAGTCGATAGAATTTAAGTGTTAACTTTCAATTTTTCTCGATCTTCTATTCATAAGATCGATCTCAGTGCTTATATTTCCATGTACTTACCGTCTATGTCCTTGCGTTAATTGTAGAAATTTACTGGTTTTTTTCTTTTTCAGAAATTTATGCAACAATCCGATTTGACAAAAAGTGGAAACATCTCTTTAGCCGATTTTATTATTTACGTTAGAGAACACGAAAAGAATTTGAGGCTTCACTTTTCGAGTCTAGATAAAAACAGAGATGGTAAGTAACAAAGTGTGTTTATTTAGTTTTAATTATGGTATAAGTGTAGAGTAGGGTGGTCACAAAAAATCAATGATCGAATTTTTTTGGGGGGACCCTCCTAAAAGTTGTCAATTGGCTAAGAAATGAGATTGGTAATGTTTCAGCTCAATTGGACCCGTGCCTCATCAAGGTTGAAGTTTTGACTTTTTATGAAAATATCTAAAAACATTGCAAAATTCAATTACATCTGCTATCCAGATTTTATTTATTTTTTTTTTTTCAATTTGTACATAAAAAAGTTTTTATCAGATTAAGGTGGTAATGGCTTAGATAATGTGGCTTTTGAAGTCGGGAAAAATTTTCCTGCATTCAGATACAACATGTAACAGAAACTGCCGTTGTTCTTCGTCTTTCGTCAAACAGGAATTGAAGTCTTGGATTAATTTTACCCCTCTTTCAGCTGTGTCATTGACAACCTTAAAACTGTTCACTATTTTTTTAGCTCTTAAATAATGTGAATTTTCACACCATACATCAATATTTAAAAATGAGCGAAACACTTCGCCTGGACTTTTCTATACATTTAAATACATTGTTTTGTATTTTCCAACACTTTCGATATACACCTGTCTAGACACGACTAGTTAAAGTAAATAGTTCTTATAAGTTGTAACATCTTGAAGCGGTTGAAGAAGGACCGACCGCTGCGCTGCAAGCATAAGGTTGGGTAAAATATTCGGACTGAATCAACGGAAGCGCGGAAATTGATATATGAAAATATATTAATAACTCGAGAGTATTATTTTTAGCAAGAAATTACTCTTATTAATTTGTATTTAGAATTTCAAAACCTTTCTGATTTTAAAGCCAAAATGCCACGTTTCCATTTAAAAAAAAGTTATTTTTTACCGTGGCCGCCATATTAAAATTGTAAACTCAAGTTTTTTTCTTAAATACAATCGAGAAGAATTTGCCCTACAACTTTGCTCTTGGGTTTGCGAGTCTATCTATTAAAATAAAAAAGTTAGCCTACACTGAACATTAAACGACTAGTACAAGAATACAACTGCTGTAGAAAGTATGTGAAATTCTTCCAAGGACAAAAAGATTATTAAGGGGCAAAAAATTCGTTCTTTTGTAAAAAGATTCTCCTAGAGCAAACAAAAGAAGAAATCAATTTTTAAATTTTGTAGCGAAAATTTTGGGGGGGAGGGGGAACAGTAGCCCCCCTAAATATTAAAGTATCAAAAAAATATTATGATATTCGGATTTTGCTATCAGTGATATTGCTTTAACAGAAATATTTTATTGCCCCCCGTTAAATAAATAAAAAGGTACCAATTTTCAATTTTCACAGTGAAATTATAGCAATGCGCAAAAAAACAAATTGTAGAAGATTCCCAGCTCTATCAGCTTAAAAAGTTTAAACAAAAACGTGTGGGCAGTTTTTGAGAAATATTTTTTTGAAAAATTCCAAAATTTTGGAGTGATGTCATTGCGATCGTTTTTATATTTTCAAAATTTATTATATTTCATGGTATAGTACCCTTGAAGGGCTACCAAACAAGATGTAGTTGATTCCAATCAGACAACTGGTTTTTGAGTAAATGGGCGTTAAAGTCGAAATGTTCAAAAATTCGTAGCGGCCGCCATTTTAAAGCTAGAAAGTTCGGTAAAAAATCGTTTAATTTTTCCTTAGGCCTTCTTAAAATTTCCAAAATTCAGTTTCTGAAAAAAATGCTACCAAAAAAACATGGCTAACTTCCGCTTCCGGTTTCGGTTTTTTTTAAAAGCTTATTTTGTCGGCGAATTTTTGATATACCTCCTCATTCCAAATATGGAGCGTAACGGACCCACCCACTGACATTTTTAAAAAATTCCTTTTTTAAGGTCCATTGACCCCCCCCCCCTCCCGACTATTTACGTTAAAATCTCAACTTTGAAATTTTGCATGAAATCAATACTTCCCTATACTGAAAGTATAGGAAAGTAAAAATCAACTTCTTTGTCCAATAAATCATCCACTTGTTCGAGACTGAGCTTTGCTTTCACATCCCTATCATAATTTTTTTCTTCAAAGGAAATTAAGGTTGGACTTTTGACAGCCATGCTTGTTTGGACATTTTTTTCTAAAGTTTCATCAAAAAATGCAACTTGCTCCGAATTTAGATACCACAGATGATTTATCATTTAAGACAGTGCCTTGTCTGCAAGTTCTTTATCAATTTGTCTGTAATTCACAAAAGATTTTAACAATTGTGGGTCTTGGTTGGAGGCCAAAGTGGGTTTGGGGGCGTTGAACCACGCTTTTACATAAATATTGATTATAAATAAACAAATGTCTGTGATACCTGTTTCTTCTAAATCTGATAATGCAAATTGATCCCTGAAAAGATACCTGGCGTGATGAATAACACCAGGTACTCTGAAAAAAATGTCTTTTGGAGGAGTACGTCCTCAAAAAATTAAACAAAGTTGAATAAATTCTTTATAGTCATCTCTTGGCTGTTGGTTTTTCAATTGTTCGATAAGAAAAGTTGATATTTGGTGTGAATTTATCTATTTTATATCTAATATTTTTATCTTCAATAGCAGTTTTGTATTTTGTTTTGCCTAGCTTCGACCACCCAGTCTGAAACTTTTTAAAAATATCTGGCTGAGGGCCAGTGTTTGTGTCCATTTTTAAATTAAAAACTGATTTGAGAATGGCTTCTAAAATAATATGGTAGCGACATGCTAAATAAAGAAGATTTTTCTCTAATAATTGCTCTAGCAAATCGCAGGTTCCCCTGAGGCGACCAGTATTTACTGCAGTGGTATCAAAACACATTGCCTGGATTTTCTCAACTGCTCCCCACTGCCCAACTGCTGAATATACAGTGCGATCGAAAATGATTGAATGTGCCGCTTCATACTGATTTGATCTTGTCCGCTTACTACTTAATGTGATCTTGACTAATTCCACTGGCGTGCAATGGTAATTTAAATAGCGCGGGAAATTTATAAATGGGTGGCGTGTTCTTTATATGAATGTTGGTGCACCATTTTTTTAGCGAAATAATTACTGTTAGGGACTTTTAAAGACTTTTCTTGTTGTAAATTACGATTTATGTTAGTAAATTTTTATATTCCAAAAGTTAACCTATAGGTTAAAAAACAAGACAATTTAATAACAAAATTTAATTAATAAAAAAACACATTTTTCTTGATTGTTGCTTACAATAATTGCTCAATTTAACAATTTAATAACAGTTTATATTAATAAATAGTTATTTAAGTATCAAGGAATGTAAGGACGTAATAACATCCGAGGTAGGCGAATACGAGCTGAGGCGAAGCCGAAGCTTGTCGCCTGTCGAGGATGTTATTAGTCGATACATTCCGTGTTACTTATTAAATTTTCACGCTACCGGCAATGTAAGTAGGCCTACAGGTAGAAATTTAATCATATTTTTAAAAGTTCGTTTTGACATCTGTCATCGGAATTATTTTTTAAAAGCCCCATTATTCTAAGTTGTCTGTGCTTGTTACCATATCAACGAACAGTTAAAATCAACATTATTTTCCTAGGGATGTAAGTGACACTATTAAGTTCCGTCGTCAAGGGTAACTAGTACACGAATGTTATCAGCCACTTACGATCCCTGTAGCTATGGATGTAAGGCCTACTTACATTGCCGGTAGAGTGAAAAAACACTATTTTCAATAACACAATTTAAATTAATACAAAAACCAAATTCTTTGTAAGATAGTTGTTACAATAACTGCTCGAAATGCCCTCCATCATTGTCTAAACAAACATTGACCCTGCGCTTCATATTTTCAAAAACGGCTACTAACTGTCTCGGTGTGATTTCATTCGCGGCATTTACTATGGCCTCTTGTAACTCCTCAATTATGTGTAAACGATTTGCATATACAACATTCTTAAGATGGCCAAACATAAAGTAGTCGGGAGGTGTTAAGTCGGGCGATCGCGGTGCCCAACGACCTCTACTTATTATTCGTTCATCAAAGAATTCCCTTAAAAAGTTCAACGTTGCACCTGCTGTGTGAGCCATCTTGCTGGAAGAACCCATGCTGCAGTTCGTCATCGTGGAGTTGATCAATAAACGGTCTTAAAAGTAGTCGTTAATAATTGTTAGCATTGATGTTTACATTTAAAAAAATAGGGCCAATTATTCTTCTTCTCGACATTGCAATCCAAACCCCAATTTTAAGGGGATGCAGTGAGATCCCCCGATATACATGGGGATTTTCAGTTGACCACGTACGATAATTTTGCGAGTTTACGTAGCCACTTAAATGAAACCAGGCTTCATCACTGAAAAATGTTAGATCCAAAATGTCATGATTGTTGAAGTTTTCATTAAACCATGTACAGTATTGTCGACGCTTTCCAAAATCTGCTGGTAGCAACTCTTGCACCACCGACACTTTGTACGGGTGCATATGAAGTATTTTTTTGCATTAGCCTTCTGACACTATCGATCCGTATGAAAGACCTGAAACTAACATAGATAAATCAATTACAAAAACAACATTATGCTCATAACTTGTTTGAGCAGATAAACATCTTAACGATTTGTTGGGACTTGCATCCATTCGTTGCTGAATATCATGTACAGTGTTTTCGGTAAGTACAGATGACCTGCCCGTAGACTTTTCTTTGCAGACGGTGCCTGTTTCGTGGTACCGTTGAATAATACGACGAACGTGTTGACTAAAAATTTCATAGTGAACTGCTTCGTTGGGAAAATGCTCTTGGAACTGATTGAAACAGGAGGGATAAGAGTACTGCCAAACACCATTTTGGTCACGTTCTCCGGATCTAAAGTACGCTTCCAAAATAAATTTATCATGCTCTATTGTAAACACCATATTAACCTAAAATTACACACCTGTTATCATCCTCATTTAAAATAAACTTTGTAATTTTATTGTCTTACCTAATAAAGGGAACGAATACAAACTTTGAGTTTTGAAAAAAACTGTTATAACGTGGGGATTACAAAAACGAGAACAATAACACAAAAGAAAACAATAACTGTTATTATTACGACATTTGACAGGTAGAATGCGCGTACGCTAATGGATTCCAGGGATGTAAGTATTGATGAACAGGTTCGCGGACACATCGAAACGCATTTTTGATAATAATGGGACCAGATCGTGGTCACGTGACCTTCAATCATTTTCGATCACACTGTACAGCTTTTGCCTGAGTAATTCCCATACTATTTTCAAGCTGAGGAACTCCTATCAACTGTTCTTCATCCCCACAACTAATCAAAACAGCTACCCTTTCTAAATTTTCTTTACTCAAAATATCTGGATATTTCGCATCCCAGTGCACAACAGCTCCCTCTAAATCGGAATTTTTGAATCTATGTTTGATAAGCTCAGTCCTTTGTTTTCGGAATAGCTGTCTGCGAAGTCGTATTACACTTCTATTTACAATTAAATTCTGTGATTCAAAACGTAACACCTAAGTAGCTGATATTATTCGAACTGCGTCTCGATCAGAAATACTACACCTATCTAACTATAAAGATCTCTACTCTGATGTGCTGCTTGTTGAAGATTCCAGTTGTACAATTAAATTTTCATCTTCTAAAAAAAGGAAAAAAACCATTAAGCGGTAATAAGCAGTAAGCAAAGCACTCACAGAAAATGGCATCAAGTCAAATAATCTCAACAGAAAATGAAAAGGGAAAACATGAAAAAAAAAAAAGAAAAACTCTACTAACCTATTTTGTTTTTTGATTTTTCCAATCTCGCCATCTCAGCTGCTCGTCTCTTTTCTCTTCGTTGTTCTGCTTTTACGAAATTCATGTCAACACCTGCCATGCATCCAGGACGTTCTTTTTTTCTCTGTAGTAACAAAAACGGTTTGTCTTCTTCAATAGTGTTTTTTAATGCATCTTGATGAGCAACATCAAAAAGGTCACCAAGGGTTGACTTAAAAGCTTTTACTTTTTTATTTTGAGCTGTGCTTTTAGATCTGTTAGCGTTTTTTTTGCAGTTTTCTCCACTCTTCGTACAGTTTTTCAAGCTTTGCAGCACAATCTTTCAAGTGTCTGGTTGGTATCTTAGCTTTCTTCCAAAAAATTACAACTTCCTGTATTGTAAGTCTTGCAGCTTCTCTGGTGTTCAATTTCACTTGCTATATATTATAAAATAAACTGCGTAAAACTTGACAATTAGATGGTAGTTTACTGCCAGAGATTTGATGAGACATGTGGCCAATTAAATACACCATTTCTTTCTGCCTTGAACTCGAACTCGAATCCGAACGAGCATGGCTCGTTGATGCTGTAGAAGACATTGTCCCTCAAACCTCGCAGGAAAAAAATCACTAAACATACGTTGTTCAAATGTTCACTGCTTGAAAACCAAACGTTAACTAAAGCCCTCTGGCCTCTTCCTCGTCTCGAAGAGTGGAAAAACCCCAGGCATCCCAGGAACAGAAAAGAAGGGGTGTGGTTTATGACACTCCAGGTAGGGATTCTCTTTTAAGGGATAGAACTATATGCCAGATAGGTACCCACTAACTTGCAATTCGTGAAGATATTTATAAAGTTAAAAAAATGTTTATTTTATGTCTTATTATGTATTGTATGATAATGTATACTATGTGACACAGACTCATGGTACACCCCCCTTTTCTCCTTTGTTTCTCTAGCTATATTTCTGAAATTTGTAACATTGAATATGCTCACTAGACGGCACTTTCTGACATATTTGGAAAAAAAATTCAACTTCCGGTTTTTCCGGAAATGACATCAACTTTCGATTTTCAAATGGGACACCCTGTATATTATTACATTTTTGGATACCCCATCGATGGTACTTTCGAATGACGTCAGAGTACCATTTGAAAAAATGGAGTTTCGAGTAAAAAAACGGTTTGTTTTACTTTTTTGGCACGTATTTCGAACCACAATACTATTTTAATCGAAAATGCGATAGTGTAGCATTATTTTGATTATTTGGAATAATTTTAGGGAGTTCATGGCTCTCTAGATCGAAAAATAAAATGAGTGTTCTGACAAATGAAATATCAACTATAGGGTATGTTGGATTCAGATAATTACGAAGATTTCAAAAATGTAATAATATACAGGGTGTCCCATTTGAAAATTGAAAGTTGGTCATTTCCGGAAAAACCGGAAGTTGAATTTTTTTCCCAAATATGTCAGAAAGTGAGCATATTCAATGTTCCAAATTTCAGAAATATAGCTAGAGAAACAAAGGAGAAAAGGGGGGTGTACCATGAGTCTGTGTCACATGGCATAATACAAAGGAAACAAAAAAATGGTCAAAAGTAATTAAATTAGGTATCTCTGTTGCCATTTTTCACTTATTTTCCAAAAAGGGCGACTTTTGAGAATTCGGATCATGTCCGGTCTTGGAAAATGATGGATATCTTCAAATATAAAAGTTTTAACAAAAAAGTGGTAGGAGTAAAACTTTAACACAACAACATTTTCTATGAAATGAAATAAGAATCAGGTTTCCAGGACGAATGGTTTTAATTTTATGATTTTTTGCAAAAAAATCGGTTTTTACAACTTTAACCTCGATGAGCCACGGGTTAACGTTATCCAGTTGAGCTAAAACTTTGTAAATCTTATTTTTTAGACAAATGGCAAATTTTAGGGGAGTCCCGCCGGCATTACGACAAAAAAATTTTCCCCCTATACCTTGTGACCACCCTAGTGTAGAGTCCCGAGTTGGTGCGGTTAGAATGTCCGCCCGAGTGCGATCAGCAGAGTTAACCATAGCTCTGCCTGGTCAGTACTTGGATGGGTGTTCCAAAGCCGAGTCAACACGGCGCCTGGTGCTCTCGGAATGGTACCCTAATAGGTGGTCCTGGATGTCGCATTAACAAGGCGGCAGTCGTTAGTGAGGTTGGAATCCCCCACGAAGTATAGATAGATGAGTAAATAGACGAGTAAATGTAATGCCAAGGGTTTGGCGTAAGCTGAGGGGGCGTAGTGGTTAAAGGTCCAATGGACCCCACTACCCTCCGGAAAATAGCAATAATCCAAACCTGAAGTAAACGGGACCAAGCCATGGGCCTCATTGGCGCGCAGTGATGATGTATAATATATATGGTATAAGTGTAACGCTTTAGCTACCTGTTCAAAATCAGAAAACAAGAGAATTTTGTTACCGTGAAAAATACAAACAGTTTCGGAGACTGTTAATGTTATTTTGCACAATTATCCAGTTTACAAATCGTTATCGAAAATTATGTATGTTTATTTTTCGGATTAAGGAATCTACGTTAAGAAAGTAGGTCAATAGAAAACAATTTTAAGGCTAGATCTATGAAAAATGAGGTAACTGTAATCGTCTGTTAAGTATCCTGTTTTAAAAATGCGCAATTAAATTTAACGTGTCATCTGGGTTAATTAACAGAGCTACCGCAAACCTAAACATAAAAAATCTGTTGGACGACCGTCACGAGAGCTTCCTCGCATACACCCGCTGCTTGTTTTCCTATCGTGTGATTCAAACTGTTACATTACTGTCTATTAGTTTTTAAAATGTTTTATGTTTGCTTTTAAGTAAGACTAGCGGTACCCGTGGGCAACGCCCTACGTTTAAAAAAATAAATAAATAAGCTACTTAAGTTGGTCGCTATTTTAAAGCTAGAGTACTCAGAAAACAGCTTTTAATTTGTTATAACGCCCTCTATCATATTCTGTTCTTACATTTCCGGCATTCCGTGTGTGTAAAGAACGCTACCAAAATTAACTATGTTTTTAACTTACTGATTCCGGTTCGTAAGATAAAACTGAATAGCTCGACAACTTTAGGTTGTACGTACATCAAATTTCATGAAAAGTGGTCCAGTAGTTCCTGAGTTTTGAAATGAATATGAGCTATGAGCGAACAAGATTGCAATCGCCCTAACTTCGACTGAATATGGGAGCCTGTATGTATGTAGACAGCAATATCGTAGTTAGTGTTGGAAGGAACGACCTAAACGGATGCCAAAGTGGCGTCACTAAAATAACAAATTTTGATAACTTTGTCATTGCCTGCAATATTTATCCGTTTAAGTTTCGAAATCGATGTTTCTATTGTGGGGATAGTATTTTTTGGCCATTAGTCAGTTAAATTGTTCAGGTAAGCGACTAAGACGAAACTTCCTGACGGTTTTTACATAACGAAAAGTTGTTCCTTATCATTTTACATGTTCATACGAAGTTTAAACAATGGTGGCGGTGACTAGCGGCTTGTACGGATATCGCGTATCAGAGTATGAGTGTATGTACGTGAGCTTCTCTTTATAGTCTACTCTTTTTAAGTAGAACACGTTTTCCCACCCTCTTATTTTTAGGAGTTATCTGATTTTGTTAATGCTAACAATGTTTATCCTCTGAAACATCAAAATCGATTTTTGAAGTGGGTGGGTGTGTGTACGCTCCATAACTCCCAAACGGATGGTCCGATTTCGATCAGCTTTGAAATGTGGGGGTATACCAAAAAATCATTGGTAAAATAGGCTTTAAAAAAATGCGAAACTGGAAGCGGAAGTTAGACATGTTTTCTTGGTAGCATTTTATTTTTCAGAAATTGAATATTTTAAATCTGAAAACAGAATTTGCAGAGCAAATCCAACGCCTTTTTCACCGAACTTTCTAGCTTTAAAATGCCGCCCGCTACGATGTTATGAAAATTTTCCTGCAATGCCTTATTACTTTAAAACGAGTTAACAGATCAGGATTAAATTTCTTATCGTAATAAACCTGCCACACCATTTTCTTTTCAATTTAGTAGGCTAATAGAGCTCTAGATGAGCTACAATTTGGTTCGGGTTCCAGTCTGCTAATTTTTCTGTTACACCTTCTATGTATTAATATTTGAAAATCGAAAGTTCCTACTCCTGTATTTAATAAATGGGAGCCAAAAAAATTTTTGTTTACGGTAAATTGCTCATGAGTGATTGTAGAATAAAGTTCTTAACTTAATATTTAGGTACAGCAGTATTTGGAGGAGTCGATGCCCCCCACCCCATTCAATTTTTGGTGGACAAATTATTCCTTCCGGTTTTAGTTTTCACAAAAAAATTCAGCGTACTACCAATTCAGTTTACATCTTCTCTCTACCCCTCCCCCCCGTTCTTCCCCCATATGCTCAGTTTTATTCTACTTATCATAAAATGTTGCTTCCGATCACAATATTTATAATTTTAACATGTTTGTGTGTTTGTGAAGACCTTTCTCTTCTGATTATCTATCTGTGTTACTCTCGTGCATGACACAACTATGGTAGAGAAAGCTGAGGAAAGTATATTATTAAAGTAGTTGATCTAAATATCAACACATCACATGTAGATAATAATCATTATCTTCGTTCTTTGAGGCTGCTCTCGGTTCTCGGAGGGTGAAACCTTCTGAAACTGTATAATAATTTTAGCTACTTTTTTACAACCCAGAATCGCCTCGTCACTTCAAAATCGTTATTGTTACCATATTTTTTTCAAATTTTCTTTCCTATTGATTAGATGTTTATTGGTTTTAATACCGTATTTTGAATTTGTATATTTCGTGCGTTTGAAGGGAATTATAATATTTTCCAAGTTTCGTAAGCAAATCGGCATTGTTACAGTAGATTCTGGGGCACAAGTAACCAATAACCGAAATTGGAAACGAAAGTTAGACATGTTTTTTTGGTAACGTTTTTTTTCCAAAACTTCTTCTTCTTCTTCTCAGCCTATATTAGTCCACTCCTGAACGTAGGCCTCTCCCATGTCTCTCCATGTTTTTCTATCTTTAGCTTTTTGGAACCATTCTCTTCCTGCGATCTTCTTGATGTCATCCAACCATCTCTTTTGTGGTCGCCCTATACTTCGTTTTGTTGTTCTAGGTGTACAATTTTGTTGGTCCATCTCGTTGTCCAAAACTAAATTTTGAAAATTTAAACACTGAATTTGAGAGATCTTAGGACAAATCGAAAACTTTTTTGCCGAACTCTAGCTTCAAAATGGCGGTCGCTACAGCTTTTTGAAAATGTCGACTTTAACGCCCATTTACTCAAAAAGTAGTCTGATCGGGATCAGTTACCACTTGTTTGAGAGCCCTTCCTAGATAATATACGACGAAATAAAATTAATTTCAAAAAACCGAAAACGATCGCATGGCACTGCTAAAAATTTTCGAAAATTTCAAAAAAAAATTTTCAAAAGGTGTCCACACGATTTTTTTTAAACTTTCTGAGCCGATAGAGCTTGCATTGAACTACAAATTTGTTTTTTACTTATCTCCCAAATTGAACTCTGACGCCTTCCGGGAATTTAAAAAAAAATTGAAATTGATTAATTATTTATTCAAAAACGCAAACGCCGATCGTTATAAACTTTTATCAGTTCAATAGACTATTTAAAGTACTTTATTAGGATTTGCTAAAATGAATTTCGATGGATGGAATGGAGGGTTGTCCACTCGAAGTCTACTCTTCAGCTTTGTACCGATGCTCCTTTTTCACGAAAAACCCGCTACAGTGTGTTCAAATTGTTTGTAGTCAACAGCAACTTCTGGAAATTTGGCTGTAAATTCTTCCAGGTAGTCAACGTCCGCAATATGCAGGGATAACAGTTGTTCTAAAAATCCTAAAATTTATGAAAAACGCGAATCGTCCTAAAATTGTCCTTAAATTTGTTTTGAACTCTTAAAAATCCTAAATTTATACTTTTGTTCTAGATGTTTTTTTGTGGTTGATGACTTATTCTAGTTTTTAAGAACGCTAATTAAAATTTATTATAATTATCAATAATTCATCGGAGAAATAAGGTTTAAAATAAAATTCGAAACCGGAAGTGGAAGCTAGACATGCTTTTTTGGAAAACGAATTTTCTAAATCTAAAAATGGAATCTTATAGATGACTTTAGGACAAATCCAAGGTTTTTTTTTCGAACATTCTAATTTGAAAACGGCGGCCGCTACGATTTTTGCAAAATTTTGAGTTTAGCGCCTATTTACTCAAAAACAAGTTTATAGATCGGGTTCAAATTTTTTATTGTAATAGCCCGTAAGAAACACAATGTTACTGTGAACAAAAACTTTTGAAAAGCCAAAACGATGAAGTGAAAAATATATTCAAAAGAATATTGCTCAAGATCTGACCACACGTTTTTTTTTTAAGTTTTGTAAGCTCATAGAGCTGGTAATGAGCTACAATTCGGTTCGTGTCCCAGCCCGCTAACTTTGACGTCTTCTATGCATTTTTTTAAATTTGTGTTTTAACCCTTTTCCTCCCAGCGCATTAAAAATAATAGTCCCTAGTCTCTATCAGCGGTATTTTAAAGTACCCGTGCTGAATTTTCTTTATTTCCAGGCATTAACAAATTTAATGCTGCTTCTGCAACAGCGATCCTTATAAGTAAAATTGGGAAAGTTGGCAACATGAACGCGTTTGGCAATTAACGTCAAAAATGTCATAATAGTGGGTACCTTGGTGTCATACATAATTGTACCTGGTATTGAAAGGTAGTGAAAAATTTTGCCACTTTTCAGTACCGCTGTTAGACAAGGAGTTAACGCCTATTTATTAAAAAATTGGGGAATCATACCGGGATAATAGGAGTGCTCTAGAGGTACAAAATATTGCAAGCTACGAGAACCTTTGGAACTACTAAAACTGCGACGTAAAAAATAACATTATTTTGCCCTTTTTCAAAACATACTGCTCAAAAACTGGATTAAAACTAATTTAGTTCGTGTCGCAGTCCACTAGTTTTTCTGTGACGCCTTCTATGAATTTTTGTTTAATAAAATAAAATTATCAAAAATTTATGTTTAAGTGAATTGTAAATTAACAAAATTACTTAGAAAGATTTCGGTTTTAAAAATACAATAAGCCACACTCCTGATAAAAGCTTAAGTTAAATGAGTTGACACTGTATGCTTGGTGTGTTAGTATATTGATCCGCTCATGATCGGTGCGGTGCGGTGTTTTTCACCGACGTGCGGGGAGAATGCATAGCTATAGTCGAAAGAACTTTAACTTGGCAGGTACAAAGTTCGGTTTGTATTAGTATGAAACGAGTAGCGACGTACTGTATTATTATCGAAGGGTACTTATTGCAGGTAAACGTTTGTCGCGTCCAGCAGGTAGTACGTCTACGGAGTTGAAACTTGCGGAGATAATGAAACGCACTGCGTTGATAAGTAAGAGAGAAAAAGAAGCAACTAGTAGCAAGTCGGTGGTTCAAAACATGTTAATGCTTTACTATTTTTACCTGAAATATTATAAAATATTATATTCTAAGATTTTTAATTGCTTTATTTTTGTAAAATAGATTAACTAAACTGAGTTTATTTAATGTTCTAAAACGTGTAATTTATATTAATTGTCTATGAACCAATCAAAACGTATAACTTACTAGTTAGTAAACAGGGTGATTAAATTTTAATTAACACAGGCGGATATGAAGTGTTATCGTTTGTTGGCGACAGGGTAATTACAATTGTGATGGCACAAGAGTTAGGTGTTCTGCATTTGCAGTCTAAGAAATAAGTCCTTGATTTAATGAACTATTTTCTACGAGAGAAGGAAGCCGGCGGCCCTTTGATTTCAATTATCAAAGTGCAAGAAAGAGTTGCGGAAGCATTAAATATCAGTTTAAGATCAGTTGGGAGGCTCTCACGTGATGTTAAAGTTAACGTGCTTTGCAAAAACCAAAATCTGTTAATGTCTGTGAAGGGGTTAAAATGGCAGTGCAGTGTGATTTATAACTTCTACAGTACTAACACCCAATGTACATTAAAAACTTTGCTACAAGCTGTAAACGATCGAGAAATTATAAATATAAGTTCAAAAACGTTTTCTAAACTTTTGAAGAACATTGGTTTTAGATATAAAAAATAATACTACGTTTAGATGTTAAGAACTGCCGAGTATTGGCTCATCTTAGTTCGGACGCAGCGTTAGCTTGAGGCGACCTTTGTACCTGCCAAGTTAAAGTTCTTTCGAGTATAGTTCTGTTCGCTTGTAGTAGACAAAATGTGTATTGATTTTATTTTGTCATTGTTGGCCCGTAAGACGTTAATACTGAAATGCTCTTGAAAATATGATAAGTAACTATTTCTAGACTATAGAAAAGGCGGGAGAATTGCTTTGCTCATTTTATATGTTACTTTCATATCAAGAAGATATTGCAAATGGACAGAGTTTTTTTCGTAGTGACTCTTGTAAATTTTCCAAGGATCCCTAAGTGGGTCACGACCCGCCAGGTTGGCTCTGAACCATTCAGTTCTGTCATTGTTTCAGACCTATCGATGTTCTCTTGTAGAATATATGAGCATATTAAGTTCGTTTCTATCTTAAAGTCAAAAAGGTATATCTTCAAGTTTTGGCACTTTGAGATACTCCTCTTTTAGTTTAATTTACTTAATTCAGTAAGTATAATTATTTTACTGAATGTAAAACAAGCGTAAGATCCGTATGACAAACATATTAAAATTATCATCGCAGTTTTTAGTTTAGAAGTGTGTAAATCCGAAAAAACGCTTAGCCTTTAAATAGTTTGAAACAATTATTCAGCAGGAACGGATTGCTGATAAAGAAACAAATCATCTTAGCAGGTGGCAGTACAGCACAATAGAAACGGATAGCGGGATAGCCCACAACCGTTCCTACTTTTTATTGGTGCATTTCTATTGCGCACGCATTCAATTAGCACTTTTTTAGCGATAACCGGCAGGTTCGTAGTGGCACAGATGGATATGCGGGTGTGTTCGGGTGTACTGCTTTCTTACTACATAAGTATAGTTGTGGGGTCGAATCTCAGTTGGGACCAAAATTTTTTTTTTTAATTTTATAGTTTTTTTTAAACACTGTTGTTGCGTTTTGCTGTTTACGCGAGGTTATTTGTTAATAGCAGTTATATTTTCAAAGAAAAAATACGAAGACAAATTTGCATTCACTCACTGATTGACGGCATACTAACACGCAAGTCTGACCTTGATGAGGTAGGATCGATTGTGTGCAAGGGGCTAGACGCTAGTCAGCACAATAGCTGGTTTACCTTTAGACTTTCGACGATTATCGAACAAAGTTAACTTTTTTCGATATTTAAAAAATCAGGGCTCAGAGCTCTACGGTGGTCTATACTTCAACTTTTTTTTACATAATATTTGCAATGTAGTAAACGTATAAACAGAAAAAAATAAACATGTAGTTATTGACTTTAATTTTTGCTTGATTAAAAATAGAGATATATGTAAAAAACTTGTCCTACATTCAGGTAAAATTTTGTCCTAAAATCCTTAAAAAAATATGAAAAATCTTGCTGGGATCTCTGAATATGTCCAAATCTCGTCCACCTCAAGTCCGTTAGGAGAAAAAGATTTAATCAGAAATGCCTTCAGCTCCAACGTGTAAATTATGTTGCAGCAATCAATTCAAGTGAATTGTGAAAATGCTTGTATATTAGACTACTGAAAGCACAGAAATGCAGGTTTAATTAACAGGTTACTTCTTAAATTCAAAAGTATTTAGGCGCAACGACGTGCAGTCAAAACGAACTAAGCCATAACTAGCTTCTCACTGATTACCACTGCTTAAGTTCTTTTAGGTGAAAAAAAAACAAGGTTTTTGATTTTGCGAAAAAGATTCTTTGGGATTAAGGAAAAGTAAAAAAAAAGACAAATTCGACCACCAAAATCTGAGTTGGAGGGGAAACTCCAGTAATGTTTGCTGCACTTAACAATTAAGTTGTGAATCTTATTCTACTACCACTCATGAGCAATTTAACTTTAACAGAAATTGTTGATGGTCCCTTGTTTTTAAATAAACAGGCCTAAATAATCGATTTTCAAAAATTCATAGAAGGCGTTACAACAAATTTGCGAACTTGGACTCGCACCAAATTAAAGCTCATCCCTAGCTTTACAAAATTAAAAAAATATCATATGTCCAGTTTTTGCGCAATGTTTTGTGAAAATGTTATCACTTCACAGTTTTTTAGTAGTCCAAAAATTCTCCTAGTTCGTAACATTGTGAACCGCTCGCTGGCGTGTTTATAATACCAAATTTCATCATGTTCTGATATCTACCTAATTTTGCGTAATTAGGCGTTAAAACTAACCGTGTATTTATATTTGTTATACAATAATTAATGTTAATATCTGGTAATGCATTGTAATGTAAATATTATATTACTTACTTTGCAGCTCTACGTAGTAATTATCGTATTATTGATAAGTGTGACGTTTTTACGGTGGCAAATGAAGAATAACAAAGCTGCTGATAATATCACTGATATCACATGCTTATAATGGTATGCTTTAGCAGTCTATAATTTTATAACTTACGAGGGCTGGATGACAATTGGTTAGCCTAGCAATGAAAGGCCGATTTTATGTTTCCAAAATCATTTTTATGTTTTAACATAATCTCCTGAAAGTTGAATACATTTTGTCCAACGATGCTCTAAGGCTTTGATCCCATCACGGCGCGTGTTTTCCTCAAGGCCTGCAAAATAGCCGTCAACAGTGGTCTTGACCTCTTCATCGGATGAAAATCTTCGTCCACCTAGGAAAATAAGTGGAAGACAGAAAGAGCCAAATCCGGCGAATGCGGTGCGTGTGGAAGCAAATCGTAATTCAATTCGTTGATTTCAGCCATGGCAGTAACACAGATGTGAGGACGAGCATTATCTTGGTGAAAAATGATTTTTTTACGCGCTAAACCTGGCCTTTTTTGATGAATATTTTGGCGTAGCTGGTCCAAAAGGTTAGCGTAGTATTCGCCATTTATCGTTTTTCCTTTTGGAAGACAATCGATCATCAAAATCCCTTTAGCATCCCAGAACACTGATGCCATGACCTTGCCAGCTGATTTGAAGGTCTTTGCTTTCTTTGGAGCCGAGCCACCAGGTTCTGTCTATTGATTTGATTGCAGTTTCGTTTCTGGCGTATAGTAGTGGACCCAGGTTTTATCGGTGGTGACAAATCGACGCACAAAATCAGTGGCATTCTTCACAAAACGGTCCAGACACTCTTGGGAAATCTGCATTCGCACACGTATTTGATCGAGTGTAAGCTAACGCGGCACCCATCGCGCGGACAGCTTTTTCATACCCAATTCTTGGGTTAAAATATTGAACACTCGCTCTTTTGAGATGCTCACAACATTAGCTATTTCGGACAATTTCAGTCGTCTGTCTTTCAAAACCATATTATGGATTTTGCTGGCCATTTCTGTTGTAGTGACACTTTTTGGGCGTCCAGAACGGTGTTCATCTTGGATGCAAGTACGACCCCTTTTGAACTCAGCCAGCCAATTTTTTACGGTCGCATATGATGAAGCACTTTCACCCAATACACTTTGCATCTCTTCAAAAATGTCTGCACCTTTTAAGCCTTTTAAATGCAAAAAATTAATAACAGCACGATGCTCAATATATTCCATTGTTACAAAAACACAAAACACGTTTTCTCTGAACAACTGCTAAGAACAAACTATTTGACAGATGGCCTCTATATTTTTAGTTTTGTCAACTAAAAGATGGAACTTTAAAATTATGTATAAATATTTTACATGCTAGCGCCACATATGTGGAGGCTAACCAATTATCATCCCGCCCTCGTATTTACACGAAAAGGTACCTAAACATTTTGTGAAAATGTGTTGGCGTAATTTTCATTTGATTCAATGCTATTAAACGAATTAATTTTAGTATGCATAATCTATGTATATATTAAATCCGGATCCCTTTAACCTGTCTCAACTTTTAGTAGTGAGAGTCCCCCGCTGCTACAAGCCACATCTTTGCGCGTCCATTATATAAGGCTCCAATTTCTGTCTACAGTAGTCCGCTATAATATTAAATAGAAATAAACAAAATTTGATGTATACGCTTTGTTTGTGTGATTGCAATTTTTTGAAAAATGCTAAATGAATAATTATTTATTCAAAAACGCCAACCCCAACCGTTATGAACTTCAAATTCAATAGCCTGTTTGAAGTGGTTTATTAGGATTAAGAAGAATTTTCAACTATTTTAATAATTAAGGGAAAACGATACTTTCTTAATATCAACAACGCGTTTTCCGGAAGTTACGTGATTTTAACTACGCCTAACAGTTAGTTCTGGTTAAAAAATATATTTTTCATTTGCATATTTTTTGATAACCTTTTAAATAAATAATTCATATAGATTTTTAGTCCGAAATCCGAAGCGCATCTAATCAGCTGCAGGGCGGGCGGTTCCGTGCTCGTACGCGGTTAAGCCGAAGTTAACTTGCTATTCTTGTAGTTATAAGGTATGCGACATCGTATTGCAGAGGCTGTCGCAAGTTTAAATCACCACTGCGGCGTCATCCTTTTTTTAATTCTTCTTTCTTTAATTTTTGTTAAATCAATGTTATTCAGTCATTTATTGGTGCAAGAATACTTAAAACGTAAAAAGTATGGAAAAGTATCAGCGACCTGTTTCGCAAAATTTTTTGTTTGGCTGAATATACCTACTGCTACTTATTTATATAGTGCTTTGTATTTTTTGTTTCAGGCAAAATTGATTTGGACGAACTTATTAGAGCCTTCCATGATTTGGGCGTCCCTTTGGAGAGGCAAGAGGCTACGAATCTCTTACAGAGGTATCTGCTACTTTGTAGGTTTTGTGTTTTTACTTTATTTTTCTTTGTGGTTTGTCATTAGTTGTAGATTCATAATTTCTAGCAGCTTAAGTGAATTAAATAATATTTTTCGTCAAATACGTGGTTTGTTTGCTTATGCTTTTAGTAAGCAAATGTGGTTGCGATCGTAGTATGCTTTGGCCTTCGAGTTAATTATTTAACTAAAAAAAATTAGTAATTAGTGATGTTGGAGTTACGCAAGTTAAGTATGAGAATAAATGAAGTAATTCTTAACCCCAGGTTTCTAATAGTTTTACTAGATACAAGACTGCTAAACAGAAAATGTAGCCAGGCGCCATTTTGTAGTTGGTCAAATTCAATTTTATGACATTTCACAAATTCAAACATTTCAACGTTAGTACAAACAATTAAATCTAATTTTTTGGTTGTAAAACCTAATTTACGAGGCATGTCGCAAGCATGTTGTAAAACGATAAGTAAGTGTCAAAAATTAGAATAATTATGCGTGTTTATATGTAATACTACTATTGCTGCTGTTGACATTAATTAAACTCTCTTCATTTCATCTTACTTGTTAACACAGATTTCGCTTGTCAAACGAAGAACCTTTAAAGAATTGAATTATTTTCAACAACGTGGAACAAGTGTTCCACGTCTTGAAAATAAGGCAGTTCCATGTGAATTTTCATACGCCTTACAAGAGTTATATAGAATGCAAAATATGTTACCAGTAACTTTCTGAACCTATTTCGTACACCTCGAAGGAACTAACCCCCACTGAACGTTTCGATATACACTGTGTCTATAAAGTAACCCCCCCCCCAACTAACTTTTGAACGACTTGATATTTTTCCACAAAATTTGGTGTACTGTAATGGGACAGTAAATACTATTTTTCAGACCATATTAAAATTTTGTATCATCCAAAATGGCGACTGGGCGCCATTTAATTTTTTTTTTAAATGGAAAGGGGGGTCGAGTGACACCTCATTTGAAAAGTCTTTAAATTCTGCGTCTGATCCTAGAGTTGGAAAGAAAAGTATTCAGCCATAATGAAATGGCGGATTTTAAACAAATGGACTCACTCAATTCAAAATTGTTTTGATTTTTTTATCCAGGGTCGAATGACACCTCATTTGAAAGGTTTTTTAGTTCTGCGTTTGATCCTAGAATTTCAAAGAAAAATATTGAGCCATAACAAAATGGCGGACTGTAAACCAATGGACTCACTCAGTTCAAAATTGTTTTGATTTGCTTATCCAGTAGTCCACTTTTTCATTTGCAGGACTAAATTTTCCCAGAAATATCTCCAGTGGCTTTACGTAATATTGAAAACGTTATGTTCCAACAAGATGGTGCGCCGCCTCATTATTATAGGCCTGGTTCTGACTTTCTCAACGGATATTTTTTTGGCAGATCGATTGGTAGGCGGGGGTCTGTAGAATAGCCGGCTCACTCCCCAGGTTTAACTCTCTTAGATTTTATTTCTATGGGAATATCTGAAATCGAAAGTGTACAGAACCAGTCCAGAAACAATTGAAGAACTGGAGCAACGCATTACAGAAGTTTGCAGAAATATCACTCCAGAAACTTATGAAAATGTAAGGCAGGAATTTCATAACCGACTTTTATGTGCCAAGAAGTGAATGGTAAACATTTCGAACACTTAATTTAATTAATTTAAGCTTTAATTCTTAGTTTTTTTAAATAGGCTTCTTTATCGTCAAACATTGTCATATTGTTATGGCTCAATATTTTTCTTTGAAACTTTAGGATCAGACGCAGAACTAAAAGACCTTTCCGATGAGGTGTCACTCGACCCCCCTTTCCATTTAAAAAAAATTCAAAATGGCGCCCAGTCGCCATTTTGGATGATACAAAATTTTAATATGGTCTGAAAAATAGTATTTAATTTCCCATTATAGCACACCAAAGTTTGTAGAAAAATTGCAAGTCGTTCAAAAGTTAGTTGGAGGGGGGGGGGGTTACTTTATGGACACAGTGTATATTCTGTAGTACTTTCTTCACCTACTAAAGCGCGTCTACGCAATAAAATTAAAACATTGCAACAGAAATTTAGAAGATGGACTTTAAAGCATGTAAATAAATTGTTTTCCCTCATGTTTTCTTGATAAAACACGGGATTTCGGTTGTTACCGTTTTAGTTCTTGTTCTTATTAAAGCAAATGAACTAAAATGTACTGCAGTTAAAAAACAGACCAACATTATATGTAAGCTGTCAATGTAAAAACAAGTATTCTCAAACTATAGGTAGTGGTACAATTTATTTGCCAAGTTAATGTAATCACCCTACAATGCATTTTAATTTGGCATTGTGACCTCCTACAAAATGGCCGACCGGCTTCATTTATTTTATTGTTCAGAAGCTGGAGTCGTGGATCGTGTAATATTATATTAATTTTGTAACTATGCACTAACTGCGCTCGCTCATTTTTTATTCAATCAGTGGTAAATTGACACTTGCCTTAGACTTGCCACTTTGTGGTGTCATTCATAGAATTATTTAATCCTATAAACCGTGCTAACGATATAGCTGCTATCATTGTTGGTTTTTGACTGTCAACTTTTATTCTTTCGATACTTTTGATACCTCAATACTTTACTACTTTCGATACTTATTTTGATATTTTTGATACTGCTGATACTTTTGATACTTTTGATACTTATGATACTTTGGATACTTTTAGATACCGCTATCGATGCTCGATACCAGCCAAAGTATCGATACTTTGCCTAGCCCTAAACATGACTCCATCCTATTAATTCCTGGTAGAGCGCTGATGACATATGTTTGAATTCGAAATACTCTGCAGTCTCTGCAGCCACCTCAAAAGATTATACCATATGACATAATACTACAAAAGTTAGCGTAATAAACTGTTATAACAGTATGCAGACTGGTAACAGTTACAAGCCTACTTAGGGTCTGTGTGCGATTTTAGTTAATTTTCCCGCTAAAGAATGTATGATGTGACGATGCCCCATTTTAGATGGTCATCTAAGGTAATTCCTAGAAAGCAAGGTGAATCTGGGGCCGGCGGGTGGTCTAGTGGTTAAAGTCCTAGGCTTTGAAACTAGACTCCCAATGGCAGTTGGTTCGAGTCCACTGCTCGGCGGTAATTTTTCTGAACCAGTTAAATCCGACGGGTCCATGGATGGTATGTAGGTGTGTATGTTGGGTTGCATGTCTTCAGGGGTGGGGTGCATGTTAGACCGGTGTATAGCACTGAGTGTGCTGAGCCCGGGTAAGGGGGTGGGATGGGAATCATGGGGTCGTGCTCACGCACGGCTTCATGATTCTTTAAAAAAAAAAGGTGAATCTGATACTTTTAATCTGGGCTCACATATGAGCTTCTAGATGTCCGAAAAATCGATTTTGTTTTACTGTCATTTTTTGAAAACATTCAGTTAAATTTTGAAAAATTCTATCAGCATATGAAAATCAAGGCTTGTGTCATCCGTATATGAGATCAAAGTTAAATTTTCTGAAACTGCACATAATCATTCGCATTGATAATGCAAAGAAGTGGGCCTAGTGTGGATCCCTGCGGTACCCAACCTTGAAACCTGTTGATGCGGTCTGAGTAAATATCAGACTGATCTAGATTTTTACATACTCTTTGGGGCGATGCTCCAGATAGGATATCAATAAATGATGAACCTTGCCCCGGATTCTTTATCTTTTGAAGATTAAGCAATAAAATGTTATGATTTACATAATATAGGCGACATTTTACATTTTTTTTTTATTTAAATAGAATTTTATTTTGAATTTAATGATGTATCACACAAGAGTGCCGTGAAAGACTTGCGTTTGCTAGAATGTGTCTCAAAATTTCGCTTAATAAACAGGTCGAAAACCAACGTATTCCGAGATATAGCACTTATAAGAAAGAAAAAAAAATAGTTTAATTACAATTTATGAAGTAGGCTAGTTCTAATTGGATACAATTCACTTTACAAAAAAAAGCAAAATCTATCCAAACTCAAACGTAACATCAAAAAATCGGTACTCTAATTTTTACTTTCCCATACTTCTACCATAGATTAATAACTCCTTAGATATCTGACTAATGGTTATGCTTATTTGGTTAGTACCGGAACAGCCCGCATCGCGTCGCTGTCATCGTTTGGAACAGACATGTACTATCGCTACTATCTGCGCGGTATGTTGCCGTTCGACGCTAAGTTGAGTGAAATGGCTATAGCCAAGTCACGTGTTTTCAACTTCGTACAATTAACTAATTCCTAATCTCAGAAAAGGTAAATTTCGTTTACCTGAGCATACTTATACGTAATTATTTACTGTGGCACCTATTTGGCTTATGACTTGGAGTATTTAAGAACTACTCTATTAACAATAGATTTTGCTATTTTAGTAAGCGCAATTACGAATACTACAGGTAATAACGATGTGTGGTATTACTAACTCTGAAAATTTTGTTATTTCTATGCAAAATTATTTTATATAAATTTAAAGTAGGTACTTATGTAGTATATTTTTACTTTTCTGTACTTTCAGTATAGGGAAGTATTGATTTCATGCAGATTTTCGTTTTTGAGATTTTAACGGAAATACATGTTTTGAACCTCCGAGAACCCTAAAAAGTGGTTTAGAAAAAATGTCCGCTTGTTTATTGCTACATAAAAATTTAAAAAAAGCATACAATGTTGAGTATTTATTAACACGACGACTTACACAAGATGCGTTAGAAGATACATTTTCTGTATTGCGCCAGAAAGGTGGATTTAATGATAATCCAACTGCAAGAAGCTTTAGATTATTGTTCCGACATTTTTTTTGTGCAAATTAAAAAAAACCGGTGGTAAATTCAAACTGTGAAGAGGATCAAGTAGAATTTGTATTTAACATCAAGGATTTATCAATGCCTCTCCCGCCATCTTCTTCAAATGTCCTGATATCTGCGAATGCATATAATAAGGATAAAGAGGACACCGAGATCAGCAAGATAAGTATACAGAGTGTTGCAACACGCGAAATCACGTTAGAAGACTGCTCTATACGGTACACTGCAGGATTCGTATTGCGAAAATGTATATAGAAATTTAAATGCAGCACATGCGAAAAAGAACTCAAAGGTCTGTCAGAACCTCGCTGTCTGCGATCAAAACCTAAAATTAGAAAGAGTAAAACTGACACCGAACTTATAAAACAAAAGGCTTATCCCTGCAATGTATCTGTTTTCGGAAGACGTGCGCGCCCAACGATCTAACTAATGCGGTTGTAAAAGTAACAAACATACTTCCTGGTTTTCTTACTGCTACTGAATCTTGCATAAAACATAGAGAGTTCATAATTCGCTATTGCTTACTAGTACGTTTGCAAAAACAAACTACCTGGGAGTCAAAATATATTCGAAAACCTAAAAGTGGAGTAAAAATGAATTCTAAAATTCGCAAATTGTCACATATTTAAGATTACGAAAGCTTACTTCTACCTATGTTTGTTCAGGATTCCGTCCACATTTCAATGAGAAGTTTATAATACAATTATAATAGTATATTTAAGCTATATTTAAGCAACATCATACTAGCAATAAGATTAGTTAATTAATCAATTATTTCTAATATTTCTATCCTAAAATTTAGATTACTGGACTTTTGTGCAATGTTAAACAACAATCGGCTACTAGTTCAGAAATGTATTCTCTATTTTTAATTAAAAGTATAAATAGTACATTCCTAAATAAAGCTACTATTGTCATAAATTGAGATGTTTTTTTTAATAAACAAGATATGAATTTCTTGAGAAATGCCTCATCAAAATTTATATCACGTTAAACATAATAAATGTATATATAAATCATAACGTATACTATTTTTGCTGTAATTTTAATATTCTTATTTATAAAAATATTACTTAAGCTTAATAGTTCAAAAATGTATTAATATAATACTTGAACAGGTAGAAAGGAAACCCTGCTCAGTGCTTTTACCTGCTTCAAGATTTAATCCTCAACAAAGTTGACCAGTTAAGTGGTTCATTGCTTTTATTCTACCAGGATTCACTTGAGTAAGTTTTCAGTACCTGCGGGTACTGCCACCTAGGATAGTTTAATGTCACTATTTCGAGCAGAACTACTACACCATTTAAATCAGTGATCTAAGGAGTTATTAATCTATGCTTCTACTGAAGTAAGGAAAGTTATAATTTCATGCAAATTTTCTAAGTTCAGATTTTAA
The DNA here is from genome assembly GCA_958336395.1 of Ctenicera cuprea. Lineage (NCBI taxonomy): Eukaryota > Metazoa > Arthropoda > Insecta > Coleoptera > Elateridae > Ctenicera > Ctenicera cuprea. The sequence continues at coordinate 38,077,050 of OY284495.1, read as the reverse complement.
CCGAAATACGCGTTTTGGGTCCAAGGAATCCAAAAAAGTGGTTTTCAAAAATATCTGTGTGTGGGTGGGTGGGTGTGTGGGTGCGTTCGTTCCCTATATCTCCGGAACCCCTTGACCGATTTTTATAAGATGGTTGTAAGGCCGTTAATCGGATCCGGAACCAGAAACGGAAATTAGACTTGTTTTTTGGTATAGATTTTTTTATAAACACTGTTTTAAAATATTGAATACATCGCGTTGTAGTGCATCGAAAGATAAATCAAATGTTATTTCCGAATGCTGTATCTTCAAAATTAAGCCCGCTACGGATTTAAAAAAAATTTAACTTTAATGCCCGATTACTCAAAAACAAAACATCCAATCTATACAAATTATACTATTATTTAATAGCCATTGATAAGCATAATCCAGTGATTCTAAAATATTTGGGAAAATTGCGGATATACTAGCGGTTCAAAGTTATGAACATTTTCAAAAAAGATTTTCTCAAAAACCGCCTACAACATTTTTTTAAAGTTTCTGAGCCGATAGAGCTTGCAATGGTCTACAAAATTTGTTCTTTAGTAATTTCCCAAATTTCACTCTGACGCCCTTTAAGAACTTTTGAAAATTTTAAAATTGATTATTTTTTTATTCCTAAACGCAAACGCTGATTGTTATTAGGATCTGCAAGAATTTTTAATTTAAAAAAAACGATACTTTTTAATATCAACAACGTGTTTTCCGGCAGTTACGTGTTATTAACTACGTCCATCAATTAGCTGTAGTTAAAAAATATATTTTTCATTTTTGCATATTTGTAATAACTCTTAAAATAAAGCTTTTACAGCGATTTTAGTCTGAAATCCGAAGCGCATCAAATCAAAGGTAAGACGCGGTCGCGGTCCGCTGCGTGCTTCTGTTCTAAACGTAACCAACGTAACGCCTTGAGTCTGCAGCGGGCTTTTACCGGTTAGATTAGATGTAAATTTCCATCACTTCTTGACGTGAGAATATTTAAAACATAAAATGTATGGGAAAGTACCAGCAACCTGTTTCGCCCATTTTTTTACTTTCCTATACTTTCAGTATAGGGAAGTATTGATTTCATGCAAAATTTCAAAGTTGAGATTTTAACGGAAATAGTCGGGGGGGGGGGGGGCATGGACCCCAAAAAAGTAATTTTTAAAAAATGTCTGTCTGTAGGTAGGTGGGTGGGTCCGTTACGCTCCATATCTCCGGAACGGCTGCATTTTGATGTGCTTTGGAATGAGGGGGTATATCAAAAATTCATCGACGAAAATAAGCTTTAAAAAAAACCGAAACAGGAAGCGGAAGTTAGACATGTTTTTTTGGAAGCATTTTTTTTCAGAAACTGAATTTTGGACATTTTAATAGTGGAGATTAAAGAAGGCCTTAGGACAAATCAAACAATTTTTTACCGAACTCTCTAGCTCTAAAATGGCGGCCGCTACGAATTTTTGAACATTTCGACTTTAACGCCCATTTACTCAAAAACCAGTTATCTGATTGGAATCAACTACATCTTGTTTGGTAGACCTACAAAGGTACTATACCATGAAATATAATTAATTTTGAAAATATAAAAACGATTGCAATGACATCACTCCAAAATTTTGGAATTTTTCAAAAAAATATTTCTCAAAAACTGCCCACACGTTTTTGTTTGAACTTTTTAAGCTGATAGAGCTGGGAATCTTCTACAATTTGTTTTGTTGCGCATCGCTATAATTTCACTGTGACGTCCTCTATGGATTTTTGAAAATTGAAAATTGGTACCCTTTTATTTATTTAACGGGGGGCAATAAAATATTTCTGTTAATGTGAAATAGCTCACCATTGATAGCAAAATCCGAATATAATAATATTTTTTCGATAATTTCATTTTGGGGGGGGGGGGGGGGGGCTACTGTTCCCCCTCCCCTCAAACTTTTTCGATAAAAAATTAAAAATTTGGTTTTTTGTTTTGTTTGCTCTAGGAGAATCTTTTTACAAAAAATCAAAAAATCGAATTTTTTGCCCCTTAATAATCTTTCTGTCCTTAGCAGAATTTCACATACTTTCTACAGCAGTTGTATTCTTGTACTAGTCGTTTAATGTTCAGTGTAGGCTAACTTTTTTATTTTAATAGATAGACTCGCAAACCCAAGAGCAAAGTTGTAGGGCAAATTCTTCTCGATTGTATTTAAGAAATAAACTTGAGTTTCCATTTTTACTATGGCGGCCACGGTAAAAAATAACTTTTTTTAAATGGAAACGTGGCATTTTGGCTTTAAAATCAGAAAGGTTTTGAAATTCTAAATACAAATTAATAAGAGTAATTTCTTGCTACAAATAATACTTCTCGAGTTATTAATATATTTTCAAATATCAATTTCCGCGCTTCCGTTGATTCAGTCCGAATATTTTACCCAACCTTATGCTTGCAGCGCAGCGGTCGGTCTTTCTTCAACCGCTTCAAGATGTTACAACTTAAAAGAACTATTTACTTTAATTAGTCGTGTCTAGACAGGTGTATATCGAAAGTGTTGGAAAATATAAAACAATGTATTTAAATGTATAGGAAAGTCCAGGCGAAGTGTTTCGCTCATTTTTTCAATTATGGTTGTCATTTCTCTTCGCCTTTGACAAGCGCGTAGAAAAAATAGCGTACACAATACGTGCCAAAGAGCTTTCTTTGCGCTCATGCAATTGTAAACCTCGCCTATAAACTGGGCTACAACGTTCGCTTTCGTGCAAATAATTGCTTTTTTGGCACTTGTTGCTTAATATACTGTTATAGTATGTAGGCCATAAAACAAAATCTACTATGGAAGTAAAACCCAACTCTATTTTTATTTATTTTTACATTTACGCCTTCGCTCAAACTTTTTGCACAAACATGTTCTTTATATAAGCGAATAAAAGAGAGACATGTTGAGAGATTTATTATTCATGTAATAAAAATTATAAACTGTCGGTGAAAACAAATTTAGAACAATATCTGCGAGAGCAACAGCGCACCGATCATATTTTTTACGTTTGTATTAGTCGGGGAGCTGTGAAATTACGCCCTATACCCAACTCAAACACACACAAGAACTTGAAGCTGATTATTATGCAAAATCACCTGCCGGATTTGAATTTTAACTTCGCGAATAGATCAGGAATTGCGAAAATGTCGAAAATCGATTTTTTGTGAAAATTCCGAAAATTAATTTTCCTCCATTTTTAATACTTCTCTCGTGTTATCTCAGTGACGGAAAGAGGTCTGATTTTTTCGGAGAATATACACCAAAGTGTCCGAATGATTTTAGTGTTGTCGCATTATCTCCACAGTCTGAATATTTTATAAAAAAAAACATTTTCTTACTGGACCATAATTTTGTGTAAGGTATTTTTCACGTATGGAGTAATTAATCTTATTTTTCGGAATTTACCCATTATAGGTGAGACTAAATGCCAACAACATTCCAAAATTATTTTTGGCAAAGAAATAAAAGCTTTTATGTTTTCTAAAACAACTTATGACGAGTTAAACATAAATAATTTCGGAAATCTACATATTTCTTAAAAATTCTGCTTAACTTTTGGCTGCAAGGGTTTGGTAAATATGTCGGCCAATTAGTGTATCTTGTAACATACAGGGTGGTTCACGGAGTACGGGTCATTTTAACCATATTGTAATTTGTTTAGGATTCAAATTAGTTTGTGTACAGAATTTTATCACTTTAGATGCTTGTTTAATAAATATAAAATAAGAGCAAATGGAATGGTCTTCGGGTAGAGCACTTGCTTATCACTAATTTTAGGATCTAGGGTCTAATTCTCATTTTTGTTATTATTATTACTACCAAATGTTTATTAAATACGAAGTGATAGAAATATTTTTTTAAATTACTCGAGAATGTTTGCAAAAAATTGTTTATTACGTATTGTAATTGACACCGGCAATATGATGTGGAATTTTTAAATACAGTTTCTAATAATTACATAAATACTTCCATCACTTAGTGTTTTAACAAAAATTGTGTTTTATTTTCTTTCGTAGTAGTTTTGTTTTGTTAAGGACCTACTATAAATGTTTTTATATCAATTAAATGTTGTGGTATTTCTATGGCACTTTTATGTCTTTGCTATTTTTTTAAATAAAATGCTTTGAATTGTGCAAACATACATTGTTGAAATTGAAACAAACGCTCTTCTTAAATGTAGAAAAATTAAAAATGACTTGCATAACAAAAAGTCGGCAGTCTAAAATTAACATTATGGTAGTAGTTATGGCAAATTTGATAATAAAATTAGATACAGAATTAAAAAAATAATAAAGCATTAGCGTCAGAAACTCTGCAAGGTAGATGACTTTTCGGATTATCAATTAACAGACAATTTCGCAACTTTGTACCAATTTAGCCGTTCTCAATCCCTTTGTACAGGGTGTTAATGAATTGTAGGGACAAACTTCTAGGGCTTACAAAACACAACAAAGCAAACAACTTTTGTTAATAAATGTGTGGTCAAAAGTGTTTCCTTTCAGGGATAGAGCTTCTCAAAGATTCTTTAAGAAGTACCTGAAAATAGGCAACCCAAATTGCATTTTCAATTATTTTACACAGGTCACACGGAGTTTTGAAAAAAAGACGATCTAGATATACATGCATTCAAATAACGTCAATTTTGACACAATTCGATATTTTTGTGATATTTTTTGACTTTTCTTGCATTCGTTTTTTTCTGTGCCTTTTATAATTCGTTTTTTTCGTTCTGTGATTTTTTTTGATAATTATTTTCTTCGTTATTTTCGTTCTGTGTTTCGTATTCTTACTGCATGTGAAGAAGTTCTACAGACTCCTGGTAGCAGGAATTTACTTCGTAGATGTGCTTCGTGTGTAGAGCTGGGGGGGCGACATTTTGAAAATTTACTATAATTTTGTTAATTTTTGAATTAGTTATTGAAAATTTTTTCAATTTTTTCTATTGCCTACTTTTGAAACATCTTGTTAATTAATTTATTTTAAATTTAAACTAGTGTTACCCCAGCGCACAATGCACTGACAGACTGAGCGTTGCACGAGCCGGCTAAATGCTAAGTCACGTGATGCATTAGTTCCATGAGGAGACATGGTGTAGATGTCGCCTCCAGTAAAGCGCGTTTATCAGACTTTCATATGTAAATTAAAATAATTATTATTGAAAAATCGACGTAGAATAAAAATATAAAAATGTTTCATGTTCCATCTGAGGATAGAGACCTTTCATTGAAAAAAAAATGGTTCAAATTGGTGAAGCGGTAGCCGCTGGAGGAACCGGAGAAAAAAACCCTTTGAGCTTATATATATGTATGGATGGATTGAATGTGAAAAGTGGGAAAGAGGGCTTTATTTATCCTGTATTTATTTCCGTCGCTATGGAAACAAATAGTAGGTAGTAAGTTGAGTTGCCTACATTTAGGCTCTTCTTAAAGAATCTTTCAGAAGCTCTATCCCTGAAAGGAAACACTTTTGACCACACATTTATTAACAAAAGTTGTTTGCTTTGTTGTGTTTTGCAAGCCCTAGAACTTTGTCCCTACAATTCATTAACACCCTGTATATGCGAAATGCCGATATTCCAATGACTATCGAAAAATGGACAACCTGGATTCCTTTCAGTTTCTCCTTGCAAACATTTGTATGATGTTATTTCCTATCATTTTATATTCTATACTCTAAAATTTGTAGAATGGTGTCTGAGTTGGAAGTTACCGCCACAGCACGCTTCAAAGCGAAGATGGAGGCGGCGCTGAAATGCAGAAAATTCCCATTTCTGGCTTATAACCATATTTAAGGTTTAAGTTTCTGATCCGCAAGTTACGGTTGGTTTCAGACATCATTCTACAAACTATCAAGTATTTCGTATTTTTCTTACCACTAGGTATCTGTTCGAGTCGCAGTTGGCATCTATATTAACATATAACAATTTCCTTTTTGACACTGAAATGTGGTCAATTTGATTAAGCCCTCTATTTTCTCGAATTTTCCCATGATAGAGTATATAGAACATGGTATGCTGTTGCTAGGACCAAATTTCGTCAACTTCTGCGCAAGTGTAAACACTTGTTGAGAAACCCTTCTTTTATCAATGCGCAGGCGAAGAACGTGTACTTCTGTCAGTTTCTAATGTCAAGTGGAATGATCAAGAGGTTAGGTGCCTCTAATTTGTCAACAAATTAGTATTTAAAGTAAGTTTCATGTACTTTATATACTTTATTATGAAGCGCTATGTAAAAAATTGACCCAACTATAATAGTAAGACAAAAAGTAAGTAATAAATTATAGATCTACCGAAATTATTTTTTTGGTTATTGAACATTCTAGTATTATGAGCATAGGTACATCCAATGTGAAATATTGTAGTTTCACAGAGGAAGTTTATTTGTATTTTATCATCGTACCTAAATTATTATATTTATATGTTGTAAAAACGATTAAAATTCACTAGCTGCAGACTTACCGCGAATTAATTTTGAAATTTGCCGTTGTTTTTCCACTTGATGACGTTACACAGCGGCTCTTAACCTGTGCGCTGTAGCATACCATCCTTTATACTATATCATGGAATTTTCCATGTTGCTAAGTGTATTATTTTTTATTGGAGAAATAGATACCCGCAATAATTATGTACCATATTTTGCGCAACAGCATATTTTAAGTCTATTTCCAGTTTTTCTGATTCTGTCATGTAAGTCTTACTTCCATGCTGTATTGTTTTACTAATCTTTTTTTTTATTATTACGTTAAAGTGACGTAGTGACACTATCGTATCATTTTTTGGTACATTTCGCTTACAAAATTTTGTTTTAAAAAATCTGTAAAGAAAACCGGTTAACTGCTGCTTGGGGTTGTGTATTTAATTTACTGCTTAAATTCTGTGTACATTTTGTATATATACGTTCCTAAATTTAATCAAAATCAAGCCGGCTGCCTCTGGATTAGTATTTTAGCTTGGCCTACTAACTAGTGCAGGCAATGCCTTCTATTACCCGGAAAACATCGGTGAATTTTATGACTTGAGAATTTTGTTTTGTCTCATTAACATATTCATTTTGCTACCTCGCCTCTTTGCCGGTCACGCCGTCAAATCGCCTAGGAATAGTTTTTCCGCAATGTTTCATGGCCAGTGCCTCCTAGAGCAAAATAAAATTATCAAATTGAAGGAGGGTTAAATTCTCTGTATATTGTCTTCTACATTTTTTTTTGTAAAACCATTAGTTTAGATGGAGCAGCTGAGGAAATTGAAGCATATTTTTCCTACTTGCCAAAACTTTCATTTTTCGTTTGTAGATCTTTAATTATAGTTTCAATCAACCGTTATTGTCGCAAGATACCAAACGATTTATTTTTGTATTCGAAGCTGGCCGTTGCCAATCAAACTCAGTGAAACTGTTTATGAATTTTTTAATGGTTTTGCTCCAACACACTGAATACCGAGCGAGCTTGGCAGCAAACCTCCCGGATCGACCGACCCTTAGTTCACGGCTCTCGAAAGCTCGGTTTTCGTTAAACTACTCGAATACAACATATTTGAATACATCACAATACCTCCCCTTTAAGATTGTAAGTATACTAAACAACCCCAAACTATATTCTTTTAATCGCTTAGTTTTGCAATTTATTTAATTAACGCTAGCTATATTATAACCAAACCTTTCTGGCACTCTTTTGGTGCGTTCGCTTCTACGAAGCGTCTCCGCTGGTAGATTTTCTTTATTTTCTGCTCGAATCTGATGCTCTACCTGTAAATTGTTGGGCACATTTTGTTCCACCACTTGGTCATCATTTGTGTTATTATTATTTCTATGGTCTTCCGCATTAACGATCCCTATTCGACGGCGTGTGACCTGAGATCTACGTTCAGATTCTTTGGCACCCATTTGAGTTGAATCACTTTGATCGGGTTGGAACCTAATATTTTGATTTAGGTGTCTTTCCCAACATTGCTTGTTTTCGATTACCTCACAAATGTGTTATTTTACCAATCTTTTTTTATGATTGCAACAACTTTTTGCTAATTGTACGATTATCCCTTACCATAACAGTTTATTCTACCCCAAATTCCTCTTTTCTTTTCCCCTGGATTTTTGGACCTGTTGCTTAATTGGGCTGGTACCGTTTTTGATAACCTGTTTTAATAAATCTAACAGAGTCCTTATTTTGAGGGAGACTCCTGTAGTACTATGAGGAGTGCTACGATAGTTTAATAAAAATCTGGAAGTTAACGTTTCTTTATCCACGTCCTTATTTGTGGAATCGTAAAAAGCTGCTTCTAATGCGTTCTTGAGCGTTTTGACAGCGTTTTCCGCGGCACCGTTTGTGGCGGGATTAAACGTTGGCGTAGTTTTATTCCGTTTATTTTTAGAAGAAAAAATTAAAATGGTTTACTAGTTAATTGCATCCCACTATCCGAATCAAATAACTTAGGAATTCTTAAACTTGTAAATGGAAGGCGTAATTTATTAATGGTGTTGTATGAATTCGCGTTATTTTTCATCTCGTGTTCATATACTCACTTGCCAAAACTGTCTAGAATGGTTAGATAAACCTTGATTGAATTCGCTCTTCTACTCTAGATGTTTTTCCCAAGGAATCCATTGAGCTTTAGGAGGATCTGCGCTGGTGCATGCTTTTTTCCCTCTTTCCTCTGTGTCCTTCTACCCTTGGTTCCGGAGACACTGCAGCCTATAAGGCTTATTGTGTTCACCCTGGTAGTTACTTACACCCGGTCCTTGATCTTGATTTCCTGTACCATTGCGCACAGGTCCCTCACGGGGTGTGTGTTGAAGTCTTCCGGTTCCATGAACGGATGCCCGAATATGCGTTGTCTTTTACCAGCCAGCGTATCACAATTGCGTAGAATATGCATTGCTATTTCTGGTTCCTCACTACAGAGTCTGCATGTGGGGTCTCCATCAGATTTTCTAATCCTCCTGAGGTGATCAGTCACGTGTCCTGTTAGGAGGTCCGTAAGGATTCTGAGCTGTTCTGCTTAACATAAGCAGTTCTGTGGTTTTGTTTTGGCAAGGTCCGTTGATGAATGCCCTGCTTTTTAATCCTGATTTCTTGATCCAGTAAATTTTGTTGCCTACAGATCCATTCGCTGATATAGCTACGGATTGCATTTCCTGATACTCCCAATGCAGGTTCATGACCGTAATAGGCCCATGTTGATCCCTTCCTTGCGAGTTCATCAGCTTTTTCATTGTCTTCGATTCCACAGTGACCAGGGACCCAGAGCAGTCTCACAGTGTTCTGCCCTGCCAGGTCATTGAGTTCTTCGTAGCATTCCCAGACCAGTCTAGATGGTGCATGCCTTTATTAGTTTTTGTAATTCCACTTCCGCTACAAAATTTGGCCATCCTTTGTTTACATACTCTGTATAATTTTATGCAGTACCGGATCTCGTACGGGTTTTAATTTTGTTTTGCTGCCAGTAGGCGTTTTTTGCGTTTCAGTGAAATTGAGATACGAAATTTTTTCCGCGAGTTGCTCATTCGCTATTGGTAACGGCAACAATCGCAAGAAACTATCCGCAATTTTCAATGCCCTTATTATACTAATATCGTATGTCAGTCGTGTCAAAAAGATTGCACACCTTTTTAATCTAATTATTTGCGGAATTTTTTTGTTCTTACCAAATAGAGGACGATGATCCGTACGTAGAATAAACTTTTAAGTCGACAAATAATTTTGGATTTTTTAAATTGCGAAGTATAAACCCAAAGTTTTCTTATCAATTACCGCATAATTTTTTTCCGCGGATGACAAGTCCGCGCAGGAATACCTATTGGCCGCTCCGTCCGATCAGGGTTATGCTGACACAGTGCCGCCGCTATTCTATCTAATGATTGGTTGCTAGTTAGTATTACCGGTAACTCAGGGTTAAAGTGCACTAGAATTTAGCCCACAATTATCTCTTTCTTTACTAATTCAAAAGCCTGTTGCATTCGGAACTCCAGTAAAATATTGCGTCGGTTTTCAAAAGGTTGTAAAGCGGTTTCATGGCCTGTGCCAATCCCGGTGCATAGTAATTTACCATGCCGGTAGAAGATTTTATTTTAGTTATGTTCGTGGGACAAAAGGTTTCAACGAGAGCCCTCACTTTGTCGATCGATTTTCTAATACCCTCCCTGTTTATGACATGCCCTAAGTAAACAATTTCAGACTTGAAGAATTGGTTAATTTTTAAGTTGGTATCTGCAAGCCCTTTGAACACCACCCCTAAATTATCCAACTGTTCCAAAGCGACAAGTATAGCAGATTATCCGTCTAACTGAAATTGGGCGTAAGGCATGCTCTCCTCGACAATGTGATTTAGTTGCCCATATTTACATATTCCTGGATCAAATGTAAATAACCAGCCTCTACCCAATAAAGGTGGCCCCTCCTCCCTTTCGCAACATATATTTATAGTTTTACATTTAATGTTGTATTTCACGTCGGCGGTAAAATACCTCAATAGCTCGCTATTGGTGCAGGTGTATTCTCTCAAAACCATGTTTGTATGATTTAATTGATAACCATTACATTTTGTATTAAACAATTCTTTGGAGATTACTGAGACACCAACGCCACTGTCGTCTTTCATCTATAAAACTACGCTATCTACATTGACTGTTACTCTAATAGGTCTATCTTTATTAAATCTTAAGCTAAATAAAAGGTAAATAGTCTGTATGTGTTAGCTTGACATAATGGTTGCTATTATTTTAACCATCTGTGCACGCACTTGCTATGTACCCTATCACATTGCACGTGTAACACCGTGCAGTTTTGAACTTTGCACGCTTGGTTGGCCTGATGAATTTTCCCGCAACTCTGGCACTAATTATTTTTACCTGGCCCCTGCTGCCGGTCTTTCATTCCTTCCTTTGGTTTACTGTATTATTTTTTCTTTCCCCTTGTGCTCAGTTCAAACCGATTGTTGCTTTACCATCCTTTGCTGTTTGCTTCCAGACTGGGTTCTTTTTTTTAACTCGAACCTTACCATTGCAGTTCCTCACATAATTTATCCAAAATGGGACCCGTGACAAGTTTGTCTCTTAAGAACTTTGTCCAGGTTATCGAATTTGCAGTTCACTGCTACGCATTTTACTTTAGCATGCCACTCTATGACAGTTTCTTTCCGTTTTTGCATGACGGTGTAAAATTTGACTATTTTCCGATAACTGCAATTCTGGGACTAAAGTGTTGCCTTCTAAATGTCTGTTCCAATTCTCTGTAAGTCTTATCCTTTGGTTTTTGCGGAAAACGCAAATCTCGTATTAAAGGATCCGAAGATAGTTGGCTAATGAGTACCGCAGTTTGCCTGTTGGATGTCGCTGTGTCTTCTATTGCATTAGCTGCGCAAAATTGTTTCATCGGCTCTTGGTACATTATTCCCCCCCCCCCCCCAATTGTCGTTGAATTTTTAAGTTGTACTAATTATGGCAGACATTTTTTTAAACGAAATCTTACACACATTACCTCGTACAGTAACTCAAATTGCAACACTATTGTTATTTTCCACACACTCTACTCTTTATTTATCCTCGTCGCCAAATTTTATGTACTCGAAGCTGGCAGTTGCCAATAAAACTCAGTGAAGCTGTTTATGAACTTATATCATGCTACTGCTACAAGTTGAATACACTGAATGCCGAGTGAGCTTGAAAGCAAACCCATTAGATCGCCCCTTAGGTCCAGGTAGTGTTTTTCGGATGCTCGGTTTCGGCTAAACTACTCAAACACCACCATGAGGTAGAATAAAGGCGCGATTTTGTTGATGTGTTGTTCCCTACCATTCCGTAATAGCGATTTGAATGTACTTTTCCTTGTTTTGATGTTTTGGACGCACCAGGTTTGCTGGGGTCTATATCTTTTCTCACCAGTATAAAGGTCGCTATTTCTTATAAGAGTCATTCACTAATCCTCTTTCAGTTTGATAATTATTTTTGCTCTAGGAGGCACTGGTAACGATATATTGCAAAACAACGTTTCTTGGCGTAATTTTTCCAATATGGCGCCGCAAAGCTACGGGTAAGTTAAGAGAGACACCCTCATCTACAAAATTGTTTTCCGGCTAGCGCCCATTTTTGGCCTCTGTTGTCTCAACTATACGTAGTTTTTCCCAACATATTTAAAAAGGTGCTATCAGAAATTGACACGCAAACTACTTTCTAGATTTTCTTAAATTGAGAAAAAAAGGGAAAAGTTAGAACATGATATTCGCAAGATGTACGTTCATTGTTTACATTCATAATTTTCGTCGGCCGCTTAATATTTAATTGTTTTAATTGTGCTACCGTAAGTGGTGTATCTGTTTATAAATCGTTTTTTTACTCTTGTTCTGTAAAAACAGGATGGACCAAGATGGCAGCCTTAACATTAGCTACGATGAGTGGCGAGATTTTCTGCTTCTTGCACCTAGCCAAGACATACACCAGCTTATTAAATATTGGCGTCACTCCACGGTAAGCAATTTTAATTTTATTTGTTTTTATTTTTAGAAAGCTTGGCATGTATAGAAGTATCTAGCGTTGATTTTATACCGACTTTGTGCGGTTCGTAAATTTTAATAGCGGTCATGATACCAGCGGATCATCTGAACAGTTGTATCGGCTTAGCTATTTCTATTACTCTTGTTGCTGTAAGATAATATCTTTGAGTACTATACAGAACTATTAATAATAAATTTGTATTCTATAGGAGTATTTAATTAAGAATTATATATTTGTCATATGACTATCTTTAGTAAAGCTAACTGATAACATAGAGAGATCCAAAAAGTGTCTCAAACCATATGATGCGATTCCTTACGTCATTGGAAGACAAAATGCCAACAGTAATACTATTGCGCAAGGAAAAGTTTCATGGTCCATGGTTATCTGAATTTTTTTATTGTTTTAACTTGTGGAACTTACTCCCAAAGTTTGTATTAAGTATTTGCCCGTTCTAGGGAAATACTCAGACCGCCATGGTAACTCAAACATTCACATAAAATTAATTATCTGGAAAACTGTTGTATTTAGCTACTTTCAACAAAAGTACCGATTTTCAAGTTAAATTTGGGAATTTGTTTCTCAGAGTTTGTCGTTCATAGTAACATCTGCTCCCCTGGAGCAGCTATATTACGATAACCAAAATTTATGCTAATCTGACAACGCATTTTTGAGAAAGTAGGTCTTAAGCCGCAGTTTTAAAATAAACGTACCGTCCGCTAATTTTGAAAATTCGGTTCCGGATCGATTTAATACAAATTTATATTATATAAAAAATTTTTGTTGTGTATGGGTAATCCAAATTTTGCTAAGGTCAGCAAATAACGATTTGATTTGATGAAGTTTGTAGTTCTCCATGGCCGCTGAGTTTGAAACTGAAAAGTATGCCGGATTTCGGGCCTCGGGGCTCCTGGAGTACTGCCCCCCCTTATATAAAAACATTATCTATTATGTAAGAAAGTATGAAAATAAGGAAACAAAGATAAATAAAAATATCTTACATAGTAGAATAAAAATAAAATATAGAAAAACAATAAATGCTTATAATTATAAAAGAAACCAAAGAATACAAAAACAAAAACAAACCGACCAATCTGTGGTTAGGTATACTTGTTAAATTCAAAAATGAAAAAGTGTCCACTTCGAAGATAAGGAGGAGAATGACAACGAAATCAATTCTGATATTCCTAGTTAATACCATGTGTTACAAATATCATCTACGAGGATCGTTCGAAATGTACGTGGCCTAACGCAAGTTTTTTGGGCAAAAAATCATTTTATTTTTCAATATAGTCTCCTGCTCATTTAACGCACTTATTACAACGATGCTCCAAAGCAGCAATGCTGTCTTTATAGGTCGATGAACCCAAGTTCTCAAAATAGCTATTTACAGCAGCGATTAGCTCGGAATTGGATGAAAATCTTTTACCGCCGAACCATTTTTTCAGGTTTGGAAATGGATAGAAATCGCTAGGAGCCAAATCTGGCGAATAGTGCGAATTAGGCACCAATTTGAATTCATTTCATTCATTTCGCCAAATGAAGCCGTTTCTCCTTGATTTTGTCGCTCAATTTTTGCAACAAATTGGCATAATACTCGCCATTTATTGTTTTTCCCTTTTCCAAGTAGTCGACGAAAATAATTTCATGAGAATCCCAAAATACAGTTGCCATAACCTTTCTTGCTGACAAAACCGTTTTTGCCTTCTTCGGTGGCGGAGAACCTTGGTGTGTCCATTGTTTGGACTGTTCATTGGTTTCGGGAGTGTAATGATGGACCCAGGTTTCATCAACGGTTATGAAACGGCGCAAACAGTTTTTCTAATTGCGGCGAAAACGTGCCAAAAGGTCGCGAGAAACAATCAAACGATTCAGGTTTTGCTCCGGTGTAAGCAAACGCGGCACCCAACGCGTGGCGTATTTTTTCATTTCCAATTCTTTAGTTACAATTCTTTGCACACTGTCATTTGAGATGCCCACCATGTCTGCTATCTCGCGCACTTTTACTCGACGGTCATCCAATACGATACGGAGGACTTTTTCAATCATATCAGGGGTAGTAGCCGGTTTTGGGCGTTCACTGCGGGGTTCGTCGTTTGTGCTCACACGACCACGCTTAATCTCGGCAACCCAGTTTTTAAGCATTGAAAACGAAGTTGGTTGGTGTTAAGCCTTTCAAATGAAAGTATTTGATCACTGCTCACAATTCTCAGTCTTTTCTATTATTTATGAAATCACTCGAGACGGTCACTTTGGCGCAGTGTCAAACACAAACTAATTGACAGATCGCTCTATACTGTCATATTTAACCTAAGAAAGGATGGTTCTGAATAATGGTAATACAAATTCCGCCGAATTAGCGCCATCTCTGTGTTAGGCCACGTACATTTCAAACGATCCTCGTATGCATCTGAGAACGTGGCCAATATAATTTTTTGAGAACAGGTCAGAAATAATAAATTTGAAAGTGTACGTCCACAAACAATCACTTAGGGCAATTGATGATTTGCCCTCTGCCGGTTTACCGCATTTTATTTATTTCACTTTTAAATTTCTATTACCTACTGAAACTTAAATGTGCGACAAAACCCACAGTATGTTTGGTACCTTATTTATACGTGCTCATATTTATATTTTACGATCGAGGAAATATTTTACGCTGCGTTACTGATCTGCAGGCAGGCTACTATTTGGGGCCCTGCCACAGATTTGCGTCTAGCCCCTTGTTATTCCTGCCGATCCTACCTCACATGACTTGCGCACCTCCTCTGCATGCAGCTGAAATGTGTTTAAACCACAACACCGTAGTGGCACAGATGCGGGTGTGTTCGGTCGTGCTACTTTTTTACTGCATAAGTAGTTGCGGGGTCGAATCTCGGTTGGAACCAAAAATTTTTTTTAAGTTATAGTTTTTTTTAAACACTGTTGTTGCGTTTTGCTGGTTACGCGAGGTTATTTGTTAAGAGCAGTTATATTTTTAAAGAAAAAATACGAAGACAAATTTGCATTCACTCACTGATTGACGGCATACTAACACGCAAGTCTGTAATAAATTAAAAAAAAAGGATTTGTTGTTTTCTATTGAATGCAATTTATTAGCAATGAAAAAATCGGCTTTAACAATGCAAATGTCGATGTAAATAGGTATCACACTCGCACATACGCGAGCCAATATTAGATGATATTGCGCAATTCAGGATCGGCAGGAATTACAAGGGGCTAGACGCTAGTCCATATACCGGATAGGATACGTCGAAAACTGTGGAAAAGCTATTTGATATTTCTGTAGCAAGACGTCCGAAAAATTAATGTAAAGCAGGAAGTAATTTTTAATATAAATTATATTATCATACAATTTCGATGCTAACAACCTATAAAGCCAATTTTATGATTATTATTCCACTCATAATATATCGACTAATTACTAAGTCGCTTTAGACGTTTCGGCAACCAATAGAAAAGCTTAAGCCGGATGTTTTTGACGTTCAATTTTGTTTTGTTTGTTAGTTTTAAAAATACAATTAATTTGAGAATTCGATACATGTATCATGCGAGAAATAATCCGCTCACATACAGCAAGTGCCATTTAACCTTGCAAAAAAAATGACGATAAGTTTAAAAGGCGAGAAGCCGTTACACTCTCAAGCAAAAGCAACGGTTTTTTATTACATTTCTAGTTTCTTTGCTGTATTTTTTATACGTAACCTAAATTATCGTTAATCCCTCCTCAAAGCAAACTGTTTCTAATCTTATGGCGCACGGCCTTTTAATTTGTCAAAAAATCCACAATTTCTCGTAAACCATAAATAAATTGACTTTCACTTTTTAGTAGAGTGTACCACACTGTCCAACAGCCAATTAGAGTTAGTTTAAGTTACGACTACCGACGAAACAAAGCGTAAGTAGCCGAATCAAAGCCCACTAAAATTTGCAAGGTTAGGTGGCACATGCTGTACTTGTGAATCTGATAAACGGGCGAAACATGTCGCTGTTACTTTCCCATACTGTTTACATTTTTAATATTCCCGCGCGAATAACCGCCAAGACGTTGACACCGCACCGGGTATTATATACTCACGTAAGGCGCTAGTTAGATATTGCTATCCCGACTTCGGGCCAAATATGGTTATAAATGCATTATTTGAAAAGGTATCAAAAATTTGCAAAGAATGAAAAATATATTTTTTAACTAGAGCTAATTAATAGGAATAAGTTAAAATTACTTAACTTCCGGAAAATGCGTTGTTAATATTTAAAAGAATCGAATTTTGTCTTAATTTTTAAAGATGGTTAAAAATTATTTTTTATTCTAATAAACCACTTCAAAAAGTATTAAACTGTTTAAAGTTTATAAGGATCGGCGTTTGCATTTTTGAATAAATCACAAATCAATTTTTCAAAAATTCGTAGAGGGCGTCTGAGTAAAATTTGGGATAGGATTTAATAAAGCATTTGATTTGCCTTTAAATGCACTGCAATGTTATGATTTCAAAAAAGTTTTTACAAAAAATTCGATATCAAAAAAACAATTTCCGTTTCCAGTTCCAGTTAAAAACTTTCCATAGAACTACCTTCAACTAAAAAACTTCCACGAACCAAATTTGATAAAAATCGGTGAAGGGGTTCCGGAGATATAGGTAAACGAATTAACGAAACCATCCACCCACAGACAGACATTTGTTGGAAATCACTGGTTTGGGTTTCTTGGACCCCAAAACGCGTAGTAATCAGCCTTTACGTCCCACTGCTGGGCACCGGCACTCTTCTCTGCCACGTACTCTCCTTAGCGCTGAGGTGGAGTACGGGGGACCTACAGTTTAACATCGAATCCGAACGACTAAATTCCAGAGAAGGTTTTAGGCATTAAAATTCCGCGGCTGCCTACACCGGATTGGGGAATGCGAGTGACGGGTTGTGGCATAGATTTTATTGCTGCATGGCTGAGGCGGGGAATCGAACCCTAGACCTTAAGCGTTAGAGGCTGAGCGCCACTCCTCCAAATATACGCCCACGCCAAAACGCGTATTTCCGTTAAAATCTGAAATTCTAAAATTTACATGCAATCATAACCATCCATATACTTCAGTAGAAGTATGGGAAAGTAAGAAGCAATCGGGCTAAGGTACTTAAACTTCATGCATATCAAATCGTGTTTATTTTGCTTAAAAATATTTTAGACCTACCTAATTATACCGGGAATAAGGAAATTGAAAAATAAACCGCAAAAGTTATTCAAACTTTTTTGTGTTTGTTTCGCTCAAGGAAACCAACATTCGTTGCTACGACACATGGTTTTCGTCATATTTCGCTCATTTTACTTATGTTACATCGCTGTTTAATAAATGCAAAAGCAAGAGCGACAAGTTAAGATCGTAGCATTGACTATACCCTTATAGACCCGCAACGTTTACGAATTATTACATTTCTTGAAATAGTAGTAGACATGAGCGACAGGTTGCGCTGTTTGTACTAAGAGATCTAGAAAGCAGTCAAGCAAGCAAGTTATAAACAACACTCTTAAATAAAAATATGCTGGTCGATTGGTTATTCTGATGTAAGGTCTGTCCTGGTCAACATGAAAATTAAAGATGTTTACTACCTGGCCGATGTGACCAAAAGACTACGACTTACAGAGAGTCTGTTCTTTAAAGGGGCCGAAAATCGTAGCTAATTTATTTTTGATTGAACCCCCCAGCAGCAGGTTTTTCTACAATTTTTTAATGCCGCAAATTTTTCCTGATAATTTCAACATTTGATTTTATTGCATAGCATAATTTTTTCCACATAATCTCGTTGAGAATTTTCTTTGCCTTTCATCGAGAAAAATAAAAAATACCGGTAACCGTAACCGAAACCGAAATTTTTAGTAGCAGTAAACCATAACTGAAAACGTAACCGAAATTTAAAAAATTTTAACCGTAACCGAAAAGCGAAACGTTATTTTATTTCGATTTACGTCCCTGGTTTTATTGCATGAAACATTAATTAATCATTTTTTAAATTTCTAAGTTTATCACAAACACCCGCATTTCCTACTCTTACATCTCTCGATGTCCACACAGTTTCTTTATATATGCGCACTAATATTAAAAAGTTTATTAAAAAATCAAAATGAATAATGCAGTTGTTTTCAGTGTCAAAGAAATTTGGATATTCACTGATAATTGCAGTTTTGGCGACGTTACATAGTTTGCTCCTAATATTATCCTCACTTTTATGATTTTTATAAAATTCTACAAAATTACAGAGTATTAAATTTGTAATTTTAACTGCGGTCTTAGAAGGTACGCAAAGATTTCCAGTTCTCGCGTTATTTCGGCACGCGTACGCTCTTTGGTATAGTAATTCTCTTTCTGTATGCACATTATTAATGTCCGAAGCGATCAAAAGCGACATACATTTTTTGCACTTATACATTTTCATTAATTTTTAAATTGCATAGCCTGCGGTGTAGGTAATAGCACAAAGCTGTAAGTGACGCACGTCATCATTGTTTACATTTACAGTAAAAGAACATTGCGAAACCTAAAAATGTACAATACTACCCATTTCTATAATTGTCGTCGCCGCTCTGATTTTAAGTGTTAACACATGTGTTTCTATGCTTTGTTGCCTGTAGGTCGAGTTTAAAGTACCTACCCAAAGAATGCTAAATGACGTACGTTTCCAACAGTCGCAGGTATGCGACGTAGAACTTAGTATAAACTAGACGCATGGCGCACAGCGCCCCTTAGTGTAGTCGTCTTCAACTTAAGCTTAAACGAATTACATTGGTTGCGTATCTATAAAGGTATATAATCAAAGATCGTAGCCAAGGAACAAGCTGTAAATGGCGCTCCTTTCCAATAACAATCGCCGTAATGTATTAAAATACATCGTGCTAGTTAATTTAAGATCTCGCTTCATCTAGCACTCTCGAACAATTAAACTTAAGTTTAACGAAAAATCTGGATCACCAGTTATATTACTGGTGACTATATCACACAATACATACTACTTAGCCAGACTACCGTCGTAATAATAATTAGTCGAATCAATATGTTGGTGAAAAAAACACTAGCGGCGTTTATTAATAGAAAAAAAATCACGTTTTAAAATGTTTTGATTGTTGGCAAGTTATCTACATCAAACGTACTTGAGAAAAACATGCAAGATTATTTTCACTTGATCAAATGCATTACTTAAACCAGATTTGTTGTCTTCCAAATTTGAGTTATTTTTCAATAAATTCTTTCACGAAAATTTTTGTAAATAACGATTGGAAACGCATATTTTGTCTGTTTTCATTGTAAAAGATAACACATTTATTGCGTAATATGTCAAGATCCACATTATTTTTCTTTTATCGATTTCTGCATGTGCTTTATTTATATGTTGGTATATTTCCGTTGTTAATTTTAATGTTTTTCGCTGCTCTTGGAAAAACGTCATAATTTGTTTATGAAGGTACAGCATATTTGTACACTTAAGTAGAATATTTTCAAGTAACAAGATAATAAATTATCAACGTATGGTCTGTGCACGCAACTTCGTTATCAGCCAATTCTTTTTCGTTTTAAAGCTACGGTGATGTCTAGACCTTGACACAGCAGATAATAACATTGTACTTAAACAGGATGGAAAGAATAATTTTTGAATATCGTTAATGTCACATCTAATTAAAATAATTGTGTTTGTTACTGACGCCCGTCAACGTGTTGGCGAATTACTGTCCGGCGAGGAGACGGGCCCCCTAATTTTTCAATTAACCGAGTTCAAGGTCGTACTAGTGATAAAACTAGATCGCTTATGATACATATATGCACGTGGATATAGTAGAAACAATTAGATTGAAAAGATGTATATTTCTTTAGTGATTTTGTAGTGACGGCTGCCGTTGGATATGTCGGTATGGCCAAGTTTATGTTCAAACTGTATCAAATTCTACAGGGTATGCGGAAAAGACGTATACCTAGTCGTAAATTTAATAGTCAATCAAAAGTGCTTGGAAGCTTATCAAAGTGCCATCAAAGAAGGGTTGTTGTAACTTTTAAGACGATTTTAGAGGAATCGATAAAACTAGGTGCACCTTTTTTACTAGTTAGGAAGCATTAAGTGCATGGAGTTTTTTTATCTACAAAGGTTAAATGATTAATCCACGAAAATACTCAAAAATATATGATTTAGTATTTATTTCTTCTTTTTTAGCCATCCCTTATGGCCTTAGGGCCTCGGGTTATACATGGCTAGGGATTGGTTTTATCGCTATGTTCCAGGAGGTGATGGAGTGCTTTCACTTTTAAACCATCACGCTCCATCATCTTATGCCAAACTCCTATCAGCCATTTTTTCGTACCTTTGTATTTTGAGGGAACTTCCAATCCTTCTAACGACTGCCGCGTTGTTAATGCGACATCCGGGGCCACCTATTTGCATGCCATTCCGAGAGCACGAGGTACCGCGTTGACTCGGCTTTCGGACACCCATCCAAGTACTGACCAAGCTATTATTTCTATTTATTTGTAATAATAAAAATTATTATTTCTGTATAAATGGAACACATATAGTAAACAGAAAATAAAATTACCAAAATTAATATTTGTTGTCATTTGCAAAATACGAAAACATTAAATAATTAAAGTTACTTATACAGGGTTATTCACGGAAGTACAGCGCTCCCCCCCCCCCTCAATATCGCTAAGAGTTTCTCCGTATTTTAATAGTTTCTACACACCGCCAACAATGAACTACTGAAGTTTTGCATTGAAGATGTAGAACATACATGTAGTCATTTGAGCATATTTCTTCTTTGTCTATATTGGACGTTATAATTTCTATGACGACACAAGAACACAAGTCACAAACAACAACAACACAATCAGGCCGAACAATAACAAAATTTAACTGTATATAATATAACTGCATGATCAAAACTAAGCAGGGCTTTATCCCTCATTCCACTTCTACGCTGATTTTGTACTTACTTTTTAAGAATGCAGGTACACCTAGATTTAGAGGTTTAGTGAGAAGTGTTTGAAGGGTTTGGCCAACTCAAACCCTTACGATTAGATGATGATTCAGAACTGTTATTAGACCATAGAGTCAGAGCAACATTTTTTTAAATACAAAATTTAGTTTAATGGATTAGTGACGGATTGGGTAGAATAGGATTAGGATGATGTAGCGTGGTCTTTTAGCGGTTAACAATGCTTATTAACTGGTGTTATGTTAAAATTATTCAAACCATTTATTACATGACATAATTCTGGCTACGCGCACCCGTATGGGGCGCCAAGTGTAAAGTGAAAATTTGCTGTGCATTTTACGGCATTTAAGGCAATTTGTCTCAATATTTATTATATATACACAAATTTAGCTAAGTGCTTTTTATTTTAATAAATCGTTGTAGATTTAAATAAATCCTTAAACATGTGGTTTAAATATTCCAACATTTAATAAAGCATTAGAGATTTAAATAAATCTTAAAACATTTACTTTAAGTTTTCAACTATTTAGTAAATCTTTATGTATTTAAATAAATCTGCACATATTTGCTTTAAATCTTTCAATATTTATTAAATATTCGCAGATTTAAATAAATCTTTACCGATACAAATAAATCCTTACAGATTTAAATAAATATTTCAACATTTAATTTTAAGCTGTCATATTTAATGTTAACTTGTCAATGTCATATTTATTTGACCTTGGTAGACCCAGCCCACATAGAAGACCAAGACCATTTACACTGGTGGTAAGGTTCAACAATAATTATGAACACGTTTTCCGTATTTCAAAAATGTATGTATATACAGGTTGTTTTAAATTGCGTGTTAACTATGGGGATCTCGCTTATTTCAAGAGATACGACGATGGTTAAATTAGAGAAAAGTTGTGGAATTGTATGCCCACTTATAATCTGAAAACAAATTGGAGCTATCTTGCTTAGTTTCTGAATAAACAAAAAAAAAACTGAAATGTTTTTTAGTTTATTCAGAAACTAAGCAAGATAGCTCCAATTTGTTTTCAGATTATTAGTGGACATAAAATTCCTCAACTTTTCTCTAATTTAACCATCCTCGTATCTCTTCAAATAAGCGAAATCCCCATAATTAACACGCCATTTGAAACAACCTGTATATACAATTAATGTTAGTTCAATCATCAATAACAACATATTTAACAACATAAACATTGCATAATTTAGTATTCATACAATGAAAGTTTCCTCAACATTCCTTTGAGAATGTAATTTTCAGTCTGTTTTGTTTAAGCGTCGAACGCTATCACCATGACCCTGCCTTGCGCCTTACTACCGGTAAAAAAGGTCTTGGTGTCCTGAGTTGGCTGGGCTCACCAAGGTCAAATAAATATGACAGGTTAACATTAAATGTGACAGCTTAGAATTAAATGTTGAAACATTTATTTAAATCTGTAAGGATTTATTTATATCGGAAAAAATTTAATTAAATCTGCGAATATTTATTAAATATTGAAAGATTTAAAACAAATATTTTCAGATTTGGCTAAATACATAAAGGTTTACTAAATATTCGAAAATTTAAAATAAATGTTTTAGGATTTATTTAAATCTCTAATGCTTTATTAAATATTGGAATATTTAAACCAAATGTTTAAGAATTTAGTTAAATCTAGAATGATTTATTAAAATAAAAAGCATTTAGCTAAATGTGTGTATATATAATAAATATTGGAACAAATTGCCTTAAATACCGTAAAATGCACAGCAAATTTTCACTTTACACTTGGCGCCACATACACGCGACGATGAAACACAAGATTCTCTTATACTGACTGAGGACATTCAAATTGAGAAGATGCTAGACGTAATTTATTTAGAAATGTTGACTTTGCTAGTGTAACAATCCACCTGACAAATTTGTGATTATGCACTTAATAATTACCAGTGCCAAATTCACAATTGCCCCTAGAACGTACCGTTTTATGGTATTATAGTAATAACAGTGAAATAAACACATTTTATATTGTAAATTTTTCCCGTGAACTATTTTACTTGGATGTTTTCCCGTTAATTATTGTTTCGCGGTTTATTTTACCGTTACCCTTAAATTAGCTTCTGTTAAGTCATCTATTCCTTTATGTCCAATCAGGCATATTCATAGCTAAATGGTCGCTGTATTAATAAGTAGTTACTGAAAATCATGTTTAGTCCTTTTATCATATATTATGCTAAAGACCGGACTTTTAGTCGCACAACAACAAAAAATTTCGTTAAAATTCAATAAATAAATAAAAACCATGGGCGTACTCAAATCCATTAAGTTATACGTGAAACATATTGGACAAGAGAAGTAATTTTTTGAATGAGAATTTAGAAAAAGTTGTTTTTGAGTACTGCAATTCTTAAGTTTTTTATTCAACGGTGGTTTTCCGGTTTTCATTAATTCGTGGTTGCTATTTTACATTCAATTAAAAAAAATATTTTTTAGGCGACCATAACAAAAAATGAATTTTTAGTACTCAAAAGCGGCCAAAAAGTAACCGTTTTTTGGCCGCTTTCATTATTATCCGTTTAAGGGTGGCGCCATCTATCGATGATGTTCAACCTTACATCATGATACCGACATTACCGACAATGTCATAATATCTCTGAATAAAACAGAGTAAACAAGCTGTCAATCTTGCTATAAACTGTAATAAATACGTGTTGGTAGTCGAATTTTCTAATAATTATGTACAATTGTTCAGTTGTTATAAATAATTATATCAATACATCATAAATAAAAATCTAACAAATTTGTAATAAAATATAAACGTTTCTGAAGGAGTCACAAATATGTACAATTGTTCAGTTGTTATAAATAATTATATCAATAAATCATAAATAAAAATCTAACAAATTTGTAAATTTTATAATGAAGGTCGCCTAAAAACATTTGTGTGCACCACTGCCAAAAAGTGTTATTTCGTCCTCGTCTGCTTTCTGGCCTCGGCTTCGCCTCGGCCATTAAACTCAGACTCGGCCGAAAAGAATCCACTTTTTGGCCTTGGTACACAAATAACTATTTACAGTTTCATAAAATTGTTTCGCGAAGTACTTTTTAAACTCATGACCATTCATATTCTACGCTTATGAACTCTGTTTTATTTAATTTTATTATTACATAAGCTTCAATTCCAGTTGACCAACTAAAAAATAACTATCTTCACAAGGTAGATTAAGGTCAAACATATGAATGTGTTACCATTCTAAGCTTGTAGATAATTCGTTTACAAGTTTAGGTATGCGCCAACTGTACATTTAAAGAAATTATGCCAGAAATGCTTAATAATTGATTACCTCATAATTTAAATACTAGACTAGAAATTTGGACTATAATTGTTGCAAACAAAAGAGGCTTAATAAGTTGTATAATGGTTAAAGTAGAGATTTCCACAAGATCCAAAATATAATGAACATTGCGATTCCGGTAATTAATCAGTTTTATATAATTTTATTATAAGTTATGTTATAACGTATATATACTCCATAGATTTATTTAAACCTGCTTCATACGTCATAGACACTCCTCTTTTCACAGGAAATTGAAGATTAGCAATTTAACTGCATGAATCACGTGGTGGAATACAAATTATCATTATTCTTCTAGCACTTGACAACAAACATTGGCGAATTAAATTAAAAATAATTACGATTATTGCTTCCAAAAATACTTTTTACCGTATACAGTAGGCTGCACCAAAAAAGCACGAAGAAACATAGTTATTAAATATTTTAAACCTTACGCTTAAATGTGTTCCTTTTAGTGATAAACGAATCCATTTCAAATATTTGTAAAAATATCAATATTACATAAACACATGTCTCAAAAAAATTTAAGACAAAGTATTTCTGAATTTTATTTGTACCTTGTGGATGATGTGGATTGCTCCTGATCGTAATAGAGTTATTCTTCTTCTTCCCCGTCTGTATCCTCTTCTACCGGACAGCCAGTGTAGAGGTTACTTTCACTCCGGGTAGGCTCTTCGCTGATAGTTATCAGTTCATAATATTGCATCAAAGTGGGGTGGCCGTGTCGTCGTGATGGCGCACTATGATAGAAATAGTGTAAAAAACAATTAGAGCACCAGGGTCGAAACATACGCACGTTGGATGGAAACAATAATAAATTGTTAAAAAATTACTTATTCTAACCTTAATTTGTCTTTAAAAAGACTGAACTGAACGCGCTACGAAATTTTAATACGCCAGGTGATCACTAGAACATGTAACAACCGGCCATTTTCTCAATTTTGAAATTATTAATTTTATTTTTTTTTGTCATACACGCAAAATTGCACACTGCGACGTAAAACGGTGTTAATTTGGACTTTCGGTTTAACCGGAAGTGATTCATTTTCATTTACAGCTATGTATAATACTTACCCATTAACTGTTAATTTTGGCCGCCAGAGGGCAAAGAAAAAAAATTTTTTTTTCAAGTTGGCTTTGAAAACGAAAGAATAATGAACTTTAAGTATTTTTTTTATTAATTCGTTTAAACATTTTATTGTGGCAAGATGATATTAACAAAAATTTAAAAAAAAAGATTCTCAGTTTTAAAAGCGGTTATAACTTATTTTCCACGCTACAGGCAAGGTAAATAGACGATACATCCATAGCTACAAATGATGAAAATGGCCAATAACATTCGTTTACTTGTTGCCCTTGACTACGGAACTTAATAGTGTCATTTACATTCCTAGGATAGTAATTAAAGCAACAAGGTACAGATTCCAATATTTTATTTCGAACAGAATACTAAAATGTTGATTTTAACTGTTTCTTGATATGGTAACAAGCAGAGGCAACTTAGAATAATGGAGCTTTTAAAAAATAATTCCGATGACAGCAGTCAAAACGAACTTTTAAAAATATGATTAAATTTCTACCTGTAGCGTGAAAAAATTAATAAGTAACACGGAATGTATCGACTATTAACATTCTCGGCAGGCCACAAGCCTCGGCTTCGCCTCGGCTCGTATTTACCTACCTCGAATGTTATTACGTCTTTACAATCCTTGTTACTTAAATAACTATTTGTGCATTCTTTTTCTTTTGAGTTTTATTGCACGTTTAAATTGCCATTTTATTTGCTTTAATTTAATACCAATAACATTATTTTTAAAATAGCAAGAAAAAATAAAATTATTGTATTAATAAGGAAAATTAAAAATAGCCAGACGCCCTCTGATGGCCAAAATTAAAAGTCAATGGGTAAGTATTATACATGACTGCAAAGGAAATTTAAAGGTATGTCCAAATATGCACAAATATACAGGGTGTTCCATTAAAAATAAAAAATTGCTATCACTTGCGGTTAAACCGGAAATCCAAATTAACACCATTTTACGTCGTAATATGCACTTTTATGTGTATATTTTTCAAAAAAATTGAAATTAATGATTAAAAAATTGAGAAAATGGCCGGTTTTTTCATGTTTTCGTGGTCACCTGGTACTTGTACCAAAAACTTATGTTAGATCGTGGTTTACTGCCAGCTGTGTCATCAGCTCCGAGAGACTTGCTTGCAGCTATTAAGAAAATTGAAGGATTACAAAAACATAAACAAAGAGATGCCAAAAGCTGTTTCACCTAGCTTTGCTAATCATCTTTGGTACCGAAACGAGATGTTCATAGCGCTAGCCGTTTTGACGATGCGGTATTCCATAAAATTTAATTCAAAATGGTGTCCTCTTTGCAAGTAGTAGGAATTGAGACTAACGATCCGCCCAAAGAAATCAAAATGACGACGTTTTTTTTCTAAAGAATTGCCGTTTTTGTTACACATAATACTAACGGTTTTTTGAGGCGTTTGAATTTGATTTCATCTTCAATAAAGAGTCAAGTTTATGATACAAAACTAAAAAGTATATAAATGCAAAAAAAGTAGATCAGTTGAAAATTGTAAACGACTGTGCTGAGCGAGCCATTTCGTTAATTTACGAATTCAATCCCATTTTAATCAAACAAGAGGACCAGAAACAATATTTCTTACAAGTTGTAGAGGAACACCGAAAGCTGCATTCAAATCCAACAAAATCTGCAGTAGTGTAGCAAATGTTTTTAATCCGATGAATATTCGTATTTTTTACTGGGCTATAAACAAACTTTGGAATTATTGTTTACCCGTATATTTGTTAAATTTTAGAACAATAATTGTTGATTAAATTTAGAGTTAATCTAAATATGTATGTTTGTTTGTCTATTTATTTTAAATTTTGATAAAAGAGACAATACGCAGGGAAATACCCACAAACGTAGAAAAACAATAGACTGAGTATGCTAGCTTAAATATGTGTACCCAAGTC
Source organism: Ctenicera cuprea (assembly GCA_958336395.1). Classification (NCBI taxonomy): domain Eukaryota; kingdom Metazoa; phylum Arthropoda; class Insecta; order Coleoptera; family Elateridae; genus Ctenicera; species Ctenicera cuprea. The sequence continues at coordinate 38,049,246 of OY284495.1, read as the reverse complement.
GGCCATCTTACGAGTCTCGTACTCCTCTCATAGCACATTGTTCCCCCTTAAAACAAGCAAAATGGTTTGTATGTCAAATCCTAATTCGTTAACCCTACTTTTTGAACGCACCTACAAGAAATGAAACAAATACATTGCATAATAATAGCTAACTAGACAATATGTGGCTGCAAAATGGACATTTATTTGCTTACTGATTGATTACATAACCATGTTTGACAATTTGACATGTCGACTGTAGTTTGTGTCTTAGCTAATTTTTGTTACCAACCTGCTCAAGGAGACAATCTTTAAAAACTTATTACACCAAAAAAAATACTAAACGAGACTCCTAAGATGGCTGTTTTTTAGGTACAGATTTCAAGGTTTGTGGAAATATCCCAATCAAGTTTGAAAATTGAAGGCTATCAATTGTTTTTATTTTACTACATCCACTAACACGTACCTACAGCATTTTTTAATTTTTTTTTCTAAAATGGCTGCTCTTGCGAAGAAAAAGAAAGAGACAAAAATGCTTATTTTGAAACATACTTTTTAATGGTGTAACTATTATTTAAATTATTTTTTTTAAATTATTTTTATATATTGGAAATTAAATAACAATTGGCTTAATTTTAAAAAATAACAATATTTTTATTTAGATTAGTTGGTTATATAAAATATGTACTTTAAATTATGTAGAAAAGAACCATTTTGTTGGTTTGGTATAACAAACCTTGCATAATAGTTGTCTTGATTTAGCTTTAGTTGCACTGACAGATTGGTTAAAATCCCACATGATTACAGCTGATAAAGTTTCAGAATACATTCAATTAACCCAATTATGCATGAAACAAAACATTTTCTCTTTTAGCGGAAAATTTTATAATCTTAGTCATGGCACCGCCATGGGAAACCCTTTGTTACCTTTTCTTGCCAACATTTTTATGGACCAGTTAGAAAATACGGCGAAAACACTTTTCAATATTTCTCCAGAATTTGGCTTAGATACGTCGACGATATTTTCGCTATTTTTGACAAATACCAAGCCTTAAATAATTTTTTATCACAGTTAAGCAACATGTACCTGCTATGTATAAAATTGAGAGTCGAAGTAGAAAATTCCAACGAACTTCCATTTCTTGATCAGAGCGACTTGGGAAACATTAGAGTTTGACATTTTTAAGAAGAAAACGCATTCAGGCAGATACATCACAAACGATTCCCATCATACTCCAGCCCATAAACGTGCTGTTTTTAATTCACTCATCCACAGATTAATAAACATCTGCTATCAGCACAACGTTACATAAAAGAATTATTATTATTAATTTGGAGGGGAATCCTAAAAATGAGCGAAACACTTCGCCTGAACTTCCCTATACATTTAAATACATTGTTTTATATTTTCCAACACTTTCGATATACACCTGTCTAGACACGACTAGTTAAAGAAAATAGTTCTTATAAATTGTAACATCTTGAAGCGGTTGAAGAAAGACCGACCGCTGGGCTGCAAGCATAAGGTTGGGTAAAATATTCGGACCAAATCAACGGAAGCGCGGAAATTGATATTTGAAAATATATTAATAACTCGAGAAGTATTATTTTTAGCAAGAAATTACTCTTATTAATTTGTATTTAGAATTTCAAAACCTTTCTGATTTTAAAGCCAAAATGCCACGTTTCCATTTTAAAAAAAGTCATTTTTTACCGTGGCCGCCATATTAAAATTGGAAACTCAAGTTTTTTTCGTAAATACAATCGAGAAGAATTTGCCCTACAACTTTGCTCTTGGGTTTGCGAGTCTATCTATTAAAATAAAAAAGTTAGCCTACACTGAACATTAAACGACTAGTACAAGAATACAACTGCTGTAGAAAGTATGTGAAATTCTTCCAAGGACAAAAAGATTATTAAGGGGCAAAAAATTCGATTTTTTTATTTTTTGTAAAAAGATTCTCCTAGAGCAAACAAAAGAAGAAATCAATTTTTTAGTTTTGTAGCGAAAATTTTGGGGCGGAGGGGGAACAGTAGCCCCCCTAAATTTTATCAAAAAAATATTATATTCGGATTTTGCTATCAACGGTGAGCTATTTCACATTAACAGAAATATTTTATTGCCTCCCGTTAAATAAATAAAAGGGTACCAATTTTCAATTTTCAAAAATTCATAGAGTGCGTCACCGTGAAATTATAGCAATGCGCAAAAAACAAATTGTAGAAGATTCCCAGCTCTATCAGCTTAAAAAGTTTAAACAAAAACGTGTGGGCAGTTTTTGAGAAATATTTTTTTGAAAAATTCCAAAATTTTGGAATGATGTCATTGCCATCGTTTTTATATTTTCAAAATTAATTATATTTCATGGTATAGTACCCTTGAAGGGCTACCAAACAAGATGTAGTTGATTCCAATCAGATAACTGGTTTTTGAGTAAATGGGCGTTAAAGTCGAAATGTTAAAAAATTCGTAGCGGCCGCCATTTTAAAGCTAGAGAGTTCGGTAAAAAATCGTTTGATTTGTCCTAAGGCCTTCTTTAATCTCCACTATTAAAATTTCCAAAATTCAGTTTCTGAAAAAAATGCTACCAAAAAAACATGTCTAACTTCCGCTTCCGGTTTCGGTTTTTTTAAAAGCTTATTTTGTCGGTGAATTTTTGATATACCCCCTCATTCCAAAGCACATCAAAATCGGTCCAGCCGTTCCGGAGATATGGAGCGTAACGGACCCACCCACCCACAGACAGACATTTTTTTAAAATTACTTTTTTGGGGTCCATGCCCCCCCCCCCCCCCCCGACTATTTCCGTTAAAATCTCAACTTTGAAATTTTGCATGAAATCAATACTTCCCTATACTGAAAGTATAGGAAAGTAAAAATTAGCAAACGTTTCAAAGAACAGTTAGCCCATTTTGGATTTAGCAGGTCCTGACAAATCTTGTGTTGCAGCCGATATTCTTGGAACCGGACATCCAATACAAGCCAAAGACGTAAAACTTTCAAATAATAGACATGGGAAAGCAGGTTTATGAAAAATACAACAGTAATATTTTAAATCACGATTCTGGCCTTATTCCAAATTCAGCTTTAATAAAATTTAACACAAGAGAGAAAGTGGGGCACACATCAGGTATAAATACAGCAACCCACAACAAAAATTTGTGACTCTGATATCACGAGGCGTATGTTACTTATCTGCTTTGTTGTGTTTTTCTACTTCGGCGTAGTGTTTGTTTCCTACGTTTTAGTTCACTGAAGATGGCTGCTTTGCAGCCAAATTGTATATCTGAACGTACTAATAATTGTTCTTGTGAGAACTAAAGAAGTTTTCTTTATTATTGTTATAATTTTCTCACAATCGCTCATTTTTTTTTGTAATCTGTAATCTTACAAAAGTTCATCAAAATGCTTTTTATTTTTAACTTTGGGTGTTCTTTTATCGTTCAATTCTGCCTTTATGTTCTATTTTTCAGCCATATGAATTGCTTCGAACCTAATAGCTTCATATCTATTTCTATAGTCCTTTAACGATTCTAATCGTGTCTTAATGAAATGTGCAGCTTCCAATAAATCTTTGTTCCTACTTTGTAACAATTTTGAAGCTATGACAATCTCTCCTAAAATTGTATCTAAAATAATACAAATAAACACAAAATCAAAATTGTCTACGCTAGATAGTATTATTTTGGCTTCATCGCGCTAATCCTTTTTTTAGAAGTCCTTATAATTTTATGAAGGGCCGCAATAATATCTTTAAAGCGCAATTTAACAGCTGTTATGGTTTGTCTCCTAGAGGACCATCGTGTAGAGTTATTTTTTTTAAATTTTAAATCAGATTTACCCGTAATATAACTTAGAAGATCCCATCGATTTATGCTTAGTCCGAAAATTGTATAGATTTTTTGCAAGGTGGTAAAAAACAATTATTTCCTTTACGCCTTTAACAATATCATCGATTACTAAATTAAGGTGATGTGTCGCGCAATGAACGTAAATTGCAGTATTTTCCAATCATCTAATTTTTTTGAACTCCCCCTAATAATTTTACTGATTTGGTCCATTTTGGTTATATCTTGCTTGGTATCTATGATAATCGTGTAAAACGGAGAAGACTGCACTTGTTTTTTTATAATTGAAGTTGTCTGTTTACTAGCTAAACAATCTATAATTTAATTTTTAATTTTCGGGCTAAGGTATTTTAGGGCCTTTTGGCAAAAAACCTTCCTCAACACCGAGTTATATTTAGATATTAAATTTACTATTTCAAGAAAGTTACCACTATAAAGACCACCAGCAACATCTTCATGATGTCCTCTAAAAGCTACCGAACGTCTTGCTATAGTTAATGTAATATTTATAATTATTTCCAAGACTTTGTCAAAAATTTGATTCATCAGTAATTTGTTGTTCAGCCAGTAGATTGATTCTATTATTTTTCTTCCATTCTCCATGAATGTATGTGGTGCTAATGTTAATGTGTAAATCCTATGTAGAATGCTGCGTTATTTTCTTTGATAGGATGAGAAATACCTTCTTGTGTCCAAGAAGACTTGATACTGGAAAACAACCAACATGGTTCACAGTACACAACATCTATTAATGGAGATTAGCACAGCCAATAGCGCTCTGCTGATACGTTGGTGGCACTATTTTTACAACTCGATGAGGAAGGGGAAGAGACCTTTGGGCCTACAAGGCCCATGATCAATAATTTTTTTAAATGTAAGAGGTAGCTGACAAAATTAGTTGGATTCTTTTTGGCAAAAATAGTTGAAATTAACGCTTCATTTTCTTCTTTCGGTGGGGGACGCGGTTTTAAATTTTTAAAGAGTGGGGGTGGTGACGTTTCTTTTTTAATATTTCCTATGCCCTCATCAACGTTAGTATGGTCATTTGTGTCACTATTACTATCAGTATTCACCTTTTTGAAGAATGGATGATATTTTCGAATATTTGTTTTCAACATATTATCTTTGCTGCTTCTTCCATTTTTAGCGGTTCCGCTGGTATGGGGCGCCAATTGTAAAGTGAAAATTTAATAAAAGATTAGAGATTTAATTAAATCTTAAAACATTTACTTTAAATTTTCAAATATTTAGTAAACCGTTATGTATTTAGATAAATCTGCGCATATTTGTTTTAAATCTTTCAATATTTAATAAATATTCGCAGATTTAAATAAATCTTTACCGATATAAATAAATCCTTAAAGATTTAAATAAATATTTCAACTTTATTTATCCGAATACCCTAACTTCATTCGATACAATTAAATATGCCTCGATCTCATATTTTGGTGACAAATCAGAAAAAATTGCTAAAATTATGAACAAAACAAATAAATATAAAGTAAGCTTTAAAACAACTAGAAACATCTTAAACACTTTGTTTAATGCAAAATCAAAAACAGACGATTTGCTAAAATCAGGCATTTACAAATTAAATTGTTCGCATTGTAATTCGGTTTATATAGGCCAGACAATTAGAAATTTTGATATTAGGTATAAAGAACACATACGTTGTTACAAATACAAACACCTACATAAATCCAATTACGCTAAACACTTACTAGAACACAATCATTCAATGACATCTAATAACACTATAAAATGTTACACTTTTGTGATGATAAACGTAAATTAGATATACTAGAAGCTTTTGAATTCACAAACATTTAAAAACTGTACCGTTAATGAATGAGCAAATTGATCTCTTAAATTCTCATCTATTGGACATTTTGGAATAAGAAATCAAGTCATCTGCAGACGATTACCGAGATCAAGTCACCAAGTTCTATTTCTATAACAACACTAACTGTTTACTTTTTAATATAACCTTCGAAAATGGCATGTAAACATGCCGAAATACGTGTAAGGTTAAAATAAATAAATATTGTTAAAGTAATTAAGTATTCTATATACAGATACTCATTAAATATTTCAACATTTAATTTTAAGCTGTCGTATTTAATGTTAACTTGTCATATTTATTTGACCTTGGTAAACCCAGCCTACATAGCTGACCACGACCGTTTACACTAGTGGTAACGTTCAATAATTATGAACACGTTTTCCGTATTTCAAAAATTTGTACAATTTATTAATGTTAGTTCAATCATCAATAACAACATACTGAATAACATAAACATTGCATAATTAATTATTCATACAATGAAATGTTCCTCAACATTCCCCGAAGAATGTAATTTTCGGTCTGTTTTGTTTAAGCGTCGAACGCTCCCACCATGATCCTGCCTTGCACCTTACTACCGGTATAAACGGTCTTGGTATCTATCGTAAGTCGGCTGGGCTAACCAAGGTCAAATAAATATGACAGGTTAACATTAAATGTGATAGCTTAGAATTAAATGTTGAAATATTTATTTAAATCTGTAAAGATTTATTTAAATCTGCGAATATTTATTAAATATTGAAAGATTTAAAACAAATATGTGCAGATTTATCTAAATACATAAAGGTTTACTAAATATTTGAAAACTTAAAATAAATGTTTTAGGAATTATTTAAATCTCTAATGCTTTATTAAATATTTGAATATTTAAAACAAATGTTTAAGAATTTATTTAAATCTAGAATGATTTATTAAACTAAAAAGCATTTAGCTGAATGTGTGTACATATAATAAATATGGAGACAAATTGCCTTAAATACCGTAAAATGTACAGCAAATTTTCACTTTACACTTGGCGCCCTATACGCTAAAGTAAATATATCCAATTATTATCATGTTACATTATTTTGTTTTAATGTACTTACCAATATCATATATCGCATCCACTGTAGTACTTTGCACAACCACAATCTAGCCCCCCCCCCCCCGGGATAAGTCGGCCCGTCCGGCCCCCCGAAGTCTTGTCCCCCTTCGCATCGCGGGGTTTCGGGAATGCAATGTTACGCCACTGCATATTTTCTATAATAAAACGAATTTATTACTGTTTTTGTCTTGTAATGTTTTTCTTTTGTGATATTTTTTAATTAAGTCAAATATATGCAGGGTATAGTTCACTTTGTTTACGTACCATGGCAAAATCAATGCATTTTTATTTTTCTGCAATTTCCTATAGATAATGGTAGCATATCTAGCGATACCATTATTATCATTTCCAAGAAAAAAATAATTGAAAAATAGAGCATTCCAGACTCTCGCCAGTGGCTTCGAGCACGCGGCTTTCCGGCCGCTCGGATACATCCCATCAAAACGCTTGTTAAGGTGTATGAATTTTAGGTTTGAAAAAATGCGTTGAAGGCGCCCAGAGAAATTATAAGATTAGAACATCAACCAAATTGAAGCTCATTCCTAGATGTTTGCAGCCTCTACAGTCTGCACAATTTAAAAAATCGCGTGGTCAGTGTTTGAGCAATATTTTTAAAAAATGTAAAATTTTAAAATTGTTTTTACCTCACCCATTTCATGGTTTGAAATATTTTCGTAGACAGTAACATTGTGTACCCCTAGAGTTATTATAAAAATCAAAGTTTATGTCGATCTGAGGACTCGTTTTGAGTAAAAGCGTTAAAACCAAAATTTAAAAAAATATATTTTGAAGCTAGGGCGTTCGGAAAAAAGTTGTCGATTTCTCTTACCGTCCTCTATCGCAATGAAAAAAAATGATAGCTAAAAACATATGTAACTTCAGATTCCGCATCATAACACAATTTGGATTATCTATCTAGGTTAGGTGGTTTCTTTCCATTGCAGTTTCATTTGTGGAGACATTTAAAGGGTATGCTGTACACCACATTAGTTAACAGCTTGGATGAATTAATAGAGAGAATAACAATTTTTGTTTCTTGATATGCGAGAAATACCTAGGATATTTGAACGTGTTCGAGCTTCAATGAGAAAACGTGCCGAATATGTACAGAAATGCTGAACACATCGAACATCTGCTCTAAATCAAAGTAATTTTTGACTGCAGAAAATGCCTTATAACTTATTTTGGACCGGTGTTTATGACGAGTTGTTTTTGTTCGTTTTGATTAGTACTACATGTCCTTGGATTTAGAAATCCCTTCCTAAATTTTTTTTGTTGTGCGACTTCTTGCCACTTCCCTGCTATTATTTGTATAAAATCTAGATTAAAAGAAGATATTAGGAAAATTCGTTTCAAAAATAAAACTAATACTACACCGAGCTTATTTGAATACAAAAAGACTGATGAGTTGAAAGCTGCTAATTAAATGTAAAACTGTGTTTAAGAGTTTTGTCATACAGCCACATATTGGTAAATAATTAGAATAAATAAACGTTAAGACATTATTTTGAAGGGCACGGGGAAAAAGTGCTAAGTGGGTGTAAATAGTCTAGTTAGTTGGTATAATGTAATATAATAAAGTAATTCGCCTCTTCAATAAAACGTAATTCTACAGTAGGTAAACTAGAACTAATAGTTTATTGCAAATAAAACAATTCTTAACTGCAACAGGTTTTTTACTTTCCTATACTTTCAGTATAGGGAAGTATTGATTTCATGCAAATTTTCAAAATCGAGATTTTGACGGAAATACATGTTTTGGGCTTCCAGGATCCTAAAAAAGTGGTTTTTAAAAAATGTCTGTCTGTGGGTGTGTGTGTGTGTGTGTGTGTCTGTGTGTGTGTCTGTGTGTGGGTGGGTAACGCTCATATCTCCGGAACGGCTGGACCGATTTCGATGTGCTTTGGAATGAGGAGGTATATCAAAAATTCATCGACAAAATAAGCTTTTTAAAAGAATCCGAAACCGGAAGCGGAAGTTAGACATATTTTTTTGGTAGCATTTTTTTCAGAAACGGAATTTTGGAAATTTTAATAGTGGAGATTAAAGAAGGCCTTAGGACAAATCAAACGATTTTTTATCGAACTCTCTAGCTTCAACATGGCGGCCGCTACGAATTTTTGAAAATTTCGACTTTAACGCCCATTTACTCAAAAACCAGTTATCTGATTGGAATCAACTACATCTTGTTTCGTAGCCCTTCAAGGGTACTATACCATGAAATATCATTAATTTTGAAAATATAAAAACGATCGCAATGACATCACTCCAAAATTTTGGAATTTTTCAAAAAAAAATTTCTCAAAAACTGCCCACACGTTTTTGTTTAAACTTTTTAAGCTGATAGAGCTGAGAATCTTCTACAATTTATTTTTTTGCGCATTGCTATAATTTCACTGTGACGCCCTCTGTGATTTTTTTAAAATTGAAAATTGGTACCCTTTTATTTATTTAACGGGAGGCAATAAAATATTTCTGTTAAAGCAAAATAGCTCATCATTGATAGCAAAATCCGAATATCATAATATTTTTTCGATAATTTAATATTTAGGGGGGCTACTGTTCCCCCTCCCCCCCAAAATTTTCGCTACAAAATTAAAAAATTGATTTCTTCTTTTGTTTGCTCTAGGAGAATCTTTTTACAAAAAATCAAAAAATCGAATTTTTTGCCCCTAAATAATCTTTTTGTCCTTAGAAGAATTTCACATACTTTCTACAGCAGTTGGAAGTGACTAGAGTTTTGAACTTTCTATGCATTTCTATTGCGCCCGCATTCAATAGCCACTTATTTAACAATAACGGGTAGGTCAGGAATAGCATGGTTGGATATGCGGCTGTGTTCGATTGTACTACCGTTTTACTGCATAAGTAGTTGTGGGATCGAGCCTCGGTTGGGGCCAAAAATTTTTTTTTATTTTATAGTTTTTTTTAAAACACTGCTTTTGCATTTCTAGACAGGTGTATATCAAAAGTGTTGGAAAATATTAAACAATGTTAATTTATAAGTATAGGAAAGTCCAGGCGAAGTGTTTCGCTCATTTTTTATTTTAGCTTTATACGTATTTCAGCGTATTTAAAATTTTTTCACCTTTCTGATGATAAATGTAAGTTGGATATACTAAAAGCATTTGAAATTCATAAACATTAAAATTCTGTACCTTTACTGAATGAACAAATTAATCTCTTAAATTCACCGTTATTAGACGTTTTGGAATGAGAAATCAAGTTATCTGGACGCGGATATAGAAAACCAAGATCAAGTTATGAAGATTTGTTGTTCTTATAGCAACACCAACTGTTTACTTTTAATCTTGCTTTTATACATATAAAGCTAAAATAAAAAACCTGTTGAAGTTGAGAATTGTTTTATTTACAATAAATTAAAATGAATTTCAACGAAGTCGAATTAATAATTCAATTACACTCAGCAAGACAACGAAAATTACGTCAATATTCCGTGTACTTTGATAGGGTTTTTAATTTGGTTTTGTTATGATAACAGATATCAATTTCGCACTTTGTTTGAGTTGAACTTTGATACAAAGATTTTTGTTTTAAAAGTCTATAGTCTAGGAGATATGTAGCGTATTTGACATATTTATGAAATTCTTTTAAATTATAATGTAAAGCTTATTTATCAGTTTTGTATCACTTGATTATCAACAATATATTACAGAATCATACATACTGCATAAAAATGTCAAAAACCCTTGCATCCAACATTGTTGGAAAAACAAGCCAATAATTTCCCTTGTTATTTATAATTATGTACACACTGACTATTAAAAAATGTAAAAGTAATAGAAGTAGAACAATCGCATTGGATAGTTTTTATTTTGTTTTGTAGTTATCAATATATGTATTTATAAATTCTCCTAACGGTACCCAGCTACGATGAAGAAATTTTTGAGTATAGTGCATATACCTTCGCTGGCACGTGGTGTAATATGTATAACAACGAATGAAAGTATTGGCATGTCTCCAGTTGGTTCATTCTATTATGAAACACACAATTACGTTGAATTTGAATTAAAAGTTTAAAAATAACTGGTTTAGGTTCATAGTTCATTTTTTCTACTGAAAATTCCCAACTACCGCTGTCTACACAAACACAATAACTAGTAAACGTTAAACATCAACAAATTTTGTAAATACAATCGTCCGAACACGCATAATATTATAGGGAAACTGAAAATCTTATGTTTCTTTGAAAATAATATTGATTTTTAATTAATTTGCGTCTAATACATGTCTAATATTTACTATGGAATGGCGGTTTTTAACAAATTAATTCTTCTTGTTGGATGTTAGTATCTGGTATTATTATTGGATGTATTTTTGATACTCTTCGTTAGCTTTTTAATGCTGATATGACAGCCTCAATAAATGCAATATTGTCCCCAGGTTTGATATTCGTAATCTCGCCCAACAGTTTTATACATTCATTTTTACATATCGCAAATACTTTTCGTATTTCGTATCAGTAAAAGACATACTTTTTTGCAGTTGCGCTTAACTTTGCTTTTGCTCATGCTCTCGTTTTACGGAGAAAAAGACCTCGAAAAAAGTCCAGCAACAAATTCCCTGGAAAAACCACCCGCCGACACAAATCGCTGTAAAAAAAGCTCCGGTAAAAACATCCCCAGTAAAAAGGTTCACCAAAAAAGGAAAAAAACGATAATTTTCCAGAAAAACAACCACAGAAAAAACAATCCCTACAGCACATGTATTTTCTTGCTGGTGGATCACTGTGTAATTAAGGAAGAGCTTTCCCTGAAAACGTACGTGTTTTTTCTTCCTGGTCGATTTATATAAATACCGAGGAATTTCTTTTGGAGTTATATATGCAAATGTCTAACAACATTTTTTAGTACGTATTTATTCGTTCCAAAAACATTTTCAAACTTACCATTAAGGCACTTCCTTTGAAATGGGTAAAGTGCTAAGTTTAACTAACCTTTTCCGTAATTTTTTGGTCTCATTTTTTCTGGGGATTTACAAGAAATTACAAGAGTTTTTCTTGAAACTTTTTTACAAGGGATTTATTTCTTAAAATTTGTTTCCGGGGGCTGCACTACAATTTTTAGTGAATATAGGGGCAACCAATTTATGTGTTATGTTGTTAGTTAGTAAATGTATAAAATTCATATTGGTTGTTGTAACTTGTTACAAATGGTAATATTTCTCGGAGCAAAGCGAAAACTTTTCCCACATTTCTAGCAACCAACAGAATTTGCTCCACAACAATTTATTAAATTCTTTTTCGGAACGAGCCGCGATTTGCTTAGGTGTTTCATCGAGATGTTGTTGACAACGCTAAATTCGTTTCGATTTGGCTATCCAAACAAAACAATTTGTTTTCACAGCAAATTTTCATCAACTAATATTTTGTTAAAAGCAGGGTTGTAACTTTACACGTAGAAAAGTGTGTAGAATACGTCGAATATGTACAATAATATGTAGAAAATGTACGTTACCTAAAACTAGTATATTTACTTTTTTTTACATAGTATACATGTAAAGTATGTAGAATATGTAAAATATGTACCGATAGATTCCAGAAAAACATCTGCATAAAATTATTGTGTTAACTTTACTATGTAGATGAACGCGGGTGTGCATAGCACGGGAGGGGGGTGAGACATATGACTATACAACGGTATGAACTTTCCTCTATTCAAACGTACCGCACTGCAAAATGTTTTTAATTGTTGGCAGTTATTAAACGACAGTTGGTTCCGTAAAAAATTATAGAATAAAATTGCGCTTTTTAAATAATGACGTCTGAGGCGGAAGTACCACTCGCCCCCACCATAACTCCGGCACTGGTCGCAATTATTTTAGGTTTTTAGTTTTTTACTATTTTGAGATATTTTAAATTTTAATTTATCAACATAAATTGTTTTACTTTGGTGTAGGGGAGGCACTTATGAAGTATACGTGTTAATTTACGTTTAAAATCGAGAAAGGTGGCTCCGCGGTAAAGCGCGTTCACCTTTCATTAAAGAGACCTGTGGTCGATTCCCTCGTCCGGCCGGCTGTATTGCGTCAGGTTTTTACGTGGTTTTCCTGAACCACAAAGTAAATACTGGGACAGTACTATCTGCGGAAATCGCCCCTTATCCAAATTCCTTCCTCTGACCCATCCTCATCATCTTTTCTCGGCTGAAGAAGGACTTAGGACTTAGCTGCGGAGTCTAAAAGACCTCCATAGCGGCCGCCCCTTAGATTTGTTTTTTACGTTTAAACTGTCTAATTTTGCGTCGGTATGCTACATGTAGAATATGTAGAAAAAGGGCTTATTATTCTACATGTAAAATAACCATGTATAATAAGTATATTTTACATGTAATATTCTACATCCCCAACCCTGCTTAAAAGCTATAACAAATCCCTATTAGCTACAATTGCGATACAATTAGCTGTGTCTATTAATATTTAGTTACACGAACTAAAATCAAAGTAACGAATATGTATTTATTTCCAAAATCAAATCATTTTTAGAGTGTATTTTTTCCTATTTGTTTTCGTTTTTTTACTGAATATTAATTTCGAGTATTGTTTCTATGATTTCAGTATATGGAAGTATTGATTGTTTTCATAAAAATGTTCGCATTCGAGATTTTGACTTGTTGCGTCATAACGCCCCAACGGATGGTCCGATTTTAATGAGCTGTAGATTGTAGAATGTGGAGGTATATCAAAAATTGATAGACGTATTAGTCATAATATAAGTTTGCAAACACAGCAGAAACTGTGAAGTGTTCCGACTTGTTAATGGAGGAGGACGTGTATTACGCTAAATTGCGAAATTATATTTACTGCTGCATGTGGAGTTTTATCAGTACCAGTGTATCTCCATATCTTTATATTACTTTATTTCAGAATAGTCTAAAATCAAAACTCTACCATTTAATACATTATTCATCAATAATACAAAAGGTGAGAACAACAAGCATTTTACCAATGAGGTTTCGGTGGTAAAATCCTGAGTAGAAATTGAGTGGTTGCATGTTTGAGACAACATGTAATGAAAAAGAATAAACCCTACATTTTTCCAAGGTTCAATGGCTTTTATCAGTTCTAGTGCGTGCCCTTTATATTTAGAATTTATATATCCAAGCAACAAATACAATTTTATAATCTCGGAAATCGTATGTTTTAAATTTGAACCTGGAATCTGTAGAATACCTTGGGACAAATCCCACGATTTCTTGCGAACTTTCTAGCTTTAAAATAACGGCCTCTGTGATTTTAGAAAATTTTGACTTAACAATTTTATATTTTATGTTGTTTAGGACTTTGTTACTTGTGCTGGTCAGTCAGTAATCAAGGTAAGCGCCGTTAATTGTAACCCAACGTCGAATGGTTACCGAGCTCGATACCGATCCACAGAATTACAGAAAAGGGACATCATGTTACTATATAAAAAATGTTTGAAAAAATGAATTTTATTTTCAAAATATGAAAATTGAAAAAAATGCTTATTTTGCTTAAAAACTGGTTAGAGGATTTTTATTTTTATTTTGTAGGCTAAATTAGCCACAATTTGGTTGGTGTCCCGGCCTGCTAATTTTTCTGTAACGCCTTCTCTACCGTATGGTTTGCGTCCCAGTCCGCAAATTTCTTTATGTCTCTTTATTTAATAAATGGGATGCGTTAAAAAATTTCAGTTTAAGCTGAATTGTTCATGATTAGTAGTAGAATAAGATTTACCGCATAATTTTTAGGTGCGGCAATATTTAGAAAGTTTAATTTTCCCCGTCCCTCCAAATTTTGACGGGTGAATTTGACCTTGCGTTTTGTATTTTCTTTACTCCCAAGGAATCCTTCTCCCAAAAATTAAAAATTAAATTTTCCCATAAAAACACAACAAGACGGCAACCAGCAGGCCGGAGGCCTTTGCGTAATAATATCAATTTGCGTTTATTTCCTACTGCCACTGTTGTGGAGCTACAATGTTGTGGATAAAGCTTTTGGACATAGGAAAAATAAAGGTTTGTCAAGTATAGGAAAGCCCAAGCGAAGTGTTTCGCCCAATTTTTCCCTAGATGCTCAGATTTACAAGGTCGTTACAACATTTGTCACTTCGGTAAGCAGTTGCGCCTCAGGGAACCAATAAAAGTATAAAGCAATATCAGTAGGCCTATTTACTGAAAATAATTGCGGCAATTAAATTGTCCAAAAACATATACCAAATAGGGATTTGCGAAAATTGCGACATTTTAGTCCTTTTGCTCTCGAAAGAGCGTGGTGACTTTCTCTCCTATGCCTGTGGTGAGCGCGCTTAATGAATCACACCGACATAGGGGACCTACAATTCAACGTGGGCTCCGAACCGCAGAAAGTGCAAGCACTTTTTCTCCAGAGAAAGTTTTCTACGCAAAATACTTCGCTGGTTTTGCCATTGCCTTGCGAGGAGAACGGCCGTTAAAATTCCGATGTTCCGGTACTGGGATTTGAAACCCAGACCGCAAGCATAGCAGATTAACGCTCTAACCGCTAGCCCACGGCCACCCTAGTGCATAGACAGCACAATATATTTATTGCGTAACTACGTGTGGGCGGCCTAGCTCTCACGTACTTATTGTCATGGGAGCCCCCATGGCCTTCATTGGTTAGGCTTGCCTGTCTGGCAACCCATACCAACCTTTAAAAAAGCTAAAGAAGGATGATTAAATAAATATAAATGTAAAATAAAAAAAAATTGGAATTTTTTATAATACTGTTTTCATGTAATAGTGGGCGTTTTAAATTCAAATATAAGATTTGCATACAAAAACAACACTAAAACTACGTCACATGGGAAATGAATAATATACGTAATGTAAGCACAAGAAAACCTATTTAATAATAACATACGATATAGTAAATGGATACAATTGAATATTTTTAATTTTGTATTTTTTTTGATTATTGTTGCTTCCAATACTTTTTTGTGTTTTTTTTTATTTTCACACAATTCTAAACAGCCTTTTTAGGAGTTAATTATTTCATAATTTATTAAACTTAATGTGTACCTTTCTATCTTATATGCATTAAAGAAAAAAATCGTTCTGCGAGGTATGCAACAACAGTCATTGCAAATTACATAAGCAAAAATAAATTATCAGTATCATCAATATTATTAAACATGAATAACAAATTCTCATTGCTCATTAGTAGTAAACTCGTGCCATTGATCTACTTTATAAATAGCCCTTTTTACAATACTAACTTTATCAAACAACTTGTTTACGTTAATTTTGTTGGTTTATTTTTAGCATGCATAGTTTGTTTTTGCTAAAAGAGGACATTTAGCGGCATAGCGTCCTCCTTAGCGGACGGAAAAAAATCGGGCTAAACGAGGACTATCCTCGACGCTAGGACGGTTGGCAACCCTACCACTAGGTATATTTTCACAAGAGCAATTCTTCAAGATGTATTTCCCAAATTTGCACTTTGTCAAAATGCACGAGGTGGACTTGTTGTTTAGTTACTTGGTGTGAATATGAAATTAGCTAAAAAGTTGTTTAATTACCCTAATTACCCATCTATTAGAATAGAATACGTATAAACCTTCAAATTGTGGTACATTACGCCCACCAGTGCAGCTGACCGCGTTACCTGTACTGTTGGGCATTGTATACAAGGTGAACATTAAGGCCACTTCCATTTTTGTCCATTGTGAACCATGACCCTTACGATAGTGGACGTTGTCCTTGCGGCCAATATGCAAAGTGGACGTTATGTCCACTGTTCAAAATATAAATTGTGGACGTCAGGGCTAGTGAGCGTTGGGTCCCGATACCATGTATAGTTCAAAAAGTAAAAAACGACTGAAGTAAAGGTCGGCTTTATCGATTAATAAAAGAGATATTACGTAATGAACATAATTGAACCATTGGATTATCGAAATCTCTCGAGAGGTTACAGAGAATCATTCGAATGATTTTACGATTTTAAAATTATCGGTTTTATCTCCTTCGGAAGCAAGCGTAGAAGCGATAGCGATTACATTAGCCAACCGCAAATGTCCTATGCGATACTGCGCAAAATATAGTATCATAATGCGAATGCAGACAGAATTTGCGGAATCTGAATGAATAAAAATGGCGTTCTCCGCCGAGCGAACACGGAGGACAATGAGTTGAGACTATAATGATTTGATTTGATATTCGCATGTTAAGTACTGATATTAGGAATAGTAGACACAGCAGTTAGCATTGTTTAGCTTTTCGCTAATACTTACTGGAAACAATAAATCACAGATCTAGTGTTAGTATCATCGAAAATTTGAATAAAACTTATATGATATTGTATCTTTAAAATTAAACAAGGCTGATTTTTTATTGCAACAAATTAAATTAGCTTTGCCTAATAACGAATTCGTGTAAAACATTTGAAATAGATTTGTAAAACAACAATAATTGAGAACAATGACAACTTCTTAGAAGTTTAATGTGAAAAGTATTTTACTTTCTTGTATAATTAGTGTTTAATGCTTGAAGCTAAAATTTTGAAAGCAATAAGGCAAAAACATAGAAATCCTTGGATATTATTGCGTGGGGAAGGGTGAAACTATTTTGTACAACAACCATTGTTAATGATTTAAATTTAAATAGGCTTATCTTTAGGCTTATCGATTACATTCACCGTCATTGAAGGGAGCAATTTTAATCTTTTTATTTTTTGTTTAAAATTTAAAATTTTTCGCGTAAATATGGATGTCACTTTATGCTTTTCTATTTACACTCTTACCACTACAGCTGGGTATATTTATCGATATTATCGACAATGTCTGTAATATCGATAATACCAATAATAATAATAATGACCATTGATAAAAAATAGTTGTTTATTTTTCGGGTAAGGTTTAGAACACGGTTCACAACTCCGTGTTTGATTTCTTTGCTTGGATAGTTTCTGGCATTTTTATAGTGAGGCAGTTTATAAAAATGCGCACAAAGTAAACCCACTCAACCCTGATCCTCTACAGCTCGACAGGTTTTTGAACACCGAAAATGCCCTAATAATGATGTCAATGGATCCAAAATCAAATTTTGTTGAGCTAACACCATTTTGCAAATGCAACAAATTTACTTTTACAGTGAGGTGCGCGTGCTTTTGTGTGTGCGTGTGTTTAGGCGAAATGTATTGAGTTGTTGGTGGCATTAAGGCTCGCCTATAATGGGTAAATTCCGAAAAATAAGATTAGTTATGTGATACGTGAAAAATACCTTACACAAAATTATGGTCCAGTAAGAAAACATTTTTTTTTATAAAATTTTCAGACTATGGAGATAATGCAACACTAGGATTATTCGGACACTTTGGTGTATATTCTCCGAACAAAAAAAACAGACCTCTAGCTCTTTCCGTCGCTGAGATAACACGAGAGAAGTATTAAAAATTTACGAAAATTAATTTTCGATTTTTCGGCATTTTCGCAATTTCTGATCTATTCGCGAACTCAAAATTCGAATCCGGTAGGTGATTTTGCTTAATAATCAGCTTCAATTTTGAGTGTGTGTTCGAGTTGGGTATACGGTTATGGGGCGCCAAGGGTAAAGTGAAAATTTGCTGTGCATTTCACGGTATTTAAGGCAATTTGTCCCAATATTTATTATATATACACACATTTAGTATTTTCATAAATCATTCTAGATTTAAATAAATCCTAAAACATTTATTTTAAATTTTCGAATATTTAGTAAACCTTTATGTATTTAGCCAAATTTGCACATATTTGTTTTAAATCTTTCAATATTTAATAAATATTCGCAGATTTAAATAAATCTTTACCGATATAAATAAATCCGTACAGATTTAAATAAATGTTTCAACATTTAATTCTAAGCTGTCACATTTAATGTTAATCTGTCATATTTATTTGACCTTGGTTAGCCCAGCAGACTTAGGACACCAAGACCGTTTACACCGGTAGTAAGGCGCAAGGCAGGGTCATGGTGGGAGCGTTCGACGCTTTAACAAAACAGACTGAAAATTACATTCTCAAGGGAATGTTGAGGAACCTTTCATTGTATGAATAATTAATTATGCAATGTTTATGTTGTTAAATATGTTGTTATTGATGATTGAACTAACATTAATTGTACAAATTTTTGAAATACGGAAAACGTGTTCATAATTGTTGAACGTTACCACCATTGAAAATTGGTCTTGGTCTTCTATGTAGGCTGGATCTACCAAGGTCAAATAAATATGACAGATTAACATTAAATATGACTGCTTAAATATAAATGTTGAAATATTTATTTAAATCTGTAAGGATTTATTTAAATCTGCGAATATTTGTTAAATATTGAAAGATTTAAAACACAAATATGTGCAGATTTATCTAAATACATAAAGATTTACTAAATATTTGAAAATTTAAAGTAAACGTTTTAAGATTTACTTAAATCTCAAATGCTCTATTAATGTTAGAATATTTGAACCAATTGTTTAAGAATGTATTTAATCTTTAACGATTTATTGAAATAGCTAAATGTGTGTATATATATAATAAATATTGGGCCAAATTGCCATAAAAATACCGTGAAATGCACAGCAAATTTTCACTTTACACTTGGCGCCCCATATACGGTGTCTAATTTCAGAGCCTTGCTCCCCGACTAACTGCTGTTTGTACTACAACGTTGCGCATAAGAATTTTTGGAAATATGTATATGTTTTTAAAGTATAAGCAAGCCCAGTCCAAGTGCTTCGCTCATTTTTTCGATAATACGACCTCGTAATATGAAATTTAGAAAATGTTACTAATCGCTAGAATTAATTAATTTAGCAAACCAGGTAATTTTTGAATTTTATGTATTCTGCATTATACTTTTGGTTGAATTCTAGAACTCGATTTTTGTAAAACGTAAAAACAAATGTCTTCGTCTTATTCAAAGTTTGCCGATATTTGTACGTGTGACGTAGTTTGAAAACGGCTATTTTCAATGAATACAAATTAATATTAACGTCAGTAGAATTTTATAGTCTAGTATGATTGAATGAGCGAGTACTTTATGTATTTAGTGTTCAAGGATCGCTCGTGTCACGTGGAGTTGATAAGAACCGCTCTCAGCTGGTGCTATGACGAAGCAGTGCAGCCTTGCGTTGCTTGTGGGATTTTGCACGAGCTCTACGTCACAAGGAAGACCCACCTCCACCGGTTGCCTGATATCAGTGGTTAATAGCATGCTTGGCTTTTGGCATTCAGCTCCAGTGTCAGTCACTCAGTTATCTTTCGTAGTTTGAACGAGTGGTGTTGCATCAGCTGTTCGCTTTTCTGTCGAGCATGCCTGCCGAAAGTTCGCCAGTATAACGTGTACGGTCTAATTACATTTATTTTCGTCGTTCGATTGGTTTTAAAATAATTGTGGGTTTTTTTCTAAAAAAATAGTTAGTGCCTTAATATTACAAACATGTTACAATCAACGAGGAGACAATCTGTGAATATGCTGGAGCAGGAGCTTACGGCTACCGCCATACCGGATGTGATAGAAGACCTTTTCTTTTTGTTTCATCAGCTTATGGCACGGGTAATTTTTGTATAAATTTTACCTATAGTAATGGGTATATCGGACAAAATTTTTTGTTATTTTCGGTGTCGATGTTTTCAGTATATCTATATATACCTATTACTATAATTTTTTATTTTATATTTCTTATAATGCCATCGCTATATTCTGTCAATCTGAATAGAGCCCGAATGTATAATATAGGTACCTATTATAAGTTACTTACCAATATTGTAGATTATAGCTATATTACAAGCAAGTGCCAAGTAACAAACGGGTTACACGTGTTCTAGCCGTTAAAATATGACCGGTGACCGGCGTTCCGGCCAAAGGCTACTCTGCAATCTCCCATTGGAGCTTGTAAAGCAATTCTTATTTAAGCAAATTTTCGGCGCCAAAAATTTGGCCCGCTCAGTAGTGACCTTGCTGGTAAAATGCTAAATATAATAGCAGCACTAATTGCGAATGTTTGGCCATAGCTGAATAGTTAGTCTGCCTGTAATTTAAATTGCCATATAATTTTCGCTGTAGTTTTAGGTATTAGGTATTTTTTTTTTTTTCGTTATGTCATGAACTTTTCGAAGAATTGGACCATTAGTCATTGATGTTACGAAAGTCACATGGTCCTACAGACTATTACATCGGCGAAAATATTAATAGACTACGACCCAAGATCGGCACGATTTGGCACACGATGTAACCTCATACATATATTTGCCTTTAGGCGGAATTTTTTTTAAATTTCTGTATGCGGAATTACGTGGGCTTTATTGCATGAATTACAAAACAAAGTTCGAAGTTTTCCCAATTATATTTCTCTAATCGATCAAATCTGTTTCATTGGCAATGTTACTGTAAAACTTTTGTGCCTACTACATATTTAAAATGAATTCATTGGGAGCAGTGGCGTAACTACCATGGGGCAGAGGGGGCAACGGGCCCGAGGCCTTAAGGGGCCCTGCCACGAGTTTTGTTTTTTTCTCTATACGAAGATTTTTCAATAAAAATGTTTGATTTTCGACATTCTTTATCTTTATATTCAACAAAAAACATTTTAAATTCCATGTAAGTAAGTATGTACTTAATATACTGAAGTCAGATTATATTTAGTAATAACACAACACCCACACTTTTTGGTACCGACCCAGACACATTAACTTCAGAAAATTTAAGATTTGCTTATCTTAATTAGACACGGCTTTAATATATTTATTTTCATTTACTATACTGCAAATAATTTTTTTCCTAGTGAAGAAATTGTTCTTGTTATCAATTACTTTATTATTGAAGTTTTTTTGAGGACGGGGCCAGGGCCCTTCATGTATCTTCTTGTCCCCGGGCCGAAAATCCGAAATCACGCCCACTGATTGGGAGATGAAAAACATAGACGGTTTTAACATTTACATCGCGTTAGAAGAAAAGTTTTATTTGAAGGTTTCTGATGGTTTTTGTTAATGCCAATGTTTTTGCTCGCGGTAAAATAATAAATAGAATTATGTAATAGTTTGGTTTATATGGAAACTACAAATTCGCTGAAATTCGACTAATAATGACCAATTCGTTTTAATGCTACCTTTATGTTTATTAGTTTTAAATGGGCACTTAAACTTGTACCATTATTTTATTATATAAATCACGTATTATCTTAATAGTTCAATCATTATTCTTGTTTTGGGGAAGGTACTTTTGCTTAACTTTTCACGTTGTTTTGATAAAATTCGGTAAAATTGATCGATATTAAAGACAGGTAATTTTTTATTAAGAGTAGGTGTTATTACCACTATTATACAGTTTTCATTGTGGTTTTATTGGTAGTTGCTGGGAAATATAAAAGATACAAATTATATTGAAAATGTATCACAATAAGTTGCTGTACTGAAACGGAAATATTTCTAAAATTGTAAGTTCAATATAAAAAAAGTACGTGGAAAGTACGAAGTAGAAAGGAGTCATATAAAAGTATAAGATACAATTTAAAAATAGAAGTTAATGTTACTTTCGGTCAAGCCGAGCGTGAAAGGTAATCGCCAATTTCATTATGCCTACGTATTGAGTCATTGCATACTTTCGCTTTTAAAGGAATTTTTGTTATCTTTCCAATTAAAAATATTAAAAATTAAGCACTCTACGGCCTAATCAGGTGAAAACTCCCTTTTCCCATGTAAGGTAATGAAACTAAGCTTGGTGATGGTTAATTATTCATAAAAATGATCCAAGGACTGCTGTCTTTAATTATGATCAAAGTTAAAAAAAAAATGCGTGTGAACAAAAAATGTAGCACATAAACGATTATATTTTACAATTAGTCTCAATGTTTTATACAGGATGTATTTAACTTTTACTTTAAAAGAATGAAATGACAGAAAATTAAACAATAATGTTTTTTTATTACATGTTTAATGTTTTATTGATTATTTAATACATATTTATGTAAATAAGTGATGTGCAGCATGTTTTAACTAGAGGTTAATAAAATTTACCCAACATATAGTATATACGAGAGTATATCATGCTTTATACTTTAATACTTTGTATATCCTTGCGTTTTCTTTCCATTTCTTCCTTGTTATATTGTTTCTAATAGATAGGGCCACGTTAAGGCAGTTTCACGCCCTAGGCACAAATTTTGTTCCGCGTTTATAGCGTCGTGAAATTTTTTTACTTCAAGGTCATTGATTGAGTAGCTAATCTAAGCTTTAGATACAGAATTAAAATTATTCATAGTTGGTAATTGATATTTAGAAAAAATATAGGTCATTGAGTAAATATTTTATTTTGAAATATACATCGCTGTACGTATTATTGCACCGCTGAGGTAATAAACAAGATACATTACTTATAAAATAAAAAAATTATAACTAATATTTATCTACGACTGCTTGGATATGGACTTATCATGTCATTAATTTGCGTTAGGTAATGAAGTTCATTATCTCACTAGTGAGATAATGTATTCATTACCTTACTCATTTTATTTACACAAACAAAACTGAAGCTTTGTTTATAAGAAAACTGGCTGTTTGCCATACTATTGAAAAAATCGAATCTATCTCGTTCCTTTGATTTTAAAACAATATTATATTACACTATTAGGTTGGTAAGTGCATTATAACGGAATCTAGGAAAAGTTTGCGATTTCAATTTTCGACATTCTGTAAGGCACTTAACAACCGTGTAGAGTATAACGTTTTCCGTACAATCGTATTTACAAAATAAAGGGGTCAAGGAAGTTTGTAAATAAATGAGCCATCTGTTGGTGAAAACTATTTCTGAATACTTTCATTTAATGCTGTTATGAAATAGAACAACACTATTTTTTCGTTGTTTCTATGGAGACTAGCCACATTTTTTTATTCAATTTACAACTTGTGTCAACAATGACAGTAAATGCATATAACAACACGATTATGCGATAAGGTATTTTAAAAGTGACTTGATATTTGCAAATAAACTAATGCGAAATGTCAAATATCATTTTAAGCAAAAAAATTCGATTTTTATCAAATTTGGAGCAGTCGTAGATAAGATTTTGTATGTCACACGTGGGATAATGCATTATTATGGCACTCGTTTGATTACACGACCCGGTCTACGACCTTGTCCTGCATTTTCAAACTCGTGTTATAATAACGCCTTTACCCCACTAGTAACATAAATAACTATAATGTAATTATTAATTAAGAACAATCAGCTTCATCACATTGGCGAAATGTATAAGTATTCTTACTGTGTAGAGGATTAGCACGTTGACTGCCATATGAGTTAAATACAACTCATGCATGTAATTTGCCAGGGAGCCCCGTGAGTCAAATCTAACTCATGTACATATTTGTCTATGAAGCCGTATGGTTTGAAAACAACTCACGTTTACGTTCTTATACATAGGAATCTTGTCGAGAGAGGCACCAGGAGCATTTCTTCATACTTGGCCTTCGCAGTTTTGGTTAGTTCTTCGCTCTACAAATTTTTGCAAGTTCCAGTTGCTTTTATTGAGTATACAGAAATTACATCATTAAACGAAAAATGTTTATTTTTCAAGAATAGAAAGTAATTACAGTTCATTTTAACAAGGGTGTCTTAAAAATAATTCCTAATAAAATTTAAAATTATTCTGTAACAGTGAAATTGGTAACTATTGTGTAATAATATACGTAACTGGAGGGTGTGAATAAGAAAAGTATTTTATTTATTTCTATAACGCTAAATAAAAAATTAAGTGTGTGCCATAACATCGACATAAAAAAATGTTTAATTCAGTTTTACAAACAGAAAAATAAAGCCGGTCACGAGAGGCGCCGCGTGCATCGATAACAACTCACGGAAGTATCCAGCAGATCTAAATCATTATTTCACTTTTTTAATATCAGGCTAGTCTCCTATATCAATTTTTAGTATTTTAACAAAAAAAAAGAACTTGGCCCCCGGTCCAAATTTTTTTTTCTAGTGTGGCAGTCAACGTGTTAGAGAGGATTAATACGCCACGTCGTATGAACTACATACATGTACTACACCGCAGGGCTGCTAGGCGCCGCCCGCGGCGGATAATTTCCCCAACACGTGACGGTCAGCTGGCCGTTGAACTGCAGAGTCGTGCATTTACATTTCGTATTTCACCGGTATTACTATAAAGATTAAAGCGCGCTCGTTTTTCCTACACACACAATTTGTTGGCGCCCCTAAAATATAGCCGCTCTAGACCAGTGCCTATGATGTTTAATGGATAATACGACCCTGCTGATGGGGCATTTATCATAATTAACCAAAAAAGTTGAAATGAAATAGTTTTTGTCTTATTATTTTAATAAAAGAAAATGGGGGTGTGTCTGGGCTCATTTACACCCGGCTCAGTAAATTATTTTTTCATAAGCGTAAACAAAATTTGACGTATTATCTCGTTCTATGGAATTTACGTGATTGTTAATTTACGTTTTCTTCAGGGTACAGAAACATGCGAGAATAGAAAATGTAAAATAACACTTAATGTGTGTGACTTGGCATGATTTTGTGGTTTTTTTGACATAATTATGTTATTTAATTACTATTTGTTTTATTTACGTCATTATGTAGAACGATAACATCGGTTGTAGAAATTTGTAGTAACAGTTAACAATGAATTACTGAATATTGTTAAAATGACACATAAGTCACCGTAATTAAAATTCTATTTAGTACATTCTTATTATTGACGTAAAGAGACCTGAACATTTTTCTTCAAACAGTGAATTGTATTTACCCTACAAATATATTTTTTAATATTAGCATTGCATCTGGAATTACCTTCAAAATGTCAAAGAAAATCTTAAAGTAAAACGGGAAAATTACTACCTTTGCCACGATGTACTCAAAACGGTAATTTGTTTTATGTTCATAAGATTGTATACTGGTAGTAGAGAAAATGCCAAATTCAAATTATTAACAAACCCAATCTATTAAAAGCCACGATATTTATGTTTAAAATATTAAAACGTATTAGTAACATTTACTACTACACAAAATCAAACAAAGTATAACTTCCTTAGCTGTACCTGAACATATACTAGCACAGACACCTTATTGATCCATAGAATTTTGAAAATTTAGCTGTTACACTTGTACAGGGTGACCATTTCTTACTCAAGCCAATCCGGGTCAAAACCCAACTTTTAGAATTAATTACTAGGTTAATTTAAAATTGGTAGCAATCTTATTGCCGGCGTCGCAGAAGCTTTCTAACACATTTGCAAATATCAAAAATATCGCTAGCAATATCGTTTGTAATAATAACAGTCTAACAGAGAAGTTTTACATGACATGCCGGCAACTGACGACAGTCGAGAGTAGACGAATGTTTCGAGCAATGTTGCCAAATGTAACTCGCCTTGAGAATTTTTCACGTGGAAATTTGAAAAGAATAAAACGGTTCCATATAAAAAGCGGAACTGTTTTCCAAGTCCGGGACTAAAGAATCCAAATTACGAGATAAAAATTTTCAATCCCGGGTATCCCGGGTTTGAAAAACATAAGATCTCGGAATTGATCCCGGCATCTGTTTTCCAGTGTCGAGATTTTGATAAGAACCCTGCGCGGGCCGAAGTTTTCAGACCCGGTTCGACCCAACGCCGATTTTTTAAGACCCGGCCCGATTGCGGCCTGAATTGTACGTGTGAATATGAAGCCCTGCTCGACCCGGAATTTACTTCTATAAGCCCGGCCCGGGGAAAATAAGTTACTTGCAAAACCTGCGACGTTGAAGCTTTTTTTGCAGTGTACGAACAGTGGCAATTGACAATTTACGTCTACTGCAAAGCTAAACGTTTTCTAAATCTCACTTTTTCTGTCGCTCTCACTAAAAGTCTTGCAGGTTATTGACGTAATTCACAGATAATTTCAGGCTTTGTATTAAAATTGTACTAGGCCCGGTCCGGCTTTGTAATAGGCTCGGCTCGATCCGACTTGTAGTATTTCGTATTAAAGTCACGGCACGGTCCGTCCGGCTCGCGCAAGTTATAGGCCCGGCCTCTGAGCCCGTACGGACCGGCCCGGCCCGTGCAGGACTCTAATTTCGGTATTAATCCCGGGATTTGTTCTCGGGTTTAACTTTTAGATACTTTTTATTTAAAAAATAGACATTCGAATGGAAGGACTTTATTTGTTATTTAAACAACAAACATTTTATTAGGTATACATTCCTTACATAAAGTCGGCGGGGATTCCCCGCGTGGAGTCTATGCTAAAGCTTAGTTTATGTTCAGACTAGTCCGTTTTTTAGTACCGATCTGCGCTGCAAAACTGGTTCATACAAAACAATAACATTATTTTTTCCGAAAAAATTTGCAGCAAGCTAATTATCAAATTTAAGCGAATAATAAATTTCGGGATTGACAATTTATAATTCCGGGATCCCGAGATCTCGAGTTGACAAATTTCATCGCGGTTTCGGAATCTCGGGATTGGATTCCCTACCCGGAACGTTTCCGAGACACTTACGGATGCGGGACAAAGTCCTAAATTCCGGGACTGCCGCGAAAAATCCGGGACGGATGGTCACCCTAATAACGCGCCACGCCACGCCTAGTGGCAGTAAAATTTGATATTTGCGATTGGGATAGCACTAGTGGCAGCTTAAATCCTAAGAGATATCTGAACGTTTATTTATGTATTTCTTTCCAAGATGCCCACCAACTTTAAAACTACATTTAAGCGTTGAGTGGAAGGAGTTGTTATCATTTTTCTATCTCCCAATAAACAAGTTAACTTATTTTACATTTGCTTTGTGTTGTGTTATGAATTTTACTAACTAGGGGAATCCCATATAGACAGACGGCTGAAAAACTGCTCTCTTCACATTATCCAGACATCTTATCTCGAGTCTTATCTTGCGCACGGTGTACAATTTCGGAAGGTGTTTATCTTACACGGAGGTTCATAAATGCCGGAGTTTTTGTAATCCGCAGTCTACTGTAAGTTATAGGGTGGCCGAGATAATTAATTGTGACATGGGGTTACTGTGGCGTCCTTGTTTCTGCGATTTCTACCTTCTTAGGAACATCGCTATAAAGGGCAGGGGCAAGCGGTTATCTACTTTGTATGTCTGAAAGTGTACAACCCGATTCAAATTTTTAGTTACTGTAGTTTTATTCGTAAGGCGGATACAAAGTATTCACTTTACGAATGGCTCATTGTTCAGCATATTTCTTTTGCTGGGTTATGCTTTTTATTCTATAGCATTAATCATGGTGACTATTTCAATAGTAACGGATGAAAAAAAATCAATTGGAGCAGGCTTTGATGCGTGGCGCCGCGTCTTAGATATACATCGAAAACTACAATTAAGAGTGACATTACAATTTGTAATTGTTTTCTGAATATTACTAGGACGTGACGCGTCAATGCCTGCTCTCTAATCGATTTTTTTTAACGCACGGTATAAACATGTATTGTATGTACACCCTTGGTCAGGAAATAAATGCTCAAAATTGATACAGAACTCTGCATTTTTCTAATTCTAATTTCAACAAGGAAAAGCTCGTGCGAACTTGACAAAAATTAACGTTTTCCGAAATCTTAAAATATCAAAATTTTAAAAGCCGCCAAAAGATATTTCGTGCGTTTATGGGCATTTTGTTTTTTTTTAATTGTAGGTACATGAAAGTTTTCCGATCGCACTACTGCAAATTTGCAAATTCGTTTATGCAAATGTCCAGAAATAAGAAAACACTTTGCGTAAAATACATGTGTATGTACCTATTTTATACTGCGATGAACTTTGCTATTTTGATAGCTAGTAGAGGTGGGAAATAAAAAAAGTCGTATTCGAGGCCGAATAGATCCAAAACCGATTACTTATTTCCTAACCCATCCGAGAACTGAACCGATCCAACACTGGATCCGAACCGATCCTACTCTGGATCTGAACAGATCCAACACTGGATCCAAAATTTCGAACCGATCTAACACTGGATCCGAGCCGTACCAACACTTGATCTGACCCGATACTGGATTCCGCTCCTTGAATCCTTGAATCCGTGCCGATTTCAATCCTAATCGAACATTATCCGATCCAAACCGATGCTTCATAACATCCTACTTGAAATCCCAAATCCTCCCCTAATTCATATTATGCACGTAGACTGCATATGCAGGACGCGGCGAAATTATAGAATACTGGTTGTAACATCTTGATTATTAATTTTATAAAAAAAAATCTACGACATCTCTTAGATTATGAACCATTCATTGTTTATTGCAGTTTCTAAAACTGTTGGCATCTATCTAATTTATTGAACTGGTGCAGTTTTCTTTTATGCATAAATTGAACCGTGCACATCAAACCCTTTAATCCTTTGTAGGTTTTCCTTAGTTTCTATTCTTAATCGTAGAAACCTTAGGATTTATATTAGAACTATTTTTACACCGGACTGTTACTTAGTTGTGGTAGTAGTACGCAAATGTTTGAGTAGTGGCACTTTAGTAACATTGAAATAACACCTTGCCAAGCAAATATCAGTGGAGGAGGCATGGTAATGAATACATCAAATTAATGAATGCCATAATTATATACTCCAGTTTTTGACAGCGTAGCTATTATTGCAAGTTCTTGTAAAATTGGTAATGAAAGGGTAATAACCAAAAGCTGATTATTTAAAAGTAAAGCCTTGCTGTGAAACCAAGTGCACGCAAATTTTAGCACCTGATTGATTAATCGATAGTTTGATTCAGGGTTGGGCATGTAGAATATTACATGTAAAATATACTTATTATACATGGTTATTTTACATGTAGAATAATAAGCCCTTTTTCTATATATTCTACATGTAGAATAATACCGACGCAAAATTAGACAGTTTAAACGTAAAAAAAAAGAAATTTCATTGTCGGTGCATTCTTCGCGAAGGGGCGGCCGCTATAGGGGTCTTTTAGACTCCGCACTCGAGTCCTAAGCCCCTCTTCAGCCGAGAAAAGATGGCGAGGATGGGTTAGAGCAAGGAATTTGGATAAGGGGCGATTTCCGCGGATATTACTGTCCCAGTATTTACTTTGTGGTTCAGGAAAACCACGTAAAACCCTGATGCAATACAGTCGGCCGGGCCAGGGAATCGAACACAGGTCTCTTTAATGAAAGGTGAACGCGCTTACCGCGGAGCCACCTTTCTCGATTTTAAACGTAAATAAACACGTATACAACTTAATAAGTGTAAAAAATAGTAAAAACGTGGGGGCGAGTGGTACTTCCGCCTCAGACGTAATATTTAAAAAGCGCAATTTCATTGTATAATTTTTTATAGAGCCAACTGTCAATTAATAGTCCACGCAAATTAGACTTTAAAACATAGAATAGGGGAAATAATTTATAAAGTTTTCATATTGCGTACACGAACTCTCAGTAGGGGTAGAAACAATAACCCGAAAAGTTCCCAACTGACATGTGTCCGCAACATCCCTTATTTTCCAAAAATCACCCTCAGTTCGCATATTGTGTTTGTTTTTCTCATTTTTCTCTTAAGTCATTGCTTAAACGGGAAAAGTTTATAGAAATAAAAATATTTGTTATTAAATTTTACACAAAAAATATTATATTAATGTTTCGGCTAATCCCCACTCAATTCGCGCAAATATCGTTTAAAGTTAAGGGTAGTAATTAGCGCGCTGTTAGAAATCAATAAAATGGGATTTTAAGTGCTGCGATTTACGTACTCTTAACATTATAACATATAGTACATAATATTCGGTTAAAGAGTCGACTTCGACACATTGAAATTCCTGAGTAAAAAGAGTGGGGTCAAGGGGGTAGGGGTAGGGAGACGTAGGAGCAACCAACTTGGAACATTCCGTGTGTTCTGTTACGTGGTAAATTTAGCTTCGTGCGGTACTGGGTTATTGTATTTTAATCCTTTAAAGATAGTAATTGGCGTGTTTTCACAGAACGAAAGTGCGTTTAATTTTTGTAAAATGGAAACAACAGGTCATTGTTTCATATGCGAAAAGACGCTTGAAGGCAGTGAAACAGTGTGTGTGCAAAAGGGTGTGGCAAACTTAATAGCTGTAAGCAAAGCTCGAAAAGACACTACTATGAGCTTATTACCATTGCCATACATTTCATTCAGGCAGAACGTATGGGAAATTGGAGGCTTCACTTAGATTGTGTGAGAGCTATGCTGCCAATTTTTTATGCAACCGGATACTTCCCATACGCAAACTCATGCCAAATATACCTCCAAGATATGGAATCTCTACAACAAAAAATGACTAACCAGGAGTTTCAAAAATTCACAAAAGAGGGTCTTTTTACTATTCGTCGTTCTGACAAACACTGGTGTGCTGTATGGTCGGATATGACAATCGAGCAAACGTTGATGAAAAATATGAAAAGCGTTGGTGGCATTACTCACGGGAGGGGCTTCACAGAAAGCGTGTTAAATAAATGGATTTGTGGGCTACCAGTAGCTTACCACGTGTGCGAGGCCTTAGAAAAATTTTGTCAGATAGACACAAAAAGCAGTCATCAACACGTCGAACTTCGAGATGCAAGAATAGAAAAAGACGGAGAGGATTGCAAAAAATTTATACTTTGGCTTAAGCAACACTCTCCATTCATCGTGGCCGAAAATTTGATTTCACTTTCAAGTGGACTTGTTGCCGCTGACAATGTTGACTGTTACAAGGCGAAAGAGATTGGAAAAAAGTCGATGGAAGGATTAATTAAAGAAGGCACGAAATTTGGAGATTTGAAACCTAAACGTTCGAACATGACAAAGTCTATCTCGTCTACTACAAATTCTCACAATTAAAGACGATGTCATTCAAATTGATACGACGCAGCTATTACAGAGAATAATCTGCACATTTCGTTCTCCACAGGAATTAAAAACGTGTTTCAGTTTTGAACATGCCACGGTGCCTGTTTCCTTGTTTGACGAAAAAGGAACGACAGCGACGACTTTTAAAAAGGATTACAGCTACAATCGCGTTCAATGAGAACACACCAATACATGATCAACAAAAGGGTTTGTTAAGTAATCTAGCTAACAAAGATCGTTTCATTCTCAATTAGCCGAGAGATTTAAAGCTGCGAATATTAAAACCCTGATTGCTCCAGACGATGCTGATCTGCTAATTGTTACAAGTGCTATCGATCTATCACATCAACATGACACTGTGGTTATTGTTGGACAGGACATCGATCTCCTCACTCTTATTATCGCTCTTGCTCCTGGAGATAAAGATATCCGCTTTTTAAAACCCGCCCAAGGAAATATAAAGAAAAAACTATATAGTTCCCTTGATTTACAATCTTCAAATGATTTGAAAATTTTCAAAGAAACCGTTTTATTTGCACATGCGTTTAGTGGTTGTGATACAACTTCTGCTTTCTTTGGAAAAGCCAAAGCACTAATAATAAGCATAATAAACAAGAGAACAGATTTGGAAGATGTTGTTCCTATTTTCAACAATCCTCAATCCTCCAAAGATGATATTGCAAGTGCTGGAGAGAGATTCACACTTGGATTATATAAAGCGGAACGAACAGAAACTTGTTTAAATAGCTATAGATTTGCTTCATTTAATAAATTGGTTGGCCAATCGAATCATGCTGTAATTTTAGCTAGATTGCCACCAACATCTGCCGCGTTAAAACAACATTCATACCGGGTATTTCACCAAATTCAATCCTGGCGAGGTGAAAAACTGGAGCCAACGCAGTGGGGTTGGAAAAAAATGGGCAATATGTTATCACCGGTTTATAATACCGAAGCACCAGCTCCAATTTCTATTTTGGAAGTTATATCCTGCAGCTGTAAAAAGGGTTGCGGTAAACGATGCGGATGTCGTCAAGCTGGATTACGTTGTTCCACTATGTGCTCCAACTGCCATGGACAAGGTTGCCTAAATGCACCATCCGAAGAAATATTAAACGATGGCCCAACCGACGAATAAGGAAGCGAGCTGTTAGTGGAATAGGCCTTCTGGGGATACCACCTGAAAAAAAAGACGCGCCGAAAGCTCTCTCATATAGGTGGTGCGGAAACGAGCTTAAATTAAAACGTGCATGGTTCTTTAAACGTAATTTGACAGAGTTAGATTGAAATTAGCCAAAAAGACAATAGAAACTTTTTTATGTAGAATTTAATAATAAACATTTCATTTCCTATACATTTTGCGAATCGGAGCAACTATTCGCACAAAAAATTGAAAAAACTGTAACCTGTACACGCTAGGGGTGAGTTTTCGCGAAAAATGGGGATGCTGCGGACACATGTTGGGTGGGAACTTTTCGGGATTTTGTTCCTACCCCTATTAGGAATACATCTACGTGAATGGCAAAACTTTATAAATTATTTCTTCTAAAAAGTCTAATTTGCGTGGACTATAATAACTGCCGACAATTAAAAACATTTTGCAGTGCGGTACGTTTGAATAGAGGAAAGTTCATACCGTTGTATAGTCATATGTCTCACCTCCCCCCCTCTACTATGCACACACGCGTTCATCTACATAGTAAAGTTAACACAGTAATTTTATGCAGATGTTTTTCTGGAATCTATCTGTACATATTTTACATATTCTACATACTTTACATGTATAATATGTAAAAAAACGGTAGATATACTAGTTTTATTTAACATACATATTCGACGTATTCTACCCACTTTTCTACGTGTAATGTAGAAAATAATTTTCTACGTGTAAAGTTACAACCCTGGTTTGATTTTTGTTTCAACGAAAGATTTACCACGAAAACTGTTTATTGTAAAATAGGGCCAGAGAAGATGAAATTAAATCAAAGGTGGCGCAATAATTAAAAGAACGTTTCCCAAAAGGGACACCTGTTCGTTCTGGTATACTAATAATAATAGTCTGTCTGGTTTAAACAATATCTTAATAAGTTTGTTTATTAGTATAAATCACGATTAATTGATTTGATTAAAATCTATTTTTGATTAATAGAATTGATTGATTAATATACACAATCGATTATTGATTATGCATGTTGACAATTGCTGCACAGTCGTGTTGTATCATTTTTGAATATTTCCACCAAGGATAATGTTTCATCTCGGTTTCATTAAATCAAGATTTTAAAACTGGTAAATAAAGTGCTTTACTTACGAAAATAATTTATGCTCCAGAAACTTAAATGAAAGCGGTTATGGTTAAAACGGCCTGCGCTGGCGTTGGCAAAAATAATGATTTAATGAAAATAAAAAATCATCAATTTGCAAATATCATGTTTTTCTTCGTTTCTTTACAATGAAAATGAGAACCTTACATGGCTTGAAATTTAATTTGTTTTATTCTATCAATTCAGAGCGCAGATTTATAAGCATTTAGTTTTTGGAAATAGCCGCTTATAATAAGCTTGATAAATCAGAAAAAAAAGCATGAAAAATCACAAATTTTTTATTTGTTTTGCATAAAAATAAGATATTGTTACCTATATTTCAATACAAAATAAAAATTAGAAAATGTAATTAACGACAAGTGAAAAGATACTTTGATGTAAATTTCCTTTCCATGTTTTTATTCAAAAACTAGCTGAACTCGCACAACAACAAGCATTTGTTTTTCCATTTTTCTCTTCGAAAAGCCATTCAAAAACGAAAACATACGAAATCTCACACAAAAATACCATACAAAATTATCTTTTGGATTTTCCGACTTTTCCGGTGCATTTTCCCAAAATTTTCTTTTATACAAACCTTGTCCTGACAATTACGAACACAACAAAAAAAAATTAGCCAAATTGGTCGAGCCATTCTCAAGTGATGATGTACCAAACATGCGGCAATTGATTTTTATTTATATAGATTTAACTGAAGCATAATATAGGAAAATAGAAATTTTTAAAATCAGCTTATTAAAATTAAAACATTACAAATGCGTAACTTGCGGTTTTCACGCAGCTTCTGCAAAATATTTTGTTATTTTCAATAACCAATTCAGGAAAATCTTTACGTCAAGTTGCACTTTTGTCTTTTTATAATTTCAAATTTAAATTACTTACAAAAAATCACAACACAATGGAATGCCTGGATTACCGACGCCGACGTTAACAAAATACAAAACAATGTTTTTAGCCTTTTTACAAATAAACGCGATATAATTTGTGTGTGGTTTTCGCTAGAACACATAACTTGGTGATTCCCCGATCGCACTATTTGTTTCTCTGGAGAATGTTTGTTTGGTCTAGCACATTTGTACAATGCGGTGTAAACACTGAGTAGATTATTCGCTGAGTTGTTTACATCTAAAAGTAGTAAATTAATTAATGTTTTAAAATTAGATTTTTCAAATTAAAAATTTCAATTGTTAGTCTTTATAAAAAAAAGCACCAACTAGCTGTATAAAAGCATTTTTCATGAATCGTAGAGATACAAAAGGATTTTCATTTGCTTACAATAATAGTGCATAAGCAAAATGGCTGAAATCCGCACCTTACTTATGTTCCCTTCCTCCCCCTTCCTCCATAGTAAAGTTTTGCACATAAACAGTATAATATTTTAATAAAAGAATTTTTTAGTACTTAACGGAAAAACAGGTATATTTTAGTTAAAATTGAAAAATATTAATATTTATTTGATTACTCTAGAAAAACAGTTTAGCGGTATTGAAATTATGAGTACATTACAAAATGCAAATATCTTAAGAAAATTTAAATGGGTGTTTTATAGCGATATGGTATTTAAAAATTCAATTAAAATAAGAAAAATCTTCTTGATTTTACATTGCGTTTTAAACCAAATTTTAAGCAAATGATTTAAATCATGCAAACTTCAGATTAAAATGAGTAAATAATCTTTGTTATCTCGTTTTTAATTTTCAGTTTGCTATCATAATCTATCAGTATACATACATCAGGCCTTTAAAATCATTTAAATTTAAATTCTACTGAAATTTCTTATGTCACACAAAAAAAACTTGAAACGTAAATAATGAATTTTAGTTGATAAAATCATAGTAAATCAAAATATCGGTTTAATTTAAAAAAAAAAAGCTGATGTGTTGAACTTCGAGTGGATTTCCCATCCATACAAGATATTAATACTATGTATTGGCAAAAGTGTAAATTTTATAATTAATAACGTTTTACATCTCACCGTCTGTTCGATTTCCAAGAAAACAAGCTGTCAGGTCGTGACGTCAAGATTAATGATGCTGGGGATTAGTAATCATGCTCGCATCATAACTTGTCCAAGCCCACAACTTTTAGTGAGAATTTTTTTTTTAAAATACAAATAATTGTAATTTACCTTTTTTACAGTAGCCGCACCAAGTATCTAAAGTAGCCCAGTAGCTAAAAACTAACGTTAGATTTTGGTTTTACTAGTCGGAACCTCCTTTAATAAATAAAGGGGTACCGTACCGTTTTCGATTTTCAAAAATTCATAGAAAGCGTCGTAGTGAAATTATAGCCTTCAGCAATAAACCAAGTTGTAGCCAATCTTCGGTTCTATCAGCATACAAAGTTTTGTAAATTTTGTTTTGGAAAACAACGCCACCGCGAAAACATGTCTAACTTCCGCTTCCTCTTTCGAATTATTGCGAAAAGC
Organism: Ctenicera cuprea; assembly: GCA_958336395.1. NCBI lineage: Eukaryota > Metazoa > Arthropoda > Insecta > Coleoptera > Elateridae > Ctenicera > Ctenicera cuprea. The sequence goes on along the minus strand of OY284495.1, from coordinate 38,012,955 downwards.
TTAACTAGAACTATAATTTTCGATATAACTCTTCATTTAAAATTTCATCAAAATCGGTTCAGTACTTTTGCTTTTAGAGGCGTCACCCACACACCCACCTACAGACAGACATTTTATTAAAAACTAGTTTTTTGGGTTCCTTGAGCCTCTCGATTTCGAAATTTTTAATGAAATTAACACTTCACAAAGTAAAAAGGGAGTTTTTTTATTTTTCTTAAATATAGCGATTTTTTGATTTGATTGCATCTATACTATAATGTAGGGGGTTTTCTCTAATAAAAAAAATCATAGCAATGACAAGTTTAAGGGACTTGGAGGTATGATGTAGTTGGCAGTTGCGAAAAAGCATGGCATGTGAATTGGCAAAATTTATAACTTTAATTGTACTAACGTGCGATGTATTTTTAACATAAATATTCTACTACATTTCTTCTAATACTGCTGTGTTAGATTCTTTTCTGAATTTTTGATGCAGTATGCTTCGCCGTAAATTATTATTCAATTTTTGGAAAGCTTTGGGCCAGTCTTCGGGTTTCTGATGTAAATAAATACTACACAAAATAATTGTAATAAGCGTTCAGTATAATATGGGCTGCTTAAAATAAATTAAAAACTTGCAGATCAGGTAAGTTTGATAGAAGCAACCAAAAAAACTTTGCAAGTTGACATGTGCATGCGAATGATGTTTAGAGATGTCGACCTAATGGTATTGAAAATACTAACTAATCAAGTTAAGGTTGAGGTCAAATATTTCCACTGTATTTTTAAAATTGTATTCTAACCCATAGTTCAACTAAGATAGATAATTGAATATATCAGTAATTTATCATATGACGGATGAAGTGGCTTAAAAACTTCGTCTCACTAGGTATTAGAAAGGCAAATTAGTGTAGGCTGTAGGAAGCTAGTGTGATGCAACAAATATTGAAAATTACTTCTATTACTTATTAGGCTGCTTTATTACTATTCATGAAGCATGAATAAATAAATTTTCTATCAACGGACTTAAGTTGGAAGGATATATTCATTATGATTTTGTTCGAATAGCAATTATACTATGAAGAAGCTTGTCCAAGCTGGCCAATACGGGGATCGTTCGAAATGTACGTGGCCTAACACAGAGATGGTGGTAATTCGGCGGAATTTGCTTTACCGTTTTTTTAAAACCATCCGTTCTTAGGTTAAATATGACAGTATATATAGGGCGATCTGTCAATTAGTTTGTATTTGACAGTGCGCCAATGTGACCGTCACGAGTGATTTCGTAAATAATGGAAAAAAACCAAGTTGCGAGCAGTGATAAAGTACTTTCATTTGAAAGGCTTAACAAAAACCCAAAATCAAAGCAGAGTTGGGTTCGACATTTTTGAAATCCGCTCCTTCGTTATGGGTTAAAAACTGGGTTGCCGAGTTTAAGCGTGGTCGTGTGTGCACAAAGGACGAACCCCGCAGTGGACGCCCAAAAACGGCTACTACCCCGGATATGATTGAAAAAAGTTCTCCGTATCGTATTGGATGACCGTCGAGTAAAACTGCGCGAGATAGCAGACATAGTGGGCATCTCAAATGACAGTGTGCACAGAATCGTAACTGAAGAATTGAAAATGAAAAAATACTCCGCGCGTTGGGTGCCGCGTTTGCTCACACCGGAGCAAAAACTGAATCGATTGATTGTTTCTTGCGACCTTTTGGCACGTTTTAGCCGCAATCCGAAGGACTTTTTGCGCCGTTTCATAACCGTCGATGAAACCTGCGTTCATCATTACAGTCCCGAAACTAAGGAACAGTCCAAACAATGGACACACAAAGGTTCTCCGCCACCGAAGAAGGCAAAAACGGTTTCGTCGGCAGAAAAAGTTATGGCAACTGTATTTTGTGTTTCTCATGGAATTATCTTCGTCGACTACTTGGAAAAGGGAAAAACAATAAATGGCGAGTATTATGTCAATTTGTTGCAGCAATGAGCGACAAAATTAAAGAGAAACGGCCTCATTTGGCGAAAAAGAAAGTGCTTTTCCATCAAGATAACACGTCTGCAATCGTCATGGCCAAAATTCATGAATTGGGATTCGAACTAGTGCCTTATTGGCTCCACTCGCCAGATTTGGCTTCCAGCAATTTTTATCTATTTCCAAACCCGAAAAAATCGCTCGGCGGTAAAAGATTTTCATCCAATTTCGAGGTAATCGCTGCTGTAAGTAGCTATTTTGAAGACTTGGGTTCATCGTCCTACAAAGACTGCATTGCTGCTTTGGAGCTGCGTTGGAATAGGTGCGTCGAGCGAGCAGGAGACTATATTGAAAAATAAAATGATTTTTTGCTCAAAAAACTTGCCTTTTCTCTGTTAGGCTACGTACATTTCGAACGATCCTCGTATCGTTGATTATATAGATATCACTATCTTTAACAATTTTCCTGTACCCAATACAATTTCTCCTGATTAGCAATAAATAATCATTATTTAAGGATGTCGTCGGTGATTAAAAGTTAATAGATATATCGTTTCTTAGAACACGCTATTGTTTCATAAGTTTTTATAGCGAATTTTAAACCTGTTGATCTATTGTACCTACTTATTTTTAGAAGGAAATCGAGTAAAATCATGACGAAGCACCACTGATGGTGTTATCAAATTGATGCGATTAAAGTAGTTGTTTAATGAAAAACACCGTTCTGTTAATTTATTCTAGCCAATCTGTGAGACATGGAATTCCTCGTAAATTGGTAATTCATTTGGAGTTATTTGATTGATGTAGTCATTGTGCTGTTTAATCTTTTTCGTTTTCTTTGACTTCTAGGTATTCTCGTTTAAAAAAAGTTTAGAATGTCTCCAAAAATAAAGATGTACTGAACTGAAAGAGCATATAACAGTAATATTAAAAACCTTACAGAAATCTAACCTTACCGGTCCAATGAGAGTTAAAAAAACTTGCACTAACTGACCGGAGTGATAAATTGAAAAATATATTCCTGCTTCGAGCATAAATTTCCCATTATTCAATGAAGCAGTTCTATTAATTTTTATTCCGATTCGTTTTATTTTTGGAACATGCAGATTGGAATTGTACGACACGTTTCCTGTCCGATGACGCTGATGACGAGAATTTTATTTTTTGCTTATTGGAGAAAACAGACAAACTAAAAATTTTAGTTAATTTAAAATTTATATAGCCGCAGAGGCTCATAGCTAGTTACTTTTTCAATTAAAAGTTACTTTCTTTTAATAAAATCGCAAGTACTTATGTGCATATGAATGAAACATTACCAGTAACATAAATTTTCCTAGTGATGGGCATAATCGAATGATTTTAATAATCGATATATTCGTTCGGAATAATCATTCGTGTTCAAAATGAGAGTTATATCAAAGCTGGCGATTCCACTGCTAACGAATACGAGTTGGCGAATCTCTTTCTCATCGTCTGCCCTCGGACCGCTTGATTCATTTTAAAATATTCCCAATATTCTGCTACTTTACAATTTATTATGCGAGTGTAAATCATTCGCACGCTCGATCCTAATCATTCTTGACTCGTTGTCTCTCGGATTGTGTATTTGCAGCTGGCTATCGTTTAAAAGCTCGCGCTTCGAAGCAATCAAAACCAAAAATTTAAATTCGCAAACTTGTTCGAATGATTTTCCGTAACTTCTCGATATATTTCAATAATAATCCAAAGATATGATTATTTTCATTTGAAATATCCCATTACTAATTTGCAACGCAATTTATAAAAACGTCTAGATACAGATGAAGCGAACTTCGCAGAATTGTCGAAATGAATTTGTCAATCAAAGTCGATCTAATTTTAACTATGTGATTTTATGGTCGACGCTGCAATGCTGGGCAAAAATATTTTTGAAAATATGATAAGTAATACTTTTTAAAGTTGGTCAAGGAAAGAGGTTCTTCGCTGATGTGTAATGTTCTTTGTTAGTATATTATAATAATATGTTACTCTTTACGTTATGTCACTTACTGTAGTTATCATTAAGGTGCGGATTTCTAGCCATTTGCCTATTTTGATACAGTGCAGGCTCCGAAATAATTTTTATACCAAAATCCATTTCACACCTTGGCGATCATTTTAAACCGCATTTTATTTTGCCTGAAATGCCTATTTCGCACTTTTAGTGCCTATTTTCGACGTTAGTGCCTAAACGGCTTATTTTACATAATTTCAGCCTATAATTTGCCTATTTCATCAATTTTCTGTCAAAAATTTGTTTAAAAAATCTGCAAACTCCTTAATTTTGTTTCGAACCAAATTTTCTGTTACTTGTCACAGGTATTGCTTCTTGGAATTGTCCTGAACAGGTACCTAACGAATGTACAAGCTGTGGCTCTTCTTTCAAAGGCTTATTTATTTAATCCCTTTATTGTGTACAGTTCACATTTTCCCTTGGTTTAGTTTTTTTCTGCAAATTCCCCAAGTTTATGGGAAATGTCTAGAGAAATGCATGAAACTGCTTATGATTTAAAAGCAGTTGCGCTATTACAGTGGTAACAAGTAGACGTATAAAGGTAGATATCAAAATGTCTAAAGAAAGGGCGTTTAAATTGCACGTTACGTGTTTTACTACCGACGGCAAAGTAATTGATTGTCAAAATTGCGCGAAGGAGGTATGTTTTTATAAAGTTTATCCCTATGAAATGTTACATAATTTCATATTTCTAAATAGGTCAAATGCTCCAAAAAGTATTTGGATCAGCACATAAAGACCGCGCTACATCAATCGAGCAGCAATAAAAGGCGAAACTGTTCAGACCTTTTTAAACCAAAGTAGTTTCAATCCAGAAGTCGCTACCTTTTCACTTGATCTGTGCCAAGCGCTATTACTAGCTGCCAACATACCTTGGTATAAATTGCGAATTTCTCGAAAAATATACAAAAAATCATATACCTCACGCATCCACACTGCGAAAAAACTATCTAGATATATGTTTTTTGAGGCTTTCGCGGTTTCTCGAACTGTCAATATTACAATTTACTTTCGGCTTAGACCGCGTCGTCATTTGGGAACTACACCCAGCATAATCAGGTAAGGACCGACCTGTAGCTTGTCTGTCTTTACAAGCATTTGCTCTAAAAGTTTGAGCCATATTTGTTCGTAGGCCCTGCCTGCCTAAACAGGCAGTCAGTGTTCTATTTACTCTGAAGATGCAAGCTGCAATGTCTTGCGAAACGTTAGTTTGTATGGGTTCACAAACAGCTAACAGGCATAAGCCGATTAAGTATTATTGTCTTGGCAAACAGAATACATTAAGATTAAATCCTTGTCCGCCCCAAGGTTTAAATAAACTAAGCACACGGCCCTGTTTAGGCAGGCAGGGCCTACGAACAAATATTGCTCAGACTTCTAGAGCAAATGCTTGTAAAGGCAGACAAGCTACAGGTCGGTCCTTACCTGATTATGCTGAGTGTAGTTCCCGAATGACGAAACGGTCTAAGCCGAAAGTAAATTGTAATATTGATAGATATATGCTACAAACAAAAAATCGATTTTATTCATACGGAAATAGGTACCTACTAGTAATATTTGGGCTGCTGTGGATGAAACTACAGACGCGAATGGAGGGGGGGGGGGGGAATTGCAAATATGGTAGTGGGAAAATTAGATTCAAATGAACCTGCTTCATCGCATTTGCTTTGCAGTAAACCCCTGGAGAGAACAAACAACAATACAGTGCCTCGTTTCATTAACGATTGTTTTCGATTTCTTTGGCCCGAAGGAGGAAGTGATGGAAAAGTAAGATTGCTTTTGACAGACGGTGTTGCCTCTATGTTAAAAGCTGGAAGGAGTATGAATGTCTTCTATCCGGCTATGTTACATTGCACATGTCTTGCTCATGCCGCAAATTTACTTGCAGAAACTGTCCGCGAGACATTAACAAAATTATATCAAAAACAAAAAATGTTTTTCTAAAAGCCCCCCTTCGAAGAGAAATTTATGCAGAAATGTGCCCCAATACCAAACTACCACCAGAGCCTGTTCTAACAAGATAGGGGACATGGATAGAAGCCGCAGTGTTTTACCATGAAAATGGTGCCTACATTTAAATTTCTTTGCGCCTGTTTCATTGCTTATTTCAAATGTTTAGTGGCTATAATCTAAATTTTTGGGTGCCTATTTGCCTGCCTATTTTGAGAGTTTTTAGTGCCTAAAAATCCGGGCCTTAGTTATCATAAATGGTTAACCTTTGGGTTACTTTTTAACAGTGTAAAGTTACTTTTTCAACTTTTTGTACAAGATGTTGCTATGCGTGGTGTAGCCGAAAAAGAAAAATGTTATCGAAAATTAAATTCTACTGAAGGTAGAATTGCCAAGAAAAATTAAATGTATAAGGAGCGTTTATAGTAATATTTTTATAAACATTAAAAAAGTAAGAGTTAAATTGTCATTTACAAATAAATACAAATCCGTTGATATCGGTTGATATAAGTATCGTACAATAACAAACAAAAATATACCGAAAACACATAAAAGTACTTAAATCAGGCGTGTTTTCTAAAATTAGTTGGAAAAGCACATTGGCTCCAAGAAATCTTTGTAAAACCCGAAATCCGAGGGAAAGTTGACAGCCGTCTTCGGGTTAAAATGACTGATGGCAACAGGAACTAAAGGTTCACCTAACAAGTCTGGCCAGATTTTACAAAAGCATTTTGTTCAGTTCATGTTTCGTTGTATATAATTTTGAAATCCAGTTACTATGTTTTGCTATAATTTACAAATTTCATCTTTCATTTCTTCTCTAGTGCAACTATATGTGGTCATTCTAACATGCGTTCAAAAAAAAAAGTCAAATGGCAAATGGTTTTGTGGCGTGTTTGAACACCGTGATTAGACAGTGCATAGTGGCAGTGGACCTAAAAAGCATGGAATAATACGCTCGACGTTTTTGTATATGTAATTATATATGCATACACCCAGGAGCCAACGCAAAAATTGGGCCAGCTTATTTGATATAAGATATAAATGGAGGAATAATATTATTTGCAGCATAAGAAACTAGAATTGTCTTTTCTTTTATTGCTTAGATAAGAAGGAGATTTACGAGTTTTGAGTAACCTAATTTTTATACAAATACTTGATGTCTAACGTTCTCGAAAAATACTAATCTGTACCAGCCAACCAACTGTATTATTGCGTAATTAGCTGATTGATTATAGCCCAGATTCAAATTAACTACCAATTTATTTAATATGTAAATGAATATTTATTTACATTTTAAATTTGAAGTAATAAGCACCCGGACCTGGCACAACTAGATTTTAAAGGCAATATTAAATTACTCACATGATTGTCGCTACATTTCCGCGTGCTCAAATGACGTCAACGGCTTGAAGGTCCCCCGTTGTCTGGAATTGTATTGTAATTATTCCTTAAAAATCTTTTTGCTTCCTAATTAGTTACCGTGGTTGTGCTCCAAACCATAAAGAGCATTGATAAAAATTGATTTTTTGAGTTCATGTTAAGATAAGCGCGTACCGTTTAAAAAAATGTAACCAATACATAAAAATGGGGTGCTTGGCGTATGGCGTATAATAACTAAAGTCTAAAGGGTTCGAAGTAAATATAGCAGGGATTAGCTTTTACACTGGTAATTGACATTACAAATGTAGGAAAATAGGTCCAGCTTCGTGTTATTTATAGAAATTTTCTGTGTGTGAGATATCTCAACAAGTGGTTGCATGTGACAGCTTTAATTTTCTTCGCTTTTATTTGCGAAATTCGATGTTGACACGCACCTACGAAAACGCAGTCGTGTATCTGAATTTAGGTGCATGGGGTACCCACCTTATTTATTTAATAAATGAAATCTCTACAGCAAGACGCGGCCAAGAAACTTGCCGAAAGCATGTTTGACGTTTTGACACTGGATATTTTGACAGCCACAATGAAAAACATTTGATGTACCAGGAAACATACCAAATTACTGGAAATACTGTAAGGAGTGGAAGGGATTCTAAAAATCTTCAAATTGGGACATACTTTTGTAATACCCCTGGAGCTATTGTAATAAACCCTGGTACTGGTGAAAATCTGAAAATACTAAATGTCCTTTTTTTGGGTAACTGGCCGACGATCTGGACTGCTCCTGGAATATTAAGCTTATATCTAGCCAACTACACAGGATCCTGAAATGTGCACTTTAATTTTTAAAAGAGTTGTTTAAACCAAATTCATACAATTATTATTTTTAGGATTATGAATATTTGGGATTTCTCCCGTAGCGTCAAAATAGTTAAATTAAAGTAAGCAAATAATTTTCCCTTAAGGGGACCTGAAAAGAGATTTAATAATGGAAATTAAAACAAAAGAAATAAGTAAAAATATAATATAGTTTATTGAATAATTAGAGAAGACCGCTCCAGAGGAGAGGCTAGGTTTTTACAGCACAATGAGAAGCCTGATTGCTCTCAGCGACTTAAATTTAAATTTGAAATGAATTAGAACTAAACTCTGAATGTTCGAATAAGGTTTTGACCAATTAGAAAATATTTAAATTTATCTTTACTTCAATTTTTCTCAAGATACCAATTAGTTAATATAATAAATGTTAGTACAATTATTTTAGACTTTTCTGACCTGACAGAATCCTTAATTGCCCTCCGACGGAATTCGAATGAGAACGCCCCTGAATTGGGTAGTTGGCACAAGTACTTTTATTGACGATACGAATGATTTTATTTGAGTTAGGCTGATAGTTTCACTGGTTTAACTTTGAATTTTATTTTTATAAAATAACCAGATGTATTAAGTCTTAATAATGGACTTAGATTTTGAATTTACTTTAATAAAGAAACCGATTTCGCGAGTACGAGTAAAAACTGACTTTTTGTCTTCAAGATGTAAACCCGAACTAACTAATTGTTTTCGCGTCCCTTCTTAGCAAAACTTTTCCCCTCCAAGGGAATTAAGATTTTCTGTCCTTTGTCTTTTTCCTACTGTCGTTTACTAGCTGATGCACGTGTCCACAAGTTGCTTGAACTTCCAATTGCAACAATGCATTTCTCACACAAAGCTGACGGTTAGTTGGTGTGTTAGCTTTTCATATTACGTTACAATTTCTAAGTTTTCACTTATCACAGGATATTACTTAGCATAATTTATAACTTGCACTTTTTAATATGTGGGAATATGTAGATATATAAAAGTTCAAACAACTTTTCCATGACACGAGCTATGTACTACATTAATTTTATTATTGGATTTAATATTTAAACCAATTTGTTTTGAATAATTTCTTTCCCCCTTAGCGACTGCTACATCACTCCCCCCTTAAAAAAAGAAGGCAAGTTCTTTTGGAGTTGTCTTCCTTTTAAGTACAAACTTAAAGTTACTCCCTACTGTTTACATGCTATTGTTTACATTCTATGCATACTAATATTATACGTTGAAATTATTTTTTTTTTTTTTTTTTTTCTATCCCTATGCTAAGTCATAGTGTACTCCACCATCATGCAATTCGTAATTGCTTATTTATTTGTAACCTTAGGTTGGGTGACCCCTACGTGGGGGTAGGTCTCGCAATGCAAGATCTAGTCCTGGTCCCGGGGGTGGGATGTAGATTACACAAAGTAAAACCCAATCTCGATCCCTGGGATGGGATGTAGGTTCTACAATGTGCAACCCCATCTTGGTCCCGGCAGTGACAGGATGTCGATCTTGCAACACGAAACCCAATTTGTTGTCCCTGTGTGGGATTCTGATCCCTACAAAGGCAAATTATTATGATAATTGTATGATTTAAACTGTATGATATATATATATATATATATTAAAAAAAATTATTATAAAGATTATGGGCTAAGAAAAGCTCTCATGTAGTCGATACTCAATAATTTAAGTCACCTACCACTGAGAAATGGATTCACAAGAGGCCATTTACCAGCTTATGACAAAGCTTTTGCGGAAGATCCCTTATATTTTCTTTCTAGACAAGTAGATGAAAGTATTATTTAATATAAGTAAGTAAGTAATTAAGTAAGTTAAGAAACGGTATGATATATAAAAACAAATAAAAAAAAATTATTATATAATTATGAGCTATGAGAATCTCTCATGTAGTAAATACCAACTACGAACAGCTCATGGTTTAAATGGATTGACGAGAGACCTGTCCCTTGATGACGTTTTGGAGACATATTTCCAACAAAATGTAGATGAAGAAACATCGATTGTCTTGAACCAAAAAGAAAAGTTGCAAGGAAGAAGTCTGATTGTACTGAATCAAAATGAAATGTTACAAGAAAGAAAAAGTGAATTTTTTGGTGCCGAATTGAGTTTCGGAAATTTGGAGCCGAAAAGGTTTTTTCCCTTTTAGAAGCCTCTTACTTCAAGCAGGAAATACTGTGGACCTATTCTACCCCCAGCCCACAGAGGGAATTTATTTGCTATTTGCAAATGTTTTTTTCTGTAATGGTAAACTACTACGATGACTTCGATTCTAGTTTACCTATTATTACTTACTTAGTTCTATCATTTATATCTAGTTTCCCAAATGTTGCTTTCTAATCTACTTTCCCCTTATGTTTAAAATTTGTAAGTCTTTTCTGGTCCGTAAAAGTCATTGGTTTTGATTTTTGCTTCGTACCGTGCACTAAACTTATTTTAATTTTTCACAAAGAAAAAGGCCATGGATTCACTGCTGTTTTTATTTCACTTTTCCACTACACTGTTCTTTTGCGCTTGGTCGTTGTGTTGCGTTATCATTGCTGCGGTCCAATGGTCTATGTTGGGGTATGCTGTAGTTAAAGTTGTGGTTGACGGTGCTGATGGTAGGGGTTGGGATGACGTCGGGGTTGTTATTATTTCCATCGATGATCCTGGTAATAGTTGCGTTGGGATATTTAATTGTGCTTCTAAATCTGCGGATTTGCTTTGTTGCGTGTGGTGTTTATGTACTATCCACAGTGCCAATGTGTTCCAAATACTGGCTAGCAGAGCTATGCCACAACCTACTGTCTTGTAAATTGCTAGGCCATTTAATATGACTCCCAGTAAATATTTTAGTGTTTTTAGAATTACATAAAATCCTATTAATCCGCTCATAAACATTCCGATGTCTGTGAACCATCCCCAAATATATTGTAGGGTGTTCCTTGCTAGTTTCTTAATTTCTGCTCCATCAAAGAGGTGCAGGGTTGAATAACCTTGATAGTCTGTGTTGTTTATCCCATTTAATTTGAATGTTAGCATTGTTTCGACTGCTGCTCTTTCTATTCCAAAATTTAAAGTTCTTTGCACTTTTGCTATTTCTTCTTGAGTGTACAGGCCACTAACTCCTAATGGTTGGATTGGTTTGAATTGTAAGTTATCTTCTGCTTCTACTCCCAAAAGTTGTGGTGGGTTTTTTTCTAAGGGTAGAGATGTTAGTCCTACCCATTTCCCATCGATATAATAATTGTGACATCTTGAATTGAAACCACTGTCAAGTTATTGTTCGCATTTTCACAGTCATACGCGATAAGCACTGACACTTGTTTTATTAATGCACATATTATTAAAAACACTAACGGTACGAGCAATTTGGGTCCCATTTTCCTATAATTTAAAAATATCTTCACTACCTTAGCATAACTTTGAACAATGAAAAAAAATTCTTATGATTACTTACTTTCCTATTCTTATATCTATAATTATGTTAAATAATTATGTAAAAAAAATGTTTTTATTTTGGGGTCATGTTTCTAAAGTGACCCATGAATTTTGCCAATGCTCACGAAGAACCCTACGTCTTATGATCTGACCTAGTGTTGTTCGTGCGATTTTTATTTATTTTTATGCAAAATGTTATTTTGCTCGCTCATGTTTCCAAGATGAACCATGAGGTATATGATTTATAATGTTTTTGTTTTTGTTTTTACGTGTTTGAACGTAATCGTCTACGTGCCGAAGTTCTTACTCCGTCTTGCGTTACTGAACCTAAATTTCCTACATTACCTAAATTTTGTACATTTTCTTTTACCATCTTCTTTGTTTCTCTATTAATATCTAGTCTCCAATTTCGACGTTTCGTTTGTTGTTGTCTTTGTTGAGCTGCCCTTTGACAGTCTAAACCCTGTAAAATTGTTAACGTAACGTCTTCTGGCTTTACGCCTTCTTCGACTTCCGTGATAGCATCCCAACTATTTAGTGGGTTGTTTGCTTCATCTTCATTATCTGATTGGCTGTCTTCTTGGTTTCCTTCTGGGCTTACTTGCTCTTTATCTGGTTTTAATAATTTTAATCGATTGGCGTGAACTACTTGCTCTTTATTTTTGTTTAATTCTTTAATTTTGTAAGTTACTGGTCCTTTAATTTCTACGATTCGGTACGGCCCTAACCAAGGTTTTGTTAATTTTTTTGAAATACCTATTTTTGTGCTGGGATCGAATAAATAAACTAAGTCTCCTAACTTAAAATTTTTATTTTCGGTATTCTTGTTGTAATATACTGCCCTTCTTTCTGCGGATATTTTCATATTTTCGGCAGCATTTGTAAATGCTATATTTAATCTTTTCATCATTTCGGATACGTAGTTTTCATCTGTATCGTATTTTATCGCCATTGGTTTTATTATTTCATCCAATGGAAATGTTGGATCCCTGCCGTGAAGTAGAAAATACGGACTGTAACCTGTGGAACTATGAACAGACATGTTATGCGCCATTCGCATAAAATCTGTCCAATCGTCCCAATTCAACTGTGTCCCATTTACGTAGTGACTTAAAAAATCTTTTAAGACCCTATGGACGCGTTCTATCGCTCCATTCGCCATTGCGTGGTATGCTGATGTTTGTAGTTTTTCAATGTTAAGTTTTCTACAAAGTTCTTTGAAAAGTTTCGAAACAAAATTGGTGCCTTGATCTGTAATGAGTTTTTGAGGTGTACCATGACGAGCTATAACATTGGTGAAAAATGCTTGTGCTACGGTTTCAGCTTTTTGATCTGGTATTGGTATGAGTTCGATGTACTTTGAAAAATGATCGATAAACGTTAATAAATATTTGTTTCCTTTATATGAAGTTACGAATGGACCTGTTATGTCCATTGAGCAGCGTTCAAACGGTGTGGAAATTTCTGGAAAATTTTGAAGAGGTGCTTTCTTGAAATGGGGTGAGGTTTTCCTCTGATTACATGAGTGACATTGTGATATGTAGTTAATTATGTCGTTTTTCATATTTGGCCAAAAACAACGAGATTTTATTAGCGTTAGCGTTTTGCCTTGACCTTGGTGTCCTACGAATGGTAGATCGTGAAAATCATGTAGTACTTTTTTCACAAAAGTTTTTGGTATAACTAATGCGTCTATAATTCCATCTGATTTGTATAAGATGTCTTCGTTGTCTTGATAAAATCCAAAATTTTCATCTTCCTCCTGTATTTGACTTAGTATGGTTTTGCAGAACGGATCTTTTTGTTGTTCCTTCTGAATGACTTCGCGGTCCCATATTGGTGTTGCGATCGTTTCAACCTGCTGTATTGTACCGACAGTTATGTCTTTTTGGTCCCAATTGTAAACAACTACTGTTATTGGTGTGTTGTGAAATACGAATTTGATGATTTCAGACACTATAGGCCATTTTAATTTATCTAATCCGCACGCAATACGTGGTAAGGCTAAAAACGTATCTTGATGTTCTAACATACATTCTTTTAGATTGTGTAATGTATACCACAAGGTTTCATACGTTGGTTTATGTAGGTACTTTGTTTTTGTTATTAAATAGTAAATATTTCGCTCTGGTAGTTGTAAATATGCCACTTCACCTAACTTTTTATTTTGATTGAGTAGTAACTCCACTGAACCATAAATTTCTTTAAATTGTGCTGCTATTCCTTTGCTCATTTCAAAATCTTCGGATACGCAGTGTGCTAATGCGTAGTGTTCTGGACAGTGAAACAAATTTCCTTCTTTTTCAAATACGTTGCTGCTAATAATTTCGTTTTCTTTTATAATTTTCATGAAATCTTGGAATTCTATCGGTGGTTTGGCGTTTTCTATCGAATTTGTTTTTGGATTTTCTTCATAAATTCTACTCAATGCGTCTACATTACCATGTTTCTTTCCGGGTCGGTATATTACTTCGAAATTATATTCCCCTAAAAGTAAGCTCCACCTTGCGAGCCTAGATGTAGGATCTTTGAGCGAAAAAATCCACCGGAGTGGTCGGTGATCCGTATAGATGCTGAACCTCCTTCCATAAAGATAACATCTGAATTGTTTAATACCAAAAATTACCGCTAAGCATTCCTTTTCTGAAACGCTATAGTTTTTCTCGGCTTTATTAAAAGCTTTACTAGCAAAAGCTATTGGTTTTTCAAACCCATTATGGATTTGGCTTAAAATTGCCCCCATTCCCGTGTTACTAGCATCTGTTGCTAAAATAAACGGTTTGGAAAAGTCTGGGTAGCATAAAACGCTGTCCGATGTGATCGCTGTTTTGAGCTTCTCCATTGATTCTAGTTCTTCCTCGGTGATTTTAAATTTGACGTCTTTTTTCGTAAGGTTGGTTAATGGTGCTGCTAATTTTGCAAAATTTGGAATAAATCTTCTATACCATCCAACTAATCCTAAAAATTGTCGTATGTTCTTTACATTTTTTGGTATTGGAAATTTCTTAACTGATGATAATTTGTCTGGATCCGGTTTAAATCCTTCTTGAGTAATGATGTGTCCTAAATATTTAACTTCTGTGGTTATTAATTTACATTTACTTGGTTTAAGTTTAATGTTAGCTTGTCGTAATCTTTCGAAAACTAAACCTATTTTACGGATGTGATCTTCAATTCCTTTAGCGCTGTGAACTAAAATGTCGTCCAAGTACGCCCAACAAACGTCTCCTATTAAACCACTTAATGTAAATGAAATAAATCTTTGAAAGGTCATTGGACTATTGCAAAGTCCGAATGGCATTTTCAAAAATTCCCAGTGTCCATCAGGTGTAGAAAAACCCGTATACTTGATGCTGTTTTGTTCCATTGAAATTTGGTGATAAGCTGAAGTAACGTCAAAGACGCTAAATAAAGTTGAGTTTCCTAAATGATCCGTGACGTCTTGTAAAATTGGTAGGGGGAAAACGTCTTTTTTGGTTACTGCATTTAACGCGCGATAGTCGATACACATTCTAATTTTTTCTTCACCATTTTCTTGTTTTTTCACAACTAGTACCACTGGTGCGCTCCACGGTGAGTTTGAAGGTCTAATAATGTTTGCTTCTAGAAGTCGATCGATTTCTTTTCTTAAAATTTCCCTCTGAGAATGCGGAATTCTGTATGGACGTTTATTAATTGGTTGTTCATTTTCCAAAATAATTTGATGCGTAATGTCCGTTGTGCTCGATAGTTGTCCATCACCTTCGCAGAAAATATCTCTGTATCTTCCGATTAATTCGTAAAGTAATCCTTTGGCATGATTATCCAAGTGTGAAAAATCAAAATTTTCATCTACCCAATTACTATCAGTTGTTCCAATTTTGTTTATGTTGAAGGTTGTGCTTCTCTCTTCCTTATCTAAAATTTTTGAAACTGGATACGCGTTTGCTATATTTAAATTTTTTTGTAAAAATACTTCATGTTTATTTAAATTTATTAACCGAATAACTACTACTTTGGTGTTATTTACTAAAGTATGCGCTGCGAAAACTCCGTTTGTTCCTGTTTGATTTGGTTCAAGTTCGATAAAATTTTCTGAAATTTCATCAACATTTTTATTTATGGCTAAACAATTTAATTCAGACCATGGAGGAATAACTAAGTCCTCGGCTAATTTTATTATATTGTTATTTTTATTTAAATCTTGTTTATTTGTATTAAAGTCCCTAAAATTTGTTAAGTTATTTTTAAAATTTATTTTGTTTAAGTTTAATTGTTGCGCTGTAGTTTCTTCTAAATTGCCGTAATCCAATATGTTAGATCCCGATTGTTGAGTTGCTGCTGTATGTGCTTTGGTTGCTTGAGTTTCGTTTCCATTGTTGGCATGTACAGGATCGGCTCTAAAATTTTTTCTTAATTTGTTTTCTTCGTCGCAAGTTTTATTCATGCGGTAAATTCGCTGTCGTTCTATAAAATTTGTTTGAAAATCTTCCTTATCTTCATCTTCCGATAAATACCCATTTTCTTGAATTATTGTTGTTACTGCAAAATCTTGATTTAAACATTTTCTTGGACTTTGAATTTTAATTTCATCTTCTGCACGTAAAATTTCCTCGAAGTGTACTTTTTTATTTTTCATCTTTTTATTCTTACCGTTTTCTCTTAACATTTTAATTTCATTTTCCGGATTTCCATTCTCACCAGAGAATGTGTTTCCGAATTTTTCTTCTATAGGAAATATTTTCCCATAATTTGCGTTTCCCTTCTCTCCAGGGAAAGTTTGTACGCATTTTCTTTCATGCTTTTCCTTTGTTGCTTTTTCCATTGCAACTTTATTTTGGAAGTTTGCGGTTTCATTCTCTCCAGAAAATGTTTTTCCGCGTTTTCTTTGCTTATTTGCATTTGGTACACTTTCTAATGTAACCTTATTTTTCTGATTTGGTTTTCCGTTCTCACCAGAGAAGGTATTTCCAATTTTACTTACTTCCTTCGATTCGATGAATGCTTCATTTTCTTTGGTGCAGTTATGATGATTCTTTTTAATTGAAATGGGGTAGTAAAAATCTTCATTTTCAGTGTATGTTGCGACGTCTTCTAAAGCGTCAAAAAATTCTTCATTTTCTTCTAAATCGTATTGATTTTGTCCTGGCACTTCATTTTTCTTTTCTTCTTTTCCACAGTAAGATGAATTTTCCGTAACTAACTCATAGTTACTTATTTTCCTTCCTTCTGCTTGATTGTCTTGATTGGACCCCTGCGTAAAATTATAATTACTTGCAAAACTATTTTCTGATTGATACCTTATTGGAATTTGTTGGCCCCAGATTTCTAGTTCGTTTGATTGATAATTTATAATAGCGTTACTTTTTCTTAATAAATCTCGGCCAATTATTCCTGTTGCGTCTACCACTAAATTATTTCCACACACAATTACGTCGAATATGCAGTTCACGTTATTTGGTTGGGTTCCAAAATTTATTGTGGTCATACCAATGGCCGGTAAACCCTCACCTGTGATTCCTGCTAATAAAATATCACCAGCGTCTGTTACGTCTTCTTTATTTACTGCCGTTTCTTTTATAATTGTGATGGCAGATCCGCTGTCTAGCAAAAATTTTCTTTTAATACCATTTACATATAAATACACGATGCTGGGTGATTCTAAAGTATTAAATTTGGTTAATTGTGGAATATAATATGTGGTGGGTGTTGTTGCAGAATTATTTATAATTATTGAAGACTCTTCTCTCGGGGTTGCAGAGAGAGCCCGGTCATGTTTAAAGCTTCGACCGGTGTTACATTAATTTTTCTTGTACGGTCCTGTTGATGTTCTTGGCGTTGCAGTGTTTGATTGTAATTGTTGCTCGATGTTGAGGGACGTTGCAGTTGTTGTTTATAATTGTTGTCATTAAAATATGATTGTTGCGCTTTCTGTTTAAAGTTGTTGCTGTTCGAATTAAATTGTTGTGTTTGTTGGTTAAAATTTCCTCGATTTGGTTGCCAATTTGGTGTCCTAGGGTACGCTCCCGTGTTTTTTCTATACAGATTTTGTTGATTTGCAGACGAATTTCTAAAATCTGCGTTGTATGATGTTTTGTTATTACCCGAAAAATTATTTTTATATTGGTTATTATAATTATTCTGACGAGTTGTGGTGAATTGATTTTTCCTATAAGTTTGTCCTTGTGTGTAATTTTGTGTAGAAGGTCTATAATTAGGGTGATTTTGATTGTTGTAATTTGAATTTTGCCTATCCGTGTTTTGTTTAAACCTACAATCCCTAGAAAAATGGTTATTTTTCCCACAGTAAAAACATTGACGTGTTTGAATTGACATTACTGCCGAAGATGTTTGATTTCTACTATTTAACATTAAATCTGAAAGTTCAAACTGTTTTGCAAAAGTTTCGGCTTTTTCTATTGTTAAATCTTGGGTTCGCATTAACAATGGAGTTAAATTTTTCAACAATTCTTTCTTAAGCCCTATTCTAAACTGATTTAAAATTAATTCTTGGCATTTTTGTTTTAACCCAGGAATATTGACTTGAGGTGCGTTTTTTAAATCTTCAGCCAAAATTTCGGTGCCTAATGTTTTTAACCTAATTACATAATTTGCAACTGTTTCATCATGACGTTGAAAACATTTGCTAAGCCGTAATAAAGCTTGTCCTGGAATTATAGCAGGTAAAAATTTCTCAAAAAATTTGTTTTTAAATGCTAAATAATTTGTTTCGTTGTAAATTTCTGGGTCTGATTTGTAAAATTTATAAGCGTCCCCTGTTAGTCTAAATTTAACAAGTTTTAGTATTACCTCTGGTGTCCACCCATCTAATTCTGCTCGTAAATCTAATTTTTCAAAATATTCCCTAACGTTTTGTTGTCCAGAAAAACTATCTATTGTGTTGGCTAACATACCCATCGTGATAAAGGGTGATGTTTGCGCCGGGGGTACATTGGTACTTCCCGTTGGACCTGTGATTGTCGTAGACGGATCTGGCATTTTTTTCCTATATTATTTGTTAACTTTATTTAATTTAGAAATAGTAGGTAAAAGTTACGAAATAAGTTTACGAATTTTTCTCAGTCCGACGGCACTTAAATATTTAAGGTGTTTTTAAATGTAAGTGTTTCCTGTTAATAAAATGCTAATCAAAATACACACAATTATACCATACGTCAATAAAATTATTTTAAACGTAAATAATTCCTGTTAAAAAAAAATTTTTACCAAAATTACAAATACACAATAATTATTAAAATAAAGTTTGTTAGTTTCCTGCAATGGTTAGTACTATTTTACACATTCATTAGGTATCTTGAGAATTAAAAATTGATTTTTGTGTTTTAAGAGTGCTGTATAGCGGTTTATTTACAAGGGATAATTTATTTTGGCCCTACAATAATGTAACCAAATTTTTCGTATGACCACACCACGATTTTTCGTGATTTTGGCGTCTTCGAATGAGGTAAGGCTCCTATTACCTTGTGTACCGTAACTACTGTAGCTACTTGAAGCGTAAATTTTCGTAAATTAATTTTGTGAAAAATTCCCTGTAGCGTGTACTAATTTCTGACAAGACACTAGAGTTCAATCCCAGACTCAGGATATGAATTAAGGCAATTAGTAGTCTAATGCCACTTAGTAACTTTGTGCAGAAAATAGCACGTGAGCTTTTTATAAAGGGGTGATTTTTTTTTCAGACAAGCAACGAAGCCCACCGGCCAGACTCAGCCGACAGATAAAGGCAAAGGTGTCTTGTGCCACTAAGCCACTTGTCCAAAAAAAATAATTTTGTTGTTCCAAAAAAAAATATTTAGGTTTTGAAGCTGTTAATTTATATAATACAACTATGAATAAGTGTATAAAAGATGTTGGCTTTTCCAACTTTGTACAACACGGCAACAATAATTAATTTGCAGTTAAAATGCTAGGTAAAACAACAAGAAAAAAAAAATTCTGGAAAATCAGCAAGCTCCTTCAATTGCTGTAATTAATTAATAAAAATAACCTGTAACGATAAAATTCTCCAAGCTACCTGAAAATCAAAAATGTTTCAAAAAATTCTCGGTTCCGACGGTACAAAACGAATCTTTCTGCGGGAATTGTTCCTCTTCGTTGGCGTTCCTGTAATTTTTAGAA
Organism: Ctenicera cuprea; assembly: GCA_958336395.1. Classification (NCBI taxonomy): domain Eukaryota; kingdom Metazoa; phylum Arthropoda; class Insecta; order Coleoptera; family Elateridae; genus Ctenicera; species Ctenicera cuprea. The sequence goes on along the minus strand of OY284495.1, from coordinate 37,993,236 downwards.
AAAATTTTACATAGTTTAGCTACCACCTTTATAGATTATAAGGGTAGTTTTTTGTTTTCCGCTGCCACCATTGTAATACCCCTGGAGCTATTGTAATAAACCCTGGTACTGGTGAAAATCTGAAAATACTAAATGTCCTTTTTTTGGGTAACTGGCCGACGATCTGGACTGCTCCTGGAATATTAAGCTTATATCTAGCCAACTACACAGGATCCTGAAATGTGCACTTTAATTTTTAAAAGAGTTGTTTAAACCAAATTCATACAATTATTATTTTTAGGATTATGAATATTTGGGATTTCTCCCGTAGCGTCAAAATAGTTAAATTAAAGTAAGCAAATAATTTTCCCTTAAGGGGACCTGAAAAGAGATTTAATAATGGAAATTAAAACAAAAGAAATAAGTAAAAATATAATATAGTTTATTGAATAATTAGAGAAGACCGCTCCAGAGGAGAGGCTAGGTTTTTACAGCACAATGAGAAGCCTGATTGCTCTCAGCGACTTAAATTTAAATTTGAAATGAATTAGAACTAAACTCTGAATGTTCGAATAAGGTTTTGACCAATTAGAAAATATTTAAATTTATCTTTACTTCAATTTTTCTCAAGATACCAATTAGTTAATATAATAAATGTTAGTACAATTATTTTAGACTTTTCTGACCTGACAGAATCCTTAATTGCCCTCCGACGGAATTCGAATGAGAACGCCCCTGAATTGGGTAGTTGGCACAAGTACTTTTATTGACGATACGAATGATTTTATTTGAGTTAGGCTGATAGTTTCACTGGTTTAACTTTGAATTTTATTTTTATAAAATAACCAGATGTATTAAGTCTTAATAATGGACTTAGATTTTGAATTTACTTTAATAAAGAAACCGATTTCGCGAGTACGAGTAAAAACTGACTTTTTGTCTTCAAGATGTAAACCCGAACTAACTAATTGTTTTCGCGTCCCTTCTTAGCAAAACTTTTCCCCTCCAAGGGAATTAAGATTTTCTGTCCTTTGTCTTTTTCCTACTGTCGTTTACTAGCTGATGCACGTGTCCACAAGTTGCTTGAACTTCCAATTGCAACAATGCATTTCTCACACAAAGCTGACGGTTAGTTGGTGTGTTAGCTTTTCATATTACGTTACAATTTCTAAGTTTTCACTTATCACAGGATATTACTTAGCATAATTTATAACTTGCACTTTTTAATATGTGGGAATATGTAGATATATAAAAGTTCAAACAACTTTTCCATGACACGAGCTATGTACTACATTAATTTTATTATTGGATTTAATATTTAAACCAATTTGTTTTGAATAATTTCTTTCCCCCTTAGCGACTGCTACACTTTACTTACCATTAGTAGGAGTTCCTTGGACCCCAAAACGTGTATTTCCGTTAAAATCTTAGATTCGAAATTTTGCATGAAATCATAACTTTTCCTACTTAAGTAGAAGTGTGGGAAAGTAAAAATCGAATTTTGTAGTAGGAGGGTTTCCTGTAGAAAAGAAAAATTAACTAAAGAAAAAATTTCGTTTGTATTATTTTATTGGTAAGGTAATCAATATCGTTTGATAAGTCCAATAGGTCTAATTTCGTTGAACCGAATTAAAACGGAATTTAAATTATGTAATCGTTATCAATTTTCTCTCCACTTGCTAATTTCTTAACGCGCCGATTTCGCTATTTCTCAAATACAGAGTGGCTAGGAAAACCCCGGCCACTTTTCTTGCGGCGGCAAGAGATGGCGCTTTATTAAAGTAAAATTAAATTAAAATACTGACAACAACGCAGAATCCAAAACGTGTTAGTTATTAAATACGCCCCATATTAAATCAAAACAATCAGAACGTCTTGGATTCTGCGTTGTTGCCAGCCAGTATTTTAATTTAATTTTTCTTTACTAAAGCGCCATCTCTTGATCGCCGCAAGAAAAGTGGCCGGGGTTTTCCCAGCCACTCTGTATGATATTGGGATAAATCTGTTTATAAATTCTATTATATTATAAATTATAACATAACTAAACTGATTGGCGGCGCAATATCAATGTATAGTAAGAAGATGTTGTACAAACTACACCTTAATGTTTTTTTTAGGTATTGTGTAACAATGGAATGATAGAAATTTTGCATGTCCCGTCGTGATTTGTCGGTTATTTATAACCCTTTAGCTAATAATGAAACACAAATGAATAACATGATATACTCAATAAGGAAAGTGTTATCAATACATTTATAGTTTATTGTTGTTCTTTACACTGGATTATAATTTCGTAAAAAATTGTTGTTACTAACTGCTACATTATCTACAAATTAATGTTTAAATATTTATCATTAGTTGCTTGAATCTAAACTTAAACTAATTATGATATTACCTCAAATTTACTATAAAATCAAACAGTGAACTAACGAGAAGTTGCCGTCTGGGTTCCAGATTGAAGTCGGAACTCCTAAAAACAGCCCCCTCCCCTTCCAGTAAGGGACACAAATAAAACCTTTCTTCACAGAAACACTTAAATATATTTAGTGGGCTTTCATACTAGGTATTAATACTTACCGTATTTGCAAAAGACCAAATTGTAGCTAATCTTTGGTTAGTCAGTTTTTGAAAAATATTTTTTTGAAAAAATTAAAAATTGTGCGAAGGTTTCATCGTATCCACAAAGGATTCTCAAACAAGTTATAGTTGAGCTCGATCAGACGACTACTTTTTGAGCAAATGGACCGAAATGGACGTTAAAGTCGAGATTTCAAAAAATTGTTGCGGCCGCCGGCCGTTTTGAAGCTAGATAGAAAGCATATGCGCATTTTACCGAAAACTTCACTCAAACGTTGTTATTGAAGCGATTTCAACGGTATAACAGCAAGGCGGTTGCCGTGGTAACGTACTCCCACGGTCTTCGGGTGTTCAGCATGGCTACTCGGAAGAGAGAATTGTCTTATTACTTACCAGTAACCTAACATTTTCACTCTACCTATAATCGTCGAAAGACAGCCGTTGGGACAGGATTGGAAGAAAATACATGGAAATGTGCTTATTTTGGGGGGGGGGGGACAGGCCCCACAAATCACGGGTCCTGGTTTCGCGGAACCCTTAGAACACCGATAGTTATGCCACTGAAATCAAAAATAGACGTTAGAAAAATCAATCGGAAATTATGATTGTGCAAGCTTTTATGTTTATTATCTCTCGGTAGAGAATAAACTGGAAGTAAGTACTTCACATTTTCAATTGAAATTTCAAGTTTATCCCCTATCGGCCGTTTATTATTAGAATCTTTAAAATTACTCTGGTACCTACTAGCTAATTAGTAATTACATTATAGCCGTTTTAAAATAATGTACCTAAGATTTAACAATAAATTAGCTTATTGAGTTATTTTATCCAGTCTTACGAGAAGAATATGGAAGTTTAGTGTAGTATAAAGCAGTAAGGTGTTACGATACCTGCTGTTTTTATTATAAACAACAACAAAATTTTAAAAAATGATTGAAGCATTGCGCCTGCACCTTTCTAACGTTGGATAATGTTACTTCCAGTATTTGCAAAAGTATACTTGTATAACGTACTGCATAACGACTGGTACGGTCGCAACCCTCGTATCCCTGTCTAATGATGTAGATGGCAAATATTTTCATAAATTGCGAATACTATTTCGAACATTTTCGCTCAGCAAAAACGAATATTCAAAAAAATCCCAAAATATCGAAAAATTTGCACGAATATACCTGTCGAATTTTTGCGCGAATATTCGCATCCGATGACAAATCGCATAGAAAGAAACGCCTTACAGGAAAGAATATCGGACCCCGAATGTGATAATTCGAATATTTCTTTGCATGAGCTTATCGGAGCTAGTTCAGATTAGGAATAATGAAGCGCCGATGGAAACAGGGTAGAAACGGCTTTAATTTGAGGCGTCGCACGCAGAGTGTTCTAAAAAAATCAATTTGTGTTTTTTTACAGTAATCAAAATTTTCCAAAAATTGTTTAAAAAGCAAAATTTTTAAATTTTTGAAAAACATTCGGAATAAAATGTATATTAGAAAATTTTCATAAAATTGTTAAAACTTCAGAAAATATTTTGAAAATTTTCAAAAATTTTAATAAATGCGAGGAAGGTCCCAGACAGTTACCCAGCAGCTTTTTTATTAATATAAAAATTCACTTCGTAATTCGATTTTTTTTCTTTCTGCTATTATAACGAAAAAATCGATCTGTGTACACACAATCGATTAGAATCAATCGCCCTTCCCTTACCCCTACGATAACATTCATTCATTCATTATAAGACGGCGAAAGGTTATTAATATATTAATGTACATTACTATTGTAATACGAGTTCTTAAAAGGGTTAATAGTTAAATGTTATAGTGGTTTTGTAATTCTGAATACTGTGTACTACGTTTATTATCTTCATTATTTTAATTACGACGTTTCATGCCAATGAACTTATCAACACGCCAAATAGTGACGTCAGACGTCGTCGTGTTTTATTTTTTATGCTTGTTGAACCGCGAGAAACAGTGGATTTTTAAAATAACGTCTTTGATTGACTCGTATATATATCATTATTCTGACATTTATGATTGATACAGCAAATGGTATGTCAAAAGACGTGCTTAGACTATCAGAGACATGCTTTTTTTTATCAAGTCATTGTTATACCAGAAAAATGAATGTGTAAGATACGAACTAATAGGCTTCCTAGTGGCGGCCCGATGGTTCAGCAGGAGTCGCCGGAGGAAGTGCAGTGGGAAGAGAGATACGAATGAAGTAGTTTAAGGAAATAGCGTACGTTACTCATTGTAAGGTACACGTTGTTGGCTTGTATGATACCTTCATCATGTATTTAATCAACTTATTTAATAAAGGAAACTGCATAAATACTCTCACTGTTAACAATTACATTATACATAAGCTGTTTCTCTTGATTTAAAATAATTATGACCAGTAAAACCCGGGGTTTTTGTTTTAAAGAACACATATAAGACCTACATCTCTCCGCAAAAGCGGTTTGGTGACTGCTGACTGAGCGTCAGGCCGTGCAGCCAGCGACGAACGTAAGGTCGGCGGCGCGCGACGCTGTCAGAGTGTTACACAAAGTGGAAGGGTTCCGCGTTTATTATATAGATTTTGCAATCTCATCCACAATGATTTAGTGCAGTATGTTTAGTTTTCGGTTGCTGTCTTTTTACAGAAATAACATATTGGTTTTTATGTTTGCGCGTTAAAAACTACTCTGTAGAAGACAGGCTTGCCGACGATAAATAAAAATATGACTCGAAGGTTAAAGATATAATTAACAAATCAGCCGGTATACAGGGTGTTAATGAACTTCTAGGGCTTGCAAAACACACCAAAGCAAACAACTGTTGTCAATAAATGTGTGGTCAAAAGTGTTTCCTTTCAGGATAGAGCTTCTCAAAGATTCTTTAAGCAGCGCCTAAATGTAGGCAACTCAATTTACTACCTACTATTTGTTTCCATAACGACGGAAATTAATACAGGATAAATAAAGCCCTCCTTCCCACTTTGCAAATTCAAATTAAATTTAAAATAAATTAATTAACAAAATGTTTCAAAACTAAGCAATCGAAAAAAACAAAATTACAAAGTAAAAATCAACTATTTGAAAACTTTACAAAAACTAATTCAAAAATTAACAAAATCATAGTAAATGTTCAAAATGTCGCCCCCCAGCTTCTACACACGAAGCACATCTACGAAGTAAATTCCTGCGCACCGCTCCAAATATATCAGGAGTCTGTTGAACTTCTTCACATGCAGCAAGAATACGCGCCGTAAGTTCTTCTACAGTTTCAACTGGGATAGCATACACTAACGTTTTAACACGACCCCACAAAAAGAAATCAAGTGGTGTCAAATCAGGATAACCGTGGAGATTACGCTACCTCTACCTATCCATCTGTTGGGAAAAGTGTTATTTAAAAATTCCTCAAAATCCACCGTTCGCCTTGTTCTGGTAGCTCCACAGTTGTGTCTGTTGACAACGAATGTACCTTCCTCCTGCAGCCGACGTGAAACTACACTAAAGGCCTTGTGCGATGGATGATTCCTATTCGGAAAATGTTCTTGGTACAGGCGAGCAGCTTCGCGTGCGTTACCCGAAGCAGCCCCGTACATGAACATCATGTCATGCTGTTCGGCAAAAGTATAATTCGCCATAACACAAAAATACGAAACACAGAACGAAAATAACGAAGAAAATAATTATCAAAAAAATCACTGAACGAAAAAAACGAATTATAAAAGGCACAGAAAGAAACGAATGCAAGAAAAGTCAAAAAATATCACAAAAATATCGAATTGTGTCAAAATTGACGTTATTTGAATACATGTATGTCTAGATCGTTTTTTTTTCAAAATTCCGTGTTACCTGTGCAAAATAATTGAAAATGCAATTTGGGTTGCCTATTTGCAGGTACCTCTTGAAGAATCTTTAAGAGGCTCTATTTTCTAAGGGAAACACTTTTGACCACACATTTATTAACAAAAGTTGTTTGCTTTGTTGTGTTTTGCAAGCCCTAGAAGTTTGTATCTACAATTCATTAACACCCTGTAGTATTTTGTATACTGACATAGATAAACTTAAAGAAAACGTCTGTGGCTTGGTAACGGATCACCGTAATAAATCATAACGGAATTTTCAAAAATTTTACAGGCCGGATGGAGGGAGAATCCAGCAGGTTGTGGTGACAAAATATTTTGAAATATTTTTATACAGTGACAGTTTTGACATTTAGAATATTTATGTCACAGCAAATAGTTAAAATGGAACAAATTACAGGTTTTATTGAAAATGCTTTCGCGAGGAGGGTAGTTTTTAGGGTTAGTATATATTATTTAGATTATTCTATATTCAATATTGAGTAACTATTTGGTCCATTGCTTTCTTGCTTATAAAGGTTATACCTAGTTGTATGGCTTGTTGTATGGCAATTTCTGAATTTCTTTGAATGTTGCGACATGTCACACTTATTAGACCACTAAAAATCGAAAAACGTTTTGAATAAATGATTTAGTTTTAGAATTTGTATTTGTCTATGCTGAATTCAATATTTCAACAAGAATGTAGTTTAATATTTTTATTTGGAAATATCTCGCCCTAGTGTGGAACATAGTATCCAAGGCCCTTTTTCATTATGGTAATCCAGTAGTAGGTATTGTTACACATTCATTGAATTCAGTAACGGTTAAAAAAATACCAAGGTTTAACAAAAATATTTACATAACATTTCGTTATCGCTTATTCAACTCTTTAATGCTTTCAGAATAATTAGCTTCTTAGAAAGTATAAAACTACAAGTACTATTTACAGTGGTAAAAAAACACGATAAGCTTTTATATACTTGATATACAAGGTGATTATAAATAAAATCACTATTAGGAACAACAATAAGAAAATAAAATTTATGAATTCTAAAGAAAATGTTACTACAGAGTGGCTAGGAAAACCCCGACCACTTTTCTTGCGGCGGTCAAGAGATGGCGCTTCAGTAAAGAAAAATTAAATTAAAATACTGGCAACAACGCAGAATCCAAGACGTTTTAGTTATTAAATACGTCCCATATTAAATCAAAACAACTGAAACGTCTTCGATTCTGCGTTGTTGCCAGTATTTTAATTTAATTTTTCTTTACGCATTTCTAAAGCGCCATCTCTTGACCGCCGCAAGAAAAGTGGTCGGGGTTTTCCTAGCCACTCTGTAGTTTAAATTTAAAAAAAAGTAAAAGATTTATTTTAATATATTTCTCTCCTGAATTTTTTATGAGTTTACGAGAATTCATCTATGGTGCAGCAAGAATGAATAGTATTGTAGTCCCTCGCTGAGTTATTTTCCTAGAATAATAGCTTTTAGTATGACGCTGATAATGATCAATCGAAATATCGATATTGATACATCGATGTTGAAAAAATATCTATATATCGCCCATTTACACTAGCATCACTAAATGCGAGACCCCGCTATTCCGCACCCCTTGCTCACAAATTTCGGGCAGTTCAACGATGGCCCATAGCATAATCATACATTATTATAATACCTACATAATATTACATACTGTACTAGCTAAAACATGTTGACACTCCTACTCACCATTTAGAGATGCTTCCAATCCTGTAATATTTTTTTTACAATAAAATATATGTTGATATGTTTAAAAAAAAATACAAAAACAGTGACAGAGAATAATTCTAGCTCTAGTTTAACTTTGTTCTCGTAATACGGATATTAAACTGAAGAAAATTAAAAAACAATACTTTTAAATATGCCAGCAGTGGGTAAATTTAACATATTTATTATTTAACGCTCCCGGTCCTAAGCCGGGAAAACGTGTGAAAGAAGTTTCCTGTTTGGTCGTAAACGCCACTTTTCATCTTAACAATAAGCAGTTTCCCGTCGCAAACGGGACATACTCAATAATACATAGAATTTTGATTGAGCATTTGAATTAGGAGGATTAATGGACATTTTTCGAATTCGAGGTTGTGACGCAATTATTTGTTTTAAAACTCAAAACGCGTTTTTAAATAAATGTCTGAAGGTGAGCTTGTGGGCGCCTCATAACTCCCGAACGGATGATCTTTGGAATGTGGGGGAGGTATATCGAAGAAAATTAAGTTTTAAAGACAAACCGGAAGCGGAAGTTCAGCACGTGTTTTGGTAGCATTTTTTCGGATATAAGTTTTTCTAAATCTGAAATCGAAATTTGATCTTAAAGCAAATCCATCGTTTTTTCCAAATTTTCTTAATTTGAAATGGCGGCAACTAGTTGTTTTTGACATACTGCTCAGAAACTAGTGGACAAATTGGGTCAAATTTGTTTACTTCTTAGCCCTATAGAGACACAATGCACGAGAATTTTCAAGAAGGTCAAATCTCCGGTGTTAAAATTTAAATAATTAAATAAATGCTCAAAAAGTCACAGGATTTTAGTAAATTCTGTAGGCTCTTGGGGCTACGATTGAGGTACAATTTTGTTCGTGTCCCAGTCCACTAATTTTTTATGTAACGCCCTCTACGAATTTTTGATAATCGATAATTTATACTTAGAAGTTCGAACTTTACTTTGTTGGAGTTAATTTTAATTTATTGTAAATAAAACGATTCTTAACTTCGACAAGTCTTTATTTTAGCCTTATACGTATTTCGACATGTTGACGTAATTTTCAGAGGCAAGATGTTGAAGTTTGGACTTGTTTTATTTGCAATAAATGAAAATTTATACCCCTGTATTTAATGAAACGGGGAACAATAAAACGTTTCTGTTTAAGCTAAACTGCTAACGAGTGATAGTAGTATAAGATTCGCAACTTAATTTTTAGGCGAAGCAATATTTAGATTTACCCCCTTTTACCCAATTAAAAAAAAATAAAAATATTGCAATTTTTTGCTTATAAAAATAAACTTCGGTTCCTAAATAGAATTAAGACATACCCGAAGGCTACTGGCGTACGCATTCGTTAGCGAAGTTTTAAAGTGACTTTTTAGTCACCTAGTACGTAATTAAATAATGAAAACGTAAATACCGAAAGATTTTTTAATTGTTATATTAGTTAACTTGTCATTTTAATGGGGCTAATATGCATTTATTTTACAGTATTTGGATATTGGGGAGGACATGAATGTCCCCGATGACTTCACTCAAACTGAAATGCAAACTGGAATGTGGTGGAGGCATTTGGCGGCAGGAGGCGTTGCAGGAGCTGTTTCTAGGACTTGTACAGCTCCGTTAGATAGGCTCAAAGTATTTCTTCAGGTAAGCTGACATATACCATACATAACATTAAGGTAATTCAAATTTTCATAAGAAATAATAAAAAATTTTAATCGCATAACTAATATCCTTACAAAATTCTAAGATAAATTTGGTTTCAGTTTAATCTGGTAGTTGCTGTAGTTAGGTGATGCTAATATTAAATCCATCCTTTTATGGATGTAATAATAATGTTATTTTTGTTTAATGTGTCTTGTTAGAATGTAAATTCATTAGAGTTGATATCAATGTTCCTAATAGAATTAATTTGTCATTTGTATTTCCATTTTTAAAAATTTTAATAAAAAAATGTGAGAGCCTTTTTGTGTTGTTATAACTTCACAAGCTTCAAAGATAATTCAGTATGCAACTATCTTAATGCCTTTGCAATTGACTAATAAAGAATTTCGCTAGCAACTTCTCAAAGGTTCTTCCAAATTTTCTGCGTCCTCTCTTTTTCAAATCATTGGTGTTGTGCATTCACATGTAACAATATTACTTATTAATGTTGTTAGAATTTTTATAGGGCAATGATGGACAACTGAACGGACAAATTCTCATTAAATCAGGTGATTATTAGACGATTTGATTGATAGTTTTTCAACATTAACACGTGATTTTTAGTGATTTATATTAAGCAAAATTAACCTTCTATTAATAGTGCAAATTTTGAAACTTTTGATGTTGTAACATGGCAAAAAAGGATCACATTATCCAGCGCAGGGATATTAAACGTATCTGCATTGAATTATTGTTACTGTTACAGGTACAAGCGACTAAACAAAAAATAGCAGACTGTTTTCGGTCAATGTTAAAAGAAGGTGGAGCAGTGAGCATGTGGAGAGGAAATGGAATAAATGTACTGAAAATAGCTCCAGAAACAGCAATAAAATTTGCAGCATACGAACAAGTAAAAAGGCTAATAAAAGGGGAGTCAACTAACACTCTCAGCATTTACGAAAGATTTTGTGCAGGAGCATTGGCAGGCGGCATCAGTCAAACAGCTATATATCCATTAGAAGTGTTGAAAACCAGATTAGCTTTAAGAAAAACAGGACAGTACAAAAGTATATTAGATGCCGCAATTAAAATATATACAAATGAGGGTTTAATGAGTTTTTATCGTGGTTACATTCCAAATATCTTAGGGATAATTCCGTATGCTGGGATAGACTTGGCGGTGTATGAAACATTAAAAAAGAAATATCTTACAACACATTCGTGTAATGAACAACCCAGTTTTTACTTGCTCTTAGCTTGTGGCAGCTGCTCTAGTACCCTTGGACAAATGTGCTCTTATCCGTTAGCACTCATTAGAACAAGGTTGCAGGCGCAAGGTAAGAAAGAACTACATTTTTTCTTAATTTAAAACCGGGGAAGTATAAGAATGCCTAATAATTTTAGTTACATTTGCATGGTTTACTAGAACAAAATTGCTAAGAAAAAATTAGATACAAAAATAAACAACGCAAAAGTAGTTTAGTTTAAACCATGTACAGCATCCATTATGTAAAGAGAAAAAGTTCTTGTCCGATCTTAGTTAATCTGTTCCGTCAAATATTATATTCAGGTGTAAATTGTATGACACTAATTAACAACCAATAGAAAAATGATTTGAGCATGGTTACCATGGTAACACCAAAATACCATGGAAATTTTTTATACCTAGACCAACATAAGCGAAATTATCAGGTGGAAATTTTATGTCATATGTCAGTTCGACATTTAAAATAAAATATAGTAAATTGTCAGAGCGAGTAAGTTGCTATGGATGTACAGAGTGGCTAGGAAAACCCCGGCCACTTTTCTTGCGGCGATCAAAAGATGGCGCTTTAGTAAAGAAAATTTAAATTAACATTGGCAACAACGCAGAATCCAAGACGTTTTGGCTGTTTTGATTTAATATGGGGCGTACATAATAACTAAAGCGTCTTGGATCTGCCTTGTTGCCAGTATTTTAATTTAATTTTTCTTTACTAAAGCGCCATCTCTTGACCGCCCCAAGAAAAGTGGCCTGGGTTTTCCTAGCCACTCTGTATTTCTATTACAACTTAATAAACGTCAATGAGTTCAAAAAAGGGCCAGTAGTGGAGTAGTCCTTGCAAGTCTCTGGCTTTGGAGCTACCTTGCCAAAGGCACGTGGGTCCGAAATCCCATTCGCTGCACTTCCCAGAATGTTTGTAAGACCTTTTCTAAAATAGGGCATGTTAGATGGAGGCTGTATGACCTTAGCAGTAGAAGAAGCCCCTCTAAGCAACAAAAAACAAATAAATAAAAATAAAAAGGGTGTTTGACTGTGTAGGCCCCAGTTACTATTTCAGATATTTTTGTAAATAAAGATAAAGTTGTGCAAAATATCTTCGCCAGTTTAACCAATAAACCAGAAAAACAATAAGTCAAAAACAATCAATTTTCAAATTGAAAAGTTAGTCCAGGCTGCAATGATTCAAATAAACAATTTAAATTAAACGATCAATCTAAAAAAGTCATTGATTGAAATCAATTTGATTTTGAGTGGGGTGTCAGTTTTATGTGAAATTTTCTGTTTAGTACAATAACGTGCATAATTTGGCAGTAAACTTAGAATAGAGTACACAATTTAATAAAAGTGTCAAACAATAATTCTACACTTTATTTGAACTGCATACATTATAAAATAATTTTTTGCTTCTACAAAAATCCAAACATAAGATGAAAATTAAATTACGCACAATAATTTAAAGGGGTTGGGAAACTGGTACAATGGTTAACACGGGTGCTGCTACGCTCTTGTTTCAATATATTTGAATGGTGACAGAATTTTAAAAAGTTCTGTGTAGGTTGAGAATCCGTTAGGAGTTGGGAATGAAGTAAGGGGGTAGACCCGTTGTATAGCCAGAGATGTGCACTACTCTACGATCTTTCTCAAACAAAAATAATTGATGAAAAATAACGACATGTGTATGTCATACATTATGTAATTCGTGCAAGTAACCATAGGTACTTATGTAAAAGATATAGTTTATCAAACTCTGACGACTACACCTGGTTTTAGTTTATGACTAGAATTTAATAAACATTAAACATTTTTTTTAAACCATTAAAGATGGGTGTGCAAGAATATGGCAGACATATCGAACCCCTTGTAAACTAGCTTCTACTAAAAAATACTTTGCCTGGTTTATTTTAAATAAATTTCTTACATGTTCGTAGTTGTTTCTTGCAGAAACAAAAAAAGAGATGTCAATGCCACTTATGATATCTGGATTTCTAAAAATTTCCTAATTATCTCAAAAACGGTTGCAGCTTTGCTTGTTAAGCCTTATAAATGATGTTCACATTTCGATATTCTATCTTAATTATATGTTTTTTATTACAGTTGCACATCGATCAGTAGATAAAGCCAGCACAACGATGAGTGGGGTGTTTCGAACCATTGTGAAAACGGAAGGTGTACTCGGTTTGTACAGGGGCATTACGCCAAATTTCATCAAAGTTATGCCAGCAGTCAGCATAAGTTATGTTGTATATGAATATTCAAGTCGAATACTAGGTGTTAATATGACGTGATGCAAGCACATTCTAGGATCCAATTTTATTTATTGCCAATCCATATTTAATTCCTTCTCAATAATCCTGGAGGTCCAGGAAGAAAAGATATCTCTAGCAATTTTGCCGTACCGCAATATTGCATTAGTTGTTTATTTATTTATTTTGTACGGTTTTAAGTAAGATATACTATAAGCTTAAAAAAGGCTTGTTATTTTTTTTAGATATATAACTTTTTGAAACTCTCTTTGTATTTAAACCTACCTAAACGTGTTGTGTATTCTGCCTTTTCTCTTCGTTAAATTCGCAACTGCTAACTGAAAAAAACTCAGTAGCTAATAAATGTATTAAAAATGCATTCATGTAAATGTATTCCACAATAGATAATCGGAATGAGATTAAAGGGTGAGAACGATGTGATGTACTTAATATTTTAATATATTGTATTTATTATAATTGTATTTCTATACAACATAAAAAGTAATAAATCAACTCTCCTAATGTTTTATTGGTGGTAAGTGTTTTGCTGCGCTTTTGTCCAGTATCCATGTGACTGATCCTGATGTTGGTTTCACTTTATTCACAGGAAAGTCTTCTTTGTCAACAAGAACCCTCTGAAATGTAATTTTTATCACAATATTGTTACCACTATTAATGCAACAATACCAGTAATTATTTACCATACTATGATATATTACTATGTAAGTGGAAAGTTCACAGAAGTCAATAAATATGAAAATGAATTAATTGAATTCTTATAATATCTAAAATAAACATGAACATTACAAATTGTTTTAGTTGAGACTTATTCCTAATATTTCTAGAAAAATATTTGTAGCATTACCAAAACCAGATAAGGATTAAAAATGCAGGAAAACTATTCTAACAAACAGTACTAGGAATGTAATATTATCAATAATTGAGATTGTTAATCGAAGAGACATTCATTGATTGATTAGGTTTTAAAATAGGTTGGTTCTTGATTAACAGGATTTTCAAGTAGTTTTGTCTAAAATCATGATAAATTACCTGAACATGAAGGAAAAAAAAATGATTCCTTGTATACAGAGCTGTAACAAATCTTTTTAAATTGTATCAAATCATAAATACAAGATACTTTTTATAACTTAAAATGATTTAAATACAAGATACTAAAAGGATTTCAATCCTTTTAAATGATTTAAATACTGTCAAAAGCAGTGGCCCTCCACCCTATTTGGCAGGCTACTTAAAATTTTTCAAATTTTATGTTTCAATTTAAACAAAAAATACTTTTCATACAGTTTTTACTTTTTAACACCATCATGCAATACAAAAAAAATTGGTAAGCGGCAATTAGGTGCAGTGGGAGTTATATTACAGCAAACAAGTTTGTATTTGTTTTATTATTAGTATGCACATTTGAAGCGAGTATGGAAAATCTTGACCAACTTTTGAAAGACAATACATGTTTTGTTATTTGTCGATATTTGAGGATATCGAGCCTAATTGTTTATTAAAAATTGTTTTAGTTTTTTAGTCCTTTGTTAAATTATTTTGTATTTTTATATTTGTACCAAACGCCACTAGTAAAAAGTATAACTCATTCGCGGCATAGTAAAGTGAATCATTCACAAAGGACACATCACTACTTTTTACCTCATTAAAATTTGACAGGAGTGAGTGAGTTATGCATGGTTCATGCCAGTTGGTTTTGTAGTGGAATGGTGAAGCATCAGAAATTTAAATTTTTTTTTCACTTGACGGTGTTAGAATGATTACTTCACATTTTCGATCAGTTTCTCAGCTAGACTGATGTAGATTATTGACCTAACAACATTGACAAATTTTTTTACCTCATTTTTAATTTCCACATGTAATGGTTATGAATGGGACAAAATTTTAAGTTTTAAATGGGACACTTGCAGTGTACCATTAATGGCATTAAAATTGTTAATAAGTTCAAGATTTACTTATAAGGCAATGTCGGTGGTCGGCTCTGCTCTAGCGACCGTCTACACAATCATTAGAAACATCCCAGGAGGCATCGACAGTAGCAGGCCACGATGTACACTACAGAAAAGGTAGTATTGGAAAAATAAAACCGGTGCCGAGGATCTGAGCAAGGTGCTCTCCCTTGGGAGACGATGCCTCTAGACCATTGAGATTCGTCGCCTTTGAAATTGGTACACATGCAGGGAGCCATACTAGTGGCTGCCTAGACATTTCCTTAATATAATGATGGCATGCAAACATGCACTGACGCATAAGGGTACAAAGAATATCTGTTGAAGTGATTAATTATTATTTAATTTATATAAAATAAAAACTAATTTTAACTTGAAATGAGGACTCCAGAGCCTGCAGATCTTATAAGAGCGGTTGAGTATTGTCGTTAAAGAAGTTATGCAAAATAATTTCTCAATTGAATAAATTATGTAGGCAGTTTGGTACATGGAGTACAATGTTTTTGTTAAAGCAAACCGTATTCTTATTTTATTATAAAATCTGCTTTTGTTAATAATGTATACTATCCCATTCATAACCACTAGATGTCCCACTGTATGTTAGGGTGGAACAAAAAAACTTTTTTTTAAAACAGATTTGTAATAGGGCGGAGAAGTTGCGTATTGTGATTCTAAATAAATGCAAAAAAAGATTTTCAAAATTGCTTAACGTTTTGATCTGCCGCCGGGCCGTTGAAACAATGGCTTTTTCCAATATTTTGACTCGGTAATTTATAGTGTTCTAGAATTACTTTTGCCACAGTAAAAGACAATAAATGAAGGTAAGACGACAACGAAAGAAAGTAGGGTCTAATCTATAGATGCTATCAAATTCAGAATCACCAAAGCTCAGAGGATTGTACTTTGATGGGCGCAAAGACAAGACCCTAGTACAAGAAAAGAAGCAAACTAAACATTACTGTAAAACTATTACTGAGGAGCATTATGTACTAGTGCAAGAACCAGGTTCCAAGTATATAGGCCATGTTTCTCCCAATTCTGGATCGGCTGAAGCAATTAGTAAAAGCTTTTTTGAAGTTGCCCCTATAGACATTTCGGACTTGAGCGGCATTGGTTGTGACGGAACAGTCATAAATGCAGGCCAAAAAGGGGGAGTTATTAGAAGATTAGAAATTAAATTAAATCATTCTTTGCAGTGGTTTATATGTCAGTTGCACGCCAACGAACTGCCGTTTCGACATCTTTTCCAATATCTCGATGGAGCAACAACAGGACCTAAAACCTTTTCCGGGCCTATTGGGAAACAACTAGAAGACTGTATAAATCTTCCAGTAACTCAGTACCAAACAATCAATGGGAATTTGTCCATAGTAGACGTAAACAATTTTAGCACAGATTAAAAATACTTGTTGGATATTTATCAGGCGATTAAATCTGGTCAGTGTTCTTTCCATTTAGCTCAAAAAAATCCCGGAAAAATTGCTCATGCAAGATGGCTGATCACTGCAAATCGAATTTTATGTTTATATATTGGTAGTGAGGTACCTTCAAATGAACTTAAAATATTTGTAACATATATGTTAAAAGTTGACGCTCCTATGTGGTTCTCGATCAAAATGTAAGACGGCGTTAACATTTATGGAAAACTATTAAACTTAGTCGACACCTCTGTGCAAATTTTGCGAAATGTGATCGATCCCGTAATTCTGCGAAACGGATATTTTGCCCACCCTGAAAATAGCCTTTTGTGTATGATTACCGATGATCGACAACTCATAAGAGAATTGGGAATTAGAAGATTATTAAAAGCCAGAGTTCAACAAACAAAAGGACGAATTCGTATATTTAATGTTCTGAAAATAAATTTTAATGCCGAACAATATTTTAATTTAATTGAGTGGACAAAAATTATTGAACCTCCTTTAACGTTTGACATATCCCATGAAGACTTAAAAAGTATATGATTGAAAACAACCAGGAAATCAGAATTATAGACTTTCCTCGGTTCCCGTGCCACACTCAAGCAGTTGAGAGGTGTGTAAAATTGGTGACTGAGGCTTCTGTTGCTGTTTGTGATGCTCATTCGCGAGATGGTTTCATACGTGTTAAACTAGAATCACAAAGCATAATGCCGAGTTTTTCCACTAAATCTGACTATAAAACTGCAGTGTAGACTAAAAAATAGATTAGATACAAGTTTTGTGCAAGACTATAGAGATGATGCTAATGCAGAAAGGTTTCCGAAAATGTAAATTTAAGTTAATATACTACAATTTCTAATTATAAAATCTAATGTTTTAATTTTGAAGATCCGAATATATTTTTATTTTTTTCTAATATTCAACCCGACGGCGGCACCTCAAGATAATTTTTTTTTAAATTTTAGATTTTGCAGGAGGGTCAATACACAGCTATCCCGCACTATTACAAATTAAATTAAAAAAAAATGTTTACCCATTTTCGTTCCACCCTACTGTATGTATTGAATGGAACAAAAACTTTTTTAATAAATAATATACATTTTTTAAAACTAGACTGCAACCGGTTGGCCTTTTAGTTATGTTTGCATATGGATGAGGAACTTAACATTAAAATTTCATAAATTGAATGTTGCAAATAAAGATGTACAAGGCACTCCTCCCCTACTCGGCAGCATATTGCTATAACTCTCTTGCGTATTCAGTTACTTCCATAGTAATACAAACGGGGGTTATTTTGTTGACACACTGCACAGATTTCAGATCACATCTAAAGGTGGGTTGATGCAGATGACCTAATAACCTATGCACTAAGAAAAGTTAAATTGTCGTTTTGTATTAGCAGCATTTTTACAGGACGTAACGATTCTGTCGTCTTTATGTAAGTAATGGTATAAAACAAAGTCATAATTCTATTTTTTATAGTAACATGTAAGGACAAATAATTTTTTGTAGTTCGTAACACCCCAGATTGAAAAATAAAAACGCAAGAAAAACAGTACTTTAACCTCTTTTCGCCATGGGTACTTCCTATATGCTGCTAACTATGTATCCCCATGGGAATACATACACTTTTTGTAACATTCGAGATCTGGTGTGGATTAAAAGAATAATGCTCAAACGATTGCCCCACGATTTCTTTATAATTTTGTAAGCTAATAGAACTGGGAATAAGTTACAATTTGGTTTGTGTCTCAGACCGCAAATTTGTATGTGATGCCTTCTATGAATTTTTGAAAATTTGCGTTTTAACGTTTATTTATTCAAAATCAAGTCATCAGATCGGGATGAAATTTGATATTGGGAATGCCTTACGAGTACACTCTTCAAGATTACAAAATATCATGTATGGCCAATACCTAAAAATCAAAAGATATTTAATTTCTGCCTTGACGATTATATGTTGCTCTAGCACTTTTAGATACCGAGATACCCCACGATTGCATTGAAAACGCCCCACCCTGAACATATAGTTAGGGGATGAATATTTACATTTAGTACACTGTCATTAATTGTAGTTAGTGTGAGATCATTATCGGTGAAATACCGGGTATAAACAAAACTAGGTACACTCTCCTTTTTTCTGTAATTTTAAAAATAGGTACTGAAATTAAAGAGTTTATAAAAATACCCTTCTAATGAGGCATGTAAATCATATTGGTTATTAAAAAATTGCAAAAAGTTAGATTCTATTCTTCTATTCTATTCTGTACTTAAAAATAACAAAATATAAACGCATTTTTCTTGCAAGTTTTTGTTCAACATTACAATTTAAATGCCTCATTAGGAAGTTACTAGTGTTATCCCAGCGCACAATGCACTGACAGACTGAGCGTTGACAGAACCGGCTAAATGATAAGTCACGTGATGCATTAGTTCCATAAGGGAGACGCGACGTTGGTGTTGGTGCCTCAAGTAAAGCGCGTTTAGCAGACTTTCATATACACTGTGTCCATAAAGTAACCCCCCCCCTAACTAACTTTTGAACGACTTAATATTTTACTACAAAATTTGGTGTGCTTTAATGGGAAATTAAATACTATTTTTTAGCTCATAATTAAATAATGTATCATTCAAAATGGCGGCTGGGCGCCATTTTGAAATTTTTTTTTAAATAGAAAGGGGGGTCGAGTGACACCTCATTTGAAAGGTCTTTTAGTTCTGCGTCTGATCCTAGAGTTACAAAGAAAAATATTTAGCCATAACAAAATGACAAACGTTTGAAGTAAAGAAGTCTATTAAAAAAAACTAACAATTAAAGCAAAAACAAATGAAATTAAGTGTTCGAAATGTTCACCATTCACTTCTTGGCACATAAAAAGTCGGTTATGACATTCCTGCCTTACATTTTCATATGATTCTGGAGTGATATTTCTGCTAACTTCTGTAATGCGTTTTTTACAGAAATGTTACTCCAGAAACTTATGAAAATGTAAGGCAGGAATGTCATAACCGACTTTTTATGTGCCAAGAAGTGAATGGTGAACATTTCGAACACTTAATGTCATTTGTTTTTGCTTTAATTGTTAGTTTTTTTTAATAGACTTCTTTACTTCAAACGTTTGTCATTTTGTTATGGCTAAATATTTTTCTTTGTAACTCTAGGATCAGACGCAGAACTAAAAGACCTTTCAAATGAGGTGTCACTCGACCCCCCTTTCTATTTAAAAAAAAATTCAAAATGGCGCCCAGCCGCCATTTTGAATGATACATTATTTAATTATGAGCTAAAAAATAGTATTTAATTTCCCATTAAAGCACACCAAATTTTGTAGTAAAATATTAAGTCGTTCAAAAGTTAGTTAGGGGGGGGGTTACTTTATGGACACAGTGTATATTATAAATTAAAATAATTATTATTGAAAAATCGACGTAAAATAAAAATGTTTCATGTTCCATCTGAGGATAGAGACCTTTCATTGAAAAAAAATGGTCCAAATTGGTGAAGCGGTAGCCGCTGGAGGAACCGGAGAAAAATACCCTTTGAGCTTTTATATATGTATGGATATGGATGGATTTAAAAAAACTTTTGAGAAAACAAAAATCGTGTTATGGCCAGTTATTTCATTAAAAAAATTCTGTTATTTTAGTTATTTTTGATTAAAATTTAAATAACCATGAATATGTTGGTCTTAACTATTTTCAATTTTCTTCTTGCACAAAAACAAATTCATTTTTTTCCCTCATGTAATAACCAACTTAAATTTGCAAAAAGCAGGTTGAAAGAGAAGTTTATGCTCTACAAGAACCTATTAAGAAATATACAAAGTGCTATTTAATAATATGAAGTTGGCATCCTTTCTGGTTAAACCGGAAGTGCTAGATTACTGATCTGTGCTGCGTAATACAAAACCTGAATAATTAAACACCTCCAAGTTTAATTTCAATAACTTAAAAAAAAAGGACGTGTGCCTATTTTCATTTACCTACTCCTGGTATTTACCTATACCCATACTAGTACCAACCACACACATATAAATGTAGGATGTAGAAAATTAAAAACAGTGTATTATTTGTTTGATTAATAGCACAGTATTCTAAAGTAAACAAAATAAATTGCCATTAGTTTAATCTTCTTATAGTGCCATACCCTATTCAGGGCGTTGGCTATCTCTCTCCTGTATCTGTGTTTGGTGCGCGGCGATAGATAATTTGCACAGACAAACATAGGGGGCCTACAGTTTAACGTGGGTTCCGAACCACAGGAAGTTCTTCTCCAAAGAGGTTTTGCTGGGGAAAAATCCAACTCGCTGGTTTTCCGTTGCCTTGAGAGAGAGAACGACCGGGCCGGGGGTAAAACCCGGATCTGCTGCATTGGTAGCCCGCGCTCTTACCACTGCGCTACGACCGCTCTCAGTTTTATAGTTTAATAAAAACATTAAATATATAAACTTGCCTGTCAGCCAAACACAAAATAAAGCACTAATGCTGAAAACATAAACGTGAATATTTCAACATAATTAAAATAATTGCCAGCTCGAGAACTATGCATAATTGCCCTTGTAGGCACCTACCCCTTCCTGGAGTTTGATAAACAATGAAGTTGGTGTAATCCATTGATGGATGCATTTAGATGGATCATTATTTTGAAGAAAGTCAAGTCTGGGATGGGTGATTCTCTATGTACGTTACAGATCTCTATAGCAAAATTTACAGATAGGTAGGGGAAGGTAGGTATGTTTAGGACATTTTTAACATTTTATTTTTTTTTTCGAATAAGCAACATGGAATTCCTAATTTTAACCTTCCATACTACTTCTTGTATTATTGGTAACTAATGAGAACAGTAACATGCTTATTTATAAGCAATTGTGGTCAGTATGGACGATTTCTAATCCATAGACAATATGCCCCAAACATACCTACAGGTGGTATGTTCGGGACGGCAAGTAGGTATGTTAGAGACAGCAGAGTATTTGGTCTTTGGTAATGTATTTATTTGAAAAAAAGTGAAATACAGAGATGCAAATCTTAATCTTAACCTACTTATCTTAAGTTAGGTACACTAAGGTTTTTTATGTTAAATTTAAGACAGTTTCGTTTTTCTGAAACCACAAAAACACGTTTTACGATGTCATTTTCATTAACATTTTGAATATCATCAATGACCGGATAAAAAAAAGTGTCGGAAATTCCACGACTTCTGCAAAATTTAATCGAGAAACCTGCATTGTTGCGATTTCCATCTTTCAAAATTTGGCCTATGTAGTTAACATAGGAACAATTATGCTCTATCAAAAATCTTACAATAACGTAATCGTTTATTTTAAAATCTCGAAATTGTTCGGCTTTATCGTCGGAAGATTTGCTTGACACTTCTTCTTCATATGGGGATTGATCACTTTCTTCATACAAAACTTCCAGATCCTCATCCGAAGCTTATGGCTTTTCGTGGGTTTCGTTTTAATGCTGTGCCTGACTTTTTTTTGTAAATGCTGGGTTATTTCCTTTTTCTGAAAAATAAAACCAACAATTAATTTAGTTCTCAATAAAAAATCGTTGAAAACTCTTTGATTTTCTTTCTAATTTCGGAAACTTTTCAGCGATTTTCAGCAAACTTTCATCGGTTTTCAGTAAACTCTAATTATCTAAATATTGCATGGAAGTCTGTATAAAGTCGAGAGTCTCGTCGAGACTCTCGGTCTCGACTTATTCAGTCTCGTCTCGGTCTCGAAATTCTATTCGTAATCTCGTCTCGAAAGTCGAGACAATAGCCCTAGTTTGGGACGTCTCAAACATACCTACCACCTTGTGTCCCGAACATACCTACCTAGCAATTAATATTTCAAAGCTAGTTTCCAAAATATGGGTTAAGTTTATGAAACAACTATGTAGACATAATCGTCTGCAATTTGATAATAATTATAGGATTCACTTACCTAAATTGTTCAAGCAGCTCAGTTTTTTACAAAAAGAACAAATCCTGGTAACTGGAATTTTACTTTAACCTCACGTACTGTTAAAATTTCCACCCACTAAACAGAACACAGATCACAAATGTGAAACTTCGTTTGACAACTGAGTTCTATAGTTGGTAACAATGCGGAAAAAGACCAGGGCGCCAAATTCAAAAGTTTTCATAATAATTAGGGTGTCTCACACATACCTACGTCCCAAACATACCTACCTTCCCCTACCTAGGTATAAATGTATAATAGTCTATTCTTTGGCGTTTTGACCTGCGTGGTTTAAATTTTTTAATTAAATTAAATTATAATCATAGAAATTACACCTCTTGTATTGTTTCTATAGCATTAATTGCTTTCAGAAAGAAGTACCATAGGAACAGCTGTAACTATACAGGGTTGTTCAAAAGTATGGAATACTGGTTCTAGTGGCTTAAATATTGATTTTACAAAAAATAGTTTAGATAGAAGCTTTTTATTACTTTTTTATCTACCTTTCTGTATACTTAAAATTTTTGTTTGACCAATGCTGTAAGCGCTGTGGCGCGATCGCCTTTTTTTTTCAAATAGCATCATACCTAGTTTTTGCATTTCATTGCATTGTTTTTGATTGTAAAGAGAAATCAAATTAATTTTAAAGCACACCACTGCGATTGTGATAGGCTTTTCTTTGAATTCAGGATCCTAATATAAAAAAGTTTTTCGCGTTTTCCTCGAAAATTTTGTAATGTAAAGAGAAAAAAAATTCTCTTTCGAATGAATGCCAAAAATAAGTATAATGCTATTTAAAAGAAAACGATCGCATCACAGCGCTTACAGCATTGACGAAAAAAATTTTAAGTATGCAGAAAGGTTGAAAAAAATGCAATAAAAAACTTTTATCCAAAGTATTTTTTTGTAAAATCAATGTGTAAACCACCCGAACCAGTATTCCATACTTTGGAACAACCCTGTATATTGCAGATACATTGTTTTTAGATTGAGCCTCTTAATTTATGTATATCAAAGAAACCTTTTACTTATTTTTAACACAGCACAGAACTATTATTTTATTTTTATTTTATGGGCGGAGTTAATGGCAACTGATGCAATTACTATAAGACATTCGTACAATAAAAATCAAAAATATTATTATAAAAATGTTCTCCAGTTTTTTTTTATTTAATAGTTTTCTTCATATCTCAGCATTAAAAATTGTTTATGATTCTAATCAGCAACCTGCAAGCCTCAATATTTTAGTGTATTAAAATAACAAGATAAATATTGCAATGGTTCGTTTTGCGTATTCATTTACAAAAACGAGATAATGGTAATTAATGGATTTGTTTATTTACTTTTGTTTTCCTAAAAAACAAATAAAGCCATCATCATCATTGCCAGTTATTGAATTTTGAAATAGTAGGATAAGTCGGTTTGTGCAACTTGGCCTAGGACCTGCTGCCACCTGCATTACACAGCCGATGATAGTATTTCAGAAAGTAGAAACCATCCAAAACTCGTAGTCAATTTTTATACCTACACTGTTATGTATTGATAAACTACTTTCATAGATGACGCTACTATAAAAACTGTAAGATGAGTTACTTACTTTCACCATTTCTGCTTTACCTTCTCCCGCCATAGCAAAAACACAATGTTTTGCATTATTTATAACTGGAAAGGTTAATGTAATTCTAGCAAGTGGAGGTTTAGGGGAATCTGTAATTGGTGCCACCCAAACAGATTTTTCTTCAAGAAGTTTATGTCCTGGGAATAATGAGCAAGTATGGCCATCTGGTCCCATTCCAAGCAATAACATATCAAACCTTGGCAGAGTTTCTGTGAAATATTGCGACATCTGTTGGATATAATCCTTCGCTGCATGATCAGCTGTTGAAAAAGGAAGGTCATAGTAGTGGTATAAATGTAAGTCGATAGTAATTAGATGCATCGAAGCATGTATTAACCTGAGATTCCTTGCTTAATTTGAACGAACTGCTCCTCAGTTAGAGGCACTTTCCCAATTAAATCTTTCTGATATGCCCCGAACGTGGAGTCCGGGTCATTTATAGGAACCACTCTCTCGTCGTTGAAAAAAATTTTCCATTTACTGAAGTCCGTGTTTATTTTCGGAAGTCCAATAGTTAAAAAAGTTATTAAAGAACCACCTATTACGTTGTTTAGTAAATACAAAATTAATTACAACAAAACCTTTATTTTGTCTTTGCATACCTGAAACTCCAACAGAAAATCCATCGTGCTCTTTTATCGATTCATTCGAAA
Source organism: Ctenicera cuprea (assembly GCA_958336395.1). NCBI lineage: Eukaryota > Metazoa > Arthropoda > Insecta > Coleoptera > Elateridae > Ctenicera > Ctenicera cuprea. Next base: position 37,968,336 of record OY284495.1, on the reverse strand, counting down.
CTTTTTCTATTAATTTAGCCAATTCAGTTGCTAATTCTGATTCAGTTTCTGCTACAATTACGGACATTATGTTCTGAATGTTTGTACAGTAACACGTTTTGAAGCTCTCTAACAATCTAATCGAAAATATAAGTAGTCGATGTAGATGGTAACGAGGGTCGTTTGGATCTTGTGGAGGGGATTATGTAAGGTGACGTTAAACATTATTGCTGAATTATAGAGTAGCTTAGATAACGATCAAGAATAACGCACAGTGACGAACCAATTTTTATCTTCTTTCTATCTTGCTTCATAGTGCATACTTATCCGTCGTTATCTTTTTCATAAGTATCGGAAGTGCGTATCTTCTATACATAACTTTCTTTTACAACTTTGTGCAGAGGTGGGTCGAAAATATCGGTCCAGCGGTTTTGTTCTGAATTCGCCGCTTACAATTGAGGCCGGCTACTATGCTGTAAGTTAGAAACATGTTTAAAAAACTCGACTGCAAAAATACATATAATATTTCAAAAAAAGACTACTTTTAATGAAACTTACAGTTCATAGTAGGTAAAAGCCACTAGTCTAGCGGTGCACATAGACAGCGTTACCACGGAGGCGGCCAGTGGCGGCTCGTGGTGTGGTGTACTGGAAGGCATTTTAAATAAGAATGTTTTTGGAAAAAATTGTTCTTACCCAAGTTTTAGGTAGCCTTATATTTCAAATCCATCCTTTACGTTGGCAAAATGTACTATTTTTACCAACAGTTTCATTGAAGTCTTTAACCGATTTTCGACAAGCACCCTCTAATAAAATTATTGTAAATTGATACCCACACTGCCAGTGTGTCAAAATGCACAAACTTTTTTATGTGGTTGACCGATAAAAAAGTGTTTGAATTTTAGTTTTCAAATGTTTGCAGTCACTATCACACAATGAATTATTACAAAATAGCAGACAGTGGAAACAAGTGACAGCATTTTTTACATGGCATTCACAATCCAAAACTATTTTGCACGGACATCGTACAACACCACTAAATTATGATTACACAACCAGCAACTGTTTTCACACTACTACGTCGTGTACGTGCAAATCCCGCAAATTAGGCGACTATTGGCATGCGCTTATCACGGACAGCTGACAGCATAGTTCTCGGAAGTTGTGGGTTCATGACCCTGAAGGTTTTAATACGCAGATACTTCTATTCTCTTTTAGGTTGTGTAATATGAATTGTACCGCAATTACCTTTCTATTTTACTCTTATTCATTTAAATGCCTTTTCAAGCCGGCGGCTTTACTCGGTGGCGTATAGTAGAATTGGGGACTGACAGCCAAATGACCCTCGCATAGATTTGTTTAAAGCGCGCGAAATACTCAAACATTCAAACGTTTTCGGATCCTGCGGCAGCTCTTTAATAAAAGTTCTCGCATAGAGATCTCATACAAAAGTTAACTATAAAGTAGTTCTTAAATATTATGATGTATAATATGTTATGTACTCAAACAAAAAGTAATTAATTATTTTTTGTTATTTCATTGGGAGATCAATGACCATTTGACCCAATGGAGAAACCGCCACTGGTGGCGGCGATTAAAAGTATTAAAAAAAAAATAAAAAATCGCACGATATTATTCCAGAATGATATTTTTACTGTAATATCTAAGGTGTGACAGGAATATAAAACTGAGGTTTCAGACAATTTTTTAGACAGCGTTTCTGAAGCAGACGCTATAAAATTCTCAAAAAATTATGAAAATCGCGTGATAACAATGCAGCTTTAAACTAATCTCAAAATGAAGATAATAAATCACTGAAAATAAATCTTTTCGAAATTGGCAAACAGACCGCAGCATTTTGATAGCAGACCTTATCGAAACCCACTGATCGCCCGGTCATTTAACTCTGCTCTCATTTTCTCTAGCTCGAGTAACTTACGAGCAGTGCGACTGATTTTAGATATAAAATTAATATTTTAGAGTTTTCATATTTTTGTAATAACAGATACCGGAAAGAAACATGATTTGGTTATTTAACACGTTCAAAGAATACAGTTTTTTTTAAATAAGGAGACTAATTAATATTTAACGAAATAAACCTTGATTTTTTGTACCCACGGTTTTGGACTGATGACTGGAGTTGAAAATTCCTAAAATGGTTAGAAGAAACAACAGCCAAATATGGAATTATTATACCGTCTGTCTATAAAGTAACCCCCCCCCCCCCAACTAACTTTTGAACGACTTGATATTTTACCACAACATTTGGTGTGCTTTAATGGGAAATTAAATACTATTTTTTTAGCCAATAATTAAATTTTGTATCATTCAAAATGGCGGCTGGGCGCCATTTTTATTTTTTTTTAAGTGGAAAGGGGGGTTGAGCGACACCTCATTTGAAAGGTCTTTTAGTTCTGCGTCTGGTGCTAGAGTTTCAAAGAAAAATATTCCGCCATAACAAAATGGCGGATTTTAAACAAACGGACGCACTAAATTCAAAATTGTTTTGATTTCTCTATCCAGTAGTCCACTTTTTCATTTCCAGGACAACATTTTCTTAGAAATATCTCAGGTGGCTGGAAAAAGTATTGAAAACGTTATGTTCCAACAAGACGGTGCGCCGCCTCATTATTATAGGCCTGTTTCTGACTTTCTCAACGGACATTTTCTTGGAAGATGGATTGGTAGGCGGGGGCCTGTAGAATAGCCAGCTCGCTTCACAGATTTAACCCCTTTAGATTTTTTTCTATGGGGATATCTGAAATCGAAAGTGTACAGAACCCGTTCGGAAACAATTGAAAAACTGGAGCAACGCATTACACAAGTTTGCAGAAATATCACTCCAGAAACTTGAAATGTAAGGCAGGAATTTTATAACCGGCTTTTTATGTGCCAAGAAGTGAATGGTAAACATTTTGAACACGTAATTTAATTTTTTTTGCTTTAATTCTTAGTTTTTTTAAATAGACTTTTTCATCTTCAAACATTGTCATTTTGTTATGGCTGAATATTTTTCTTTGAAACTTTAGGATTAGGTGCAGAACTAAAAGGCCTTTCCAAAGAGGTGTCACTCGACCCCCCTTTCCATTCCCTGGGCGCCAGTTTGAATGAATTGACAAAATTTAATTATGGGCTAAAAAATAGTATTTAGTTTTCCATTGAAGCACACCAAATTTTGTGGTAAAAAATCAAGTCGTTCAAAAATTAGTTGGGGGGGGGGGGGGGGGGTAACTTCATAGGTACAGTGTATATTTACACATACCGACAGTTAATCTTCATCATAAACAACATCCTCAGTGTCCCCAACGCTGTCACTTTCGGAACAATTATTATCGATTAGGATATCGTATAAATTCTGTGAATTTTGTGGACCAGAAGACCATTTTATTATAACCCTATTGTTTTCTAAAATCCAACCGTGGTTGGGTACTTTTTTTTATAAGCACAACGCCACTGCACATTTTTGATTGACCCTCATCGTTTTTAATAATAAAATATTTTTGCATAAAGGTAAATGACTGCTCTCCAAGTTCTTAATTTTTTCAAATGGGTCTTTTTACTTTACCATACCTTCGGTATAAAGAAGTGTTGATTTCAAGATTCTCTAAATTTCTAAATCTAGATTTTAACGGAAATACGCGTTTTGGGGGCCAAGGAACCTAAAAAATTAATTTAAAAAAAAATGTCTGTCTGTGGGTGGGTAGGTGGGGAGGCCTCTAAAGGTGAAAGCACTGAACCGATTTTGATGAAATTTCAAATCAAGAGGTATATCAAAAATTGTAGTTCTAGTTATCAAAAAAATCCAAAACCGGAAATGAAAGTAAAACTTGTTTTTTTTAAAGATAGCGTTTTTTTGCAAATAAAATTTTAGAAATTTGACTACGAAATTTGAGAGGAGAACTTAAGGCAAATCGAAAACCTTTTTATCGAATTCTCTAGCTTCAAAATTGCGGCCGGTACAACTTTTTGAAAATTTCGACTTTAACGTTCATTTACTCAAAAAGCAGTTGTCTGATCGGGATCAGCTATAACCTGCCTAAGAGCCCTTCGTGGGTAGTATACGATAAAACAAAATTAATTTTGAAAATCTAAAAACAGCGCTGCTTCAAAATTGTTGAAATTTTCAAAAACTGCTTACACGATTTTTTTTAACTTTCCGAGCCGATAGAACTTGCAGTGAACTACAAATTTATTTTTTACTAATTTGCCAAATTTTACTGTGACGCCTTCCACGAAATTGTGAAAAATTTGAAATTGAATCGTTATAAACTTTTGTCAGTTCGATGGATTTTTTGAAATACTTTATAACGATCAGCAAGAATGTTCAACTATATCAAAAAATAAGAAGAAAAAACAATACTTTTTAATATCAACAACGCGTTTTCCGACACTTACGTGATTTTAACAACACCTATTAATAAGCTCTAGTTAAATAATAAATATTATTTATTTTTTGCATATTTTTGATAACTCCTCAAAGAAAGCTATTACAGCAATTTTTGTCCGACATCCGAAGCGGAATGTGTAGGGCGCGGCACTTACCTTGCTTTCGTGCTGTTTAGTCGCTGCTGCTATTGGTACAGTTACGTTACGAAAACCAATTGCACAGAGTATTGTGGGTTTAAATTAAATTAAATTAAATTTGTTTACACTAATTAGACGGAGACTTTTTCTAGTCTGAACGCCAGTTTCAATTTATACTGATATATTTTTTGGCATATAAAAAATTTTTTTCCAACTTTATAATCAGACCGTCGCGTCGCGTCGGCATCGGACGATTTTCTTATAACTTGACTATCTTCTGCAAGTTGGTGTAGATGGTAGACCATACGAGTATCAGTTTTCTCATGATTACAACATACAATATCTTCCTTTTGCCTGACCATGTGCCTTTCCTTAACATAAATTTTGAAGCAAATGTCATTGCAATTAACATACCGTTTGTCTATAAAGTAACCCCCCCTAACTAACTTTTGAACGACTTGATATTTTACCACAACATTTGGTGTGCTTTAATGGGAAATTAAACACTATTTTTTAGCCAAAAATTAAATTTTGTATCATTCAAAATGGCGACTGGGCGCCATTTTAATTTTTTTTAATTAGAAAGGGGGTCGAGTGACACCTCATTTGAAAGGTCTTCTAGTTCTGCGTCTGATCCTAGAGTTTCAAAGAAAAATATATCTAGTCATAACAAAATGGCGGATTTTAAACAAGTGGACCCACTCAATTCAAAATTGTTTTGATTTTTTAATCCAGGGTCGAGTGACACCTCATTTGAAAGGTTTTTTCAGTTCTGCGTCTGATCCTAGAGTTTAAAAAAAAATATTCAGCCGTAACAAAATGGCGGATTTTAAACAAATGGACTCAGTCAATTCAAAATTGTTTTGATTTTTTTATCCAGTAGTACACTTTTTCATTTGCAACACAAAATTTTCCCAGAAATATCTCAGGTGGCTAGAAATCAGCTGCAAAATTATTTGAGGTCCACTCTACCGTTATGTACTCTGTTAAGTAAATTTGAAAATTATGATTTCTAAGAACTTTTATAACATCTTCCGGACTGCGTTGTTCCGAACCGGTTTCCAGTAAATTAGCTCTTTTGTCTCTTTCTATGTCCTTAATTAAGGGACATATTATTTTATCAAAAACTAGACTAGACGTTTCTGCACGTTTTATGGAAAATTCCCCATTCATTAAATTTTTTTTAGACCGGGATGAGTTTGATCAATATTTTAAGTTGTTGAACTATTTTCAGATAAAAAGTAAAACGGGGTTTCGTAACAATCTGTCTTGAAGCATTATATTTCCTAAATAATTCCGAACTGTTAACCATATCGTCATTTAAAAATATGTATTAGTTACACTGCGTTTAATAAAATCGCCAATAGAGCTTATATTTTTGAGCCCCCAATTTTGATGATTTGTTAACAGTTTTGTTGCTTTTTTTGCACTTTCTAAATTTATTTTTTTTGCAGCACCCGATTTATGCAAATAATTTCTTGTATTTATTTTATCGAACACTTCACTTCAAACGCTGTTATTGAAACGATTTCAACGGTCTTGCAAACAGTATCTAACAGCAAGCCAGTTTCCGGGGCAACGTACCACTACGCTTGTCGGGGTGTTCAGCACGGCTACTCGGAAGAAGAAGAACCGTCGTATTATTCACTCATATTGTCACGTTAGGGGGTCGTAGCTTGTGACATAATGTCTGGGTTTATTATAAGAACAGCCAAAATTCAACAGAGTTATATTTAATTAATGGTTTACAATATTATTTAATACTAAACTAAAATTACTTACATGAGTACAATACAGTTTGTTAATCTGGGGCTCAAGGCCCCCAATATGCGAGAGGTATTTGAGTCGTAGCTATAGTAGATGGCAGAGGACTAATGTCGACTCTAGGCTAGATCGGACTAACTAGCTTGAGCTGAGTAAGCTTTAGCTATTTTATACTCTGTGATGCAGAGCAGCTGGGGTTTTTATTAATAATCAATATGGTGCACTGCAGTTATCATGTATGCATCTGAGACCTAGATTTGTTTATTAATAGACCAGTCAATATTGTATGTATGTAATTGTCTCACAAGAGTGCAACAAAGAAAGGATGCATACAACCCCTGGATATTCTTAAAATAAACATGAGGTGGATCAGGTGACCAGATCAATACTATATGTATTACACCATATTTTGAAATCACTAATTATTTTAATAATTAGTTGTAATAGTATTAAATATTCTAAATAAGACTAGGTCATTATTGTGACAGTATTATCGCCTAGTTGAAATATATAGAAAAGTGTAGGGCTAATTTATTATTTACCAGTGCCCTGACATTATTAATCTACCGATATATCGAGATATTCATCGAAACATAGCCGTTGAAAAAGAGTAGTTTGGCTTGGAACTAACAATATTGATATGTGCTTATTTTTAGGGGAAAAAGTTGTAAATAGACGGGCCCTTGGCGGGCCTCACCACTCACAAACTCTGGTTCCATGGAACCTGCGGAACCTCGGTAGTTACGCTACTGTTGCTTATCAAGACTTTATTCGATCATCATACGTGCATAAACCCTCTTTAAAACCAAACCGGTGCTCATTAAATAATTTACATTTGTTAAGTAGGGCCAGCGGGTGGTCTAGTGGTTAAAGTCCCAGGCTATGAAACTAGACTCTCAACGGCAGTAGGTTCGAGTCCTCTGCCCGTCGGAAATTTTTCTGAATAAGTTAAATCCGGCGGGTCCATGGATGTTGTGTGTGGTGTGTATGTTGGGTTGCATGTCTTTCAGGGGTGGGGCATGTTAGACCGGTGAATAGCGCTGAAGTGCGCTGAGCCCGGGTAAGGGGGTGGGATGGGAATCATGGAGTCGTGATCATGCACGGCCTCATGATTCTTTAAAAAAAAATTGTTAAATAAGTTTACAGCATTGTTTACAATTAGTTTCTCAACAACTTTTGAGAAAAAGTTAAGTAACGAGATGGGTCTGTAATTTTCAACCGCATCTTCAGATCAACAAGAGCTGTGGAGGAGCTGGTTAGTAGTTGCAGAGGTAGCGGATCCCAAATACTCGTTGGTGATGACGCTAATGCTCACCATGTGGTCTGGGGAAGTACCGACTCTATAATACACCGTGCTTTGTACCCATTTTTCTACAGCGTCATAAATTTAGCACTTTTTAGTTTGCCTGGAGAACGACCTTGGTTGATAGAGGAGTTGAAAATGTAATTCTTTATACATATTCTAGATTTCTAGTCTAGTATTTAGTCAGTATTTAAATTATGGGGCAATCAATTAATAATAAATCTAGGCATAATTCATTTAAATATATAGTTCGCGCATCTATGCCATTTAAACGAATTATTTAGGGGCTTAGAATAGCAACACATCCACATGTTTGACCGTATAGAGCTTGTTTAGATACGTATTATTCATCTGGTCAGCTGGTTTATAATCTCGAGCTATTTAATAACGGAGTTGACAAGCTTAAAATATGAGAAATGGTCGAAGGTCTTAAAAGTACTACACGATGAAACGTTGCAAAAAAATTTTTAAACGCAGAACTTTTGGCTTAGCCCAAAAATAAAGTAACAATGAACGAAACGATGTATCTCAAATATTGCAGTTGTACTTGTAGAACCTTGCAAAATCGTGCAACATGTTTCACGTATGATGTAATGGATTTGAGTACGCCCATTCTTTTTGTTTACTTATTGAAATTTAACGAAATTTTTTGCTGTTTTAGGACTAAAAGACCGCTCTTTGGCACTAATTTACAGTGCTTTAGAAGATTAATACGAAACATGTCGATGTTAAATGAGTGTTTTAAAGTATTGATTGTGTTAATGATATCAGCAGGTGTTACTTCTTAATTCAAAGATCGGACTTTTAGTCCCAGAACAGCAAATAATTTCGTTAAAATTCAATAAATAATCGAAAAGAATGGGCGTACTCAAATCTACTAAGTTATACTTGAAATATATTTCACAATTTTGCAACGTGTACAACTACGACTGCAATATTTGAGACACATCGTTTTGTTTACTGTTACTTTATTGTTGCGCTTAGCCAGCGGTCATGGACTCAAAAATATTTTTGCAAAAATTCATAAATTTGTTTCGTGTATTACTTTTAAAACTCCTGACCATGCACATTCTACGCTTATCATCTCCGTTGTCAAATAGCTCGCGGTAATAAACCAGCTAGCCAAATGAATAATACTTATCTAAACAAGCTCCACAAGGTCAAACATGTGGGTGTGAACAATTTAAAGAAATTATGCCACGATTTATTATTAATTGATTGCTCCATAATTTAAATACTGAATAAATGCTAGACTAGAAATCCGCACTATGCTTCTTATGCTTCATTTTCAGTTGTGCTTATATGTTTTTAAGAATACACAGCAATCACTAAACACTATCTGGCATAAAAGTTTTAGATAACTGGCTTTGAATTGATATTTAATGAATCTACCATTAAACCTACAACTTAAAAGTAACGGTTGCTGTTGAACGAAACGTTTTTAAAGCCAGTTGTGTTATTTTACCTGCGTAAACCCCCTTTAAACAAGTTTTACAGCTTAAGCTTTAAGAAGGTTTAAGCGAATAGTGATACACCGACTAATATTACTTTCTATAAAACTATTCCATACTTTTGCTGCACCGTGTATATTTCTTACATAATTCTCAGAAATTGAAAATGCGTTATCACATTAAGTTAAACTTCTCCACAAACTTTGTTTGCGCGACTTATTTAAGAAAATGTGCCAGGATGATAGGAAGAAGGATTAATTTTATCTGAACATTTCACTTAAGACCGTTTCCTTCTCATACCCCAAACACTTTAAAACAAACTTGTGCTACTGAAAGCAGATGTTAGATTAACAATCGCAATTCAAGATGTAATTAAACTTACTGGGCTTTAATTTAGTTTTAATTTATTTATAGATTTCAGAATATTTTACAAGCTTCACTGGACGATGATAACAATATTTTGATGGCGTAAATCAATAAAAAGTTGTTGCGGTTGTGACAGGGTAAAATTGTATTCAAAGTATAGAGCGCGCAAAATTCGCGTATTTGTAGTTTTACAATTTTATTTAGACGAGCACCGCCCTTAGTTCTCGAAAAAGGCGCGGATGGCGCTTCTAGTACCGACCCATCTCAGATGACTGAGCGACGACATCTCCCACTACAAACAGAGAGGGAAATGCGCGAAGTCCGAACCGCAAGCTGAGCTGGGTTAGCTATAAAAACGAAAGGAGCTGCCGAATCCACAGTCTTCGAATCCGACTCCGACAGAGAGTCGGACACAGTCTCCGACTCCGACTCCGAGAGAAGAATCCGACTCCGACTCCGACAGAGAGTCAGACTCCGACTGAGCTCCTCCAGAGACTCAGACCCGTGGGGTCAAACCGACCGGTCAAACAATTCGCTAGCCTGGCTGGCGAATATACAGTTTGAACTTAGCCTGTGTATTTGAGTTCACATTTAAATAAATACAGTTTAAAAGTAGTTAAAGAATTCATACCAGAAAATCCAGCCGTTTCCGAATTGTTTTACTGAAAACAAACCGAACTGTTCATCAGTGTACGCCGTCAATTGAATTATAATTGTTGTAATTATTTTATTACTGTTCCAGTTACCAGTATACCGACATCCGAGAGATCCAGCCTGTTTTGCATTCACATGTTCCAAATTCCGGCAAGTATTAAAGTGCAGTTCACGAATCACTTTTACCTGAAATTAAAAGTTGCGTTAAAACTTATCAGTTGCGATTTGAGATCACTTTCAATGTACGAACCTGTTTATGTCAGAGGGCAGTAATTATTAACAGTCAACTCTTGGAGCGTGGTGTTCAATGCTTCAGAGGCCAACTGTTTCTTCCGTAGTGAATTAGCGATAAAGTTGGAGGCGTAGGATCTTCAAGTATTGTCAGTTCACTATCTTGCTAAATAACTGTTGACTTTTTCCTGGGTGAAAAATCACAGGGGAAATCGATGTTAATCTCAGATTACGGGGTGCAATATCCTAAGAATCTTGAGGTGTGTTATCCTGGGGAATTTCCAAACGTACTAGGCGAAACTGTCAGTAGTTTGTGGTTAATTTACCCCTCCGTAAATGTACTTCATCGCATGGCGAAAGAAGTTAACATTCATTAAACCAATTAGTATAATAATCCCTGAAACAGTTAAAACAACGAAAAGTCGATACTCAAACGCAGCCTGGTTGTTTAAAGCGTAACAAACAGGTGTGATTTTAGTGGAAAGTATTTTAAAAACTAGCATTGTTTGTTTCACTTACATTTTGAAATTGTGGGCGAGGTCACTACTTTGTACTATATTGGTAACCGTTGATTTTTAAAGTCAGAAATTACCGTTAAGACGTTTAATGGCACTTTTGAACTGTTCCCGAATTTATTTGTCTTGCATTAATACGTGCAATTCACCAGAACGCATACTAATCTTTGTTTAGCTTTCAAATACCAGTCCGATCGTTTGGCCGATAATACGGGCAAACCGGCGCAGAAAACAACATTTAAACCAACAAGGTCGTTGACGCGCCAGCGTACCCAGACGTCCAGAGCGAATTCGAAAAACCGTACCATACAGAGTGCGGCCGAAATTTAGATGCCACCAGACGCATTAAAACAGCGTTTCCGAAATTAATATTTTATTTATTTATAACAGATTGAAGTACTTAATTTTATTTTCCAGTGAATATATACATTTAGTTAAATTGTACATAGTTATACATATTATATTGATATTAATTTAACCCGTTTCCGATTTGTACATTATTGAAAGGTTCTGGTAACCCAGGTGAACCCTGGACAACTCCCTGAAGCTACTCGAAACAAATATAAATAATTTAACGTGATTCGAACGTAGTAAAGACGAGAACGTTACACGGAAAACGTCTTAAAGCGTTAGTGAAAACGTTACATGGCGCCCGTAGCAGCGACGTGAGCTTGGGGAGAAACCAGAGACCAGCCGTGCGGAAGCGATACCCGCAAATCCAGATTAAAACAGCCAGAGAACCGTTTAAACCGAAAAGATGGACCTCGACAATCCTACTCTTCAACCGCCGGAAGAGAAGGCATCAGGTCGCCGATGCGTTGTCGAGAGCACGGGAGAACACTGAATTAGCATCTCCTGCCCCAGAAGCTCTAGCCGCCGTAATCCCTGAAGAAGCGTGTACATGGTATCAGCGTATGAAGAGGAATGTAGAAACAGAGCCGGACGTATTCTCTTCATATAAGATTCAAGAAGACAAGTTATACCGTTGTTTTCCGAATACCAGTACAGCCATCACTGAAGGTTTTCATCCGCTATGGAAACTTTGTGTACCGAAACCCCAGAGGACAGCCGTCCTGGAAGAATGCCACGACAACACGGGACACCTAGGAGTCACCAAGACCATCAACCGGATGGTGAAGCATTACTTCTGGCCAGGTATGTATCGAGATACCGCTCGATACACCCGTTCCTGTCAAACCGTCAACCGGATGGTGAAGCAGTATTCCTGGCCAGGTATGTGTCGAGATACCGCTCGATACACCCGTTCCTGTCAAACCGTCAACCGGATGGTGAAGCAGTATTCCTGGTCAGGTATGTGTCGAGATACCGCTCGATACGTCCGTTCCTGTCAAACCGTCAACCGGATGGTGAAGCATTATTCCTGGCCAGGTATGTGTCGAGATACCGCTCGATACGTCCGTTCCTGTCAAACCGTCAACCGGATGGTGCAGCTTACTCCTGGCCAGGTATGTGTCGAGATACCGCTCGATACGTCCGTTCCTGTCAAACCGTCAACCGGATGGTGCAGCTTACGCCTGGCCAGGTATGTGTTGAGATACCGCTCGATACGTCCGTTCCTGTCAAACCGTCAACCGGATGGTGCAGCTTACTCCTGGTCAGGTATGTGTCGAGATACCGCTCGATACGTCCGTTCCTGTCAAACCGTCCAGCCGTTCAAAATGTCGCAACAGCCTCCAGGTGGAAAGATGTGTTGGTCGAGGATATAAGGTCCTTGGGAAGTGGTCAGCACAAATTTGATTGACCCGTCGCCGAAGACACCGACCTACACTGCCGACCCGATGCTGTGTTTGACACCGCCACCGAAAACACCAGAGGGGATCCTGCCGTTAACCCCTGGTACACCGCCACCGACAGCACAAATTCGATTCCCGACGAAAATGTTACATGGCATGGTTAACACCAGAGGGGATCCTGTCAAAGCAGCCAAGTAAACCCGATCCGCCAGAACCGAAATTTTCCGCAACCCATGAAGTCAGCATACACCCGCAGCATCACCTTCAACCGAAGGGAGGGGCATGTGTGACAGGGTAAAATTGTATTCAAAGTATAGAGCGCGCAAAATTCGCGTATTTGTAGTTTTACAATTTTATTTAGACGAGCACCGCCCTTAGTTCTCGAAAAAGGCGCGGATGGCGCTTCTAGTACCGACCCATCTCAGATGACTGAGCGACGACATCTCCCACTACAAACAGAGAGGGAAATGCGCGAAGTCCGAACCGCAAGCTGAGCTGGGTTAGCTATAAAAACGAAAGGAGCTGCCGAATCCACAGTCTTCGAATCCGACTCCGACAGAGAGTCGGACACAGTCTCCGACTCCGACTCCGAGAGAAGAATCCGACTCCGACTCCGACAGAGAGTCAGACTCCGACTGAGCTCCTCCAGAGACTCAGACCCGTGGGGTCAAACCGACCGGTCAAACAATTCGCTAGCCTGGCTGGCGAATATACAGTTTGAACTTAGCCTGTGTATTTGAGTTCACATTTAAATAAATACAGTTTAAAAGTAGTTAAAGAATTCATACCAGAAAATCCAGCCGTTTCCGAATTGTTTTACTGAAAACAAACCGAACTGTTCATCAGTGTACGCCGTCAATTGAATTATAATTGTTGTAATTATTTTATTACTGTTCCAGTTACCAGTATACCGACATCCGAGAGATCCAGCCTGTTTTGCATTCACATGTTCCAAATTCCGGCAAGTATTAAAGTGCAGTTCACGAATCACTTTTACCTGAAATTAAAAGTTGCGTTAAAACTTATCAGTTGCGATTTGAGATCACTTTCAATGTACGAACCTGTTTATGTCAGAGGACAGTAATTATTAACAGTCAACTCTTGGAGCGTGGTGTTCAATGATTCAGAGGCCAACTGTTTCTTCCGTAGTGAATTAGCGATAAAGTTGGAGGCGTAGGATCTTCAAGTATTGTCAGTTCACTATCTTGCTAAATAACTGTTGACTTTTTCCTGGGTGAAAAATCACAGGGGAAATCGATGTTAATCTCAGATTACGGGGTGCAATATCCTAAGAATCTTGAGGTGTGTTATCCTGGGGAATTTCCAAACGTACTAGGCGAAACTGTCAGTAGTTTGTGGTTAATTTACCCCTCCGTAAATGTACTTCATCGCATGGCGAAAGAAGTTAACATTCATTAAACCAATTAGTATAATAATCCCTGAAACAGATAAAACAACGAAAAGTCGATACTCAAACGCAGCCTGGTTGTTTAAAGCGTAACAAACAGGTGTGATTTTAGGGGAAAGTATTTTAAAAACTAGCATTGTTTGTTTCACTTACATTTTGAAATTGTGGGCGAGGTCACTACTTTGTACTATATTGGTAACCGTTGATTTTTAAAGTCAGAAATTACCGTTAAGACGTTTAATGGCACTTTTGAACTGTTCCCGAATTTATTTGTCTTGCATTAATACGTGCAATTCACCAGAACGCATACTAATCTTTGTTTAGCTTTCAAATACCAGTCCGATCGTTTGGCCGATAATACGGGCAAACCGGCGCAGAAAACAACATTTAAACCAACAAGGTCGTTGACGCGCCAGCGTACCCAGACGTCCAGAGCGAATTCGAAAAACCGTACCATACAGAGTGCGGCCGAAATTTAGATGCCACCAGACGCATTAAAACAGCGTTTCCGAAATTAATATTTTATTTATTTATAACAGATTGAAGTACTTAATTTTATTTTCCAGTGAATATATACATTTAGTTAAATTGTACATAGTTATACATATTATATTGATATTAATTTAACCCGTTTCCGATTTGTACATTATTGAAAGGTTCTGGTAACCCAGGTGAACCCTGGACAACTCCCTGAAGCTACTCGAAACAAATATAAATAATTTAACGTGATTCGAACGTAGTAAGGACGAGAACGTTACACGGAAAACGTCTTAAAGCGTTAGTGAAAACGTTACACGGTTAAGTGTAGTGGAATTATGTTTCTTGATGATATTTATGTTATGTTGTAAAAATAAATAAATAAACACAATTTAGAAAATTTTTGCAGTATCGGACAATGAATTGACTGAAAGTGGTATACGAGGATCGTTCGAAATGTACGTGGCCTAACACAGAGGTGGCGCTAATTCGGCGGAATTTGCATTACCATTTTTCAGGACCATCCTTTCTTAGGTTAAATGTGATCTGTAAGCGATCTGTCAATTACTTTGTGTTTGACAGTGCGCCAAAGTGATCGTATCGAGTGATTTCGTAAATAATGGAAAAAACTGAGTTGCGAGCAGTGATAAAGTACTTTCATTTGAAAGGCTTAACACCAATCGAAATCAAAGCAGAGTTGGATTCGACACTTTTGAAGTCCGCTCTTTCGTTTTCAATGATTAAAAACTGGGTTGGCGAGTTTAGGCGTGGTCGTGTGAGCACAAAGGACGAACCCCGCAGTGGACGCCGAAAAACGGCTACTACCCCGGAGATAATTGAAAGAGCCTTCCGTATCGTATTGAATGACCCGTCAAGTAAAAGTGCGCGAGATAGCAGA
The DNA here is from genome assembly GCA_958336395.1 of Ctenicera cuprea. Taxonomy (NCBI): domain Eukaryota; kingdom Metazoa; phylum Arthropoda; class Insecta; order Coleoptera; family Elateridae; genus Ctenicera; species Ctenicera cuprea. The sequence continues at coordinate 37,953,012 of OY284495.1, read as the reverse complement.
CATAGTGGGCATCTTAAATGAAAAAATACTCCGCTCGTTGGGTGCCTCGTTTGCTCACACCAGAGCAAAAACTGAATCGTTTGATTGTTTCTCGCGATTTTTTGGCACGTTTTTGCCGCAATCCGAAGGACTTTTTGCGCCGTTTCATAACCGTTGATGAAATCTGAGTCCACCATTACACTCTCAAAACCAAGGAACAGTTCAAACAATGGACACACAAAAGTTTTCCGTCAACGAAGAAGGCAAACACGGTTTTGGCAGCAGGAAAGGTTATGGCAACAGTATTTTAGGATTCCCATGGAATTATCTTCGTCGACTACTTGGAAAAGGGAATAACAATAAATGGCGAGTATTATGCAAATTTGTTGCAGCAATTAAGCTACAAAATCAAAAAGAAACGGCCTTATTTGGCGAAAAAGAAAGTGCTTTTCCATCAAGATAACGCACCTGTACACACGTCTGCAATCGCCATGGCCAAAATTCCTGAATTATTGGCCAGATTGGGCTCCCAGCGATTTTTATATATTTCCAAACATGGAAAAATCGCTCGGCAGTAAAAGATTTTTATCTAATTCCGAGGTAATCGCTGCTGTAAATAGCTATTTTGAGGACTTGGGTTCATCGACCTACAAAGACGGCATTGCTGCTTTGGAGCATCGATGGAATAAGTGCGTTGAGCGAGCAGGAGACTATATTAAAAAATAAAATGATTTTTTCCCAAAAAACTTGCGTTTTCTTTGTTAGGCCACGTACATTTCAAATGATCCTCGTAATATTTGATCCTTTTAACTATAGGTAGTTACAATGTTGATTAAAATGAATTTTAATACAAAATATTATACTAATCAATGGCGGTTTCTCCATTGGGTCAAATGGTCATTGACGTCCCAATGCAATAAGAAAAAATAAATAATTACTTTTTGTTTGAGTACATAACATATTTTACACTATATTATTTAAAAAATACTTAATAGTTAACGTTTGTACGAGATTTCAATGCGAGAACGTTTATTAAAGAGCTGCCACAGGATCCGAAAACGTTTAAATGTTTAAATATCGCGCGTGCGGTAAGCGAATCTATGCGAAGGTCATATGGCTATTTGTCTACAATTCAGCTATACGCCACCGAATAAAGCCGCCGGCTTAAAAGGCCTTCAAATGAATGAGAGTGAAATAGAAAGCTCATTGAGGTAAAATTCAGATTACACAAGCTAAAAAAGGAAAGAAGCTGGTGCTGGTCACGTGTAGTTGGTGTATTTCTTCACACGTTCGTTTTATGTTGGTATGACACAAGGTTAGTAACAAACTTTCTTTGTGTAGAAATACTCGGGCAAAGAACATCAAAACGCCCAGAAGCGTCACTTCGATATTTTTTTGTACTTTAGTCGGCCATATTGTAAATGGTTTAACTGTCAAGTTCTGACAGATGTGGTTCGCGACTTGACGTACCCTTTTCTGACGCTGATTTAAATTTTGGTTGACTTAGCAGTAAATTGTGTTCTGTGAATTTTACTTAAAGTAATCAGTTTTAGTCAAACGTTGGTAAATACTCGTACCATTTGGACATAACAATACGCGGTAGGTATACCTACTACAAAATATTGAACAATGTAATTTAATTTGCATTTCACGTACCCAATAAAAATCCTACTCGATCTACAGAATTATTTTTACTTATTACTTTATTTAATGCGTGCTTCGGTTTCCTGCGAATTGCCTTTAGCAATATTATTTAGTTCTTTGTGTTGTATGTCTACAAGTTATATTTAAAATTGGCGCCATTTAATTTTGACGTTAACCATTTTCAATATGGCGAAGGTCACCCAAATTGTGCTCAAAACATCAAAGGAACCGACAAAATGACGCTTCTGGGGTATTTTGATATTCTTTGACTCGGGGATGTTTTCGTAGATCGGTTTTGTCTGTGACATTTTCTTGTGCAGTAAATCATAATTTTGTAGTAAATCTTAATTTAATGCTATAAAATGTCTGTGCAAAAAATAATGGAACTTAAAGCTCAACGTGATTTGAAGTTTGAAGAACGTTTGAAGTTAGGAGAAAAGGTCGTCCACAACCAATCCTAATTATTAAACAAATAACATTGTATAGAAATAAGGTGGTTAACAGGTATTTTAATGAGTCAATTCAATGAGTTTATCGAATTGGATTTGTGGATGTGATGTAAGAAACGCTTTCTTCTGTTTCCCGTGGGTGTTATTTTGCGATGACGCAATGTGGTGTAAAAACGGCGTGATTGACTTGAAACATTTAAAAATTAAAGTACAAAAACATTTTTTATCAGCAAATCATATGAAAAATTCGATGAATTTTGCCACACTTGGTAATGTGGATATCAGATTGCAACTAGATAGTGCTTATCGAAAATCTATTAAAGATTTTAATGAAAATGTTGATAAAAATAGGTATATTTTAAATAAAATTATAGATTGCATAAAGTGTTGCGGAGTAATATAGAAAAAGTTAGGCATTAAATTCTTAATAATTTCGTGCCAGCTGCTCCATCGACATGCAGAAAAAGAAATGAAAATTCAAAACTTCCAATTGCAGTAGAAATTTGCGACATAATTGTATCGGAGGTTGAACATAGATTTGTATTTTCTAATCCTTTAATTGTTTCGCAGTTATTTCAAGCAGATAAATTCGAGGAGTACAAAAAATGTTTTCCACAAAATGTTTTTAAATTAGTCAAGACTAGTTACCTCGTTATAAACGATTTAAAGTTAAAAACCGAACTAGAAGTGCTATACGATCGTGAGGATTTTTAAGTGCTGGTGCTGTTGCAATACTACAATTATTTATAGACAATAATCTTTGTCAGACTTTTACTGAGAGTGTGAAACTTATTCAAATCATGTGTACTTTCCCGATGATAACGGTGGAAAGCGAGCTCAACTTTAAAAAGAAAAAAAAAACATTTTTGCGTAACACGCTAGGGCAAGAAAGGTTAAGTGCGTTAGCTATGTTAAGCATCGAAAAATCGCTAATTAATAACATTGACAATTTTAATGAACTAGTGATAGGTCATATTTGCAACGCGAAGGAGCGAACGATCGACTTGAAATATAAGTCTACCTAAAATTTGGCTGGGAAGTACATTTTTATCAAAAGATATTTCAGAATGACCCCTCAGTACGTCACACCACGATTCAATTTTGAAACATTTGTGGCTGTATAAAGCAAAATGATTCATGCTGACAGCATTACTTTTAAAACACACCAGATGCAATTTCTTGTTGATAATTTGAAGTAAGAACAAAGCTTTATTGTAATATAATATAATTATTACGTTTCAGTTTAACATTTATAATTCTATTAGAAGGCCTCTGAAATGTAATATTTTAGATTTAGTGGATTACTGATTTGGTCTTTAGTAAAATGCTATAAGCTTTTATATTATGGTGTTGTAAGGGATATTCTTTTATATGAAATGCGAATAAAACTTGATTTATGAGTTCCATTTCAGTTCCACTTCTAAAGCCAAGTTTTCTGTACCTGTTGCTACCACTTTTAAAACGAATAAACATAAATCCGAAGTGGGTGAAAGTACTGATTTTATTTTTGTTTTATATTCTGAAATATTAATAGTATCGTACTCACAGAAGTGTTCATGCTACAGATTAAAATATTTCTATTAGATTTACTTGCAAATGGAGTACCTTGCAATAAACCTTTTTTGCCAGTAAAATTTTTTTTATTCTACTGTTTGCAAAAATGATAGTTTAAACACGTATACGTTTTTAGGGATATTAACTTCAAAACAACCATTAACAGGAAACGTATTTTTAAACCAGACTTAGTCGCAGTAATTTATCAATATACGTAAAAGCTATTTAAACTCAATTTGAAAGAACATCAACCCTCACTATTGTTTGTAATATTTGAATAAATATTCAATTTCTATGTAAGATCCAAATCCACTTACAATAAAAATTAAACATTCAATTCCTGGTTCTAAATAATTTAATTTAAACTAAAAACCAGTTCAATTTCAAATTATATCCCAGTCTGGTTTTGAATTCTAAGTCCAGTTTTGACTTAAATAAAAAATTTTCTGACAGTTGAACTGTTTGGAGTAAAATAAAATTTACTAAGTTGAAATCAAATAAATTTAACAGGAAAACAATTCGGAATGTTTGTTTTAAAAATGGAAGTTAAGCTGGATTCTTGTTTCCAAGGATGACAGGATTGAATTCTCGTAAATCTGGTGCACTGGTTTTATATCCAGTGAAGGTGGTAGGGATGTTTGGAAGGAGTTATTCTGGGAGTTCCTTTTCCCGACACCACTTTCTTCGCGAGCACTTCGCGTTAAAGTTGGCTACTACGAGCGCCACGAATCCTTTCGAATTATTAAAACATTGTTGTTTACAGGATACTTCGTTACAGGATTTTTGGATAAAACTGATGAAGTCGGAATAAGGAGAACGATACAAGAAAGCAAAAGAACAAGAATATTGTAGAAAGGATAACTGCCCCGTGTCAGGTGTCTGTGATAGCTTTTTCGAAAGACAGAGAGAAAGAAGAACTGCCCCGTGTTAAGTCTCCGTGACAGTCTTCATAAAACGGATAGAGAAAGAAAGAAGAATTTCGCCTTGTCAGGTCTCAAATAAAGTTATTGGGTTTTATGACATTCTCAAAAATACTCTCTCTTCAATCGAAACATGAAAATAAAAACAGAAATTGTAAGTGCTGTGGCTGAGACAAAATAAAGTAAACTAGCGACAAAGGTTATACAATGTACTTACAATCACTTATTTTTCCACGGTCATTATTAGGAATGGGAAGCATTATAAATTATCTAAGTTTACCAAGTTCGTTGAGTCATGAAATTAATAGCAGGTGCAATTATAGTACAGAGAAGAGCAAGAAGGATAGAAAACGGAGAATAGCTCTTTAAGGCTAAAACTGCAAAACAGGTCATAATTAACCGACTTACAAAAAAATCGGTGGTTTGAGAAGCTTTTAATTATTAAAATTAATGGATTTTACCATTCTTCTTAAAAATAAATAAAACCCAGATTTTTGATATCCTCATAGTTTTGTTTGTACTAAATATTAATATTTTGTTAATTCTTTTATAAATTCTTGTAAACCGCAAACCAAGCAATAAAATGTTGTTTGGCTTGCTTAATTTCGTTAATTATGACTTAAATTAATGTCAACCCGAACTTTGCATCCTACGCTTAAATGGAGTTCAGATACTGTTTTTTGCTATTTTCCAACGTTATCAAAGGCAAATTAAGGATAAAATATTTCGTTTTAATTATCTTAATTGTTGCAAGACATATGATAACGTTTAGCTATCTCAGGTTTAATATTTTACAGAGCAGGAAATAGATACTGCCGTTTTCGTTATTACGAATAAGTTGATAACGAATATTGCGGTTGCCACACCGTACTTTACACAAAAACCAGTGGCGTAACTTCAGATTTTGGGCCTGGGGGCAAGATACCTAAAGGGACCTGGACCCATCCTCAGAAAAACTTCAATAATAAAGTAATTAATAATAAGAACAATTTCTTCAATAGGAAAACATATATTTGCAGTTTAGTAAATAAAAATAAATATATTAAAGCCCTGTCTAATTAAGATCAGCAAATCTTAAATTTTCTGAAGTTAATGTGTCTGGGTCGGTACCAAAAAGTGTGGGTGTTGTGTTATTACTAAATATAATCTCACTTCAGTATTTTTCATTGTATAGGTACATACTTACTTACATGGAATTTAAAATGTTTTTTGTTGAATATAAAAATAAAACATGTCGAAAATCAAAAATTTAATGGAAAAAATTTCGCAATAGAGAAATAAAAAAAAATAAAAACTCGTGGTTAGTGGCAGGACCCCTAAGGCCTCGGGCTCGGAGGCCGCTGTCCCCTCTGCCCCACGGTAGTTACGCCACTGACAAGACATGCAAAACTGTAGTTTAAAAGAACGTTTTACTTTCTATGAGTGCCAAAACTTACTAAAATTACTATTGATTTGTGTTTTTATCAAAGTTCATGTTCTTTTTATATTTTTGTCGGCCAGTTAACACGTTTTAAGACCCAAGTATACAGAGAAATCTGATTTTGACAAAGTATTGCTCTTTTTGTGTGTAGCAGTGGCGGCTCGTAGTGTGTTGTACTGGGAGGTCATTTTAAAATATGTTTTGGAGTTAAATGTACTCGCCCAAGTTTTGGTAAATTTCTATTTCAAATCGATTCTTTGCATCGGAGCGTTGATAAAATAATCTATTTTTACCAACATTTTGTAACGAACTTATTCTGCGCGTTAAAAATTATTTTGGTTTATTTAAGTGAACTATGGATATCAACGCAAACCGTTGACCTATTCTCCATCTATTCTATTGTGCAATTAAACGCGCACCCCGAGATTTAGTTAGGGTAGGAGTAGTGATCTCTCCAGGCCATTTTTAGTATAAAACTCTCTCCGCACTCAGAAAGTGTAGAATTCCGTCTCCGAACTTTACAGAGTTTACTAGGCCTTCCGCTCTGGTTTTGTTGCAACGTTGATTGTAATAATTCCGGAGGATTTAGTTCCGAAAGTTTAACTTTACCGTCCGCCCGTAATTTAAAAACTTTTATACGTTAGTAATATTTGTTCATAGTCTCGTCAGAACCCGTAGAATTTATATTCAAATCAAAAGACTTTACCGACCGCCCGTGCTTTACGAACTTTTATATTTTTGTAATATTTTCCCCGTAAGTACCTTTGAATTTGTATTCAACCAGAGTTAACGACTTTGCCGTTGCCGAATTATTGTTGAATATTTTCTCATTTTCACTTTGCCGAATATACTTGTCCTCCCGATCTGGCCATACTGCAAACAGTAATAAGTTAGTAATGTTTACAGAGAACTCGTCAAACAGTTTTAAAAGTTATTTAAAACTGAGCGCCCTGCCCGTAATGTATTTTATTGCATTTGAATATTGTAGTGATCGAAGTTTTTTATTGGTGAAATACAGTAATAAAAATCCTGAGATTGTTTAAAACAATCCTTAGGGCGTTATCTTAAAATACCTTAGTGATATAAACTCTGGGGAGTAAGAGACGTACCGAAACTCCGTAACTAAGCCACACGTCTCGTATAAAGTAACGTTATTCCATTGACCGTCCCCGAGTGGCTTATTGTAAATTTAGAAGTTTTATTATATTTTTATTAATACCGATAAAAATTTGTTCACGTTACTGGATTTATTCTGGCTGTGGTATAAACGATGAGAATTTAATATTGGTAAATCTAATCCGTATTTACTGTTTTATGATAATTAGGTGAGGAATGAACTTTACGAAGTGACGATCAGTTTGATTACAAACATAAATACCTATTTTGGTTGAACAAACCGCACAAAAGCATTCTAAATGTACTGCGTTCACATTTAAATAAAGTCGTCAGAAAAGCTAGTTTATCTGTTATTTTCAGTGACCATGTGGCGAGGTCATTAAACTTATTCATAAGTTAAAATTTTACACGCTTGTAATTTCTTCAAATTTAGTACAAATTTTTGGAATTTAAATTTTTGATTACATGTTTATTTAATGGCATTAAATTTGTTATAATTTAGCGTAATACAGACCGTTACGAGGATTTACTAGGAGAGCTTCGAGCCACCCGCCACATTCTTGTTATTTGGACCGGTCGTGAAGGCAAATTACGTTTTATTCCGCGTTATTTTTGACACCAGATTTATTTTATTGTTTATGTTTTTTGATTAAAGCTAAGTTGTACGTATTAGGCTAATAATCAAATATTTAAGTTGATTTAGTAAATAGTTAGAACCATTACATTGCTTGATGTAATGTGTTTGTGAGAAAAAAGAAGAGGTGTAAGCGCCGCTTTATGCCTACAAAATAGTAAATTCTTTAATAGACTCGCCGCAATTGCTACAATTAATAACGTTCAATGCTCCTTCTTATCCACATAGATTTGTTCCAACTTTTTCTATTCTCACTGCTCGCACAAATTGCCTAATTAATTCCCGATAATATAAAACGATAAATATTATAAACTTATGTAGAAACTTCGACATATTCTATACATCTTTACGCTGTTAAAGACTGGCATTCTGGAAATGCTTGACTGAAGCTCAGTTTAATAAATTTAATTATTTTTTTTTCTCATTTTTTGTTCTTCATTTCATTTTTATTACAATTTAATTCTTATTTATTTGCATGTAAAATTGTATCTCTTATTTGTTGCCTGTTATTGGGCTTAGGCCTGTTGGTACCATTAATAAATAAATATTGTCTTGAGAACGAATGCTTGCTGTTGGAGATATAACTCCACACCTGGACACTGTGTACGCTATTAGATTTGTACAACACTAAAAAAAAACCAGTGGCGTACATAACAAGACGTCGTACGAAGGATTTGCTTTTGTGGAATATAGATTAGACAGGAAAGTTGCAGTGGCGACTCTGCTATTGCAACCAGTTAGTTTTGAGGCGAAAAATACGTCACAATTTTTATTGAAGTCTGTAACACACTTCCAATAAGCACTCTCTAAATATTGTAATCCGATATCCTTATTGCCAAGTGTAGCAAAATTCATAGACTTTTTTGTGATCTCACGATAAGTAGAGCTCCTAATATTTGAGTCAGCGAAGTGTGGAATTTGTAAGCATGATGTTCCACTTTCGTAGATGTTTACAACGTTCTAAGCAAAATATATTTCAATTGTTATGTTTACTGTAACGGCCCGCTTAGTTTTCGGTATTAGAAACAAACAGAGGGACAGACATTATTTTATAGGGACAATTAATATTCTGTTCCCGTTGTAATGGTACGTGTTAATATTCGTTACTTTAATTGTGACTTTGTTGCTTATTTATTTGTCTATTATTTTGTCCGCATGAGTAATTACTTGTCCAATTATTGCCTTTACTTGTCATATTACTTTAATCATACCTATATTTTGTAGTCATGCATCTCGCGATAAACAAATGCTGTTATGATAATAATTTTGTTCAGATACAAGAGCCCGTCGTCGTGTTATGCGAAGATATGTGGTGTGAAAAGTATCGTTACAAAAAACTCCTGAAATATATTATTCTCATTAAGTAGGTTGCCAATATTAAAGAAAAACAAGAACCGACAGGTGAAATGCGAACAGAGCCACTTGCCAAAGTTTAAAAAAACAATAAAATTACATAACTGTGAGTGCTTGAGCTAGTACAAACTTTTGTCGAACAGTGTAAAAATCTATAAAACTCGAAAGCTTAAGGGACTAACAAAGTAGATTAATATTACTTGAAATAGGTGTTCTTAATGTGACGTGACGTGACGTGTCAAAAACGTGATATCCAATGGCCGATAAAAATTGCGAAAGAAATATAAAATAGGGTAAAAGGAAATTATGTTTAAGATGTATCTTTAGTAAGTTACTAAACCATTTTTCACTTTATTATAAGATATCATCGTGTAAGGAAACAAAGTACACAACCTCACGCAAAATTTTGGCTTTGTTTATAATCAAAAACTGCTGAGATTTGAAACCGATTTGGTTCATTTATACTGCTTACAATATTGGCCGCAGTTCTGATTTCGCACTCTCTCAGTTTGCGTCGATTGCCGTGGCTCCGTTTTTGCTGGTGGACGCCTAACTTTACTACAGCTAGCCATGCAAGTTTAGCAATAAGAGCAGTGACGAAGTTGTCGTTGCTTATCAGTTCTGCTATATCTACTACAGCAGAACGATACAGTTAGTATTTTTTGTTTTGTGTGAAACAAGGAGGGTGTAAAATTGTTGGTCTTTGCGAAATATTAGTCAATACTAGTACTACTAATAGTCAACCACTAGGGATTAGAGAACTGCTGCACATCAGTTAAGTTAAGTTTAGTTCCAGTACCAGATGGGTTGAGTTGCACACTAATCAATGTATAATTTAACCAAGTTCCAGTTAGAGGGCAACAACGATCAAGTAATCAGTTGTTGTTGTTGAAAAAGATAATTTTTATAAGGCTAAGTTCTAAATTTATATTGTGTTAATTGTCATTTTGTATTTGATTTTTGTACCAGTTTCTAATATATTGCTTTTTCAGAATTTATATTGTAAGTGCTGGTGCTAGTATAATTGTAGTAAGTAATTAGTAATTTCTTAGGCATCAGTTTTGTAGGATTAAGTGCAAAGCTCATTCAGATAACTGTGTTCTTGCACATAAATAATCAAGCGTAGGCTTCCTGTCTTATAGTCACAAGATGATCCTTTCCAGCAAAATAGACCGATTAATTACAGAACTACCGTTGATAACTCAGAAGCCAGGATTTATTTGGAACTTAACAGAAGCCTCTGAATAAAATTATACACAATTTTTATCACCCTTATTTATACAATTCTAAATATCTGTGTACGTATTCATGTAGGTTAATTATTTTGTATTGTTTACAAAATAAATAACATGTAAGCAAACCCCTCCGGAACGGTACGTCCCTGGAGTGAGCTGTGGTATGGTAGTTTTGATTTTTCGCGATGTTGACCGAACAGCTGATCGGACGGCCAATCGAAAGGTTGGTCGATATCGATGTATTTATTCCTTGACAAAATTGTTGAGGGGGAGATCTCCGTAAATAAAGATTTTTTCGCACACAAAAGTAATTTATACACTCTGGAAGCAGTCTGCTTTATTTCTGTAATAAAGTAGTAGGTAATTAAACAGTGATGTTCGTTGGCCAACGCTGCAGTTGCCTCTTCGAGCTCTTTTTTTTTTCAGGTTTGCTGTTATCTAGGATGGAAAAAATTAGTTTGTTGTGGTCTTTCTAGTGAATTTGTGATCAGGTAAATAAAAAAAAACTGTATCCATTACTGGTTTGTTTTATTTGATGCAGTGATTTGTAAGTAGAATATACGAAAGTTGTGCCCATCGCACAACGAATAACGTGGTGATTTTACTTTGAACTTAAAAATTGGAGGTCCTTGTATTGCAACTGGTTTATAAAATTTTGCAGAGTGAAACCTATTTTTGAAAGCCTGTGGGAATATCAAAATTTATCCGGTAATTAAGCCTTTATAGGTTAGTTTCAATAAATTAAGCCTGAGCAGTAATTTTATTTAGAAATCTTTAATTTATTAAAAAATACTTTTACCAGAAACGATAACAAAAGAACGTATTTATTTTTATAATTTACAGTTAAATTCAAAATTTTGTTTGCTCATGTAAATCTGCCTAACCTTCACAACTTGTACTTAATTACTTAAAGCTCTGGCAATATCAACTGTAAACACCAAAATAACTTCAAGAGAAATAAAAAATAAATTATAAATACTGCCTAAACACCTCAAACTACCACAACCACCAACCAAAATCACAACTTGCAAACACCAAACAACACACGCTGGTTATTGAGATAAGTAGATGAGACAGTTGCCACACAACGTGCAAACTTACGTCACGGAGATTGCCGAGCAGTAGAAAGTGCATGAACTACGTAGCTTTCTGCTAAATTACATCCTGAAATCCTTGTGGGATATCTTATGGATATCCATAGGATATCAAATATTGATATTCTATGGATATTTGTTCGATGTCCATGAACGTGCGGAAGTAGATTGGATCTAAAATGGATGTCTATAGGATATCGTATGCTATCTAGGTGTTTGGATACATATTTTAAATAGCTAATTCATAATCTTTACCATTACTATATGCAATGTGTTTAATTAATTAAAGTTTCTCTATTATAACTAATTTATGTCTTTTGTGACAAGAATCGACTGGTATTGCAAGATCTGTTTGTGTAGGCAGGGTTCCCACTGACCCTGGATAACCTGGAAGTCATGGAAAAGTCAGGGAATTAAAATTTTAACCTGGAAGTCATGGATTTTATGCAAAATTTGGCAAAAGTCTTGATTTTTCTCTTGATTTCAGTAAAAAACCTGATTTTTTGCAGTAGTGTTAACATAACTTAAAAAAATTAAAATTTTCCGATTAAATTTTTTAAACTGCCGCTTATAAAACTTTTGTTGCTAAAGGTTTTGAAAATATCATTGAGGCACCTTTCTTATCCTTGTTAAATTCCAAGGTGCAAGTGAGACCGCCATATACTGTCTTGTGAATTGATAAAAAAACGCATAAACGTGACTATTTTTGCGTCTCTAATTTTATTGATTTTTTTGTCGAGAGTCATGGGTAAGTATGATTTTTGGTCATGGATATCATGGAAAAGTCATGGATTCTAATTCTTGATAGTGGGTGGGAACCCTGGTAGGTTTTCCATAAACAATGTCTTCAAACTTATCATTTGAACTAGTTTTTATGTTTAGATCTAAAAAGCTAATTGTGTTCAATTGCTAGTACGAATTTTATGTTCTGTTACTAAAAATTAATAATTCATTAATTAACTCAAACGAACTATCAACATGCTTTAACGTCATCAACATAATGAAACTGAAATATTACTCTCTCAGACTGATTTTATTCAAATGTTATTTATTGAGTACGGTTATTTATTACATACGAATAATAATTTCTGTTATGCAAACAACTTTCTCGGTTTTTCATTGTTTTAACCGTTTCAGACCTAGTCGACAAACAAACTGCCTGTGTGAGCGGTATAGGACTATGTGAGCCAAAATCACAATTGAAAAAAATACAATTTCATAAAGGATTACAAAATTTTATTGCTTAATTAAGCGAAATGTTTTGTTTAATGATTGTTGCTATTTTAGCACTTTATTTATGCTACAATTTTATAATATTTTTTGATTTTGAAACAAGAAAACTTAAAATAATTGTGCGTTTTTTACGGTACGTTGCCGCTTTCCATGATGTATTTACGATGTTTGGATTAACTACCGATCCGACCGAACTGGAAATCGTTATAGCACTCTAAACACTAAATTGGAGTAGATGAACGTTTAGGGAATTCGAATTATAAATATTTCAAGTTCATGGGCAGTTTGCAGACCGCATTTTAACAGTTACGGTGTGACCTTAAAGGGCGAGAGATTTATAATACGAAACTTTTCTTCCGTTGCTATAATTTATTTACTGATGACAAGGTGCATTATCCTTTTTTGAGGTCGACTATTTTCACTACTACTCAAAGAAGGATTTGAATGAAATAATGATGTTTGGGAGAGCGACAACGCTCGGTTTCCAGGCAACAGTAGTTGTCGGCGCACCGTCTGCGACCGCATCGTACGTGTGAAGCGCCACTTTACCTCCGGACGCGCCGCGACGCTCTCCTCGTGCACGCGAGTGAAGTGTCAGTTTCGCGAAGTGCGAAAGAAGGTGCGAGCTGTCATCTAATAAGTGGTCGAGGCCTCGTAGGCCGGCTACCATCCTGGAGGACGATCCCTCAGAGGAAGACGGGGGCATGGCGTTGCTTGGCCGCGACAAGGAAAAAGACGTGGTGCCTCCTCCGTTGCCTCCTCGGTACCGACTAAGAGATCTTATCTTGGGGGATTATGCCTTCAACGATGATGGAGAAAGGTTGGTGGTGTTAAGCCGTAATATGCCAGCGTTCAATACATCGCTTCAATGTTCCATAGATTAATATTTATAAGTCCAGTTGGAAGTTTCTATTTATAGCGGCATTGTTGGTGTAGGGTAGGAAATGTCAGGTTTTCCCACGTGGAAAACGGAAAATTAAAGGATTATCGCCTTTGCTTAGGAAATTAACTGTTTTCGGGATGGTGGTTTTTGGTGTTACTTCGTGGCAAGTAACAATATGTACTTATTATTTACTGAAATTAAGTTTTAATGCATTTTTCAACTATACCAGAATCGCGTATTTGGAAATATGGTTTAAAAACAAAATCGAGAAAATTAAGTTCTGGCCACTTTAGTAAAGGAAAATATTATTTACTTTTTTATTAATATATTGGAATCAGAATCGGTATTCGTTATTCGTCTTATTGTGAGCTGCATATTATTTAGATTTAATTATATTTTCAGCTGTAGGCAAAAACGAAATAACGGAATGCAAGGTTCAAGTTCAGTTTTTAAATTTATTATATTTGCGAAACAGTAAATTACTTTTTTTATGTATGCAAAAAATTATAGTAAGTTTTACGTTTTCAATTGTCTGTACATGAACTATCTCTTCTGCAAAAATTAATATAAACTTTTGTCCATTTAAAATAGACAATTTCTTAGTTGTGTAGTAAAATAAATCGTGTATATGCTACCTGTTAATAGAATTATTAAATTATTTATAAAAGATTAGATAAAAATGTCACTCTCGACGTAGAACAATTTCGTGTACGCGCTGAAAATAACTACCTACTCCTACGTACAGAAACAGATCGAAACTGAATAAAGCAGTCGTAAATTGTTAGTATTTATAGTAGTGGGTTTATACTTACTATACATCACCAACTTTCACTAACCACAGCTTACAATCTTTAGTACATTTTATCAAGGCAAATTTATAGTTTCATTTATAAGTTCGAGCTTTACTTCGTTGAAGTTCATTTTCAATTATTGAAAATAAAACAATTCTTAACTTCAACAGGTTTTGTATTTTAGCTTTATACGTATTTCGACGTCTTTACACGTCATTATCAAAAGCAAGATTGAAAGTAAACAGTTGGTGTTGCTATAGGAACAATTTACCTTCATAACTTGATCTTGGTTTTCTACATCTGCGTCCGGATGACTTGATTTCTTATTTCAAAACGTCTAATAACGGTGAATTTAAGAGATCAATTTGTTAATTCATTAAAGGTACAGATTTTAAATTATTGTGAATTTTAAATGCTTCTAGTATATCCAACTTGCGTTTATCATCACAAAAGTATAAAAATTTAATATTCATAAACATTTAAAATCTGTACGTTTAATGAAACTAAAATAGGTTCGTTTTAGTTAAATTAAAAATCTTCGAAGAGTTAATAATACATTTTATTAATTTAATGGTTGAATTTTATACAACAGTTTGCTTGTGAACATTTCTTAAGAACTGACTAACTATTTTCTAATTGCTACCACCAAAACTGCTTATTCAACCCTTGAGTGGTGGGGTTGTGACGTAGGAGAACGCGTCTTTTCCTGGACTTTCCGATGTCTCGGGTTTGAGATAATCCGTCTTAACATTCCGCAAAATTATTACGTAAGCTCGGGTAACGAGGGAAAGACACGCAGCCAGTTTCACAATTTAACAACCACATTCCTTTCTATGGTCCATTATATTGGCAGGCATAATTATCGTATGTAACATGAATGAACAAATTGATCTCTTAAATTCACTTTTGAACGTTTTGGAATGAGAAATCAAGTCATGTGGACGCAGATATAGAAAACCAAGATCAAGTTATGAAGATTTATTGTTTCTATAGCAACACCAACAGTTTACTTTTAATCTTGCTTTTGATAATAACGTGTAAACACGTTGAAATACGTATAAAGCTAACATAAAAAACCTGTTGAACCTAAGAATTGTTTTATTTACAATAAATCAAATTTATAGTGTCTAACAAAAGTATACAATAAATTCCTTAGTATCGTTAATTAAAGTTCATGGCAAAAACCGTCGAATGAGTATTCCGATTGAAATTTATAGGCATATTTGATACTTTGCAGAATTTTCTTCTTATTATTTTTCCGATATAATGACGTCATTATTTTTTAACGGCATGATGGGTAATTCTTGCTATCAGTTGGTAGTATTTTTTTCTCTGTTCGTCTACGCAATCGAACCATATCCGAGCATTAGGATGTTTTAAAAAATGCCGAAGTTGAAGTTGGAAATCTGTGTGATTTTAAAAAATGACAAATTGTTAAAAATAATTAAACAGAAGTAATAAATTGAAGAAATGGGCAGTTACTTTAGATTAATGCTATAGCCAAAACAAAAATATTCTTTCTATACATCCGCATCGATCCACGGGAGCAAAATTGACAAAATTACAGAAACGTGACATGGAAGGGATCTACCTAAAACAGAACGTCCGAGGGGTCAACCACTGCCCAAAACCATGTACAGGTATTGAAAAATTGACAAAAATTTTCGGTATTGATGGTACTGACACGTACTGCGGAGTATTGACAAGTACTGTGGAATATTGACAACAATTGACATATACTGCATAGTATTGAAGAGTATTGCTTAGTATTGACGACTGCTCGAAGTATTGACAAGTAGGGATGCAGCGAGCAGTACTTTTTGAAAATGCCGGATAACGGATATTCGGTATCCGGTTGCTCAGCCGGATAGCCGGATTATCCGGCATAGTTATTACCGTTTTACGTTCGAAGTAGTTTCAGCTTAAATGTAGTGAAATTTAGGTTTTCAATCACAGAGCATAATAATAAACTTAACAGTATGCATAAACCCTGCTTGCTATAGTCTTATTCTGTAGTGTTTTAGAAAGAGAGCACCAAGACAAGAAAACTACTGAATGTACTAGAGTTCAAGAATATGCTGATTTGCGCTAATATTGTTTTTTGTTTACAATTAAGAATGAAAATCTGTCAACGAATTTGATTGTAATTACAAAAAATAATAATTTTCATCAATAGTTAAAACTAAAACATGTTCTGTCCTGATAGATCCGACACCTTCAAGAAATCAACTGACATAACCTAACATATACGGTCTTTATCGACATTGTAAAATAAAATATTGACCATTGACGATCGAGTACTGTTTATGGGTTCCTTGTCTCGGATCTCTCTGGCACATGTACTACAAAACTGAGACCTGTATATCATAGCAACAAGCGGTTCGTGCATCCTCCTTATGTTTTATATTACTTCGTGGTTTTAATAAATAATACTTACTTATGTTGTTTAAAATCATTTCAAACTTTTAACTCTCATAAATGCTGATGTCAATAATATAAATTTAGTAATTTTATGCAGATCTGCAAAATACTGGACTTATGGGGTTTTTGCTCTCTTGCTTTCAATTGTGTTTAGTCTAGACTTCCAAACCAAATTGCATGCATAATCTCTTTTACTTGAAGAAAAAGACCCGGCTGGATATATAAGATTATCCGGCCAAACCGAATATTCGGTGAAATGGCCGGATAACTGATAATAACTGAATACTTGTTGCATCCCTATTGACAAGTGCTTGACCTTGAAAGTGCCCAATGAAATAAAAAAGGAGACTGAAGGAAACTTTGTTAACTGTGAAGTGTATTGTGTTTGTTATGAAACTTTTAATATAATAAAAAATTTTAAATTTTCTCAAGACAATTCTTGAACTCCTTATATTTTTTATTAACAATATTTTTTTCCGTATGTTTTAGTCTAAAAGGGCCATTCCCTGTTAGACGTAATGGCCCATAAATTATAAACTGTCGACAATTTGTACGACAATATCTTCTCTAGTTGGCCAGATGTATTCATCTAAGTCATCTTTGAGTAATTTGACTTTACAATAGGTATCACTGCAGGTCAGGACCCTCCCAATGTACCATTGCTGGTCAAAGTAGACTGCATAGTAATGGTCACACTTAACATCATTGTCGGTAGAACTCTCCTTTTCTTCTTCACTTTCGGAAAACACTTCAGTTAACGTGTCGCTTTTCTCACTATATACCTCTTCTTCTGACGTTTCTGGTCCTGAAGAAATTTCTGCAATCTTTTCCTCATTCTTCTTCTTATTTTTTTTGCAAAGATTTGCAGGGACCTTTGTATTTTTTCGTTTTGAAGGTTTTGAAGCAGAACTCGAGGCAGAACCCATATCTCTCACTCGCAATGTTCTGTCACTCGACATGTGGTGCTTTTCCGAGAAAAGCCAGCAGAGAGACGACTTTCTAACTATGATTTGTTTGTCTTTGTTTATTTGAATTTTTAGAAGTGGACTGTTTTTGGAAACATTGGTTTTCTCATAATTTTTTTAATTCAATGATTTTACATTTGACAATGCAGAAAAGTCGTTTTTTATTGCGTCACTTTCTGGATCTGAATCAAAAGACTCCGGCTCCCCAAATTGCCGGTACAGTACAGGCGAAGTAACTTCACCTCGCTTACACCCAATACCGCGCAATGCGCATACACTATGTAGTAGCTAGTAGACTCACACGCGTCACTCGTATCTTTCCGTATACATGCGAGTCGATCCGAGGTCTTTTTGTTGTCAGCAACGAGTTAGACTGATCGAATACAAAGTTCCAGTTTATATTATGAATAATATTGTCGAAATATATGCCAAATTTACAAAATTTCACACACATTTAAGGTTATTTATAAAATTATCGAAAATTATTAACAGATATTGACGCGTATTGACAAGTATTGACAGTATTGACACGTATTGACAAGTATTGATAAGTACTGAGAGTATTGACGGAGACTGACAGATATTGTTGAGTATTGACCAGTATTGACGATCAACTTGTACAGGTATTGATACTAGTGGTTGACCCCTCGAGAACGTCCTTAAGTGACCAGAGAAAATACATGGCTTAATGTGATGTTGACAGTCCACGAAAATCAGCGTGGGTTGGATTATAACATCAGCCAAGAAACAGCACGGATGATTTTGAAAAAAGAGGAATTTCACCCCTACAAATTACATCTGCTTCGTGAATTAGCAGAAGACAATCCTGATTGCAGGCCACAATTTTGCAAAGTAATGATGAAGATCTGCAAAACTAATCTAGATTATTTCAGTCCAGGGTGCAAAGAAATCACAATTTTTATAAAAAAAAATCAAAAAAATCAATTTTTTTGATTTAAATCAATTTTTTTTTGATTTAAATCAATTTTTTTGGTGCCTTGAAAAGTTGAAACATGTCTTTATCTTTATAAAACGGTACATGTTTTTAAGTTTTCCGTCCACATCTGTGCATTTGTAATACGTGTATTACTAATATGTTTAAATATACCTAAATAAAGAAAAAGTGAAACACAAACGGGAATTTATTTTGCACATCTGTACGTTACAGAAATTAGTTTTAGACTGAAGACTTCTGCCTTTTAAGAAACTACTCACATAAAAATGTTCTTAATTCTATTTTTAGCTTAGCAATAACTGAGTGGCGGTTGCTCATAGGTTGGGCGCTCAGCCTCTAACGCTAAAGTTCTAGGGTTAGATTCCCCGCCGCAGCCATGCAGCAATAAAAACCTATGCCGCAACCCGCCACTCACATTCCCCAATCCGGTGTAGGCAGCCGTAGGGTCTTAATTCCTGAAACCTTCTCTGGTGTTTAGTCGTTCGGATCCGACGTTAAACTGTAGGTCCCCCGTACTCCACCTTAGCTCTAAGGCAAGTACGTGGCAGAGAAGAGTGCCGGTGCCCAGTAGTGGGACGTAAAGACTGCTTACGAATAACTGAGAAAGCCGGAGAACTGGTGTTTTTATTTCGTTATTTTAACAATAAGTGTAATGTTGTATTTGACGACTAATTTTAAGCTATGAGCACGAGTCATGCAATCCTTAGAATTGACCATTTATATTATGTTTAATTTGTTTTATTTTTAATAAAAAATCATACATTTGCGTATGATCCTAAACTTGCAATTGCTTTTACGCATTCTTTTTTGTTTTTCTACAATAAACATTCGAAAAATTAACGTTTTTGATTTAAATCATTGATTAAAATAAAATAATCGCAACGATTTAAATTTTGATTTAAATCAAGTTGGTTTAAATCGCCGCACCCTGTTTCAGACATAAAGTATTTCTAGACAAAGCCACATTCTTTCTAAACAGATCTATCAAAAATCAAAACTGACAGTATTGGCCTACAGCAAATTTACACTAGATGCAAGAAATACATACGCAACACCGGTATCGTACGCTATTGAATTCAGGGACCTTGCGTTTTTGAAAGTAAGTGGACGGCAGAACGATTTCAGGCAATTTTTCCAAGATGATCTTGTTACTGATTTAGTGTTATTATTCTCTAAGGAAGAGATATTAGATTTGTCTAATAACAACATCTGTTACTAACAAGATGGAGCTCTTTCTCATTATGCAGCTAATGTATGCCACAACCTGGACGAAATGTTTCCAGGTAGATGAATTTGAAGACAAGGTCTTATGGAGTGGCCAGCTCGATCTCTGGATCTAACTCTTTTAAACGTTTTTTGGGGAATATCTAAAAAACAAAGTCTACAAAACTAAATCTACTAATTTAGAAGATCTGAAAGAGCACATTCGATTTGAGGTATCAATAATAACACGTGAAACTCTTCAAAATGTACTGGAAATTTTTTTCGATCGTCTCGGGAATTGCCATGTGATAAATGAAGAATATTTTATTTGCTTGTTTAATGCAATTCAAAGAATTTCAACTTCAGCTTCCGAAAAGTTTCAATATGTTATAATAAATACAATCAATTAAATGAACGAATAGAGAAAAACAATGCTATCGAGTAAAACTACCCATTATGCCATGTAAAAAAGGTTCAGATTAGGTCATTAACTGGAAAAAACATTAATAAAAAAATTCTGAACAGTTTGTATGATAAAGAAATCAATATATTAAAAGCTGATCTTCGGCTTGACCTATGCCCTTCTCTTTAACAAACAAAGAACGATAAAAAATTCTGTGCAAGCTAAAGTGCTTATGAGTGATAGGTAGCAGAATGAGACTTAGATTATTACGTGCAGCAATATTTAGGGTGTTTTAATTTTCCTCCTTCCTTCCTAATTTTGGCGTACAGATGAGTCCTTGCGTTTTTGTTTTTTTTTTTAAATCCAGAGGAATCTTTTTCCAAAAAAAAAATGATTTCTATTAGAACTGGGCCGATACTTTATTTAAATACCGATACCGATACTTGCGATACCCGATACTTTATCTGAAAGTATCTTTCCGATTATTATTTTATTATATTATTTCCGATACTTAGTTTTCATTGTATTTCAAGATTTAGGTTTGCAAGATACTAAAAATTAGCAATCTAGCTTCTGCCCATGCAATTTTTTATTACTAATATTTAAAAAAATACATTTCTATCCAGTAAGTTTATTTTATTATTTATACCTAACATATATGCAACGGGCGGCGGAATAATGAGAGCCCACTTCCAGCGCAGCGGTCACGTTTCGATTAGCCAACGCGCGCTTCCACGTTGCTATCACGAGCATAACACGTGATGGGTACTCGGTTAGAACTGTTAAAAAGTTTTTTTTCGCGTTTTTTTGAAGTATCCGAATTTAAGATACCTGTATCTGATTTTTTTCGGCTAGTATCGGAAATTTGCTAGTATCAGCTGATAATCGATACTGAGTATCGGTATCGGCCCAGCCCTAATTTATATATAATTAAAGCATGACCTATATAATTTAAAAATAAGAACTTAGATCTGCAGGTCGCTACGCTGCCAACTTAAGTTATTTCTTTATTATTTAACAAAAGCATAGAGCGCAGCCCACGGGTTCTGCTAGTAGTAATTTTAAAATATGTACAAAAAACACACTAGCTGCTGTGTAGGTGATGGTTTTAAAACAAAGAAAAAAGTGGCATAACTACAAGATTCGCGTGGTTGTGTTCACAAAATACCGTTGGAATTAGTAAAGTTTCTTTGCAAAAATAGCATTCAGGTTTTTCTGCTACAGAAATTAAGATGGTATAAATTGAAAAATGTTTTGTTAGGCTGTAACTCTTCTTCGGATAATTTTGTTGTATTTCATCTCTTGCATAAAAACTGTCGGCAAGGGTTATTGACGCCGAGAAAGTCGATTACATGGCATTAGTAACCCTGTTTTAAAAACATTTGCTTTCTCGCAGTATGTTTGTCAGTGGTGAAATATAGACGCACAGTATTAGGAAAGTCATACAATCGCAAAAATGCAACCTACCTTAAAGCTTCAATGATGTCGATATATGAGTGTGTTTCTTTGTCTTGCTTCCAAATTATGCCCGATTGGAGTTTTGGAATAAGAAATCAAATCAACCGATAACCAAGATCAAGTAGCCAAGTTCTATTGTTCCTATAACAACAGCAACTGTTTACTTTTTAATATTACCTTTGATAATGGCATGTAAACATGTCGAAATACGTTATACGTTATAAATAAGGTTGAAATAAATAAATATTGTTGAAGTAATAAAGCATTTTATTCATACTCAATATGAACTTCAACGAAGTAAAGCTAGAACTTATAAATATAGTGATGCAAATATGTTCATGCATGTTAACGGGGACGCATTTTTTAGTTATCGATGATGGATAACAATTTACCTCCTCACTTGTATGGGGCGCCAAGTGTAAAGTGAAAATTTGCTGTACATTTTACGGTATTTAAGGCAATTTCTCCCAATATTTATTATATATACACACAATTAGCTAAATGCTTTTTATTTTAATAAATCATTCGAGATTTAAATAAATTCTTAAACATTTGGTTTAAATGTTCCAATATTTAATAAAGCATTAGCGATTTAAATAAATCCCAAAACATTTATTTTAAATTATCAAATATTTAGTAAACCTTTATGTGTTTAGCCAAATCTGCATATATTTGTTTTAAATCTTTCAATATTTAATAAATATTCGCAGATTTAAATAAAGTTTTACCGATATAAATAAATCCGTACAGATTTAAATAAATGTTTCAACATTTAATTCTAAGCTGTCACATTTAATGTTAACCTTTCATATTTACTTGACCTTGGTGAGTTTAGCCGACTTAGGACACTAAGGCCGTTTACACCGGTAGTAAGGCGCAAGGCAGTTTTGTTGTTATTGATGATTGAACTAACATTAATTGTACAAATTTTTGAAATATGGAAAAAGTGTTCATAATTGTTGAACGTTACCACCAGTGTAAACGGTCTTGGTCTTCTATGTAGGCTGGGTCTACCAAGGTAGGATTCATTTATATCGGTAAAGATTTACTTAAATCTGGGAATATTTATTAAATATTGAAAGATTTAAAACAAATATGTGCAGTTTTATCTAAATACATAAAGATTGACTAAATAGTTGAAAACTTAAAGTAAATGTTTTAAGATTTATTTAAATCTCTAATGCTTTATTAAATGTTGGAATATTTAAACCAAATGTTAAAGAATTTATTTAAATCTAGAATGATTTATTAAAATAAAAAGCATTTAGCTAAATGTGTGTATATATAATAAACATTGGGATTAATTGCCTTAAATACCATGAAATGCACAGCAAATTTTCACTTTACACTTGGCGCCCCATACACTTGAAGCCTACTTAACTTTAAAATCTTAAATAGCACTTTACTCCTCATGTAACAGCAAATTAAAGCCCTAGAAAAATGTAGTTTTTTGGCGCAAAGAAAATCGATTGATTCGAGTTATTTAATAAAAAGTATTTTCATTGTGTGAAAAATGTGTCCCAAGTATTTAAACAAATGCACCTCGTTACCTTAGATTTCAACCAATTTTGTTTTAGTGTGACAACAAAACTTTATAGTTGCCTGTTGCCTATAGTTCTGTAGTTGCACAGTTAATTAAAGACGGCTTACACTTTAGATGAAAGAGTAGAATTAATTTTCATTTACGGAGGCGTGAATAAATGTGCCCGGAGAACAGCGGCTGCTTTCAACCAAAGGCACACAGATAAAAATGACTCACACACATACGTTTTGAAACGTGCGTTAAATTTTATGAAAAGTGGATCTCTCACAATCTCCTAGAATCTTGAACGAAAGAGCGCAAATTGAAGATTTGGGACAGCTTGCAGCAAAAATCTTTCCGACTGGAATTTTCCTTGGTTCGGTCCACAAATTAATAAAATTAAACAAATTTGATCCATACAAAATGCAAATCTAACAAGAATTACAGAAGGCGACTTTGATCAGAAAATGCAGTTTTGCGAGGAAATAAGTGAAATGACGAAAGACATACTTGGTGACCAGAAAAAATAAATGTGCGGGTAGGTATATTGGGGACAACTATTATTGGTTTTGTATTCATAGAAGGAAATTTAAATGGGAAAACTTACTTGATTATGCTGCAAGATGCTATTGATCCTCTAAGCATAGAATATGGAAACTTAGAATTGGATGAAGATTTTTTTTACATTCAGTAAGATGGAATCCTGCTTATTACGTATTATCAGGCCGACATTGGCTTAACGCTATATTTTCTAATAAGTGAATTAGCAGAAGAGCAGTAATCGAGTGGCCAGCTACATCTCCAGATCTTACGCCGCTAGAATTGTTTGTGTGGGACACTTAAAATCCGTAGTTTACAAGACGTAGCCAGTGGATATTTAAAATTGTAAAAATAGATTATCAAGGGGGTGTAGGGCTATCCGCTGAGAAACATTTCAAACGGTTAGAATTAAATTTGAAAACAGACTTTACCATTGTTTACCAAATAATGGCAAACATGTTAAACATCTACTGTAGTGTTGAAGAAGATATTTTGCGTTTTGTTACTAAAATAATTTATAAAATCTTTGGTAAAGTGGCGCAGTTGTCTAAACACCTGAAAAATGTGTCGCCCCGATCACCTAAAAAGCCACCACAAACCGCATCTCGATATCTCTTCTGATTCTCTTAATATTACGGGTGAAGACTTTTCAAATTAACAGCCTGTGGATATGTTTTGGACTATAAGAACTCAAACAAGTCATTTTAAAAGGGTGTATGGCTGTAGTGGGATAGGTGCATGGGTGACGCCTCATAACTCAATAAGCTTTTAAAACTATTCCGAAACTGTTTGCGGAAGTTAAACATGTTTTTTTTGGTAGGTGTAAATGTTGTGAATTTATAAGCGGAATCTGGTAGGAGACTTCAGGACAAATCTAACACTTGTTTCCAAACTTTCTAGCTTTAAAATGAAGACCCCTACATTTTATTCACGGAGTTTTGAGAACGGATTTTAGTATTGTAAATATTCTAGGGGGGGGGGGCGCAACGTTGTTATGTATGACGATTTTTAAACGCATAAAATTTTGAAGTGAAGTATTTTCAAAATTTTAGAACTATTTAAAAATACAACGCTCTTACGATGACAACATGATTTGTTTTAAATTTTGCAGGTTGATAGGGCTTGGGGTGAGCTACAATTTAGTTCATGTGCCAAACCGCTAATTTCCCTGTGACATCTTTTTTAACCGACTTCAAAAAAAGGAGGAGGTTCTCAATTCGTCTGTATATATTTTTTTATGTATGTTCGGGCATAACTTCTTTGTTTATGAACTGATTTTAATGATTATTTTTGCGTTGGGTGCCAAGTAAACCATAAAAAATATATACCTTGCTACAATATCAAATTAGATTCGAATTTTTAACCGACTTCAAAAAAAGGAGGAGGTTCTCAATTCGTCTGTATATATTTTTATGTTTTACTTGGCACCGACTTCAAAATTATAAAACAATTAATAATTATACAGAGTGCCCATTTTATAACTCCGAGCCTAATTTTTTTAAAATAGGCAACACACAATGCAACCCCCAGATCACAACGCATCTCTACCATTTTTTAAAAATTGAGATCAGAGTTGTTTTACAGTACATGTATCTACTAATGATTAAGTACAAATTTAAGGTTACTTTAATAACTCAAATCTAATATTTGACAACAATAACTACAATAATGTAATAGAAACATAGTACAAAAACTAACGAAGCAGGTGTTCAAATTGCCTTCCCCCTTCGTTTTCGCAGAGTATAATTCTTCTACGCATCGAGCCTCTAACACGAGCTAACATTTCGGGTGTGATAGAGCGTCAACATTGAATTATCCTTTCGCGTAGATGTTCTTCATTTCGAATGGGCACTCCATAGACATCATTTTTTACTTTGCCCCACCAAAAGAAGTCTAGCGGAGTCAAATCGGGACTACGGGCAGGCCAAGGATGCAATTACGCGTCCCTCAAAACGTTGGTTAAGATAATTTCTCACATCCCTATGAAAATGCGGAGGTGCACTATCATTTGAAAACCACATGCTATTCCGTATGTTTTGAGGAACTGTTTGGAGGAGAGCCGGTAGTTCATTAATTAAGATATTTTAAATACATTTCACCATCTAAATTTCCATTAAAGAAATGAAGTTCGCATTTTACTTTACAAGTGCAAAGACCTGTTCGCAAATCGCCCCGTTATCATTCAAACAATCGCACACGACGTTATCTGCAGAGGTCAAGTTTAAATCCACTATAATTCTTAAGTAAGTTTCATCAGTTTTTAAAATATTACATAATGCAAGGGAACAGTGATGGTTATGCTGTAAATAATCGGAGTTCTTTCTACTACAATACTCCGCTTTTTGACCCTAACGTACAACCGCAACAATCACAATTTACGACCATGCAACCTTCTTCGCAACAAAACTGTATATTTCCACAAGGCATCATAAATGAACAGCAACAAGTGTATCAAACACAATACAATCCGCAAGATCCTATGTACACCCAGATGCAACCATGGCAGCTACAAGGTTATCAACAGCAAACAGTAAACTCGCAACAACATACCACACCACAGATGCCAATGTTTATGATGCCAGCAATAACAAATACTAATATGCTGCATACTCAAGCGAAAATGCAAAACCAACCACATGCTAGCTACTATCAATCCAATGCAGATTTTCCTCCACTGCCGCCAACACAAATGCCAACGTATAATTCGGTACCCACTCCTGGTTATTCGGATAGGCACCTTGAAATACCGATTGTACAAATGGACTATAGCCAATCATTAAAAAATTATTATGAAAATATCCATAGTGATGACAACATGTCAACTGCAAGCGATGTCCAAGTAATAAAACTGAACGACTTCCAAGAAGTTAGGAATATAGCAAGAAACGAAAACCTGCAAATGCTAGCTTAACTACACTGTAACGACGCATCCTGTAAACAACAATTTTTAATAAATCAGAATGATTTATTTTGTTGTAGTTCGATGAAAACTCGCTGAAGTCACTGGTAGTGGAACTTTATACGCGACGCGACCGAAACGACAGCGCAACCTAAGACGTTACTCCCAGTGAATATCCCTTCTCCGGCCCCTTCCTTCTTCACCGTGTATAAAACCATTTGACCAGCCCAAACAATGGACTTCTCTTCAAGAAACCCGCTAAGAAAACATTAACTTTTCAAATAACTTTGAAATCCAGATCCGTTTAATAAATTTAATTCATAAATTTGATTCACGACTTAGAATATTTTCTAATTATTTTTATTCCGAACAGTTTTAACTGTTAGTAAGTTTTGAATCTACGAATCTAACCCTGAACTTAGAAAAATACTCGAACCCGGTATTTAATTTGAATGTTGAGATGTAACCTTCTTTGATTCAAATTAAATAAACCAGCTATTAAATACTTTGATCCCTAATGTACAGATGCCAATTCTGTTGTTAGAATCAATTATTTGATTGCCAGAAAGTAGATGTTTCGTTGGTTTGTTGAGATGTAACCTTCTTTGAGGCAAACGAAATAATTCTGCTTTTAACTAAGGGATAATTACGACAAGGAGAAGTTGAAGCTCCGTTCGTAATTAGTAGAGTTGAATTTACCGTTAATTTTTATTAATTACCAGAATCCAGTTTTTAGTTTAGAATTTACATTTCTTTAATGGAAATTTTCCAGTAAATAAAATAGCCCGATATTTTCGACAGCCCCGTTTATAGATTTGTAGACCCAGAGAATTTAGACCAGTAGATTAATTTATTTTAATTAAAATCACCAAGAATTAACATCCTTAATTCTTACCTGATCTCCTTTAAGCACAACACAAACACAAAACATTTTAATTCCAGTTGTAACCAGAGTCAACCTGTGACAGCCGAGTGTAGAACAGTAACCGTTGCAGAACATTAATTACAAAGCTATTTAAATCCAGAGATTCCTGAATTTTTAATGAACGAGAAAATTGTTAATCTTAGTTTTACAGAACTGTCAAACAGACACCATTTTGTCGTGTGCAGATGCAGAAAATCCATTGTGAGTCGATATATTGGACCGGCGCATAACGCGGGAAGCAATTATTGATCGGCGCAGTTCGACCAGAAATCCCAGTAACCAGTTAGGCAACCCAACCGACTCACATACAGGAATTTAACCAGTAGTAGAAGAAAATACCGGGAGACGAACGTGCCATAGGCGGGTCGTCAAAAAGGGGAATTTTGAACCATTTATTTTGTTTATGTAATGGATTTGATTTTGTAAATAACATTTGAAGTACATGAATTACGTATAATTTTAACATATAAAACCTTGTAAATAACCAGATAATAAACAGTGTAAATAATTATTTCTTTATTCTCAGTCTTCGTATTTGTTTCACCGAACCCTGGCTTCTAGCTACCCAGGGTAAAGTTTCAACCAGTTCAAATAAGAAGGGTTGAACCGGTACAACACAAAAAATTAAACAGTCAAACCTAAGTATCCCAACGTCAAATAAATTTCAACCACTAGTAAACCTTACTGACACAAACAGTAAAAATCCTACCAACAGTAATAATCCTAACAACGAGAACAAAACACAAATGCCACCATTTATACTACATTACGTTCAAGCCATAAATCCACTCATCAAATTAGTAGAAGATAACATCCCCAAAGCCAACTACTGGTATCAACTTCTACAGGGTAATAAGCTAAAGTTGCAAATAAATAATGTAGCAGATTATAAAAAGATCAGAGATGTTCTAGATACTAATAAAGTAGCTAGACACACATATAGCTTGGAAGAAGAAAAGAAATTCAGAGTTGTTTTAAAGAACTTACACCACTCGACAGAAGAAACTACTATAAAGGAAGCCCTGGCTAATGAAGGCCATGAAGTACTAAATGTTATGAACGTAATGAACAGGGAAACTAAACAAAGGAAGAACCTGTTCTTTATCGACATTAAACGTAAAACAAACAACAATGACATTTTTAAAATAAAAAGCATAGGAAATGCAATAGTAGTCTTTGAAGAACCAAGACAGAAAACTCACATACCGCAATGCAAAAACTGCCAATGTTATGGCCACACACGAAATAGATGCACCAGACCGCCGCGTTGTGTCAAGTGTGCTGAGCTACATGACTATCGCACATGCACAAAAAACCGCAGCGATGGCAAACCCCCTAAATGTGTGTTGTGCCAAGGACAACATCCCGCGAATTATAAAGGATGTAAGGTGTACCTAGAGATTCTAAAAAGGAGATACCCAAATCAAGCTACTTCTAGCTATGCTATACGTCTTCAAGCCCAGCAACAACAAAAGCTACAGATACAACAACAACAACAAAAACAGATACAGCTGCAGCAGCCAGCACTCCACCAACAACAACAAAACTTACCTCACTCCATGACTCAGGCAAAACCCCTGACAATCCCATTATATCCAGATCAAGCAAAAAAACAAAAGAATGAGTACGCATTAACACCCCACCTCAACCATTCAACAACATATATAACCAACAAGTAAGCGACCTAACACCAATAATAATCTCACTACAACAAACAATCCAGGCACAACAACATCCCATCAATGAACTAACTACACAAATCAGACTTCTCAGAGAAGAATTGAGCAATAAAAATGGCCCAAATCCTTAAAATAGCACAGTGGAATGCCAACGGCCTTCCAAACCATGAAAATGAAGTTGAAGCGTTTCTCACACATAATAAAATAGATATTCTGCTCGTTTCTGAAACTCACTTCTGCAGTAGTTCCTACTTCAAAATTTACAATTACCAGCTATACCTTACAAATCATCCGGATGCAGATAGAAGAGCGAGAGGAGGTACTGCCATATTAATAAAGCAACACATTAAACACCATGTTCTACCCGCATTCCAAGAGAATTTTCTACAGGCAACCAGTATTGAAATAGAAGACTGGCATGGACCACTCGTTATATCTGCAGGATACTGCCCCCCAAATTATGCTACAAATGAGCTAGGTTCACGCAATACTTTAGATCCTTAGGAAATAGATTCTTAGCAGAGGGAGATTATAATGCGAAGCACACATTATGGGGCTCCCGTATTTCGGCACCTGGCAGAGGTATTGCGCTATACAAAGTAGCACAAGAGCTCAATCTAGGTCACCTATCAACCTATGAACCTACGTACTGGCACTCTGACCCAACTAAATTACCAGACCTACTAGATTTCTTTCTAACCAAAGGTTTAGCTGCAGGATACCTTAAAATAGTGTCATGCCTGGACCTAACGTCAGATCACACCCCCATTATCGTAACGGTGAACACCACAATTATAGAACAAGAAAAAACACCAAAATTATTTAATAATCGGACTGATTGGAACTACTACAGAAATATTATCCACAACCAGCTAGACATGCAAATTTCTCTTCAATCTGATGTAGAACTAGAATCAGCAGTCTACAATTTCACCAGAATTATTCAAGAAGCAGCCCTGGAAGCAACTCCTGCAATCCCACTCAAACAACAACAAGCGCACTGTCCTATCGCAATTAAGAAGAAAATTGCAGAAAAAAGGAGACTGAGAAAAATCTGGCAAAACTCCAGGTATCCATCAGATAAAAGAAAATATAATCAAGCTTCATCAGAATTGAAAGCACTCATAAAAACTGCAAAAAACGATAGCTTCCTAGAATTCCTCACAAACCTAAACCCAACAGAAGACACCAATTATTCCCTCTGGAAGGCGACGAAAAGAATACAAAATCAAAATCAACCAATTCCCCCCCTCAGGAAAACAAATGGTTTATGGGCGCGATCTAACCTAGAGAAAGCCGATCTGTTTGCTCAACATCTAGTAAATGTCTTCCAACCTTTACCATCCCAAATAAGCGTTGATGAGGAAATGGAAATACAGGATTTCCTGGATATTCCATACCAACTCGCTCTGCCCATGGAACTATTCACAGTTAGAGAAGTTAAGGGACTGATTAAATACCACCTAAACCGGAAGAAATCCCCGGGATATGATTTAATAACAGGAAAATTAATCAAAGAATTACCGCGCAAGGGCATAGTAATGCTGACCATGTTGTATAATGCTGTCTTAAGGCTGTGTTACTTCCCAGAACAATGGAAGGTAGCGCAGGTAATATTAATTGCCAAACCCGGTAAGCCTCCTAACGAAGTTGGTTCCTATAGGCCAATTAGTCTATTACCCGTATTAAGTAAACTACTGGAAAAATTATTGGCCAGAAGACTAACTCCGATCCTCGAAGAACACAACATCATCCCAGAACATCAGTTCGGCTTTCGTGCTAACCATTCTACCGTCCAGCAGGTCCATAGAATTGTAGACGCAATAAATCAGACCTTCGAAGAAAAACAATACTGCACAGCAGCCTTTCTTGATGACAGTCAGGCCTTCGACAAAGTTTGGCACACAGGCCTACTGTATAAACTCAAAGCATTCTTACCACACCCTTTCTATATTATCCTCAAATCCTACCTAGAGGAACGATACTTCCAGGTAAAATTCAGACAAGACCAAACAGAGCTACACAAAATCAAATCAGGCGTGCCACAGGACAGTGTACTTGGCCCCATCTTATACCTCATTTTCACAGCAGACTTGCCAACAAATCCACACTCACTATATGCTACGTACGCTGATGACAAGGTAATCATGGTGAAACATAGTGATCCGGTTGTTGCCGTAAATCTCCTACAACAGAGCCTAGCGAAGAAATACAATGGACCAAAAAATGGCGAGTTAAATTAAATGAAGAAAAGTCCGTTCACATAACATTTACAAAATGCAAAGGTACATCTCCAGCAGTCCTTGTAAACAATATTCCACTAACTCAACTGACAGAGGTCAAATACCTAGGCCTGCACCTCGACAAGGGTTTAACCTGGAAATCCCACATCTGGAAAAAGCGCAAGCAGCTTGGTATGAAATTTCGCCAACACTACTGGCTCCTTGGAAGAAAGTCAAAACTATCGCTAACCAACAAGCTCCTCGTATACAACACAGTCTTCAAACCCATCTGGACCTATGCCATCCAGCTATGGGGTGCGGCAGCCAACTCCAACATCCAAATGTTAGAAAGATTTCAGTGTAAAGTGCTACGTGCTATGTGTGATGCGCCATACTTTGTACGAAACGCAGACATCTTACGTGACTTAAAAGTTGACACAGTGAAAGACGCGATAAGGAAACACAGTGAAAAATACTTAAGCAACCTAGAACATCATTCTAACGCGTTGGCTCTGAACCTACTAGACAATAGTGCAAATATTCAAAGGTTACATAGATACAAACCGCTAGACCTACCACATAGATTTGACTAATTAAATTAAGTTATTAATTAAGTTATTTTTATACAAACCTTATTTTTAAGTAACTTATGTATTGTAACCGCAGGGTTACAATCTTCATGTCATTGTTTCATGTCATTCAAATTACTAACCTAAACTTTGCTTATTGTTGTATAACAGATTGCAAAAAGAAATATACTTTCTCAAAAAAAAAAACAAAATTAAAGAAATGTGAGCCTATTACAAAATCGCCAATAATACCACCGCACCACACATTACGAGAAAAAATTCTCTGATAATGAGTTAACCTGATCCAGCGGGGATTGTCTTGGGCGTAATAGTGGCAGTTATGTCGATTAACCATGCCGTTGTTTGAAAACCTCGCTTCATCACAGAATAATACCATACTTAAAAATTCGTCTACCAGGAAAGCGTTGCGCATACAAAGTACTGGCAGCACTCGCATTTTTTCGACATTCACCCAGAATTAGAAGCATGTCCACTTTGTCAGCGTTGGAATACATTTTGCACCAAAGATTAGTGATCGATAATCTTTGTTTTGCGCACCGTTCAAGTAATGTGGCTTAACGAATTTGATTAGTAAACTGTCAAATTAATGCAAACATGATTGCCCTGATCTTAATTATAGAAGTATTTTGTTTTAAAATAATAGTCGGCAGTGACCTGTATTGTGTGTTGCCTATTTAAAAAATTTAGGCTCGGAGTTTTAAAATGGGCACTCTGTATAATTAACAATAATTTCTTAATTACATTAAACGGAACAACAAATAAGTATTAAATTGTTGTATAAAAAACATTTATTTTTTGCTATTTAGTTAACTTATGTTACTTCCGTGTTTTTATTTGAAGTCGGTTTTTTTTAATGTTAATTATTTTTAAAGTTCATGCCCTTTTACTTAATAAACGGAGAACTTTAAACCAATTCTATTCAAGCCCAATTTTTTTGAACGATAGCGGAATCTGATTAGAAACTTTATTTTTAGATGCAGCATAATTTAGCGGCTTTCTCTTCCCCTTCCCTATAATTTTTGTTTGATAAATTTTCTGTTTATTATTGTTTTGTTTTAATACCACGAATTTTAATCACAAAAAAATTTGCTCACAAAGAAACATCTAACGGCTTTTAACTACAGCTTTAATGCAGCTTTACCGGTTCCGATTTTAGCGCATATGTAAACCATAAACCAACACAGCGGTAAAAGGTGACTGTTTATCTAGCTGGAACGCAATGCAGCTATAAAACTCCTTGCTAGGCGCCGCCACTAAAAATAAGTCTTACTGCATTTAAGTAGCTACGAATAAAATGTGACAATGTAAGTCAGACTAGATGAACCATGTGGTATTATAGTTGCTTCGGAGGCTTCAACGGTAATGCAAAAATACTTTTGAATATACCTGGTGGACGCGAGAAGAAGTAGCAACCGGCTATTTATTCAATTTTTCAATTATTAATTTCAAATTGTTTACACATAAAAATGCATATTACGACATAAAACGGTGGTTATTTCGACTTCCGGTTTAACCAGAAGTAATAACAATTTTTTTATTTGTAATAGTATTACCAAAAATACAAATAAGTAAATGAAATGGAAATTCAAAAAGTGCAATAAAACTCAACTAGGGGTATTTTAAATTTTAAATGTTTAAAATAGGTTTGTAGTAAACTGGACAACTTTCACAAAGAAAAGTATTTTCTAATTATAAAAATTCAACAAAAAAATCCAGGTTGTAATTATTTAAATGCTCGCAAAGAGAAGTAATTACTAAACAAAAAACTCGTTTTAATTTAGAAGGTAATTATGATTGATAAAGACACTAATTGCATGAGTACTCTGCAGTCCATTTACGCCTGAACAGGCGCAATTGTGACTCTCCAGACGTCATTATTGGCGATTCTGAATGTTTACGTTCCTCGCCGGCTTATGAAGTACGAGGATCGTTCGAAATGTACGTGGCCTAACAAAGAAAACGCAAGTTTTATGGGCAATAAATTATTTTATTTTTTAATATAGTCTCCTGCTTGCTCAACGCACTCATTTCAACGATGCTCCAAAGCAGCAATGCCGTCTTTGTAGATCGATGAAACCAAGTCCTCAAAATAGCTATTTACAGCAGCGATTACCTCGGAATTGGATGAAAATCTTTTACCGCCGAGCTATTTTTCAGGTTTAGAAATAGATAAAAAACACTAAAGCCAAATCTGGCAAATAGGGCGAATGAGGCACTAATTTGTATCCCAATTCATGAATTTTGGCCATGGCGATTCCAGACGTGTATACAGGTGCGTTATCTTGATGGAAAAGCACTTTCTTTTTCGCCAAATGAGGCCGTTTCTCTTAGATTTTGTCGCTCAATTGCTGCAACAAATTGGCATAATACTCGCCATTTATTGTTCTTTCCTTTTCCAAGTAGTCGACGAAGATAATTCCATGGGAATACTTTCCTGCTGATAAAACCGTTTTTGCCTTCTTTGGTGGCGGAGAACCTTTGTGTGTTCATTGTTTGGACTGTTCCTTGGTTTCGGGAGTGTAATGGTGGACCCAGGTTTCATCGACGGTTATGAAACGGCGTAAAAAGTCCTTCGATTTGCGGCGAAAACTTGCCAGAAGGTCGCGAGAAACAATCAAGCGATCCAGTTTTTGCTCCGGTGTGAGCAAACGCGGCACCCAACGCGCGGAATATTTTTTCATTTCCAATTCTTCAGTTAAATTCTGTGCACACTGTCATTGGAGATGCCCACTATGTCTGCTATCTCGCGCACTTTTACTCGACGGTCATCCAATACGATACGGAGGACTTTTTCAATGATATCCGGGGTAGTAGCCGTTTTTGGGCGTCCACTGCGGGGTTCGTTCTTTGTGCTCACACGACTACGCTTAAACTCGTCAATCCAGTTTTTAACCATTGAAAACAAAGGAGCGGACTTCAAAAATGTCGAATCCAACTCTGCTTTGATTTCAGTTGGTGTTAAGCCTTTGAAATGAAAGTATTTTATCACTGTTCGGAACTCAGTTTTTTTCATTATTCACGAAATCATCGAGACGGTCACTTTGGCACACTATCGAACAGAAACTAATTGACAGTTCGCTCTATACTGTCATATTTAACCTAAGAAAGGATGGTTCTTAAAAATGGCAATGCAAATTTCGTCGAATCTCTGTGTTAGGCTACGTACATTTCGAACGATCCTCGTATACCCAAGATTGTGTTGTATTGTATTCGTTACAGATGTGGATGATGAGCTTTCAATATACAACAGATATGAGATGGTTTCCTGTTTATATATATTTTTGTTTATGCATAAAAACACGTAGCTTTTGACGGCATTAAATTTGTATGTACACATACCAGTTGATTTACTTTTACTTAAAATTTTGATTATGCATGTAATTGCTTTTAAAAAGTTTAATTGTTTTAATAACTACTGATTTTCACAGCCTAAAAATCTTATGGTGCCACTGTATAACAATAAAGCTTTTAAAATTGACATTTTTTATTTCTCTTATTAGGGTAATACATACATATTTGTGCTTTTAACTAAATATTTAAATTCGTATTAGGAGCTCTCAGCTCTCTACTATGTCATTATCGTTATTATTATTATTCTCCTTTTTTTTTCATTTGGTTGTTTGTTTGTGTATCTTAAGGTTGAAATGTAATTGGGGGCTTCAGCTGCAGTATTGCAGCATTAATAAATTAAATCAAATTAATAATTTATTTATAGATTTTAATTTTTGTCTTTTCAAGTTTTTATTATTTATGTAGTTGATTATTAGTACATAACCGCATTTAAATAGTAAGTAAAAGCAGCATACAAGGTAGTACGTCAAAATTATTATTATTATTATTATTATTATTAACATTGTTAATATTACTTGGATGCAGAGCAGGATCTGCGAATAGGCAACCACAAGTAGTTGCCTAGAGGCGCTCTAAATTAAAAAAATTATAATTATTGTTATTTAGTTAATTTTAAGCAGGTAGTTTCAGGAAAACTCCACACAGTTTTGTACATAAATGCAAATAAACAAGTACTGAAAAACATAACTTGAGGTGTATCAATGGGTTTGCCGCTTGTTTGTGTGGATATTGCTTTTTAGTTTATTAACATAAAGTATAGAAATTTGACACTTCTTTTACTTGCTTTAACTAAAAATAAACAGTTCTGAAATAAACAAATTAACCTAGCTGGCCTTCTATTAATAAAAGTAATAACAAAACTTAACATGTTTTAACTTACTCATAATTCTCTTGCATAAACGGATTTTCAGCCGAGAATCTCATAATTTATACGACCTTCTTGGAATGCTTATCACAGCGTTTTTGCAATGTTTTTCTTTACTGCTGACAAAAACGCCGTGTGCCTCCGAATTATTCGTTTTTTTATGAACTTTATGAAAACCTTTCAGAATCAAGTAATATTTTTACTTCTTTTAATTAATTAGGGTAATTGGTGTAATTAAGGGAAAAGGGGAAAATGAGCTAAAACTTTTCAACGCCGAAACTAACCCTTTTGTTTACTGATTCGGTATGGAAGTCAGAAGAAATTCTCCAACCGCGCCTTCCAGAATCTTAGGTAATTAACAGGGGTTAGGAAAAGGGATCAAAATGAGTTGAAACATTTCAATGCCGAAATTAACTCTATATTTATGAATAGAAGCGCGTGAAATTCTTCATAGAAGATTTCAGGTGTTTAGGTTAGGCTAGCACAATTAACTAGACCATTAAATTCGACTGGCACTGAATTTTCCGTCTCGGTTGACTGAACTAGGTGCTGGTGTCTGGAACTGTTCTGGTATTTTTTTCGGGCTGGTCTAGTTGGTTTGGTAGTGAAAACACAAACAGCACGCGCTGGCCTGGCTGTTACCAACCCATAATCCAGCGGACTGGTTTACCAGAGAACTCGTTTAGTACCCCTGGGTATAAACTGTGGCCGGTTGTTGTCGAGTAGAGGCAGTGATGTTTTCCACCCTGGGATGTTGATTTTATACCCTTAACTTCTACCCTCTCGGTCATCTGACGACGTTATATAGTGAGAACGAGTTTTGAAGTAGGGAGGCATGCGCGCGGTTTGGTTTCGCGTGTGGTATTAGTGATGACACCCGTGCAAGTGCTTCAATTTGGAAACAAATTTTAAATATCATGTTTGTGCATACCTTTTCAGCCCGTTACAAAGGGGAAGGCGGCGACCAATCTTTATGATTCTCAAAAATTATTGAGATCGCTGCAATTTGTAAGTCAGTTTTTGAAGCACTACTTCTGAAATTCTGTTAAATTATTACAATTCTTGGACTCCTAACTTCAGAGAGAAATTAGAAAAGCTTAGGGGTATATTCTTACTCTTATCAGTGTACTTTTTAATGCGTATCCAACGCGGCGCTACGGTACTTTGGGAATTAGGCGTAACGTTGAGGCGCTGTCGGGAAGGTGTCTGATTAAGGTAAGAGACGGCACTATTTACACCATCTACATCTTCACCACAAACATAATTAAATGATTTAAAAGGTTTACGTGTATTTAGATAACATCAATTCCTTATCCCTTTTAACCTCAATAAAGACAGGACAAATCAGACTTAAAAAATAAATAAATTACAACATTGGTAAGCTATCTCGAAAACTATACGATCACAAAAGAAGCGCAAAATGTAAATTGCTTAGGGGTGCCAATAATACCAATTCGACTCTGCTTGAATGTAATAAGTGTAACCGTATGCGAATAAGGGTGGTTTGTCAAAAATGAGAAAGTATGGCAAGGCTGCTCTGATTGATCATTGGCCTATCGTTCTCTTTCTTTATTTTCTTGTTTGGCTTCTCACATAGGTCATTAATAATTCACTAGATATATTTTACTTTTGATATTTGTTTAACAATTTTATAGCGTGTAGTTACTATACAAAGGAAGAAACAATAAGGACCAGTTTAATATTTTCGTAGAATAGTCTTCTTGCTTTCAAATACTTTATTTTTTATTATCTTTCATCTATCTCAATCCGTAGTGGCTTATTTATGTTGGGTTCTATTTTAAAGTCTTGTTTGTACTTAAGACATGCTATTTACTATACACGATTTAACAAAAAAGATGAACTATATATGCTAAATGCATGAGAAAGCATATTTTTTCAGATTTTGTGTCTTCGGGATATTTTGACTCCGAATTTAAACTGTTTTATTGTTATTAGAGGTTATTAGTGTGTTTAATCAAAAATTAAAAAAAAAAACGGTTTAGTCGGGTGTCTTCTAAGCAGAAATTCTGGGTTTCAATTCTGGATGGAATAACATCTAAAAATTGTTTTTGTTATTTATTTAAATGTGACACCAGTTTCTACAATCAAATAGTGAAAGCAATACGATTTGTATAGTAAATTATAAATTTAATACTTCAGGTAATGAAATAATTACATTGATGCCTATTTCATTACTATATCATAATATAGAAATAAAGCTTCAATTTTGAAACGATGAAAACAAGCCAAAAATTAATTAAAAACAAATAAATAAAAAAAAAGATTTATCCCACTCAGTATTGGAACCCGGACTTCTGCTTAGAAGACAACACTCTAAACCGCGTCGCTACAAAGATATTGGAATATGTTGTTGTTACTCTGTTACTAAAAAGAACAATTCTTGAACTTATTAATATTTACTTAGATTTTTGCTAAATTTTAAATGTCAAAATTATTTTCTTTTTGACTAAATAGCACTAATAACAATAATACAGTTTAAATTCTTAGTCGAAATATCCTGGGGACATAAAATCTGGAAAAATATTATAATCGGGTAATATTAAATACTAGGAGATCCTTGAAAGTGAAGTAAGGCTGGAATGGAATTCAAGTGTATATACCTTTTTGAACAATGTGTTTTAAATGATAACGCATTCAAGAAAAAAAAACTTATTGGTAGCTCTATCAGTTTCAAAGATTAAAATAATTCTGTACGGTTTTTGAACATAATTTTTTGGGTATTTAAATTTTGAAAGATTATTTTCCAATTAGTTATTATGTTTTCAAAAACACTTTTACTTTGTATGGCATGTCATGATATTAATTGTTTGTTGATCCGTCAACGTGTTTATGTCAGTGAGTTCTAATAAACTTGGAACTATCAAAACCAAAAGCAATCGATAAATCTCAATGTAGTTTGTGTTTATAGAAGTTCAAGGGCTGATAATAATCATCATCATCATTATCATCATAACCGGTCCTCTTCTATTTTACGGTGTAGAGGTCTTTCATTCTGAGTTGGCTTTTTACTGTGTAATAGGATGTAGTGGAGTCAATTGACCTTTAAACCACTTACGCTCCTGAAGCTTATGCCACCCTTCATGCACATTCATTCAATGTCATTCACACCTGTGTTTATTTGTATGTTATAATGTTGTGTGTGGCTCTGTTACATGTCTTGGTCAGCCAATAAACAAGGCAAGCGCCGTTAATTGTAACCCAATGTCTAAATTTAGTATTGTTTTTGAACATCTATAATACTTGTTACACGAATTACGTTAGAACAAAAATAAGATATTAATATTAAAACTGACACTGATACATTAAACAGGCGAAGATTAATTGAACTGTTGGATTGTTTTAATTTAAATATGCACGTTAGTTCAAAAACACACATTCTAAGAGATATAGCTACCACAATTGATTATGCCGGTGCAAACTTTGAAATATTTACATCTGTTATTCCATTAGAGCAACCTACGTTCTGACCAAATCTTTTAGACCTATTAGTCTAACCTTTTCCTACTCAAAACGGAAGAAAATCCATTTCATAGGTACATAAGAGATGGTACACTGATGACTGCGCCACTACATCCCCGCCAACATACGTACCAAGTAGGCAAGTCCGTTGAAACGACTCATCACAACATCATTCTTAGGATCAAGAAGCCACTGGATCACGAAAAACTTGCTA
The DNA here is from genome assembly GCA_958336395.1 of Ctenicera cuprea. Lineage (NCBI taxonomy): Eukaryota > Metazoa > Arthropoda > Insecta > Coleoptera > Elateridae > Ctenicera > Ctenicera cuprea. The sequence continues at coordinate 37,913,015 of OY284495.1, read as the reverse complement.
CAGGTACATTCTTGCATATAGAAAGCGCGTTGGACAACACAACCTTCGTTTCTATATACGCCGCTGCCACCGAGCATGCAATTAAATCCACTATTATTCGCCGAATAAAATCCATGCTAGAAAACAGCAACGCAAAAGTCACTCTTCATGCAGATACCGTGAAAGTGATTTTTAGACGAAGCTGTTTGCAACGTGGGGTATTTTCACCCCTAATGTGATCCCTCGTTGTAGCTGACCTTCTCAAAGAGCTCACTGGAGCTGGATTTTACACGCAAGGTTATGTAGATGACCTACTAATCCTAAAAATAGACAAACTTCAACGTGTTACTTGTGAGGTCACCCAAACTGCTCTGAAGATCGCGCACAACGCACGAACAGTCGGTTAATCGTTCAAAGACCGAATCAGACCTTTTTATAAGGAAAAGGAAACTAGTGGGCTTTCAAAGAGCCAGTACTCCTCGGAATCCCGCCGAATGCTGTGGGGAAAGTCAAGTATCTGGTAGTATCCTGCATGGCAAGCTAACCTGGAAAGAACTGTTAGAACGACAGATACAGACTGCGACTTGGAAATGCAGACGCACCTTTGGCAACACGGGGTGTCTTAAACCGTACCTCACCTTGTGGATGTACATTGCGGTTATAAGACCTCTCATTGCATAAATGCATATGCATACACAGCGCTTGTATGGTGGCTATTAACTGGCCTCATGAATAAAAAACATCAACTCAGCCAACTTCAATGACTGGTATGTCTAGGAGTGATGCAGTAAAAAAGCAGTATACCCGAACACACCCGCATATCCATCTGTGCCACTAACCGACTAGACGCTAATGTAGTTGAAGCCCAGGCGAGGAAAACAGCCTACAGGCTAACCTGTGGAAGACAGTGAGCAAACTTAGAAATCTTAGGGCATGCTAGACTCCTGTCACAGCTGACAAACTTTCTTGTTATTTTCAATATGAGGTGTGACCGTAGGCTAACCACATTCTCCTTCTACACACCATATACAATTGTGTTCTCTACTAGATACGGTTAGTGCACTTATAACCAGAACCTTCTAGTTCCCAAGGGTCTTGTCTAGTTCGCAGACAGCTCAAGGAACGTAGACGGTACAGGGGCGGGTGTTTACGACGACGCATCTAGAGTAATATTTTGTCTCCCTCTTGAGCAGTACGTCACCGTACTTGTGCCAGTGTGGCAAACTCATGATCCTGCGCTTAAGACACTTCGGATCAGGATTTCTAAATTCAGAGGAAACACGGCGCCTGAAGAAACATTTAACATCTTTGTCGGTAGCATAAATACATGTTTTCAAATTATTACTTTCTTATGTTTTCGGTTTAGGAAAGTATAAATTTCATGACAATATTTAAATTCGAGATTTTGACGGAAATACATGGTTTTTGACTCGTGAGGTACCCGGAACTCCGCAAACAATATAACTGACCTAACCTATGACTCCGCAACTGACAGACTGTTCTCTAGATCTATTATTGCCAACTTTCAAAATTTGTTTACTATTGGGAAGATACGATTTAAACCAATCGAGAGCGATACCGCGATTACCGCAATACGTTAACTTTTTTTAGCAGTATAGGGTCAAATACTTTTGACATATCACAGAATACAACTGCAGTTGCATTTTTATTGTTTAAATTTTCTTACATTTCACGGAATAAGCAAAAAATGGCATCATTCGCAGGACAATTATTCTGAAATCCAAACTGTTTATTAGTTAGTAAATTTTATTTATTCAAGTATTTTGTTAACTTATTTTTAATCAACATTTCAATGATTTTTGACCAGGTAGATAGTAAAAAAATTGGTGTGTTGTTTTAAGCAATTTTGATGTCACCATCTTTATGTAATGGTATGACTACAACTGCTGTTGTTAATTCAGAAGGAAAACAGTCACTCGAGAAACACTCGTTAATTAATACTAGTCGAACCCGAACTACGCTCCACGCTTTCTTTGGTATTTATTAAAAAAAAAAATAAGCAGTGTCAACATGTAGTAGAAACATAATAATAATGTAAGCTAAATAAAGAAACGCTTGTAAATTATTTAAAAAAAAATAAATAAATTAATTTATCCCTTTTTAATTAAACAGTTTGTATGATATGTAAACTGAAACGTAATTTCTACGCAACCCCTAATCACTATCATAATGATACAAACCATAAAAATAAAGTTTACTTACCAATACCATAGAGCGTGGCGGCTCGTGGTGTGGTGTACTGGGGGGCATTCTAAAGTATTTTTTTGGAAAAAATTTGTTCTTACCCATGTTTTAGGTAGTCTTATATTTCAAACCCATCTTTTACGTTGGCAAAATGATCTATTTTTACGAACAATTTTATTGAAGTCTTTAATAGACTGTTTTCACACTACCACGTCGTGTACGTGCGAATCCCGCAAATTAGGCGGCTCTTGGCATGCGCTTATCACGGACAGTTGACAGCATAATTCTCGGAAATTGTGGCTTCGCGACCCTGAAGTCTTTAGTACGCAGATACTTCTATCCTCTTTTAGCTTGTGTAATATGAATTTTACCGCAATGAGCTTTCTATTTAACTCTTATTCATTTGAAGGCTTTTTAAGCCGGCGTCTTTATTCGGTGGTGTATAGCTGAATTGAGGACTGACAGCCAAATAAATGACCCTTGCATAGATTCGTTTAATGAGCGCGAAATACTCAAACATTCAAACGTTTTCGCGGATCCTGCGGCAGCTCTTTAATAAACGTTCTCGCATAGAAATCTCATACAAAAGTTAACTATAAAGTAGTTTTTAAATAGTATAGCGTATTCTAGTGTTGGTGAATGTTTATTTGTGGCACCTTTTAAATTTCAGTGCTCTCTGTTTTATTGTAGATTTGTTATTGTTGTTACTGATTATTATTTTATTAACTGTGCTAATGAACTACACGTGCAGTGGATGCTGTTTAATAAACTCCATTCTATTCATGTTACCGCCACAGTGTTCAACTATTTAAATTTAATTTGTTAGCAACGAGCGGAGTTGTAAAACCTGCTATAAATGCCAACCTTCAATTAACAGCGAACAACTGGTAAAACATAATTAAATTTGTGAACTGTTATTACGTGAGCCACGAACACGGGCCGAATTAATTGATTTTTACCAATAATGGGTCCTTCAACAGTATGGAACAATGGCGCTGGTGGGGTAAACATTGGTTTAACAGAAGAATGCTCCAAATACAAATTTGTTGGCAATTTTCTACCTAGTTTTCTGTATAGTACAAATTTTTCTACAGATGCTGTAAGCGTCATTTTTTTAAATAGCTTTATAATAGTTATTTTAGTGTTCATTCTATAAAGAAGTCATTGAAGACAATCAATTACAATAGTGGGTTTGAAATTCATTTGATTTTTGTTTTCATTACAATCAAAAGCAAACCAAAGACCAAAATGCTAGAGATGTCAACAAAATACGAATATCCATTGACTATAAAACTGTTACAAGTAAGCAAATAACGAGTGTTTAAAACAAACTCGGCTTCAGGTTAAATTTTGTTAAGACCAAAGCACGTCTGAACTTTCTACTTTCCTCGTTTAACGGAGTATAGCTATACGAAGCTAGCGTTATCGTCAAAATTTCAGAGGTTGAGATTATGACGGAAATGCACGTTTTAGGCTCTAAGAATACAGAAAAACCCGGTTTTGCCATAGTGTCTGTGTGTCTGTATACACTTTACAGCCCCGACGACCTAACGCAGAAAACCAAATATAGGTTTAATAGATTGGTAGTCACATTGGAATGAAACCGCAACAAACGAGATTGGTTCATTTAAAAAAAAGGGGGAGCGGGGAAGGGTGTTATATGTCAATATAGACGCGCTCGGAAAAAGAGTTCAGATTTGTATTCTACGCATGTCGAATAGTCGATCTGTGCAAACGCGTTATTTCCAGCAGCCCTCGGACCCCCACCCGCACCATCGATTTTTTGTTTATTCAAAAATTTAAGAATTTCGATTTCAAAATCGGTAAGAACATGTTAAATGACCATTAGAAATGACCATAGAAACGACCTCTCATAGAGAAAAGACCTATACCGTGTTTCATTGCATAATTGGCAAAATCAATTTTTGGCTTTCAGTGGATAAACATTGTTTGCAATTACTAAATACCAGAAATCATGAAACCGGATAATTCTAGCAAAAAATGAAGAAGGTGGGGAAGGGTGCTCTACTTCATGTAGACGCACTCAAAAAATGAGCTAATATTTTTATTCGCATGTTGACACACAGTTGACCTGTGCAAGCGCGATTTTTCTAATTGTTAATAATTATAAATTGTTACTTAAAAATCGGTATGAAGTGTTAAGTGATTATAGAAGTAACCTCCTATTGAGAGAAACGACTTATACAGTGTTTTGTTCTGATCGTTTACCCGAACAGTTTAATTGATTATTTGCCAAAAAGACTAACTTTTTTGCAAAATCGATTGTCGGTTCTCAGCGGTTAAATATTGTTTGCATTTACATTAAACTTTATAACTAACAAAAAATGGGCGAAACGAGTCGCTGGTACTTTCCCATACTTTTTATGCTTTGAATATTTTCGCGTCACGAAGTGCTAAAAATTCACATCTCCAGCCGGTACAAGCCCGCTGCAGACTCAAGGCGTTGGTTACTTACGGGCTGCGCTCGCTCCTACGACGCGACGTGAAAGGCGCTAAGATATTTAATGCGCTCACGAAAATAGTTATAACAGCTTTATTTATACAGTTATCACAAATTTGCAAAGAATGAAAAATATTTATTTTTATTAGAGCTTATTGATAGGCGTAGTTAAAATCTCGTAACTGCCGGAAAACACGTTGTTGACATTAAAATGTAACGTTTTTTTTTAATTTTCAAAATAGTTCAATAAACTACTGCAAATAATCTATCGGATTGATAAAAGTTCATAACGATTGGCGTTTGCGTTTAGGAATAAAAAACTAATTAATTTAAAAATTTTCAAAAATTCCTAGTCAGAGTGAAATTTGGGAAATTAATAAAAAACAAAGTTTTTGAGAAAATGTTTTTTTGAAGATGTCCAAAATTTTGAGCCGCTAGTATATTTACAGTTTTCATATTTTTCAGAATATTTTTGCATCACTGGATTATGCTTATCAAGATCTATTACATAATATAATAATTTGTATTGATTGGATATATTGTTTTAAAGTAATGCGGCATTAAAGTTAAAATTTTCAAAAATTCGCAGCGGGTTTCATTTTAAATATACAGCATTTGGTAAAAAACATTTGATTTATCTTTAGATGCACTACAACGCTGTTTATTTAAAATTTTAAAACAGTGTTTATAAGAAAATCTATACCAAAAAACAGGTCTAATTTCCGGTTCTGGATCCGATTAACGACCGTAGAAAAAGCTGCCTGCAACTAAGAAATTTCCACACACCATATCTTATAAAAATCGGTCAAGGGGTTCCGGAAATATAAGGAAACGATTGCACCCACGAACCCACCCACAAACAGACATTTTTAAAAAAAACCTTTTTGGGTTTTTTGAACCCCAAAACGCGTATTTCCGTTAAAATTTGAAATTCGAAAATTTGCATGAAATTATAACTTTCCTTTCTTCAGTAGAAGTGTGGGGAAGTAAAAATAAGGATAGTGGGAGGGGGTATGGATACGTTAAGTGACCTCCCGGTGAAAAAAAGCTATAGCGCATTTCGTTTTTGTCGTTTACTTGAACAGTGTAATTAAACAATTGTCAAAAAAAATTTGTTTTTATAAATTTACAAAATGTTAAACATTTTCATAACTGAAAGTTTTGATAACTTTCGAAAAGTTAATAAAATTTCATTTCAAAATGTTTAAAAGTTTCGAAAATTCCAAGAATTTCAAGTTTTAAACATTTTGCAAAAACCTCAAACTAAGTATTATGAAAGTACAGATTTAAAGAAAGTCTAGAATGTACGAAGTATTTAAAAAAAATCAAAATTTCAAAATAGACCAAGAAGGTATCGTGCGATTGCCCGATAGCTTTTTTTATACAGTTTATGTTGCGTAATCCCACCTTAAACAGTCATTTGTTCAGAAGCACGCATTAATGATTGTTTACTCACTACTGAATAAAAATACGCTATAACATAACGGAATATATTATTATTTTATTTATTACATGAAATGCTAGAAATGCCCTTCGTCCTTTTAGAAAGTACTTAAAAATTCGTAACATTTCCTAGAATATGTAGTGTAGGGCGTTGGTAATTTATTTACATTTTTGTGTTACGAGCTGCCTAAGTTTATGTAAATTATTATTTCATGGGGCAAGTATATCTGTTTTAAGGTAATATTACAAAAATAATTCAGATAAAGTTAATTCGCAGGCTACTTGATCGTAGCATTTCGTCTAATTATTCGGCGATCAAAGAATTTACTAAGCATGGCCAAAGTTTCTTGTGTAAAGTGAGGTGTTGCTCCGTCTTGCTCAAAATAGCACAAGCTTAATTCATCATCGCGCAATTCTTCTAAAAATGGCTATAAAATCACCTCCTCATATTTGTCACCGTTATTGTTACATAAAAATACAAATTTTTAACCTAAACTCTTAGTGGTAATCTGCTAATTTGTTTCTACCGATGCTTCCTGTCTCCCGAACAATTTTAACACACCAATGAATATTTTGTAATCAGCGGCATCTTCTGAACATTTGGCTCTAAATTGTTCCAGGTAGTAGTTATGTATGAAATATGTCCAAACCTCGTCCACCTCACGTCCGTTACGAGAAAAAGATTCAATCAGAAATGCCTTCTGCTCCAAATCTTAGCCCATTTCCGGTGAAACCGGAAGTACAAAGAAATTTTAAAATTAACATAAAATAGTAGCAATTTATGTGTTCATTACGCACTCTTTCTCTAGTAAAGTTTACTTGTTGAAATAATAGAAAATGATGAAAAAGTGAGTCACCCGGTACAGTATATTTTGGTAAAACCAATTTTTACGCCATCGGAGTGATTGTTCCATGCTTTAGACCCTGTATATGGAAAAATATTGTCAGGGTGGTATGAATTTCTTTGGAAGAAGACTTGAATTGCTAAAAACATAATTCTGTATATTACGTGAGACGAGTAAACCTCTGTTCTCTAGCTTTCTGCTGCTTTTTGCGAATACTCGTTTGCACCACGTTTTCACCGCTATAGCTTTATATAGCTTTGATGTAGTAAATTGAGATTCCGATCAAATAAGGCAATATAATCTTGTTTCTGTTGTTTGCTACCTACACACATATTAGTTGCTCTTGTTACCAAATCACTAAACTCTGTATTGTGTACACTGTACAAAACATTTCCGAGTATACAGGTAATAATATTATCATGGATCCGATTGATTCCGTCATATAATTCGCTTTTTCCAAATTCTCCGAAATACAAAAGTTGAACACAGTGGCGTAACTACCGATGGGACCGAGTGTGCAATAGCCCCCGAGCCCTAAAGCTTAGGGAGCCCAAACAATTCAACTGAAGTTTTCTTGTAGCTCAGAATTTTTGAACATAAGGTCTAGTGAGATTTGCTATATTCCAAAATGTTTGTACAGTCACGTGACTAAGCTGTGACGCCATCGACAATTTTCTCAATTGGCAATATAAATATTTGCTTAGGCAGTTAAAATTGTTTTTCTCATTTCAATTATTTAAAGTTTTCATACTTTTGTATTAAAACAATTTTGAGAAAAATGTAAAACAAAACGTGATTTAACTAAGCAGGCCGTTGATCTAAACAAAGTTGTGTAGCCATTGTGTAGTTTAGGTCAGAAAATTTCTGTCAGTCATTTAATAAGGCCTTATTTTCAAAAATACGATAATCGTTTTCTTAGATATAAATTAATTGATATAGTGTTAGTTACAAAAATGTGTAATTATTATGTAGTAATTTAACTTATCTTATGTTTTTATTTTCTTTATTGCAAAATTGTAATTTTTGTATATACTGCTATGATATCTTGAAGCTGGGCTGTTTGGACTGGAGTATTGTAATTCCCTAATGTCAGTCTTTGGAATGCTTGTTGCGTTTTACTTTAATAAATAAATAACGTGGTTATTTTATGCCATTTACATTCTTCAATATCTGTGGGCCTTGTATTCACTGAAAGACAAAAGAACACAATCAGATTCGTACGATTATGGTTTGTGTTAATTTAAGTTCTGAAATAGTTTAGAAATGTTTAAAATGTTTAAGACATAAAAAGTTTAAAACTTACTGGTTTTGTGAATGGTTAAATGTAATTTTTGGGGTTATGAATGTATATGATACTTTGACAAGTGCAAAATAGAACACTCGTTGATCATGAAAGTTATTTGTCTAAACAATAGTAGATAGGGAAGGAAGACAAAAGAAAGGGGAATTTTCGTTAGGTAGTTCTGTAAACAGAGACGCAGAATTTTGGATTCCTAAAAGAAAAGAAAAGGAAAACCAGTGTGATTGAATGAAAAGAGTGCCTTCTAGTTAGATAAAATCTACAACAAAACGAATAGAAGTATTTTAAATTACAAAACATTCCAATATGTGTTTGAGGCTATAGTGGAGGAAGCTGAGAAATTACATTAACGATTTTAAACAAATAAATTGTAATAGGATTATTTTTTACAATAAATTATTATTTGGAACCGAGTAGTGTGTTTTTTTTTAAATATCTAACCAAAGAAGAAAGAGTACATCATACAACAGCTATCAAGTCAAGGATTACAACAGTAGTTGTGAAGAAACTAAGATAAGGGTTTTTGTTTTAAGAAAAGTGCATTTTAATTACGCCTATCAGTTAGCTCTAGTTAAAAAATATATATTTTATTTTTTGCATATTTTTGATAACTTTTTAAATAAACCATTTATTTCGACTTTAAGTCCGAAATCCAAAGTGCCTCTAATTTTGCTGTAGAGCAGGCGGTTGTGTTCCTACTATTTTGATGCGGTATGCGACATCGTAGGGTTGCCTATATAATGCTCACTTACTCAAAAAGTACTCGTCTGACCGGCATCAGCTATAACTTGTTAGAGAGCCTCTTGTGGGTGGTAGACGATGAAACAAACTTAATTTCGCAAATCTGAAAACGATCGTGTTTTTTCAAAATTTTGAAAATTTTCAACAAAGTAATATTCAAAACCAGCCAACCTTTTTTTTTTTTAAATTTGTAGGCTCTTAGAACGGAAGATTGGCTGCAATTTGATTTTTTTCTGAAAGCTATAATTTCACTGTGGCGCTTTCTATGAATTTGGATGCATGGAATGGGGGTTGCCTACATAGCTTGCTTTCTTAGAAATCTAACAGTTGGGGAAATGTACGTTATAATTATAAAGTACACTTTCGCAAACACGATAAGTGAGTATTAATATCTACGAGGATCGTTCAAAATGTACGTGGCCTAACAAAGAAAACGCAAGTTTTATGGGCAAACAATCATTTTATTTTTCAATATAGTCTCCTGCTTGCTCAACGCACTTATTCCAACGATGCTCCAAAGCAGCAATGCCGTCTTTGTAGGTCGATGAACCCAAGTCTTCAAAATAGCTATTTACAGCAGCGATTATCTCGGAATGGGATGAAAATCTTTTACCGCCGAGCCATTTTTTCAGGTTTGGAAATAGATAAAAATCGCTGGGAGCCAAATCTGGCGTATAAGGCACTAATGCGAATCTCAATTCATGAATTTTCGCCATGGCGATTGCAGAAGTGTGTACAGGTGCGTTATCTTGATGAAAAAGCACTTTTTTTCGCCATATGAGGCCGTTTCTCTTTGATTTTGTCGCTAATTTGCTGCAAAAAATTGGCATAATACTCGCCATTTATTGTTTTTCCCGTTTCCAAGTAGTCGACGAAGATAATTCCATGAGAATCCCAAAATACAGTTGCCATAACTTTTCCTGCTGACAAAACCGTTTTTTCTTCTTCGGTGGCCTAGAACCTTTGTGTGTCCACAGCTTGGACTGTTCCTTGGTTTCATGAGTGTAATGGTGGTTCATCGACGGTTATGAAACGGCGCAAAAGTCCCTTGGATTGCGGAGACAACGTGCCAAAAGATCGCGAGAAACAATGAAACGATTCAGTTTTTGCTCCGGTATGAGCAAACGCGGCACCCAACGTGCGGAGTATTTTTTCATATTTCTAATTCTTTAGTTAAAATTCTGGGCACACTGCCATTTGAGATGCCCAATATGTTTGCTATCTCGCGCACTTTTACTGGACGGTTATCCAATACGATACGGAGGACTTTTTCAATCATATCCGGGGTAGTAGCCGTTTTTGGGCGTCCACTGCGGGGCGGGGTTCGTCCTTTGTGCTTACACGACCACGCTTAAACTCGGCAACCCAGTTTTTAACCCATAAAAACGAAGGAGCGGACTTCAAAAATGTCGAATCCGACTCTGCTTTGATTTCGGTTGGCGTTAAGCCTTTCAAATGAAAGTACTTTATTACTGGTCGCAACTCAGTTTTTTCCATTATTTACGAAATCATTCTAGACGGTAATTTTGGCGCACTGTCAAACACAAACTGATTGACAGATCGCTGTATACTGTCATATTTAATCTAAGAAAGGATGGTTCTGAAAAATTCCGCTGAATTAGCGCCGTCTCTAAGTTAGGCCACGTACATTTCGAACGATCCTCGTAGTATGGGAAAGTTTACTTGAAGTCCACACTTCAGCTTTTTTTAAATTTGAGAAACTCGCTACAAGAACACTTTAAATTAAGCTAATTTTGAATCATGAAGAAAAAGTGCTAATGTTTATAGCAACTAAATATTTTTTTAATTTAAATATATATACAGCTTTGAGTTCTACAGCAAGCGAACAAATAAAATATTTACTCAACCCCAATGTTTTAGACATCCATGCATAGGGATTGTATATATGGAAATGAACTGAGAGGTAAATCATGTAACCGTATGGGTATAGTATAAAATACAATGAATTGTTTCTAGGTTATCCTTGAATAGGGGTGGTTGAAATATAGCGATATGTTGGTATACAAAGCGTGTCAAATTATTTTGGCATTATTGCTAACGTTCTTATTATTTCAGCTACAGATTTGGTTATGGTTAAATTAGGATAACAGTGTAACTTTTTATGGCAATTAAGATGCCGTATACAAAGAAACAATTGAACGTCGCGTATTTGAGTTATTTGCTTAAGAATGTTAACCCTGTATATTTGATGTATACTACGAAAAGAAATTAAATTCTGATTATAAAACTTTCATTGCAGTAGTAATCTAAAGTGGATAATAAACAGTTATTATTGATTATGTGATTATGAACAAATTATGTCTATGAAGGAAATTGATGCTAGCCACAAAAATATTTCATCAAATCATTTTGTGTTTTCCATTTTAAATTATTATTGCACCCAAAGTTTTTATTCAGATTTTAATTGTTTTGCGAATATGCAAAAACATACAGGAATTCAATTTTAAGTAAAACTATTTTATAAAATAACTCAAAAAGGAGACGTTCAGATATATTTTTGTAAACGTCATCCTCATTAGTATAAAAAATTTCAAATTTGATACTGTAATAAAAAGAAAGTTACAAATAGCGTCATGATAATTTGATACACTCTGTACATCAAATATCGATATTTCCATATAACGATATTTTGGTGTTTGATATTTACGTATTTAATTTTTACTACGAAGATGGGTTGAAAAGTTCCTAGCATGACGGATAGATGGAGCTGTTTCAGACAGTGTTTGCGGCGCGCTGGTAAGTTCACTCCTTCAGATCGTCAACTGTTAAATCTCAAATCGCTGCGTTCATTAGTTTCGTTTTCGTGCTGTCATTAAGTACTTCTTCTTGAAAGGCTTATCAGCAACGGACATTCATAATGAGATAAAAAATGGTTTGAAGGACTTGGCTCCTTCATTTTCCACTATTGACAAATGGGTTCGTAAATTCGAATGTGGTCGTACAAGTGTTAAAGATGCACCCCCGCAGTGGATGCCCAAAATCTGCCACTACAACAGAAATTGTTGAAAAGAGCATGCTATGGTGTTAAAAGATCGTCGGTTGAAGACGTCTGAGATAGCGGAGGCTGTAAACATCTCCAAAGAATACTCAACGTACATTTTGATTGAAGAGTTGGCCATAATGAAGCTGTCCGCGAGGTGGGTGCCGCGATTGCTCAGTGTCAAAAATTGGTGCGGATGCAAATTTTTCGTAAGTGTTTGGAGCGTTTTCAAAACAACAAAGTGAATGTTATTTGCCGATTTATCATCACAGATGAAACGTGGGTCCATCATTATACGACGGAAACAAAACAATAATATAAACAGTGGCGGCACAGTGGTTCTCTTTTCTCAAAAAGGCAAAGGCCGTTGCATCTGCAGGAAAGGTAACGGCTTCCATTTTTTGGAATGTAGGTATTCTTCTGATTGATTACCTCCAATAAGGCCAAATCATCGCAGGCGTATACTACGCGAGTCTTCTGGACAAATTAAAGGAAAAGTTAAATAAAACCACTCAAACAATCAAGCAAAAAGAAAAACTTCAATATACATCTATGCCATACGTACCGAAATTATCTGAAAAGATATAAAACATATTAAAATTATACAATATCTAAACAGTAAATAAAAGATATAACACCTTAATAGAACTATACACAAAAGTGAAAGACAATATACAAAAAGAGAAACAAATACACACTGTATATACAATTCCGAGTAACAACTGCGACGCCACATATGTATATCGGACAATCAAAGCAATATCTTTAAGATCGTTCTAAATCCCATATAAACAGTTGTAACACAGCGTTAGAAAACTACACATTAGATACAAAACATTAATTCAATTTTAATAATACAAAAAATATAAAAATAGAACATAGCAAAAAGAAAAGACTCATACACAAGATGATATTAATGAAAACAGACAAAAACAGCATCAACAACAGAATTGACATAGATTCACTCAGAAACATGTACGAAGAAATTCTAAAACAACGACTGGTACAACATTTACTACCAATGCCACCTGCTACGGGTGGCGGAAAAAAGTGTCGCGTAAAAAAGTGCCTGGGAAAAAGTGCCGACGGAAAATGTGCCGCAGAAAAATGTACCGTGAAATAAAGTGCCGCAGGAAAAAAGTGCCGCTGAAAAAATGCCGTGTAGGTGTAAATTTGATATTTGCACTTGAAAATAAAATAATATAAACAATGTAGATACCGTTATACTTAGTAATAATATAATACAAGAGGATTAGAGCAAATGGCGGAAATGGTGTTCTCAGGTTACGTAATATGCCTCCTATGTTTCCACCACGTCTATGGAACGTGCAAGAAGCAACAATAAATGAGAAAGATCGCACGAATAATCAGACGGAAGACTGGAATAACAGATTATGGGGTTAGGTTAGGTTAGGCACTTACACGGCACTTTTTTCCGCGGCACTTTTTTCCGGCGGCACTTTTTTCACAGCATTTTTTTTCGCGGCACTTTTTTCCGCGGCACTTTTTTCCGGGATTCCTTGATAACACAGCAAATAGTTATGAAGAGTAAGGCAAACGAATTATTTTTATAAATTAATATGTTAATTTTAACTACATGTAATTTTTCTTAATGTAAGTAATAAAAAAATAATAATAATAACTGTAATAATGTTTTAGGACTAATACCTCTGAAGAAAACTCAAATAAAAAGTAGAAACGTAAGGAGAGAACAATTGACTTATAATTTGTAACAATTCTTATCCCAAGAATTTTGTTAAATATTTAAAATTAATAGGATCAGGAAAAACATCGCGATCTTTAATTTTTACTTTCCTCTACTTCCAGTATAGGGAAGTATTGACTTCATGCAAATATTTGAAATCGAGATTTAAACGGAAATACATGTTTTAGATCTCCAGGAATCCAAAAAAGTGTTGTTTTTTTTTAAATTTTTGTCTGTGATTGGGTGGGTATGTGCGCTTTATAAGTCCCAAACGGATGGTCTGATTTTGATTGGGATCTGGATTCTGGATTTTGGGTTGGAGGGTACCCGTACGGGTACACGCACTTAGGCCGCTGAAACGGGCCCATTGTGCTGCCTCCACAGCAGCTCCTCAGCCCGGGAGTCACCCAAGCCACCCAATTCTTTGGATGAACTTGAGGACATCCGCGGTTGGGGTGTTGCTGATAATGGCCATGTCAGGCCAGAAGTCCCCCAGCATGGATCCTCTGATTGTTGCGAGAGCAGGGCAGTGACAGAGAACGTGTTCTGCCGTCTCGTCCTCAAGGTTGCATCCGCGGCAGTTGGGGCTAGTGGATAGCCCCATCCTGTGCATGTGTTTCTTTAGGGTGCAGTGCCGCGTTAGGATTCCTACGACCAGTCGGAGATTCTTCCTGGACAACTGCACGCAGTACTTGGCTATCTTCAGTGAGGGTGCTGCAAGAGCAGCCTTCGCTTGGCGACAGCTTTGAATATTTTCCCACCTTCTTATGAAGCTGTTGAGGGTTTCTTGATGTAGCATAGTGCTGAGTATCGTCGGGGAGATGGGGGTTACAGGTTCTGGCCCCCAAGGAAGTTGTTCCGAGGCCAGTCTTGCGACCTCATCAGCTTCCTCGTTGCCTCGATTGCCATCATGTCCCTTTACCCAAACGAGTGAAACGACATTGTCTCTAGAGATATCTTCGAGAGCTTCGTAGCACTCAAGTACTACTCCTGAGGTAATCTTACAATTACTAAGGGCCAATAAGGCAGCTCTGCTATCACTAAAAATACCAATACTTTGGTTCCTTATTTGTCGTTCAAGGACTGCGTTTGCACCGTGCATTATCCCCACTACTTCCGCTTGGAAGACGGTGGTGTGTTTGCCTAGTGGTATACTTTGGCGAAGGTTTAGGTCATCGGAGAAAACCCCGGCGCCCGTACCGTGCCTTGTTTTGGATCCATCAGTAAAGATGGATATGTCCGGATGGTGGGTTGCCCCAGCGTCCGCATGTACACTGAAGTGTCGATTGAAGGTAAACTTGGGAGGGAGGCAGTCTACCACCGCGTCAAGAAGAGGAGTCTTTACGACTGCCTCGTCGAGGATGCTAGTGTGCTTGCCTCCCACACCACTTGTATACCATAACCCCCTACGGCGTAGCCTCAAAGCAGTCTTTATTGCTAATTCCTCCACAAGAAGATCGAGTGGAGGTATGCATAGGACCGCTTCTAATGCCGCCGTGGGGGTTGAGCGCATAGCCCCTGTAATGCTGAGACAGGCAAGACGTTGCACATGTCCCAGTTTAGTTGCTGCTGTAGCCTGTCTGGCTCTGGGCCACCAGATCAGTGCTCCATAGCATAGCATAGGTCTTATAACGGCAGTATACAGCCACAGGGTGATTCTGTCCCCAGGATTTACCCAGCGCGCGGCGACACTGCCAAAAGACCATGCATGCTTTTTCGGTCTTAGCCTGTAAGTGCTTCCCCCAATTCAGCTGTTTATCGAAAATAACTCCCAGATCTTTACGTTGTCTGATAGATTGAGAGAAGTACCAAATAGGGTGGGTGTACGTAAAGGTCCAACCTTCCTCTTTCTGGTGAATAGTACCATCTCTGTTTTCGAGGGGTTGACAGAGAGGGACTGTTCATTACACCAGTTTTCTGTTATTCGAAGAGCCGTCTGCATTAAGGAGCAGAGCATGTTCTCAAATTTCCCTGTGATGAGGATGGTAATATCATCCGCATAACCAATAGTATAAAAGCCAGCGATGTAAGCATGTTGATTTTGGTGCAGTGGGTGTGTGAATAGCACCTGCTCTCGTATTTCTCTGTCGCATAGTCTCTTAAGCGTCTTTAGTAAGAAGGATGTGAGACTGATGGGGCGAAATGATTTTGCCAGGGAGTAGTCACTACGACCCGGTTTAGGTATAAATATGACCCTCACCTCTCTCCAGCTCTCTGGTATGCATCGAAAAGCGATACATGCCCGGTAGATACGCACCAAGTGAGCAAGTATATAGTCCAGACCCCATTGTAGAAGGGCTGGAAAAATACCGTCCAACCCGGGCGATTTGAAGGGAAGGAAGGAGTTTATAGCCCAGGTCACCTTGTTACTCTGTACGACCCGGTCCGCCACTTCCCAGTCCTCCTCTGTGGGGGGTGGGGTGTCGAGCCGAGGCCATACATGGGGGGTAACAATACAGCCTGGGAAGTGAGTGTTTATTAGCACGTCGGCTGTCTCTGCGGGTTTGGTTGTGATTTTGATTGGGACATAAACTTTAAAAAGAAATCCGAAACCGGAAGCGGAAAATGTTTTTTTTAGAATATTTTTAAAAAATGAATTTTCTAAATCTGAATCGGGAATCTTATAGAAGACTTTTTTCGAACGTTTTCATCCAAACTTTCTAGCTTCAAAATGTTTACTGCGCACAAAAATATTCGAGAATTTAAAGTCAAGTGAAAAATGTATTTGAATTTTGGAAATTTTCAAAACAAGCGACCAAAAGGAAACTTTCCAGGTTTTTTTTAATGAAAAAATTTTGCTATTGTTATATTTTAACTTGTTCATACCGAATTTAAATCTGATATTCGTAAATTATTGAAAACAGTGCAATTATTAATATTTTAAACCTACAGGGTGGCGGTAGCTTAGAGGTTGAGCGTTTGCCTCTACAACTAAAGGTCTGGGTTTCAGCAATAAAAATATATGCTGTAACTGTGACACGCCACTTAAATGTCTGCAATCCAATGTAGGCAGCCGTGGGGTCTCAAGGTCGTTCTGTATGTACACGTACGAGGTGAAAGTTTAGGCCGCAGCGTACAGTAAAATCCAATGCTTGTACGGTGCTGTCGGTTACAAACTTTTGACAGAGCTTGTACACTCTGTATGTCCTACACACTCACACCTCATGCATGGGTAGGTCCCCTACACGTATAGAGAGCGGCGCTGTAATCGTGGCAACACCGCAATTCTCGCGTATTAGTAGCGTCGAACCTCAAAGTATCAGTGTTTTATGAAGTCTCAGTTATTTGTCAACAAAAAAGCGTATAAATGGCAACTCAATTGAGATTGAATGGTCAGTTTGTTAAAGAAAAAGTGCGTGATAGAAAACTGAAAGCTGTGGCGGGTATGTGGCGAGCAAATGCTGCTAAACGCAATGAAGCGGTACATAACCTCAATGATGAGCAACAAGAATTTGCTGTCGAAGGACGTCGGATCATTGATATAAAATATCTTGCCTAGCATTTGAAGTGCATTTGCTGTAAAAAAGACATTTTTTTGAGGAAAGCAGTGAAGGAAACACGGATGGGGTTGAACTCTATTTTGCACATTTCCTGCGACAAGTGCTGTGCTATACCACAAGTACGCACGGGCAAAACGCATATAACATCCGAGAACAATACCCATGCTGATGTGAATACCAAAGCTGTATTGGGTAAGTTATTTTGAAAATTAATAAAAATGTAGAAATGATTTAAAAAAAGTGTCAAGTGTGGGATACGCATAATATCAAAATGGATTTCACTGTTGCCATTTCGTCACAGCTGATTGTGTCTCCGGTCCGTGTTGAATAAAATTAATATATTTCATCAGTCGATATCTCCGAAACTAAACGGTCAAAAATTGCCATTTTTTTTCACACTAATCCCACAATAGTGCTGCATACATGAGGGGTTTTATTTAAAAATCTTAAGATCCGTTTAGCGTCTATAATAAAAAATGTGAACAAAGTGCTATCCGTTCACGTGTTAGGTATAGGCATCACGTACAAAATGACCCATTTTCAATTGCAATTATTTCACAAACTAAACGGTGGATCGATTTAAAAATTTGCCAGTCGGTTTATGAAGGTTATGTTTACACCATACTTTAATTTCAGGCAATTTTTAAGATTTGAACATTAGTGGAAGGTAAGGGCCGATTGTGAAAACCTTAAATGTGTTTTTGTGCTTTAAGGCGGCTGGGCTGTAAAGTGCATACAGACACACACAAAACACTACTGCAGCGCCTACTGTGGCGGTCTCCCAAAACCCTAAATCGTTCTTATTAGTTAAAATGTTTAAGTGGATAGATAATGTTTGCCTCATTTAGGCATAACTAGTTTATCGGCGAGTAAGCTCAATACGAAGAAACTGCGATTAAGTATAGAATTCACTGAAAGTTCGAATAAATATGGAAATTTACCAGGGGAAGTTCCGTATCAAGAGAATACGTTCGATATTCAGAAAATTTCGATATATTGGAACGCATGAATACGGCAATATGTATCGATACCACGCATAAAAGATTACAATTTTGCAAAATTACCTGTGGAAGTCTCGTTTTAGCGACATTAATTAGATACACTCCATCATACCAAGAGAAGGAAAATATCGATATATTAATAAGCACCTGTCGTTCATAGCTTTGATACGGCGATACTCATCGATTGTTAGCACAGTAAACTACAAATACTTACCAATATATTTTGTTAAAAGTAATTTTGCAAACTCTCATTAGTAGAACACATACCATAATAACATTGGTTTTTCTCGTAGTAACATTATACATACTATAATTATACCTAGTGTTATTGCTACTTCCAATATTGATATAAAGTGTACTGTATCGGTTGATCTTATATTTATTTCTTGTGAAGAAATTTAATGTTGTTGAACTACCCGAAACGAACATTGAAATAATAAACATTTAATATGTATCAAATTGTTCATAATGGCAAAAATTGTTATAATGGATTTTTAGGAAAGCTTTTTTTGATTACTATAGGTTTTCTTTTAAAACTGTTTTATAACTTTTTAAAAGGCTAATTTTTCTAAAATTTAATTTTAATTGTTTTGATAAAGTCTAAAGTAATTTTTTTTTATTTTATAAGTGTAAAGGTAAGAAATACTTATTCTAATTACGCATTTTTATTAATCGAAGGGTTTAGAAACTCATGCAAACAAGCACTTGTTATAAACGAGATGTAAATTTCGTTAACCCCAATTCCTTTTATAAAATTTCTCAAAAGGATCGCCCTTGCTGTACGTCTTTGTAGTCTCACAACAGTCTAGTTGAATCAAACTCGAATATGTAAAATACGGATAAAGTAAAGCCTAGAGGACAGTGGACATGTTTGACATTCAAATGAAATATGTGTCACATTAAGCAGCGTGAAAGAAATGTTTCGACAGCCGAAGAAAATAAATTCAACCTGAAATTCTCTGAAAACAGCAATTTTCTATTGAATCTTGTGTTCTTCACTTTATTCCACACAATGCTTGTATTGTAGTGCCGTGGCCAAAAACCTCTCATCGTGTTTTATATTATTTATAAAAGAAACATACGTATGTAAGTATGCTAGAGGAAACCGTGCGTCTTAAATGCAATTAACAATGAATTTTCATTTTTCTTCGTATCTAATTATTGTAAAGAGCTAAATATTCGTTGTTATTGTATGTTAGGTTAGGTTTTATAATAAATAATTTGTATATTGTGACTTTTGAATGTGAGATTCAGTTTAATAAAAGACATGCAGTATTCCGTCTGCGTAACTAATTGAGAAATTTGGGTCGCATCGCGACCCCTGCCAGTAGGCGGGGGAAACATAAATAACGTTTAATTTCTTGCATCAATATACTTCTACGTCTTGATCTTAAGGCTTATTTATGTTTTGGGTTAAACATTTGTGTTATATTCTATTCTGTTCTCGGTTAATAATTTTTCTCTTGTTCCATAATTATCAAGAGTTTATTACTTCTTCCTTGTGTATCATTTTTAGTGAAATTTATTGCTTTCTAAGCTACTTTTACTCTGGTCTCTGTCAATCCCATTTAACTCACGTTATAAAAACTCGAAAAAAAGAGGCAATACCAATGGTTCATCTCCGCAACAAATTGTTCTTTGCAATTATA
Organism: Ctenicera cuprea; assembly: GCA_958336395.1. Lineage (NCBI taxonomy): Eukaryota > Metazoa > Arthropoda > Insecta > Coleoptera > Elateridae > Ctenicera > Ctenicera cuprea. The sequence goes on along the minus strand of OY284495.1, from coordinate 37,893,185 downwards.
TGTGTTGCATGCAAGCAATTGTATTGACTGCGATAAATTGTCCGCGAACAATTGGCGTTGATTATTTTTTTGACTAACACAGAATTGCTATTATCTGTCATTAGGGCATTTAGTTTATTTTATTTTATATAATCTTTACTGCCTCTTTTATACTGTGCGTGGTCTTTAATGATTTCGACAGTATTCTTAGCGAAGCTGCTACTAATACCAACATATTTACGCGTTTAGTATATAAGAAGCATATTTGTTTGTACAGCAGACTGCTGCAGTTTTCAATACAGATATGCAAATTTGGGGTTATAGTGTTTGTAATAGTTGTTGGAATATAATCTGCTGCTGTCATTTAGAACCCAGACTTCGAGGATGAAGGTCGAGTTCCCGGTTGTTTATAGCATATGATATTATACCGGGTAGCATCGACAAAACAAAAGCATCCAAAACCCACTTCACGTTATTTTTTTCGATCGCATGCTAGAGAGCATTTCATTGTAGCTGAGATATTAACAGGGCAGATATCTAGAACTGCGATTTTATTACCAACAGTTATTATAATTTACAATTAAAAGAAAACAATTACAGATCCGACTAACCTAACCTAACCAGACCTAGCAAACGCAATCACCATTAATAGGGATCAAAAATTTAATAAACTAGCAATTTAAAAACCACAGCCGGGATTGTCATACGTAGCATATTCTACCGTTAGAAGAGTTTCAAACGTGAACATTGAATTGAAAATACTAATGAACGGGGCCAATTTAAAAAAAAACAAGTGAGTACATTTATGTTAATGATTATTTGATGTCTTTAAGTACATACAATACTGCTGAAGGTACATTGTATGTAAGTGAAATATGGATGCTTGTCTATATGATACTTGCCTTCTCTGCATATCTAGAATATCCTGTGGATACGTATCGATATATCGATACATCGACTAAAGTTTCTCTAGAAGCAATTGTTTGTTTCCCAACTAAAGTTGCTAAATATGCGACTTCTTTCGCAAATTTAAATACTTTTAATTATTACCATACCGATACTTATCGTCGTGTCTACACGTATCGCCATGTCGGTACGGTGAAATATCGATGTGTAGTAATATATCGGTACTTCTCTTTTTTGCGTGTGTATACTGTCGATACATGGTATATGTGGATACAGTTGTTTATTTCTCAACTAAAGTTGCTGAACATGGGCCTTGCTTTGTAAATTATGCAAACTTCTTGTTTTTTAATATGTGATATATGGATACGTATCGCCGTATCTATACGTAAAGCCGTATCAAGAAGGTAACATATCGATGGTACTGTGATTTGTCGATTATTTGGTTCTCTGCGTATCGGGCGTATTTATGGCGTATCGGTACGCGTATTATATCGATACATCGACACAGGTCTGATAAACACTAAAATCAAGGTTGACTAATAATGACACCCGCTGAATTAAATTTATTCTAATTAATAATTACTATATTATTGTATTACTAGAGCAATATAATAAGTTTCATAAATAAACGGTAAGCTCAGTAGTACATCATAACATAGATAAAATGTTAACCTGTAAGTTTGCAGTAATATTTTACAATTATAGGGTTCTAAAAATTTCAACATGTTCTTATTTTATTATTGTTTTAGTTTGGAATAGTATTATATTTCTAAAGCATTATCGATTCCATATTTTAACATAATGTTTTGGAAACTTGTCTGTTCGTGTTTGTTTTGCGGTAACAGCTGGGCGGTTCGTGTTTGACATACCATTTAAAATGATTTATAAATCAGGCAATTTTTGTCCGCATAGCTATGTTACGAACAACGGAGAATAAAGCGTAGCGATCTGGAATGAGTTTTAAAAGCATTCGTGGATTTTATCAGTGGCGGTTTTTCCATTGGGATAAATGGTCATTGACCTCCCAATGAAATAAGAAAAAATCAATAATTACTTTTTGGTTGAGTGCATATTACAGACTTTAATATTTAAAAAGTTTCTAGTTAACTTTTGTACGAGATTTCTATGCGAGAACGTTTATTAAAGAGCTGCCGCAGGATTCGAAAACGTTTGAATGTTTGAGTATTTTGCGCGCATTAAACGAATCTATGCGAGGGTCATTTAGCTGTTAGTCCCCAATTCAGCTATACGCCACCGAATAAAGCCGCCGGCTTAAAAGGCATTGAAATGAATAAGAGTAAAATAGAAACCTCATTGCGGTAAAATTCATATTTCACAAGCTAATAGAGGATAGAAGTATCTGCGTATTAATGACTTCAGGGTCACGAACCCACAACTTCCGAGAATTATGCTGTCAACTGTCCGTGATAAGCGCATGCCAATAGCCGCCTAATTTGCGGGATTCGCACGTACACGACGTAGTAGCGTGAAAACATTTGTTGGTTGTGTAATCATAATTTGGTGGTGTTGTACGATGTCCGTGCAAAATAATTTTGGATTGTGAATGCTATTTAAGAAAATGCTTTCACTTGTTTCCACTGTCTGCTATTTTGTGATAATTTATTGTGTGATATTGACTGCAAACATTTAAAAACTAAAATTCAAACACATTTTTTATCGGTAAACCACATGAAAAATTTTGTGCATTTTGACACACTGGCAATGTGGGTATCAATTTACAATAATTTTATTAGAGACTGCTTATCGAAAGTCTATTAAAGACTTCAATGAAAATGTTGGTAAAAATTGATCATTTTGCCAATGTAAAGGATGGGTTTGAAATATAAGGCTACCTTAAAACTTGGGTAAGAACAAATCTTTGCCAACAAAATACTTTAAAATGCCTTCCAGTACACCACACCACGAGCCGCCACTGTATGTTATTACTACAAATAGTGTATAAGAAATAGGTATCGGCGCGGAAAGAATATCAGTAGATATTTTAATTATAAGTTGTAGCTTTACTTCGTTGAAGTCCATATTTATTGAGTATAAATGCAATACTTTTTACTTCAACAATATTATTAAAGTAAAAAGTATTTTATTTGTACTTACTCAGTAGATATGTCTAAAGTTATTCAATCATTTACATGGCAAATATTTGCACCTTGCTACCCTTAAATTTTACGGATGACGATAATAATTAATTTTAAGGTTATTTGACAGTACAATTTGCGCAAAAAGTGTGATATGCTACAGTGTAAATAAGAAAAAACTTAATCAACTGATCTATGAAAATACAAGTGTATGTAAGAATTTCCGTTTTTCTTCAACTTTATACTTCACCCCGCATCAAACTTCTTGCCAGCCGTCAGCTCGAACATGGGATTTGATGAGCTGTGACCTCATCTACCGCTTGATTTTCTTATAACCAAGAGTGGCATTTAGTGTTAAGCTCTTGTTGGCGACGCATTGGAATTAGTTGTATTAAAACTTTTACTTGAGAATTTATCACAATAAATATTTTAGAGCATTAAACGCTTCTTTTTTGAGCAAGTGTCACAAGTGTGTGAAATCAGTGAAAAAACTAAGTCTTTAGTGTTATTCTGCAAAATGTAACAATTGCCGCAGATTTTAGCGGATACGCTTAATGAAATAAAAGCACACGCGAGTAGAAGTATGGCGCCCGTCACGTCTGTTGAAATTTTAAAACTCGATCCAGTTTTCAACAATAATGGGTCGTTGAGATGCTGCGGTGAAATAGAAAATATGGGAAAAATGTTCAGTTGATTAAATTCATCGGTGCAAACGACCAAAGGTTTTTCACCTATTTATCTCTTAACTACGCAAAATATCAACAATCTAGATATCCAACCTCTAACTGCTATTGTATCAACAATAATCAGCAGAACAATAACTTAGAGAAAGATCGAAATCTGGCATACTCAAAAGCAAGCAGATTATTCGAAAAATCTGTTTGACCAAACCAAAAGAGTAAACAAAACAGAACGGCGGAATTCTGGTTGGCTGTCACCGTTGGCCAAAGACGGATCCGGTGGAGCGTGATCGTGAGATCGACAAACAGTTTAAGTGGAAGATTGCGTAATTCGTCCATCTGGAAATTCGCATTCGCATACACCGCATCGAACTCCTTGCCAGCTGTCAGCTCAACCATGGGCTTTGATGACCTGTGACGTCATCTACCCCTTGGTTTTCTTAAAACCAAGAGGGGCCATCAGTGTTAAGCTCTTGTTGGTGACGCGTTGGAATTAGTTGTAATAAAACTTTTACTTGAGAATTTATTACAATAAATATTTTAGACTATCATAAACGCTTCTTTTTGTTGAGCAAGCTCGTATGGTTGTGTTTCTGATTAATTATTCCGTAGCTTCTAGATTGTAGTTCTGTTGTTTAATCCTAAAGTCTCAAGGCAACAGAACACAAACACATTTTATTAACGTGCTAAGGAAAATGGTAGTAGTTAGCAAATAAAAATAATTAACAGTTACTGGCAATGTTTTGTAAACACAAATTTACATGTCTCTTGTCTTGTGTGTGTCTTGTCTGTCTTGTCAAACACTTAGACTAAATTTCCCAGTGGTTACGCGATTAGGTTCGTTTTGTCTGCACCGTGTCTTTCGGCTAGAATAACAAAATTTGTACTCATTTTCTGCGGTTCTAAAAAGTTTATCTACGCTTAACAGATTTTACATAATTCATACACTTTTGGTTCGGAATTGAATCACAGTCTATTTTAACACCAAGCAGCTAATATAAAAACACTAATGAAACATTGAGAGGTATGTATATTAGTCTATATACTGTGATCATGCAGTGACGTAGATATTTTTATTTACAAACTTAATAGTATTATTTAACATTAATCAAGTGTTTACGCTTAAACAATAATAAACCTTTTAAAGTATTTATTTATTTTTGTGATGCAAATGTTGGTGTTATGAGTGCGAAAACTATTTATAGAGAATTTGCACGTCAGTTGTATGAAGTAAAGTTGCTAATCCAAGTTTGCACCCAGTTCTACATATACTGATACTTCTTGTTGGGACTGCTTATAACTGTGGAGTATTGTATAGCTTACGTAAGTAACTGGGTACTTTTCACAGAAACACCGTGTGTTATCACTCACTTGTACGCAATACTCTCAGCTTGGTTATGTCTCATCCTAACAGCGCCTTGGCAGCTACGCCCAATTTCCGAAGGATAATAGCGCCGCTCCCAATACGCCTGAGAATTTAACCCACTAACAGCGATTGATTACGTACAAAGGGATAATAACAACACGCAAAAAGAGCATCTTGACGCCACCAATATGGAAATAGGGCCGTCGCTCACTCCAATCGGTTCCCCTGCAGTAGCGTCTCAATTGTAACGCCTAATTCCCCCATGAGAAAGATAATAGCGCCACGTTTGATACGCCTAATCAGGTATACCGACAAGAATAAACATTTACGCCCAAGCCTCTTGGATTTTGACAAAGTGCTCCTTGTAGCCCAAAACCCACTATTATGATATTTTATTTTAAAGTTTCAAGTTCCAGACTTGTAATACTGTGACAAAATGTTAGCAATACTGCTTCCAAACTGTCTTTAATATTTCAGCGAACTTATGGATCTTTGAGAATCAGAAGATTGATCCCCCACTTTAGGAAACATGCTCTTCTATTAAAATTCATGTCTATCCTTCAAAAGGTTGGACTTGTTAATTTTTCCAATAAAATTACAGCTTTACTCTTTTTTAATCTTTGATTGGATAGAAGTATCAGTAAAATTTTGTCTCACACTCTCAAGCTTTCTTGAACACTTGTGCTAATAAAGCTAACAACTTTCTCCAATTTATGTTAGTAACTACAACCCACTCTTTGAAGTTTAAAAGAAAAATTGCCTACATTCTGAGCTCAGAACTGGTTTTACAGGGAAAATAGCTTGGATGAAGACTACTTCTTAGTTTTAAGGAAAGTTTAAAATGCGCGCTCAGACTCGGAAGATTACAAAAAATACAGAAACGCGCGGCAAACTGCAATATCTAAGTACCGATCTCGTCCAATCACAAAAGTGAACATTGGGCACGGGCAGAACTTAGATTGGTAACAAGCTAATTGGACGTGGCTAGTTTGTCTGGATTTGTTTTTTCCTGAAGGAGGTTTTGTCGGGGCCATTTTGTTGGAATTATTTTGACGATTCCAGTTCTGATGAGATACGTACATTCAGTACCTTGTGCTTTGGCTTATAGTAGCATTGCCCAATAGTAAATTTCTATATTTCTTTAGCAAAATCGCTGCTACACGTGATTTAAATGGCGCCATTGTTATGTTATTGTGTTAACATGTTTATATAGGTATCATTTATGTGATCCAGCAAATCAAACCAGTGGCGCAGCTTATACACGTAATTAAAGCGCATGGCATAATTAATAATGTTCTCTTTAGCAATTATTCGCGAGGTAATCAACCGAGGTTTTCTTTTTAGTGCACTTCCGGCACATGCGTTAACACATTTATTTATGTCATTATTCTGGATCTGTGGATTGCCATTATATCTAGTTAAAATCCGCACCAAAGTAAGGAGAGTGTACCCCCTCTCCCTCCGAGTACATTTCACCTATTGGTGAGTGAAAGACAAAAAAGCTTTTTCTTGTTTGGCTGCTGCCCATTTAAAATACTGCAAATTTAACACAGCGGAATTTAGGGTAAGCGTTTTTAACGAACTAAAAACATCTTTACAAAACGTTCTTCGAGATCAGGGTAGCAACGACGTTATTTTTTTTTAAAAGGGCGTAAAAAGATATTAATAGAAATATTGAGGGCCAAATTCTAAATTTTCACCTACCATAGTTTATTAACTTTTTAGCGTGGAATAGTTAAGGTGTCAATAAGCAAGAAGAATAATCTGAGAAGAACGTTGTAAGATTGTACCTCCCGGTATATAATTTATTTTTTATTGTGGTGTAACCTACCTCAGAAAGTTGAAATACGGCCGGGTTAGCAACATGAACGAAACAGGCTGTCATCATTCATAATACTGTAGTACAAGACGGCTTCTCAAGACGTGCGGTGCCTGCCGTTTACCGCGAACTTTATTATTACAGATAGCGGGGTTCCGTTTTTAAATTAACTAAAGCTATACCATTTTCTCAAACGATTACAAAAGTAATGTTTTGTGCATAAAAATTGTAATATTTTACATTAAAATTGTTAGGTAAGGACACACCTATCATTTTTACTTTCTCATATTTTCACTGTATTGGTGTCATGAAAATTTTTAATTTCGTCACTTTGATAGAAACCGCTTTTAAAAAATGTTTGACTGTGCTTTGGTATCATCGCCCGATGCAGAAAACAACTGTGCTAAAAACTCTAACAACCAGAGCAGTCCGAATCTCAGATGCACAACACCTACAACAAGAGAAAACTCATCTCTTGATGTCGTTACAACAAAACGGTTATACAGCCACAGAAATTCATAGAGCAATCCGCAATGCGGAACCAAGGCTAAAAAGGAACTCGCACCTCCGGAACGCTTAGCCTTTCTACCTTACAGTAAAGGCATTACTGATAACATTGGGTATGCTCTTAAAAGGTACAGCATAAAGTCAGTCTTTAGGACTAATGAAACTTTGGGAAACGGTTTCAAATCCGCAAAAGGATCAAATATCAAATTATTTAAAATTCGCCGGGATTTACAACATCCCTTGCTCATCAAATCATCAAAAAAATCTGCGGTGGCTGAACATACTGGTTTAACTGGGCATAAGATAGACTTTGACAATGCTCGGTACTCGCTAGACTACCTCATTACTTTCCGCGTATCATAGTGAAGCAATTAAAATTAAGAAACAACCTAACAACATAAACAGGGAGGATGGTTTTAGACTCCAGTAGTTTATCCTCTAAGGACTCCTAAGCATCATCGATCTCACGATCACGCTCCACCGGATCCGTCTTTACTCAACGGTGACAGCCAACCGGAACTCTGCCGTTCTGCCCGACTGGCTCAAAGACGTTTAAATACCTCCGCTTCCCGGATTTTAATTCAGGGTTTTATTAACTCTGAAACGTTAGTTTGTATGGGTTCACAAACAGCTAACAAGCATAAGCCGATTAAGTATTATTGTCCTGGAAAACAAAATACATTAATATCAAATCCTTGTCCGCTCCAAGGTTTAAATAAACTAAGCACACTGTCTTGTTTAGGCAGGCAGGGCCTACTAACAAATATTGCTCAAACTTCTAGAGCAAATGCTTGTAGAGGCAGACAAGCTACAGGTCGGTCCTTACCTGATTATGCTGGATGTAGTTCCCAAATGACGACGCGGTCTAAGCCGAAAATAAATTTTAATATTGACAGTATGAGGGAATGCATCACAAATCATCTCAACATTGACTTTTAAAAAAGTCAGAAATTAAAAGTAGAAATTACACGTTTTCTTTTGTTATTCTTTCAGAAACCGAACTTTAAAATATCAAAAACAAATTTATTAAAAGAACTTAAAGTAAATCAACGGGATTCTTCTAAACATTCTAGCTTCAAAATGGCGAACGATGGACTGAAAATTTTGACTTTAACGCTTTATTGTTCAAAAAACGAGTTGCCGGAGCGGCATAAACCTATACATGATAGCTCTCGGGAAACGCAAGATTACTATGACGTAATTTGTTTTTATAAATATAAAATTTTTGAAAAAAAATAATTGTTCAAAATTGGCCATACGATTTTATTTAAACTTTGTTAGATGATAGAGGTAAAGATGGGCTACAATTTGCTTGATGTGTCAATTTGCTAACTTCATTGTGATGCTTTCTATAAACTTTTAAAAATAGCCATTTTTTTTTAAATAAACGGGAAACGATAATACGTTTGTTTTATATTTATAACTTAATTATTGATTAGTGATAGTGAAATAAGACTCTAAACTTAATTTTTGGGTGCAGTAATATTCAGGGAAAGCTAAATTTTAACTTCCTTTCCTCATAAACTTTGACAGATGTAGTTGCCTGTTGGGTTCTGATGTTCCTTAAGCCCAAAAAATCTTTTTCCCGAAAGTAAAAAATCGTTTTTTTTTTTATAGAAAGGTTTTGGTTTCTAACTTTATTATAAAGATGTATCCATAAATTGTTACATCTTTAAAGTTCTTAAATAATAAGCATTCATTATTCTTATAACAAAAAATGTTGGTTTCAGTCTACCAAATATTAAAAATGTTGCATACAACATTGGGTATGAATTTGAGAAAATGAACTAAAAATTGTCTAAAAAACATCGGAAAACATCCAGTTGCAATAAGTCAAAACATTTATGTTGTCAACTTAGTTCTTGAGATTCGTTGAAATCTATAACCCCAGGCAGGAGACAAATCGACCCTAGTCGGGAGACATTTCAGCTCTCTTCAAATTTACCTGTCAGCTTTGGGGACAATTCAATTCTGCCGTTCTAAATATACTGCTCGATATTTCCTAAAATTCGAAAGAAGTTCATTCAATTATTTAAAAACCAAATTATGTAATTACTCTTTAGCATTTTTACCAAAAATAGGAATTTTTAAAATAATTAGAAGAAAAATAATCGATCCTTGTAAAAGATTTGAAAGGCGAAACGTTATTAGGGAATTATTGCATAACAGATACTGGGTGCAACTCTCTACATTTTCCTTTACTTTTTTCGTATTTCACCGTCCAAAAGGTCTTTTTAAATGTTTTTCTAGAACATTGATTATTTGGGATTGGTGTTGTTACACTTTCCACTAAAAGTAGTAATAAACGACGTTGTTTTAACACTAAAATTAGCGGTTGGTTTGTGATAAACCATTGAGTAAGTTGATATATGTATAGAGTAAGTAGAAGTAGTAGATGGATTATTAGAAGTCGAGATTAGAAGGAATGACTTTACATCTCCAGGTGACGTCATACTGATATTCACAATTATAGATGATTGATTACTGCTCGGTCCAATCAAGTGGATAAAGTTGAAAGTAATAATTTCTGAGAACGCCCGTAGCTCAGTGGTAAGAGCGCAAGCTACCAATGCAGCTGGTCCGGGTTCGATCCCCAGCCCGGTCGTTCTCCCTCGCAAGGCAACGGGAAACCAACGAGGTGGATTTTTCCCCAGGAAAACCTCTCTGGAGAAGAAGTGTATGCACTTCCTGTGGTTCGGAGCCCACGTTAAACTGTAGGTCCCTTATCTGCCTGTGCAAATTATCTATCGCTGCGCACCAAACACAGACATAGGAGAGAGGTGAGAGAGGTAGCCAACGCCCTGAATAGGGTATAGCACTATAAGAAGAAGAATAATTTCTGTGATGAAGAATCTTGTTAAAAAGCAATAGAGGTAGTAGTTATTTGTGAAATTTATTTTTATTTGTGTTTATGACCGTTTATTGGATTGTAAAAGCAAATTAATTAGTTACGATGTGTTTGGATTGCTCTAAAATTTAAATTTAAAATTTCAAATGAACGCCATTTTTAGTGTGTTGCAGCGCAGCTTCTATCTTAAATCGTGCGTCGCCTTGGTTAGTAGTCGTTTTCAGTATTGTCACGTGTGTTACCCAGTCTTACTTAGAATATTTACTATTATTACACCTAATTACTAAAATAATTAAGATTTAAATGTGTTGCCATGTATGGTATTGATCTGGTCACCCTCGGAGCTATTTATAGAATATCTGGGAATTGGATGCTTTTGTACTCTCTTGCACAACTGCATACATATTGATTTTTATATTTATAGACCAGATCCGGATCTCAATGCATGCATGGAAACTGACACGTACATTATGTAGCATTGATTTGTAATTAACCTAGATTAAAAGGTATAAAAGCGTATCTACTCGCTGGACAGATACCAGTCGACAGAACCATCTCAACCCTCTGGCAAATCAGTCTACATTTGACTCTACTATCAACCAAGGCTACTGTTCCCACACCTCTTGCGTATAGGGCGCCTTGAGCCCCAGATTACCAAACTGTATTATAATTCATGTAAGTAGTTTTATCGTAGTATTAAAAGATAATGTACCAAACCAAATATATCTTCGTTAAATTTTGGCAATTCTTGTGCTTTACCTAGACATTGGTCACAGTTAGGTACAGCAAAATCGTACCGTGACAGTATTTTTTTTATCAACAAATTGAGTTGATAAGGTTTTGATAAAGCAATCGAGGACTCTGATTGGCTATCTAGAATGTGATGTGATCAGTTATAATATTACAAGACTATCTTAGTATATTCGAAGAATACTTTCTCGACGTTGAGAAGAAAATTTGTGCTGCTTGTTAACATCCCGAGCGAAACGTTGTTTCAAAAAGCAACACTAGTTCAAAGAGAATGAAAAGTATTTGAATAGCCTAAGATAGTCGAGTGGTATTTGAGTAAATTATATCATTTCCTACAAATGAAACCCCGAATTGAAACAAGTATTGATTATTTATTATAATTATAAAATGTACAATTATTATGAATATTATTGCATTTAATAGAACAGCGAAAATACGAAAACGGCAATATCAAAAAAAGAATACAAGAAAAATACCAGTTGCTATGACAATACCACCTATTTTCGTGAAATACGCTTATAATTGTCTTAAATTTTGAAAATGGGCAATGTTGCTTGTTAGAATATTAAAAGTAATATAATCAGAGAAATACATTCAATTTTCTCATATTTCTTATTTTGGCATTTACGAAATTTTGCTTTCGCAGAAAATGTTACCAGAAGAGGACCAGAAATAGGGAGTGACCACTATATGGTGACAACGGAAATACAGGAAGATCAAAAGAGAGAAAAACCACTGGAAAAAACGAAAGTTGGAAGAAAAGAGAAAATTGAAACGTACAAGTTAAAGGGAAAATGGGTGAAAAAAATTCTAGAAAGAAATACGTGCAGAGAGTAAAAGGGTAGAATGGCATGGAAGAAAAAAAAAGTACCCAAGGACTGGAAGGTAGCAGTCATAGTACCGGTCTTTAAAAGGAAAACAATAAGGAATGCCAAAACTATAATAATAAAAATACAGTGGTGAAACAGATAATAGACTCCCAAAGTGGGTTCAAAGCAGGGCACAGCACACAAGAGCACATATTTACAATAAGACAGATAATGGAAAAAACAATAACATATAATAAAGAGGCGTACATCTGCTTCATAGATCTAGATAAGGCCTTTGACAGCGTACCCAGAGAAGAAATTTGGAAGAGCTTACAGGAAAGGGGAGTAAAAAATAAACTGCTGGAATCAGTAAAATCAATGTATAAGAAAACGAGAAACTATGTTAAAACACACAATGAAAATTCGCGAGAATGCGTTATAACACAGGGCGTAAGACAAGGGGGGATACTGCCCTATACTATTTTTAGTAATCATGGATGATGTAATTAAAGAAACAAGAATAGAAGCAAAAGGGATAACGATAGGAAACTGGAATATGAAGAAAATAGAAATAACCAAATGTGCCTTCGCAGATGACATCGCAGTATTTGCCAAAACAGAAAGAATATGAAGGAATATACCCTAATACTAATAAATGGAAGTGAATCTTTGGTAGTAAACAAACGAAATAAATCAAAGATCCAAGCTTTAGAAATGAAATACCTAAGAAGAGTACTGAGAGTAACAAGACTCGATAGGGTCAGAAACGAAGAAATAAGAAAAAGACTAAAAGTAGTGCCAATGCAAAAAAAATAGAAGAAGGACAACTGAGATAGCTCGGTTCACATATGCCAAATGAACAACAAAAAAACAAACCAAGAAAGTGTGGGAAGCAAGAACAGAAGGAAAAAGAAAAAGAGGAAGGCCAAAGGAAACATGAAACCAGACGATTGGAAAAATACTAAAAAGGAAGGACAAAACATGGAAACAGGCAAAAGAACTCGCAGAAGATAGGAAAGAATAGAGAAAATTTTGCAAAACATGAATAAACAAGAAACCTCGACACCTACCGCGTAAAAGAGGAAGGATAAAGAAGAAGAAGAAAATGTTACCAGACATTTATCGCGATGCCATTTTCTATTTTAAATTTTAAACTACAGCAAATTCTGGGCAACTAATTTCAGTGAATGAACGACTTTTTAGCTTTTTAAGCTTAGAATAGCCAAATTGCCCACTTTTATTAGAGTTTCCGGATCGAATGTTTGCACGTAATGAATACATTCTTTTACAAAAGGTGTGTGATAAAAACCAGACCTGCCTCATCTCTTAGTGTCGGCCCAAACCCAAAGTAAGCCGAACCTGGTCTATCTACCTAAGTTATTAACTATATTTAAAATCAAAATTGTTTAACGAAAACTTTAGAAAATACCGTAACATTTTCATGAATCTTTATGATAAGGCTAAAATATTAAAATGCTAGATATGCATTCTTGATAATTACTAACAAAAATTAACAGTTTTTTAAAAAATGATGGACAGCTTTTTTAATTAGTTATATGAAAAGAATCTCGCCAAAAAGAGATTATAAAAATCTGTTCAGTACTTAAAATTTCTCTACCCTTCTTGACCTATATTCGATTTTGTCGTTCATCCACCCTCACAGTTGTGCTAGATTAATTTCATTATTATTGAGATCGTGGGTTCAACAGGATTGTGCGAATGTTGTGAACTTCTATAGAATTTAAACTTTCTAAATTTAAAGGGTTAATTAATTCAATCTGACACTTCAATCCATTATCGTTTAGTAACTAAGACTTCGTATAACTGCAAGGTATTTTAGTAATACATAATCTAAATCTTGATTGATTTTCGCTATATGTTAGATTGCTGGAAATACGCTTTACATGATATTCAGTGCATTCAGCATAGACGAAATAAGAGCCAAAATAGACATGATTTTTTAGAAAGTCTTAGTCTTTTACTCAAATGTTGTTTGCCTCTCCCTAGAAAATATTTTAAGTTAGATGCGAAATCTTGTCTTTTAACAACTTTTCAACTTAAAATGCAAAAACTATAAATAAATATTTAAGATTCTGTTAACTTAGTCCAGGAAATAAAAATAAAAGTCTTAATTTGGACAATACTGCCCTGTTTTGGTAAAAGGCAGTAACTGATTGAAAGTACATTTTGCCTTTTGCGTAATCATCGATTCTTTGTTTCATCATGGACGTAAAACACATTTAGAGATAATCAGTTCTAACAAGCTGGAAATTTCAATATCATTGTGAAACTCTTTTGTGTTTTTTGTAATTGAAGTAGATTTCATATTTTTACAAAAAAAGTCACTTACTGCCATTCAATTTTTTTCCCTCGAGTAAGTATCACTCATTACAGAAGTAAGTGTTTTTTTTTTCTATGAAATGCGGAAAAACTTGAATTGTGTTGAAAAAATACATATCTGAAATAATGCTTAAATTTTTATTTATAATATTAAAACATTTATTAAAGTTTGTTTATTATTTATTAAATCTAGAACGTCACTTTCATTAATGTTTTTCCAAAACTCTCGTCTGTTAGCTGGCAGTAAAGGACGAAGTTCAGACATAATCGATCTTTTTTCTTGAGCTGGTATTCCTCTAGGTCCTGGAATACCAAGATTAAATTTTGTGTTGAAAAAGACACACTCCTGATAATCTTCATCTTAGAAACTATGTTTGTAAAACATATTTCTAGAGCTTTTCCGGAATTGCACCACACTGATAGTTGCCAAAAAAGGTCTGTCTTTGCTAAGCTTCTTAGATTTTGTATCCGCTGCTTCCCATGCCAAAATGTTTATATTCTGCAAGCAAATAACTTTCATATTTTTTCTGTTGGATCTTGCAACTAATTCAACACGTACATGTTACACGTAAACCAAATGGTAGCTTGTGGCACGCAGTTTACAGAAAGAAAACATATACAGACAGGTATTTAAATGCAAATTTGCATCATCATCCGATGCAGAAAACAACTGTGCTAAAAACTCTAACAACCAGAGCAGTCCGAATCATGAGATGCAGAACAACTACAACAAGAGAAAACTCATCTCTTGATGTCGTTACAACAAAACGGTTATACAACCACAGAAATTCATAGAGCAATCCGCAATGCGGAACAGCCCAAGTAGTCGGGTCGCCAAATGAGAAAATAGGGTTGGACCTTGAATGAGGGTACAACTAATATTTTATGATTGATTCTAGTATTGTTTGATATACTGAACCATAATCTGTGGGGTGCCAGAGTGGCACCCCTGGGCAATTTAAAATATCGAAGGTCAAAGGTCACGGGAGTCAAAAAAGCTGAACCACCCATTTTATTGCGAATGAAGGGGAATCGGTCCACCCAAATCAAACATTTGTAGTTAGATAAATGTTTTATTATGTGCAGATCTTTCTAACAGTATATTACACTTTGTCAACACTACAAAAATAGCGATTCGTATTTTACGTATGACTGTGGAAGGATTACTTTCACCTTTGTTCTCTAACGAAGACATAAGTGACTTTGATTCTTTAACCATTTACTTGGAAAACATAGCAAGTCAGAGTAGAACATCGAAACAATGGATAGACTGTTTAATAAAGCCTGTGTTCATCATGATAATGTTCATACGTGCCGAACGTGAAGGAAACTGGCCTTTGCATTTGTGGACACTTGAAGCAATGATACCTTATTTTTTTGCTTCAGGGCATTGGAACTATGCTCGTTATGCAACATATTATCTGCGAAGCATGGAACAATTGGATCCAGCTCTTCGTAAAAAGTTCATGAGCGGTGAGCACGTGGCCCATCATAATCCCGGGTTATGGAATGGTATATGGACCGACATGCTAATTGAAACAACATTTATGAGCTTTGGTAAAAGTCGTGGTGGAATAAAAGGGATAACGTTGCAACCGAACACGGTGAAGAAGTGGGCACTATCACTGCATGTTTGTGGTCAGCTGTCAAAAGATGTACAAGATATGATAGATGGCGAAGAATCAAAGAAGGCGCAGACGTTTCACAAAGAGGAACGTCCAGCAAGAAATACATCTGATGAAGAAGATAGGCAGGAAATAAGAAACAAACTTAAAACATGTCTAAACCCTATGGTTATTGAAGATCACCCTGACGGTATTGTTAATATAAACAGTGGTCGTATTGGAAACACCAAAGTTAAGGTGGATGATGCCGTATACCTTGGAGAAAAGCAACGACAAAGATTTGAGGAATCACTGCCAAAAGGATTTTATGTTCCTTTGAAAAAGGAAGTTATCACTTTGTCTAATGACAAGAAACATATGCTGCTACATCAAACCAGAGTCTATAATACAGAGGCCATCTGCGCACGTGCCCTGCAACTGATGACACGTAATGTTGAAATATGCAGCCTTCCAACTTTGTTTGGATATGAATTGTCACCAGTTCCGTCAGCACTATTTCATGAATTTGGGGACATGAATCCCTCCTCCCAGAAATCAAAATTAATGAGTCGAATAAGAGTGCAGGTTTTGTCGAGGGGGAAATCTGCAAATGCATTGATTATAGATGCTAGTGCTCTATTGTGGCATGTTCATTGGCCAAAGGTTGGTACAATACAAACTTACATTGATAATGTAATTGCAGTGATAATGAAACATGTTGTAGAACAGGACACATTCCTTGTATTTGATAGGTACTATGAGTACAGTCCAAAGAGTGCAACTCGATCAAAAAGAGGAGTTAACAGTACTTCCATGCAACTAAGAGCAGACACACCTATCCCAAGTCGCAACAGTATATTGACTCAATCATGTAATAAAATTCAACTAACAATTATGATTTGCAAGCAACTATTAAAACATAGTGGTTTTTTCACACAAGTTGGTCACTACTGGTATTGATACAATCCCAACTGAATTACAAAATCCTGGCATTGTCACTCCACGCCCTGATTTGGAAACTCACCATGAAGAAGCAGACGTTATAATTGTACAGCAGGCCATTTTTTTGTCAAGGTGTGGAACAAACAATATCAAGATTTTATCAGACGACACCGACGTTTTTGTTCTGCTTGTACACTTTTACAGAAAGCTGAATCTTAAATGCGCTATGTGGATGGAGTCTGTTGACAAGGAACAGCTCTCAGATATACCGGCAACAGTTCATAATCTAGGAACCCAAGCAGACTCATTGTTAGCAGTACATTGTCTCACTGGCTGTGATACCACTTCACAACTTTTTGGAACTGGAAAGACTAAAGCTGTAAAAGTTTTGAGATCTGGTGTTCAAGTTAAGCATTTAGGTTGTGTAGAATCTTCAATGCAACAATGTTTAACAGAGTGCACAAGCTTCATTGCACAGTGCTACGGCTACAAGAAGGAAGTTCACAACATGACCGATGTTCGATACAAAGTGTGGTTGTCTAAGAACATCCCTCCTAAAATTAAGAACCTCCCTCAGACAACAGAGGCATTTGAACTCCATGTAAAACGATGCCATTTGCAAGCATGCACATGGAACGCAACAGCATCTTCGTTCCCTCCGTCTTTGAATCCAACTGATTATGGATGGAAAAAGGATGAAACAACACACTCTTTGGTACCCATTCTACTTCCAAGTAACAGAGGATTGGCACCACCTGAATTGCTGAAGAGTTTAAGATGTAGCTGTTCAAGTGAGAAGCCATGTTCAACAGCAAGGTGCAGTTGTGCCCATGTAAATCTTCCTTGTAAAGAATTTTGCGCGTGTTGTGAAGGCGGCGATTTGTGTGGCAATATGAAGACTCAGGAATCTCAATTTAATGACAGTGAGAGTGAAATGTCCACTTCTGACTCTGAATAGACATAAACTTCATTCATCTTTTAGTGATTGAACTTTTAGTAAAAAAAAATTAGTATTTCATGTAGAATCGCTATTTTTGTAGTGTTGACAAAGTGTAATATACCGTTAGAAAGATCTGCACATAATAAAACATTTATCTAACTACAAATGTTTGATTTGGGTGGACCGATTCCCCTTCATTCGCAATAAAATGGGTGGTTCAGTTTTTTTGACCTTCGATATTTTAAATTGCCCAAGGGTGTCACTCTGGCACCCCACAGATTATGGTTCAGTATATCAAACAATACTAGAATCAATCATAAAATATTAGTTGTACCCTCATTCAAGGTTACATGGCTCGGCGACCTGACTAAAGGCTAAGGAGGAACTGGCACCTCCGGAAGGCTTAGCTTTTCTACCTTACAGTAAAGGCATTACTGATAAGATGGGGCATGTTCTTAGAAGGTACAGCATAAAGACAGTCTTTAAGACTAATGAAACTTTGGGAAACGGTTTCAGATCCGCAAAGGATCAAATATCAAACTTAAAATCAGCCGAGATCTACAACTTTCCTTGCTCTTGTGTCTCAAACTACATCGGACAAACTGGTTGTTCCATTGAGTTAAGATTGCGAGAGCACGAAGGTGATTGCAAACACAAACGCATAACAGAATCTGCGGTGGCTGAACATACTGGTGTAACTGGGCATAAGATGGACTTTGACAATGCTCGGGTACTCGCCAGAGTACCTTATTTCTTTCCTCGTATCATACGCGAAGCAATTGAAATTGAGAAACAACCTAACAGGGAGGATGGTTTTAGACTCAGTAAAGCTTGGACTGAAGTAGTTTATCCTATAAGGACTCGTAAGCATCATCGATCTCGCGATCACGCTCCACCGATCTCTCTACGTTGAGTTTAAATTCAGTGTTTTATTCACTCTGAAGATGCAAGCTGCAACGTCTTGCAAAACGTTAGTTTGTATGGTTTCACAAACAGCTAACAGGCATATGCCGACTAAGTATTATTGTCCTGTAAAACAAAATACATTAAGATCAAATCTTTGTCCGCCCCAAGGTTTAAATAAACTAAGAACACGGCCCTGTTTAGGCAGGCAGGGCCTACGAACAAATATTGCTCAGACTTCTAGAGCAAATGCTTTTAAAGGCAGACAAGCTACAGGTCGGTCCTTACCTGATTATGCTGGTGTAGTTTCCAAATGACGACGCGGTCTAAGTCTAAAGTAAAGTGTAATATTACCAACACATTGATACAAAAATTAAAAATAAATAAGAGAAGCCAAAAAAAGTTGGATAAGAGAAGAATGCCAAGATATCGAAGAACTACAACAAAAACACGATAACTTTGAATTACATAAATGTGTTAAAGAGCTGAGCGAAAATATAACAAAAAAATGCTCCGGAAATCTAACAAACAATCATAATCAAACCCTGTTAACGATTGAAAAAAAAAGAAACATGGAGATCCTATGTAGCCGAACTATCCTCTGATAATGGTAATTGGAGAGAAGAAACTCATAGAGAATACGTTGTCGATGGTAAATACGAAAGACCGTAAATTCTAATTCCAGAAGTAGAAAAAGCAATAAAAATGAGTAAGGAAGGAAAATCGCCAGCCCCAGATGATATGAGAACAGATTTTTTTTTTAAATATGGGGGAAAAAGGACTCAAATCGCTCACCAAACTCTTCAACATGATTTATGCCTAAGACAAACTTCCAACAGAAATGCTACAATCAACATTTGTAACAATACTCTAGAAAACAAATGCAAAAAAGTGTAACGAATACAAAACCATCAGCTTGATGAGCCACGTACTCAAAATTTTTCTCCGTGTAATTTATGAACGTATAAAAAACAAATGCGAGGAAAAGATAAGTAATACGCAATTTGGATTTAGGGCGGGTATGGGTACTAGAGAAGCACTTCTTAGCTTGACTGAAAAATGCTTAGGCATGAGACAGGATTTGTACATCTGTTATATTGACTTAGAAAAAGTTTTCGATGAAGTGAAGCACCAAAAGCTAATAAATATACTTTACCAACTTGGATTAGATGAAAAAGACATACGAATAATTAAAAATCTGTATTTGAACCAAAAACTGAAAATAAGAGTAGACAGCGAGTTAACAGATGAAGTAGAAAATAGAAGAGGAGTACTCCATGGGTGTATTTTCTCTCCCATACTGTTTAATGTATATTCAGAAAACATAATAAAGAATGCTCTTGCAGAAAGCTCAGAAGGCATAAAAATAAACGGAGTTTCATTGAATAGTATAAGATATGCTGACGACACGGCTCTAATAGCGGGAAGTGAAGAAGATCTACAAAACTCATTACACATTACAATATGGGACTAACAATAAACGTAAACAAAACAAAGACAATGATTATAAGCACGAACAACATTAAGACAAATATTATGAGTGACAACATCAGAATTGAGCAAGTTAACAGTTAGAAATATTTAGGCCGCTTAATCAATTCAAAAATAGAGTGCAAAAATAAAATAAAGAGAAGAATAGAGATAACAAAATAAGCCTTTGTTAAATTTAAAACGATATTGAGTAACCGTGCGCCACCTTAATATAAACCTAAGACTGCGTCTTCTAAAATGTTATGTATGGTCAACTTTGTTATTTGGTTGTGAAACAAGGACCCTCAAAAAAAAACACAACAAATCGGTTAGCAGCCTTCGAAATGTGGGCCTATAGAAGAATGCTGAAAATCTCTTGGCTACAAAGAGTGCGCAACGAAAAAGTTTTAACACAAATTGGAACGGAGGAGAAATTAGTAGACAATGTAAAGAAAAGGAAGCTATTCTACGTTGGACATGTAATCCGACATGAAAAGTACATAACATTGCAATATATAATAGAAGGAAAGATTGAAAGAAAAAGGGCGCGAGGAAGAAGAAAAACATCGTCGATGAGCAATATAAGAAATTGGTTGGGAATGAACAGAGAAACGCTTATACACACAGCGCGTGACAGATGGAGATATGCCATTGCGATCGCCAACCTCAGAAGCTGAGACGGCACGCGGAGAGAGAGAGAATGTCTTCTGCTTTTTTGCCAGCCAAAATTTCATTCCGCAAAGGCAATATTGTTTTGTTTTTCATTTGATGGCGTTTTTCTTTGTTTTGCATGTTCGCAAAAGTCAGATGAAATGCTACTATGCTTATGTCAAAGCAAGCTGTTTGACTTCCAGGTATCAGCGGTAACATAATTACATCTTCTTCTTCTTCTTCCTCTTGTTATAGGCCAATGGCCTGTTTAATACCCGCAACTAGTACGGGTTCTGTGAGCCCTCTTTGCACGTATGCCGGGCAGGAGGCTGGCCTTGCCCGTTGAAAGGAGAAGCAGTTCCACTAAATGGTTTAGGATTGCCAAAGATGTTAGTATGACAATCGAGAACATAATTACGCATAATTTATTCAACTGTTTCGACATGAGCAAGCCGTTTCTTTTTACAAAAATCGCATTGCTCTTGGTGTTCATCAGATACAGACTTCAGAAGTGCATGGAGTATCTCAAGGAACTAGTATCATTAATGATTGCTTCATCTACTTGTGCATTTTCTGAATCACCTCTTTCGTTAGTGTTATCTCAGGGCACATTGTTTTCGTCTTCAGCTCTATGTAATTTGATGTGTTAAAATGGACAACACACTCTTCATTGTCCAGTTTTGTGGAACGTACGTTCATCTCAGCGATCACTTCCCTGTATGGAACGTAAGTAACTTTTTTGTGAAGATATTTGGTCATGTAGTCTTCGTACACAGTTCACAGTTATATCGCTGGGAAGATACAGCCTGTGTGGTGCATGCTCTCGTCTATAATGGCTTGTACATGAGTTGTATGATTTAATATATTGGCCAATCAAGTCGCGGTCACTTTTATTTGGAGGCAGAGACAGTCCACGCCTATCTATTTTTGGAGTAATTGCTCCCGGGGCGTACTGTTTAGTATTGTGGTAATTATTTTATCATTTTTCTCTTTGTAACCGAGTGTACGAAGAAAAAACTTTTACATACTTCTTACAGATGGCCATATCTGGGAAGGAGTACGCCAAAGTTTTTGTTCGTCTGGTGACTACAGATTTAGTTATTTTCCTCCTTTTCTCTTAAGAAATGACTGCGTATCCACACTCTTTTGAGCTGCAGTAATTTTTCCACATTTCTTCTGAACTAGCTGAGGCTTCAAAATTTGGATCGCGAATAGAATCATCGGAAGAAAAGTCGCTTCCATATTCCGCGTAATTGTGCTTAACTTGACTGTTGCCTACATAGAATATAATTTTCTGATATTACTATCAAAACATAAATAGGAAGTTGTTAACTTATCGATCAGCCACTATGCTTTTATTATTTTTTTAAATTTTGTATTCTGAACACCAGAAGTGGATAGTTGATCATTGCTTTCACGCATGTTATTTGAAACTTGAATAAAATTAAAAAATATGTCTGAAAAAACTATCAAGAATTAATAAAAAACATACCTGCTAGATTAACTGACTGCAGTGCCAATTAAACTAGTTTTGCACTATGATTGGAGATTATTTTTGACATTGTTTTCCATTAATTAACCAATTAAAACACCAGTTTTTACGGGAACTAAATTTAATTGTTGGACCAAATTGTTCATTATCCAGATCTTGACAGGGAAAACACAGTATGTGACGCTAAGAATCAGTTACTGTCTTTTACGATCGACTTTGAAGAAATATGTTTAATTAACATATCGGAAAAAAGCAGTAAGTGAGCAGTAAGTTTGTTACTGCCAGTTTCACTTAAATTAGTTTGACAAAAGTCAGTTACTGCTATTTCCCACTTGCATTGCTACGAGAATCGTTCGAAATGTACGTGGCCTAACACATAGATGGCGGTAATTCGGCAGAATTTGCATTACCATTTTTCAGAACCACTCATTCTTAGGTTAAATGTGACAGTATAGAGCTATCTGTCAATTAGTTTGTGTTTGACAGTGCGCCAAAGTAAACGTCTCGAGTGATTTCGTAAATAATGAAAAAAACTGAGTTGCGAGCAAGTCCTTTTATTTGAAAGGCTTAACACTAACCGAAATCAAAGCAGAGTTGGATTCGACATTTTTGAAGTCCGCTCCTTTGTTTTCAATGGTTAAAAACTGGGTCGCCGAGTTTAAACGTGGTCGTGTGAGCACAAAGGACAAACCCCGCAGTGGACGTCCAAAAACGGCTACTACCCCGGATATGATTGCAAAAGTCCTCGGTATCGTATTGGATGACCGTCGAGCAAAAGTGCGCGAGATAGCAGACATTTTGGAAATCTCAAAGGACAGTGTGCACAGAATTTTAACTGAAGAATTGGAAATGAAAATATACTCCGCGCGTTGGGTGCCGCGTTTGCCCACACCGGAGCAAAAACTTAATCGTTTGATTGTTTCTCGCGATTTTTTGGCACGTTTTCGCCGCAATCCGAAAGATTTCTTGCGCTATTACATAACCGTCGATGAAACCTGCGTTCACCATTACACTCCCGAAACCAATAAACAGTCTAAACAATGGACACACAAAGGTTCTCCGCCATCGAAGAAGGCAAACACGGTTTTGTCAGCAGAAAAAGTTATGACAACTGTATTTTGGGATTCTTGTGGAATCATCTTCGTCGACTACTTGGAAAAGGGAAAAACAATAAATGGCGAGTATTATGCCAATCCGTTGCAGCAATTGAGCGACAAAATCAAAGAGAAACGGTTTTATTTGGCGAAAAAGAAAGAAAAATGATGGAAAAGCCATCGAGATAACGCACCTGTACAGACGTCTGCAATCGCCATGGCCAAAATTCATGAATGAGGATTTGAATTAGTGCTTCATTCGCTTTGTTCGCCAGATTTGGCTCCCAGCGATTTTTATCTATTTCCAAACCTGAAAAAATGGTTCGGCGGTGAAAGATTTTCATCTAATTCCGATGTCATCGCTGCTGTAAATAGCTATTTTGAGGACTTGGGTTCATCGACCTACAAAGACGGCATTGCTGCTTTGGAGCATCGTTGAAATAAGTGCGTTGATCGAGCAGGAAACTATATTGAAAAATAAAATGTTATTTTGCACAAAAAAAACTTTTTCTTTGTTAGGCCACGTACATTGAAGGATCCTTGTAGGCTTTGGAACGAGATAACCGACATTGGGTGTTTTTCTCAAGGTAGATCAGATACTGCCTGTTTTATTTTTACATAAATCTTAATTTCAGAACTTTTGTCACTTACTGATTGTTGCCACTGCCAACGTATTTGCCAACCTCTGATCCACAGAGAAGGCACAAGAAAAAAAAGGTTGGTTTTTACCAAAACAAAGCAGAATAGACACAAGAAACACTACACAAATTTTCTCGTTTTAGTAAACATTGAAATTTTTTCGAAAATTGCGACTGTGGTATGATTGAATACTTGGAGGATAAGTTACTCTTATCCTAGTGTACAGCACAGTTATTTGTATTTTCTCAAATGCCTTTTAGTTAACGCGCACTTTGATGTTCCTTAATAATTGTAATATACTTTGCGAAATATCGATTAGAACAGCTGGAACAGTCACACAATAAAAAAAAAGTACAACAGCTTTGGAATAAATTTAAAAATTGTAATACAGAGTGGCTAGGAAAACCCCGAACACTTTTCTTGCGGCGGTCAAGAGATGGCGCTTTAGTAAAGAAAAATTAAATTACAATACTGGCAAAACGCAGAATCCAAGACGTTTTGGTTGTTTTGATTTAATATGGGGCGTATTTAATAACTAAAACGTCTTGGATTCTGCGTTGTTGCCAGTATTTTAATTTAATTTTTCTTTGCTAAAGCGCCATCTCTTGACCGCTGCAAGAAAAGTGGCCGGGGTTTTCCTAGCCACTCTGTACATCTAACATCAGCAAAAAAATGTGCAAAAAATTAAAAGTGACTTCAATTACAAAGTTAAACAAACGGCATGGTGGAAAAAAAACAATAAAAAGTGCATCAAAGATAAAAAAGAAATATTTAAGCACAAAGCAGATTTTAATACGAATGAAACGCTTTTCTACCGGGTGTTAAAAAATAAAAAAAAACGCGCAATTAAAACATATAAAAAATAAAAAAGAGATTAAATTAACAACTAGAAACTAGAAAGTACTACAAAACCTTTTCGCAATAAGCCGCAAGACAGAATTAAAAATAGGAAAGAAGAGGAACAAGTCAAGATAGTATATCAATGTTGGAGTTGGAAACAACGATCAGTAAAATGAAGTTAGGTAAGGCGAGACGACACGGTCTAATAACGCCGGAAATGTTAAAATGTCTGTAAAATAAGGGGTACAGTCTATTACTATAGAATCAAGCATACACTAAACGATGCGCAGTGTGGATTCAGAAAAAGTTGGGGTAGGTACGCAAGATTTAATCTTTACGATAAGACAAATATCAAAAAAGTAATAGAGTATAACAAAAATATGTACAGGGTTGAGCAAAAGTACGGAACAATGCAAATATCTTTAATACGGCAACCGCCATTTTGACAACATTTTCTACATGAAAGTTCCGATATATGGCAGATACAATCAAAGTATCGGCGGTTTAAAAGGACTTCCGGTTTAGTCGGAAATGATATCAACTTTTTAATTTTAAATAGAACACCCTGTATATTTTTTGATATATCGATAGGATTCTTTTTTGCAAGTTTGGTAATATAAGGTTTCAAGCGTTTATTTTTAATAATTCTAGAGATATTAAACAATAATGTTTCGTAATTGTTATCTAGCAGCTCACGAAAACACAAGAATGTGAGAAGCTTAAACAGTTTTGTAAAGTTGTCAAATATGCTTGGTTAGTGTTGTGTTATTTTGTGTTGTTCGATAGATTGAGCAGTGTGGTTGCAGTAATCAATTAATTACCAAAATTAATTAAAACTGCTGAATTTAACATCAGAATCGGTTCAATTACCAGAAAGATTGCAGATTGTTAAATAAAGTACAAACTTCTTGCTGAGTTGTACGACGCTCACCAAAACCAACCATAATTAAAATTTGAATTCGTTCTCTTTCTGTTAACTGAACCATTTCTGATGTTAAATTCAGCAGTTTTAATTAATTTTGGGTAATTAATTGATTACTGCAATCACACTGCTCTATCTATCGAACAACACAAAACAACACAACACGAACCAAGCATATTTGACAATATTACATAACTGTTTAAGCTTCTCGCATTCTTTTGTTTTCATGAGCTGCTAGATAACAATTACGAAACATTATTGTTCAATATCATTAGAATTATTAAAAATAAAAGCATAAAACCATATATCACTAAACTCGCAAAATAGAGTTCTATCGGTATATCAAAAATATACAGGGTGTTTTATTTAAAATAAAAAAATTGATATCATTTCCGGCTAAACCGGAAGTCCTTTTAAACCACTGATATTTTTATTGTATCCGCCGTATATCGGAACCTTCATGTAAAAATTTTTGTCAAAATCGCGGTTGCCGTATTAAAGATATTTGCATTGTTTCGTACTTTTGCCCAACCCTGTATATACTTAGGTTTTATAGATCCGAAAAAAGCGTTCGACAAAGTACCCTGAAACCACTTAAAAAATGAAAAATACAGCAAAACCTAATATAAGCTATTAAGAGTATATGTATACCAGAAAGCAGAAAATATCTTAGAATATGTGATGGAAGTTCAGAAAAATTTATTATGCTTCAAGGAGTCAGACTAGAAGGATCATCAAGCCCATACCTGTTTGTTGTGCTATAAGGTAACGTGATAAAAACGCGGAGGAAGGAAATTAACAAAAACGCAAGGAGGGGGTAGTATAAAATGGAAACAACAGATATAAATATATTTGCGTTTGCAGATGATATGATACAAGTGGAAAAAACAGAAAAACAAATACAAAATGCACTGAATATATTGAAATATAATGTGAATGAAATATTCCAACTAACTAAATATGTTTTCCAAACTTACCCAAGAAACCATCTAGTATGATAAAGCTATTATGTTTTAAAAGAGGGAAAACAGGATATCTTTTACATCTCCAAGTGCGGGCAACGTTCTGTATCTGATTCTTTCACGAACTCGTTTTTCTAGTAATGCAGAAATATTAATACCATTGGAATATAAACTGAAATAATAAAAGTCTCAAGATGTATAGTTACTTATATATCATCTTGAAAAAAAAATTATATTTACTACAATCATAATACAACAATGCGTAATTAAACTAGTGTTGAGGCCAAAATTTATAATGAGATCCTGACAAGGGCGAATCAAGGGGAGTGTACTTGGGTAAATACTTATTTATTTATTTACTGCCGTTAACAGACCTACGTCTGATAACAGGCAACATGTCAAAATATATTTTATATAAAGCACAAATAAACTACAATTAAATATGAATGCCAAATGAATAACAAAAATAAATTTATAAAATTACCATGGTGGAAAAATTTAAATCAAGTTGATTTTAATTGTAAATTAAATCATGATTTAAATAAAACGATTTACGTAAAAAAATTATTGGTTTAAATCAATGTTGTTTGAGTGGGGTGTTGTGTTAATGTGAAATTTTCCAATTAATACAATAATGTGCGTAATTACGCAGTAGCCTTAATTGAATTACATGAAAGTGTTAAACAATTATATACTTTATTTAAACTACATACATTATAAAGTAATTTTAGTTTTACACAAACCCCTACATAAAACTAATAAACTAATTCTGCACAATATGTTATAAGGCGGGAATTTATTATCATTCCGTGCACACCTAGGGAAATCATAACTAATACAGCTCTGTTATTGATTTACACCTAGGCACCCTGTGCACTTTGCTGCGCCTAAGCCCTTCATTATCGCTAAAAACGTTCCAAGGTGTGTCTGTGTATACAGTAACATTCCACCATGTGCGTATTACAATAAATTCACGATAATCTTTTAATGACTGTTCAATATTTATATTCTTTTAATTTGTACATGGTGGAATGCCACTATTTATGCTCCCTAGGATGCTTTTAGTGATAATAGCAGCACAGTAGGCGCAGCAAATTGCACACACGGTTGGGGTAAGGAGGTAGATCAAGGGAAGTGTAAATAGGGTAATTACTTATTTATTTATTTACTGCCGTTAACAGACCTACGTCTAATAACAGGCAACAAATAAAAATATATTTTATAGCACAAATAATCAACAATTAAATATGAATTAAATTTGAAAAACAAAATTAAATTTATAAAATTATTACCATGGCGCAAAAATTTAAATCAAAATAATTTAAATCTTGATATAAATGGAAAGATTTATATAAAAAAAATCATTTATTTAAATCAATTGTTTTCTAAGTGTCGTTTTAATGTTAAATTTTCCAATTAATACAATAATGTGCATAATTTCGCATTACTAATTATTTTACTTTATTAATGCATTTCTGTTCGATACAAAAAATATTGTACAAACCTTATGCGAGAAAGCTTAATCCGCGCATTCGCGCATATGAAGGCATTCGCTCGCTAGCGCTCGCTCATGCTTCAACACAGCGCTCATGCGGGTACATTGCTTTCCCGCATTTGGTTTGTAAATAACTATTACATTCATTTGTTTTTTTTCTGATTTATTGCCTAAAATTGACGCGTATTTCATTTTATCTGATGAAGTAGTTAGATACATTTTCTGAATAGTTAATTTAAAATATTTTTCTTTAATTAATGTATCAATAAGCTGAGTACTATAACTATTATTGTGTGCAAGTTTAATAATCGAAAGTTCTTTATCATAACTAACTTAAAGGAACCGTTAAAATTACTTTTAAAACGACAAAACACGTTTTAAACACTTTGTTGAATGTTAAAATGAACAAGCAATTTACTAGAATAAGGCATTTACAAATTAAATGATTATACGACAAAAGGACGCGGAAAAAAAGACGCGCGACATAAAGACGCGGACAAAAGGACGTGCGACAATTGGGTCCACGCGACAAAAGGACGCGTCCTTATAAATTTCCTGAAATTTGAATTTAGAATAAGATTAAGTTAATTATTAATAATTATTACATTTGAACTTGTTAATATAAATTTAACTTCATAAAATGATAATACGTACAAATACATCAAATATTTAAAAATATATAAATGAACACTTGTAATTGAAAATTGTAGGCAACCTCGCGCAAATACTTTAAAATAAGCCTATTCGCATATTCCGCAACAATATTTTTAATTCGTTGGGCAGTGTCTTTATACACCCTTTTCTGTGGTGGCGCCACTCCTGCAATGTACTGTTCTATCCGTATTCTATTTTAAACTGTTTTCTTTCTTCAACGCTTTTATAAATTTCCATATGTTCCGCTGAGAATTGATGAAAAGCCACCCTTCAACCGCGTTATTTGTTCTTGGTATATCTTCCTCGACCAACTGGTAACAATTCCATAAATTCAATGGGAACAACGGTGGTCTCCTTCGTCCTCTTCTGTCAAGACGACCTACCCAAGTATCCTCAAAGTAATTGGTTATAGGCAACAGTAAATTTTCATTTCTCACATAGAAATTGCTCTCCATCAGGTCCTCATATGCACCAATGACATCTTTTTCGGGGATGAACGAAAGTGCTTGTTTTACGTGTAGAGCGAAATTAGCATTTTCCCTGTACTGAGCTGTAAACCTGCCCTTTGAATATGTCTCCATATACATTGGGTGAAATGAAAAAAGCACCCACGTATTCTAGCTACAGGGAATTCACCGTGGAAAGCGTTGATAGCAGCTCTCTCAAAGTCTACCATGATAGTTTGTGGTCGCAGTCCTGGTTGAAGTGTTTTCAATTCTTGAAAAAGACAGGTGTATGTATCCTCCGTTTTGTTTGGTTGTAATGCGTACACAGTGGGGATAACATTGCTGTACTGGACTCCATGGATTGTGTACATTTGAGTAAACAATAGTGGTGTTGTGTTAAACGTTCCGTCGGCATACTAGTGGTCGCATCCTTGCATAAATTCCAAATTACGTTCTGTCGAAAACCAAAGAATTCTTTGTTCACCTGGACCACTATCAAACAGAAGAAAGGGTTCTCCATCACTGGTCTCTTTATATTCGTCAGGAAAGTCAAGTTCTTCTAAGTTTCTAGGATTGGCAGGAACAGCTTCTTGGACGTTGCGGACTCTCTCTATGGTTCGCTTCATAGAAGATACTGTTGGCAGTTGTGTAGCCGAAGCAACGGAGATTTCCTCGGATACAGTAGCCACAATGGCCTGAGTAGATTGTTTTATGTTCCTAGCCATATTCTTCATGGACGTCACAGCTTTCCTTGCTTCTACCACAGATGAGGTTAACACTACAGATATACGGTAAATATGTGAGCTATCGGCAGCTTGTTTTATATGATTAATAATCTGCAAAAAGATGGCGCTACAATGACAATTTATAATTAAGTCACAGATTACTGTAATTGAGCAGATAACTTAGCACATATTCAAACCAAAAGTTATACACCCATCTGCCATGCTTAATTGTCAAATCGCAATTTTTCGTAAATAATTAATATTGAAGCCAATTCTACTTAAATTATATTCATGATGTGACAGATGAACTTCAAATCCCCGATAAAACAGTTTCCAACACATTTCAACAGTAATAAACAAATAGCGATAGCAGCGCCCTAAAATTGGTCTGGTGCGTTGTAGCCAAACTAACGCTAATTTCGTCTCCAAATATGGGCGGACATTTTGTATAAAGGGTCGTATATCTGTAGTGTTAACCTTATCTGTGCTTCTACACTTGCAGCATCAGGAACGTGGTTGTGATGAGTGCTCTTCACTACCTCATTCCCCAAAGTATGAGCTCTTCCAGGACACTTACACTCGTTATAACGGGCACTCTTCCAAATAATTTTCTCGTCGATTATACGCTCCTTCTTATGTATAAATCCGTTATACAACAGCATATCCTTGCCCTTTTAGCTAACTAAAGCCCTAACTCGAGCACCATTATTGCACTGCAGGATAGTTGAGAGATAACTGAAGCCGTTTAAGGGCCATCTAAACTATATATAGGTAAAATTTGCTGTTATTCCCATTTGTAGGTAATGCGCATCATTAGGATTAGTGTAAATATGTATATTTAAATAAATAATAATGAATTCCCAAGAAGGTTCTTTTCAAAAATGTAACTTTTAGATGTTGTTCAATTTTCATAAATAAATTTGTTAAAGTTTCCAGGGAGATAATGATCTCATTAGCTAATAATGCATTACACACACAAGTAAGTTACATCCCTCAACTAGTGCATTTTAGTAGTGCTACGGGGCCGGCGGGTGGTCTAGTGGTTAAAGTCCCAGGCTTTGAAACTAGACTCCCAATGGCAGTTGGTTCGAGTCCACTGCTCGTCGGTAATTTTTCTGAATAAGTTAAATCCGAGGAGTCCATGGATAGTGTATGTAGGTGTGTATGTTGGGTTGCATGTCTTTCAGCGGTGGGGCATGTTAGACCGGCGAAGAGCACTTAGTGTGATGAGCCCGGGTAAGGGGGTGGGATGGGAATCATGGGGTCGTGCTCACGCACGGCTTCACGATTCTTAAAAAAAAATGTAGTGCTACGTAATTATTTGTACATGTGAAAATTAAATTATTTATAATTAATGTAGTCTTATTCTAAATTCAAATTTCAGGAAATTTATAAGGATGCGTTCATTTGTCACGCGTCCTAAAGACGCGTGTCCTTTTGTGGCGTGCGCCCAAGTGTCGCACGTCCTTTTGTCCGCGTCCTTTTGACGTGACACTTAATTAAATTGCTCGCACAGTAATTCTGTTTATATAGGACAAACAATTAGAAATTTTGATATTAGGTACAAGAACCACGTACGTTGTTACAAATAAAGACACTCACATAAATCCATTTACGGAAAACATTTATTAGACAATCATTCAATAATACTATAAAAGTGTTACACTTTTGTGTTGATAAACGTAAGTTAGACATACAAAAAGTTTTTGAAATTCACATACATTTAAAATCTGTACCTTTAATGAATGACCGAATTGATTTCTGAAATTCACTATTATTGGACGTTTTGGAATGAGGAATTAAGCCATCTGGACGCATGTATAAAAAACCAAGATTAAGTTATGAAGATTTATTATTCCTATAGCAACACCAACTGTTTACTTTTAATCTTGCCTTTTAAAATGAGATGTCAACATGTCGAAATACTTAGAAAGCTAAAATAAAAAACCTGTTGAAGTTGAGCATTGTTTTATTTACAGTAAATTAAAATGAACCTACTAAGAAATTATACACTTTATTTAAGCTACATACATTTTATTTTATATAAATCCCTATATAAAACAGAAAACTAATTTTGCTTAATAAGTTAAAGAAGCGGGAGTATTTTACTATTCCATACACACCTAGGGCAATCGTAACTAATACAGCTCTCTTATTGGTTTACACCTAAGCACGATGTACACTTTGCTGCGCCTAAGACGCTTCATTATCGCTCAAAACGTTCCAGGGTGCATAAACAGTGGATTTCCGCTATATACATAACATAATGAATTCACGATAAGCTTTTAATGCCTGTTTAGTGTTTAATGTTTAGTTATACTCTTTTATTGTGTACATGGTGGAATGTTACTACATATGCTCCCTGCGATGATTTTAGCAATATGGCAGCACAGTAAATTGTACACGGGGTTGAGGTAAGGGGGTGGACCCGTTGTATAGCTGTTATGCACTGATCCAGGGTAAGTAGTGTGAGCAAAGATTATATAATTGCTTAGGTGCGACTCTAGGATCTTTCTTAAAAACAATAATTTAAAATAAAGAAATTAGATACATAATACTAATATGTGTATGGTAAACATTACGTTACACTTATATTTAAATATTTAAACAAAATCTCTGCAGAAAATACATTTATTAATTTGTGCAAGTGAACAGACCTGATTTAAAGTTTTTAAAATCAATTAAATAAAAAGAAATATTTAAATTCAAAAAAGGCGGATTTTAATCAAATGAATCGATTTTTTTGATTTGTTTTTAATCACGACTTGTTTGCACCCTTATTATTACATTGAGTTTTTGTCAAGAATCTCGCCAGTACCTATCTAGATGTAGGTATTAGATCTTTAAATGAGCTCTAGATCCAATACTTGGCATTAAAAAGTATTCAATAATACATGATATTACAAAATATGACAAAAGTCATTAAATTTTAAAATTTGATTTGATTTTTGTGTGCTCTCCATAAAATACTTCTGCTCTAAAATATAAATCTTTTACAAACATTTAATGTACGTTTGAGTTATTTGTAAATGTATTTTATTATTCATTATTACATAAATAGCATAAATTAAATGCGATCTAATACTACAATATTTTGGTTGAATATAGTTTAATACATCTTTGACTTCCTAATAGGGTAAATCGATTGATCAGATTTATCACGTATTCATTATTGAGTAGCAGTACTACAATTAATTGCAAGCAAAGGCGAAGTGAACGTGAAGACGGTAAATCAACTTTTCATGCTTCATGTATCTACCCGTCCAACCGACATGTACTAATCTTCCCCTGGCGTTGTGTAATCGCAACATGGTGGGATTTAGACTAAAATAATATATTGTTAAGGAGTTTGGCCTTTACAGAATTCGAGCTTGGGCTTAACTTATGCGTAGATGTATTTATCTTTTACAGTTTACTGCCGACCATTTAGCCACCTCACGCACAAACAATAATTCCCGGAGAAATGGTTAGTCAAAGTCGACATAGTAAATGAATATTGGCATTTCTGTTGAACTGCTGTATCGACGGAATTAATTTCTGAACTAATTGACAGTGAAGTAAACGTGCAAACTCCGTTGTGGCAATCATCCAGAAAAAATAGCGTATTTGTCTCTCCATATAACAGCAAATGTAAAATAATTAGCTTAATAAAATCACCACGGTTCAAACCTTATGGGGATTTTTTTAAATTACGTTCTGTTTCATCACTATATTTTATACTTTCAAATTTAAAAGAGTGTAGGTGTGTTAGGAGAGCTAATTTTTGATTACTAATTTCCTTGGTAAACAACAAAGACACGTATGAGGCTAGTTCAACCCAAGATCGTTTTACATAAGCCCAGCTTCACACATTCCTTGTAACCGGGGGTGGAGTGTTGGAATTGAGTCGTGCAGGCGCCAATGACCGACAAGGGTCGCAAAGAAACGGCGTCACATGTGGAAACATGAAACAAAGAAAAAGACTCACCATCTGTCGCTATCTGATGTACTGTTGTTTAACTCACCGGGGGGCCCACCCCTCACGCCTTGGCAGAATGGATAACTCACAGGACTTCTAACATCTAATCACACTTTGATTGGCTACATCTCAATGGTAATTACTTCCAGGTTACATGCCATTGGGCAATTAATCTTTCTTGTTAATATACAAATTAACACCTGTAAACCAGTTTGCACTGCTGCACCCCCGAAAGGGTCAATAGGGGTGGATCGCCAAACCGCCTATGTCAAGTGGCACAGCGGGAATTGCATAGCGCTTATCATGCCACAGGATCCAAGGTTTTTAGGCCTTGATTAGCAATTCCTTTCGCCAGCCCGTGGTTAACCACACTTGTACAAGTACACCTGGCCAAAACTCGAGAGCTCTCACCTTCCAAACAACACAGATCACCGTAGCTACATACCAGAACAGTATACTGATCATCTACTAATTAACCACTAGTGCACTAGATTATTTTACAGGTAAATCACACAGATTCCATGCAGAGCAAAACAAAAGCATGCTAAACCACTCTACATGCAAAACCAATCTGCCGATCTACCCCAGTTCAGAGCACATGCGTTTACGCCCCTTACTTAAGCCGGGTTATTTATGTATCCTGCACCCCTTGGCCGGAGTCGTATCTTGACCCAAATTCTCAATTAGTTACGCCAGTGGAATATTACGTGAATTTATTAAGACAAAACTTACATTTAAAAGCTACAATACAAAGTCATACCACCGAATACTTAAAACATAAAGAAAATTATACACCAAGATAAATGTATCCCTAACAGGTGCAAACATCTCTACAGCAAATTCTGTCAATTATAAACAGAAGATTGGCTAATTGAAGTTTGTCAGCCAAGATATTTTGTAGGTTCTAAAATTGTTTTTATATTCAATTTTGTTGGGTCAGCCTCGATATTGCTTCATAGTCATAAAAATCATATTACCACGAAGGAATGAGATCACCGGCCTGGTTCTAAAATGTCCCGGCAGGAGAAGGCAGTTATGTAAAACCTACGTTGTTAGCAACACGCGTATTATATGAATTAATTCCTGTAACTTTACAGGTTAATATAATTATTGAATGTTTTGGGATTGTTTTCTTACAAGTCAGAAGTGGGATTGAGGACAGTACCCATAGAAAAAAAAATAAAGCGTTCGAGTTTGCCAGTTATTTAAGTGAAAACGAAAGCTTGATAATTTCTGTGGTCCAATTTAATGCATGATGTGCAATTTTATGCAAGATGGGAAATCGCAAAGCGCGATTAGCAGCATCATTGGGACTGTCGTACGTCTTTGTCTGGTTAAACGTAGAACAAGATTACAAAAGTTCCAAAAACCGCAGCAAAAGTAGATGCCTGTATTGGAAAATTATCGATAAAACTTTAAATTTGGTGACGCAATCATTGACAATATATAGTACAATTTGCTAGATCAGCAGAATGAGATACATGCTCCCAATGTCAACATTAGTGATGCATGGATTTTCAGGAGTTGTCAATAATTTCGAAGTCGGCGGCCTTGAATCATGATTTATTAGGAATTTGTTAGAAAAACATTCTGAAACAATTACCACGAAAATTTAAGATCAAAAGATTGGAGCCGCGATGTTCCTGCAACGAACGTTTGGTTGATGAACTGCTTTTATAAAGACCTAGCAGAGAATAAAAGACAATCAAAAGTGTTCTAATAGAAAAATATGTAAACATACCGTTTATAATTTCTTAAGAATAAAACAAATATGATGTCAGAATGAGTTCGGTCGTGTTTAGTAATTTGATACTATTATGCCATCAAAATGTGGCTTAACAGGAATGAATGTTTTTAAAAGCAAACCAAGGGGTAGATGGGTCACAGGTCATCGGGGCACGTGTGCCGGCTGGCGGCTGGCAAGAAATTCGATGCGGTGTAGGGTAGTAGGGTTGAAGAAAGACGGAAATCCTCACATGTATGAATTACAAGCTGTTTGTGTAACTATTCTGTGTCTGCTAAAAAGTTAAACTTGGAGCGGTCTTTGCCTACGCGTTGAAGGGCGGAGATAAGGTTTACGTTTGGCAATTAGGACACTTAAAAAAAATAAAACAATCCGCGAAATGCAGATTCTGTTATTACGGGAAGATGATGAAATTTAAATAGTATCATACTTGACGAAATTTTAAGTGCAGATAAAATAAAGTGCAAAGAACTTGTTAAACGACCGTAGGTAGTTACAATCAATGCTTACGAGAGACAGTGGCTTTTTGTGCGGACGACTTCAAAGATACGTTTGTTGAATTAACGGGCACCAAATGTACGTGAATCAGAACTAAATGTCTTAGAAAAAGTGATGTGCAAGCTGGTAGTAAGGTGTATCACAGGTGAACCGGTAGCATATTGTCTATATCGATTACCGGAAGTTGAAAAGATGCTGAGTACTAAAAGTGAGAAACGAATGGCTAACCATTTATCTGAGAGTCGAGTTCTTCATATGCCAGCGTGACAGATGCCACGACTAATGCGTTTGTCAAAAGCGTTAGTTGAGAATTTTGTTTTAATTTTGGGTATGCTGTTGGAATGCGAAACGCTTCGCAGCCAAGGATTTTGAAACTTTACTGTTGGAATGCCGAACGCTTCGCAGCATTTCTGTTACAGGTTCCTATAAGGACAAGCTGGTCTGAGGACAGACCCTTTGGTCAGGATGGCCGAGTGTTGGGTCAGCCTCGATATTGCTTCATAGTCATAAGAATCATATTACCACGAAGGAATGAGATCACCGGCCGGGATCTAAAATATCCCGGCAGGAGAAGGCAGTTATGTAAAAGCTACGTTGTTAGCAACACGCGTATTATATGAATTAATTCCTGTAACTTTACAAGTTAATATAATTATTGAATGTTTTGGGATTATTTTCTTACAATTTTTGTTTAAGTTTTGTGTATTATTATCAATTTTTATTGAAACTGCAACTTCAATGATTTTTTCTATAAAATCAATGCCGATATCGGTTGCGTAAAAATTTTATATTTCTATTTATTTCTGAATCTGTCATCCTCTGTTAACAATATTTTAAGAAGTTGAACATTATTAACTACTGCACTGCAAACTTCGGTTCTTCTACTTATTTTCACGTATCAGAACGTCATAAATAATGGTGTGCACGTTAATTATAGAACAGTTCTTTCAAGTAAGGTATAATTAAAACCAAGGAAAATAGTATGAAAGTATTTATTGTAGAAAGACATTACATTTTAACGATTATCTGTGTATAAAAAACTTAATTATTTCAACAATATTTATTTATTTTAACCTTATACGTATTTGGGCATGTTTACATGCCACTGTCAAAGGTTATATTAGAAAGTAAGCAGTTAGTGTTGTTATAGCAATAGAACTTGGTTACTCGATCTCGGTAATCGTCTGCAGATGACTTGATGTCTTATTCCAAAATGTCCAATAGAGGTACAGCACAGGAAGCACTGCTCCGTTAAAAGGCACTCGGCTTCGCCTCGTGCTTTTAAACCCGTCGCGCGTGCTTTAAAGGCTTGCTTATACACTTGTATTATAAGATACTATTATAGAGGATAAAGAAATTTTAAAATTCTGCTTTTTTTAAATGGACACATTTATCTGTGATTCTTCACAATTACTGTTGATATACTTGACTTGATTACTGTTGAATAGTATATTTCCCTCTTCTCTGGTTGGATTATTTTCAAACCACACCACTCAGCTCCAATAACAGTCTCCAATTATTAATTTATAAATAAATAAATAATAATAAATAGAAATTAATAAATAAATAAATCGCTAATCTTATTCGCACCTTCTTCTACAGTAACAGCAAACACGTACCGGACTGCTTTTACTGTCTGACTTTTGAATCCTTCCAATATGATTTAAAATACTTCTGCTTGTTTTGTTATAGCTTTTTTCTATTTTTGTTCTTTACTGACTACTTTATGAAACTCATTTGGGTTCCATAAAGCAACTCCTTAAAGAATTCGAAATATTATTTTGCTATGTTGGTGACAACCATGTAACAACAATACCTTCACGCGTTATAAACATAAACTTCAAATTGTAAGTTCTAAAAATTAACATTATTTAGCGTATTTTCCGCTACTTTGCGTAGCTCGGCTGGGGTGCAAGATAATTCTTCTTCCATCTTATCTTCAAATCTTAGGTATTATAAAAATTAAATCACTTTCAAACACAGTTTGTCTCAATTCTAATTTGACAGTAGTTTGAATTGTTTGAAATTGTTTTAAATATCACCAACAGCTACAAAACCAAAACAAAATACAAAAAAATTTCCTAATCGATTATATTTTTAAATTAAAATATAAAATAAGGTGATTTTTTACTTTTTTGGACCAAAATAGAAAAAATAGTATAAAATACACGTTTCATAAGACATTTAAGCGCACTTGTCCATTAGAAAACTCGCCGCAAGCGGCTCGTTTTCTAACTTGGACGCGTGCTCTAAAATCATGTCTTATGAAACTTGTTTTTTAATATACTATTATTCGATGAAAACAACTATTTTTATTTAATAAACTAGGTTTCTTTCTCTTTTCTTTCAGGAATAAAAAATCCTGCGTCTTTGTACGAGCCGTAGCTAACCAACATTCCATTTTCTTTTGTCTTCTTCCTTGATCTATTTTTTGACAAATAACTCTCTGATTAACGAGTTTTCCATTTTACACTTGTAAAGAATTTGACACCCAACGCCCTAAGGGCAAAAAGGGATAACTAGAGAAGAAGGAGAAAAGTATCAAAACGTCATTTACATTCATAACCCCCAAAACGTCATTTAACAATTCGCAGATCAAGTCAGTTAAAACATCTCATATCTTAAACTTTTTAAACATTTCTAAACTAATGCATAACTAAAGTTAACTTAAACCATAATCGAACCAATCTGATTGTGTTGCTCTATCTTTCAGTGAAGGCAAACTCCACAGATGTTGAAAAATATAAAAGATATAAAATAACAACGTTATTTGATTTTTAAACAAGACAATATATCAAAAATATGAATCCTTGAGTTTAAAACTTTGAATGCCAATAACTTACTGCCTTCACAAATTTGCGATTGTAAAATAAAATGCAACAAGCAAGTTGAGACAGGTGCCAGGTATCCGGATTTAATATATTGGTATGATATCTTGAAGCTGGGTTGTTTGGATTGGAGTATTGTAATTCCTTAATGGCAGTCTTTGGATGACTGAATTACAATACTCCAATCCAAACAACCCAGCTTCAAGATATCATACCAATATATTAAATCCGGATACCTGGCACCTGTCTCAACTTGTAGTGGTCAGGGACTTGCATTACGAAAACCCTCACATTTACGAGGGCATTATATAAAGACTATTTTTCTTTGTAGAGAGATCGTTATAAAATTTGACAGAAACTGGATCGTATGCTGTCTACTATTCCTCTGTATTATTGGAAGATAATCTGCTGCTGTCATTGCGAACATACACACAGAGGATAACGCATGTAGCTGCTGGCTGTTTATTTACAAGGGTAAAGCAGCACTTGATTTCAACAGCTTGCGAATAGTCATATTTCACTAATAACAAGACCAGCATTCTTATTATCCAAGATTTATTGCTTTACACAGTATTTCGTAACTAGGAATAATGCTAAATGCTCTTAAGGTCACGGGATGTCGCAGTCTGAGAAGCTTTTCGCATAGATGGACATTTTACGGTTTACGGTGAAAACATC
Organism: Ctenicera cuprea; assembly: GCA_958336395.1. Taxonomy (NCBI): domain Eukaryota; kingdom Metazoa; phylum Arthropoda; class Insecta; order Coleoptera; family Elateridae; genus Ctenicera; species Ctenicera cuprea. Next base: position 37,853,600 of record OY284495.1, on the reverse strand, counting down.
TTTGGAAAAAGTCCGAGAACAAATTCCCTGGGAAAAACTCAGGAACATAATTTCCCGAAGAAACCAACCATCCGAAAAACACATCTTAAACAAAAACAAGTGTATTTTCTTGCCGGTGGATCACTGCATGATTAAGAATTAACGTTATGATGATTCAACAAAATGTTTAATTTTACGACAATGAATTTCGAATTCTCTAAAATATATTTGTTAACAATTTTCTTCATTCGCAGTTTGTCGGGTAACTTGGTTAATCATTAATTTATTTTCCAGTAACTTTTGCGAGTATAATCCCGGCAGTGGCGGCTCGTGGTGTGGTGTACTGGAAGGCATTGTAAAGTAGTTTTTTAAAAAAAAATGTGTTCTTACACAAGTTTTAAGTACCCTTATATTTCAAACCCATCCTTTACGTTGGCAAAATAATGTATTTTTAACCAACATTTTTACTGAAGCCTTTAATAGACTTTCGATAAGCACTCTCTAATAAAATTATTGTAAATTGATACCCACATTGCCAGTGTGTCAAAATGCACAAAATTTTTCATGTGGTTTACCGATAAAAAATGTGTTTGAATTTCAGTTTTTAAATGTTTGCAGTCAATATCACACAATGAATTATTAAAAAATAGCAGACAGTGGAAATAAGTAAAAGCATTTTTTTACATGGCATTCACAATCCAAAATTATTTTGCACGGACACCGTACAACACCACTAAATTATAATTACACAACCAACAACTGTTTTCACACTACTACGTCGTGTACGTGTGAATCCCGCAAATTGGGCGGCTATTGGCATGCGCTTATCACGGACAGCTGATAGCATGATTCTCGGAAGTTGTGGGTTCGTGACCCCGAAGTCTTTAATACGCAGATACTTCTATCCTCTTTTAGCTTGTGTAATATGGATTTTACCGCAATTTGAATTCCTGTTAAGCCGGCGGCTTTATTCGGTGGCGTATAGCTTGAATTGGGGACTGACAGCCAAATGACCCTCGCATAGATTCGTTTAATGCGCGGGAAATACTCAAACATTCAAACGTTTTGGATTCTGCGGCACCTCTTTAATAAACGTTCTCGCATAGAAATCTCATACAAAAGTTAACTATAAAGAAATTTTTTTAATATTATAGTGTATAATATGTTATGTACTTAAACAAAAAGTACTTATTTATTTTTTCTTATTTTATTGGGAGGTCAATGACCATTTGACCCAATGGAGAAACCGCCACTGATAATCCGATGTGTAATTTTAGGTAGCATACTCACAAAATATATAACATGAGAATAACATCGTGGCAACTAGTGAAAATTTTGTATCAAAATCTGACAAAAACTGCTTAGTTGCAATAAATTCCAATTTCTATAGTACGAGTACTATTTCTTTAAAAGGTACTTGAGAGAACTTAAATAAATACGAATCTTATGTTTTTCTCGTATATTGATTTATTTGTGTCAGAACAGCTATTTGCGTAATTATACAGACGTGTATTGTAAAACAAATAATGATTATTAAATAGTCTAAAATCAGCATCAACGTTGTACGTTAATTTTCCATTTACATTTAAGACTTTTGAAATTACTTCATGGTTTCAATTAACTTCAATTGTAAATGTTGTAGTAGGTACTATAAACCAAAAACAAAATTATCTACGGCATTTATATGCATCGAGTTATTCTTAATTTTAGCACATCTGCACGGTGAATACATTTTTAAAATGGTTTGTCAACAATGTTCTCAATTCAATTTCCTCCTAAGTTAAAATGAGTACAAATCGATACCGTTGCGAGCGATACCGAACCTGAGAACAATTATTATTTATAACGTTAGCATATTTTAGTACTTTTTTTTTACAGCAGCATTTTTACAAAATTATAATGTTTTGTTAATTAATAACGTAACAAACTACTCGCGTTTTTTAAACAAAGTTTAACTTAACCGCTGAAAACGGTTTCTTGAGTATGTTTAAAGGCTTCTACTTTTAATTAATTTGTCGTCTGCCACAAAGGAATAATCCTAACGCTGATATGCGAGTTGACAGAGTCATTACGTTTATTTTGCTGCACCATAGCCCTCTCGGGTGAAATTTTCTGAATGAGTTCTTTCGTTTAAGACCGTCTGCTATACAGTTCCTACATTTTTATTATAGCTGAATATGCACATCAGCAAACAATATTCCAAAAGTATAATTGAGATTATTCAAGTGCCGTAATGTGAACCTACTTTCTACATTTAGGCTTAGAATAATCATTGTGTTGTTAGGGATAGATTTATCTTAGAATATAATTTTCTTTATGTTTTAATTTTTCAATAGTATGACTTTGTATTGTAGCTTTTAAATGTAAGTTATGTCTTAATAAATACACATAATATTTTACTGGCGTAACTAATTGAGAATTTGGGTCACGGTGCGACTCCGGCCAGAGAGGGTGCAGGATGCATAAATAACCCGGCTTAAGTAAGGGGCGTAAACGCATGTGCTCTGAACTGGGGTAGATCGGCAGATTGGTTTTGCATGTGGAGTGGTTTAGTATGCTTTTGTTTTGCTCTGCATTAAAACTGTATGATTTACCTGTAAAATAATCTAGTGCACTAGTGGTTAATTAGTAGATGATCAGTATACTGTTCTGGTATGTAGCTACAGTGATCTGTGTTGTTTGGAAGGTGAGAGCTCTCGAGTTTTGCCCAGGTGTACTTGTACAAGTGTGGTTAACCACGGGCTGTCAAAAGGAATTGTTAATCAAGACCTAAAAACCTTGGATCCTGTGGCATGATAAGCGCTATGCAATTCTCGCTGTGCCACTTGACATAGGCGGTCGGATATCCACCCCTATTGACCCTTTCGGGGGTGCAACAGTGCAAACTGGTTTACAGGTGTTAATTTGAATATTAACAAGAAAGAATAATTGCCCAATGGCAAATAACTTGGAAGTAATTACCATTGAGATGTATAGCCAATCAAAATGTGATTAGATGTTAGAAGTACTGTGAATTATCCATTCTGCCAATGCGTGATGGGTGATACCCCCAGTGAGTTAAACCACGGTAGATCAGATAGCGACAGATAGTGAGTCTTTTTCTTTGTTTCATGTTTCCATATGTGACGCCGTTTGTTTGCGACCCTTGTCGGTCATTGGCGCCTGCACGACTCAATTCCAACGCTCCACCTCCGGTTACAAAGAATGTGTGAAGGCTGGCTTATGTTAAGCGATCTTGGGTTAAACTAGCCTGATACATGTCTTTGTTGTTGACCAAGGAAATTCGAAATCAAAAATAGCTCTCCTAACAGTGTAAACAATTTTTTTTGTATAAACAGCTACCGGGTGATCGTAAAAAAAATGATTCAGAGCAGGCCATGACCGAAGTGTTAAAGTTGGCAATACTTAACATAAGCCAATTGTCAAATGTTGACAGCTGTAAAAAATCATGGACCTTCCATGAAATCTGTAGCTGAATGGGTGGATAAAACTCAGCCCAATATTTCCGATTTCCAACCAGAACAAAAAACTGAAGAAATGTCAGACATAAAATTACTATGTAATGCTCTTAGTAATACAATAAAGCATGTTACTTCTGCACCAAAGCATGACAGACTTATTGCTAGACAGACGGTGGAGGAGGACTTCCCTTTATTTGACGGAAACCCGGAAGAATGGCCAATTTTTATCGCACAATTAAGACGTATTGCACAGCTATGCGAATACACTTCTGAAGAAATGATGATCAATTTACAGAAGTGTTTGAAAGGTGATGCTAAATTAGCGGTATCCGGTATCCGGTATGATGATGTCACCAAAAAATGTTGATTTAGTCATACGAACCTTGGAAATGAGATTCGGACGACCAGACCAAATAATTGATATACTCATTTGTAAGGTGAAAGGAGTTCCACCAATTAAAGACAGTAACATCGAACATTTAATTTATTTCTCAAATCACGTGCAAAGCCTTGTCTCAACTATAAATCCATTAAAATGTTATAATCATTTACAGAATCCATACTTACTAAAAAATTTATTGTACAAAATGCCTGACATGTTAAAACTTCGATGGGGAGAAAGGATAGTCCAGAAGAATGGCGAATTTGACCTGGAAGACTTTTCAAACTGGCTGACCGAAGTAGCGACTGCAGCATGTTATGTGAGTACGCCAAGAAGTGTCAAGATACAACTTGCCACAGATGAGCATTATCGAAGACAACGTACAATTTCAAGAAAAGAAACAACATTAGTAGCGACAGATACCACGTCAGAAGCTCTGTGTGAATACTGCGATTCTAAGGAACACAAGACTACAAATTGTAGCATTTTAAAGGAAGACGACGTAGAGACGAGATGGAAAACTGCGACAACAAGAAAATTATGTTTCTCATGCCTGAAAGGCAACCATCAGACATTCAAATGCCGAGCTAGACGTCCGTGTGGAATTGATGGATGCACACGCCCTCGCCATAAGCTTCAACATAAAAAAATTAGAGCCACGAAGACTGACGCATTCCGCCCTACAGACAGAAGAAACCAGGGATGCCGATACAAATGAAAATGTGCTTACTGTGGGACGTAGATGTAACGATGTTCTACTGCGATTAGTAAGAGTGAAGTTATGTGGAAATGACACCGAACTTGAGACTGTTGCTCTCTGTGATGAAGCATCCACTGTGACTTTAGTTGATAAATCAATTGTTGACAGACTAGGTATAAAAGGACAGAACGGCACGTTATGTGTACAGTGGACCAATGAGGTAACATCTCGACATGAGAATTCAATTCGGTTTGATGTGAGTATATCCGGAATCGCCAACAATGCAAAAATTTTTGCCATGAAAGACGTTCGATCTGTAGAAAATCTCTCACTTCCTGCTCAGACAATTTCTTTAAATAAATGGTTTCGATATCCACATCTGAGAGGACTACCTCTAGTGGATATAAATGAACCTCCTATGATATTAATTGGTCAAGATAATATCCGTTTAACGGTAGCAAGGAAGGTGTGCCAAAGTCCAGAAAATTTGCCTATTGCTACAAAGACAAATATTAGGTGGACACTTCATGGACCTACGATGGACAAACCACGGCAAGAGTACATGTTTCATGTTTGTGAGCACGAAAGAACCGATGAAGACCTTCATCAGCTTGTTAAACAATCCTTTACCACTGAAGCCTTTGGTGTGACTGTAACGCACTCGAAAGCTAGCAAAAACGAAGTTCGAGCGATGGAGATAATGGAAAAAACTACAAAACGTATAGGCGACAGGTTTGAAATAGGGTTATTGTGGCGGGTAGAAGAAATTATCCTACCAAACAGCAATCCAACAGCGATGCGACGACTGGAGTGTGTCGAAAGGCGTATGTTGAAGAATGCTGATTTTCGACAACAGTACTGCAAAAAAATACAAAGTTATGTAGATAAAGGGTACGCTCGTAAATTGACAACAGAAGAAGCCGCTATAGAGGGACCCCGATGTTGGTATCTTCCGCACTTCGCAGTTGTAAAGCCTAATAAGCCAAATAAAATAAGTTTGGTTTTTGACGCTGCAGCGAAGTCAGATGGAATAAGCCTAAATGATAATTTAATTGCAGGACCGGACTTATTGCAACCTCTGGTAGCCGTTTTAATAAAATTTCGTCAAAGAAAAAATGCCTTTTGCAGTGATGTAAGGGAGATGTTCCATCTAGTACGAATACGATCAGACGATCGAAGCTCCCAACGTTTCTTATGGCGCGCAGGAAACGTGGACAAACGATGTGATGTTTATGAGATGCAGGTTATGACTTTCGGGGCAACTTGCTCACCTACCTGCGCTCAATTTGTTAAAAATCTTAATGCAAGACAACAGACAAAATCAGAAGAAATCTTAAGGGCGATATTTCAAAAGCACTACGTTGATGATTACCTCAACTGCAAGGACACCGAAGAAGAACTGTCAGACTCAGAAATTAGATGAATACAGCAGTGCCAACGTGAAAGCTTCTTAGACGACATCGAAGTACTGAAAAAGAAAACAGGACTAAGTCGTCAAAGTAGACTTAAACGACTCTCGCCAGTGATCGACGAACGTGGTTCGTTGGTACTAAGTGGTAAGACAGACTTTGCCGACAGTATGGAAAACACTACCAGACGACCATATATTTAGCACCCGAAACACAAATTCACCAGACTGCTGTTACAACATGTCCATAAAAAATTTGCACACCAAGAAATAGAATCTGTGTTGAACGAAGTAGGACAGAAATTCTGGGTCATAGATGGCAGAGCCGCCGTGAAATTAGCCTTTAAATGTTGCCAAAAATGTCGGAATAAACAGGCAACACCGGAAGTACCAATAATGGGACAGCTACCTACTGAAAGACTAAATTCAAACGTAAAACCATTTACCTATACTGGAATTGACTACTTTGGTCCGCTAATGGTAACAGTTGGACGGCGACGAGAGAAAAGATGGGGGGTGATTTTTACCTGTCTGACGATAAGAGCAGTTCATCTGGAAGTATGACACTCATTGACGACTGATTCAGCGATTATGGCAATCCGCAGACTGATTTCTAGGAGGGGCCTACCAAATCAATTTGTTTCTGATAATGGAACAAATTTTCGAGGAGCCGATGAAGAGCTTCGAAAAGCAGTCAGAGAACTAGATCAAACAAAGCTGAATCAAACGATGACCTCAAAAGGTATTGAATGGAAGTTTATACCGCCTGGTGCACCTTATATGGGTGGCACGTGGGAAAGACTAGTACGCTCTATTAAGAGAGTTTTCTATGTTATTTTAAATGGTCAATTATTAAAGGATGAACTTCTATTAACACTCGTTGCGGAAGCCGAGAATATTGTCAACTCCAGACCAGTGACGCACGTCTCGGTAGATCCTGCAGATCCAGAAGCATTAACGCCCAATTATTTTTTACTGGGATCATCAAGTGGCGAAGGATCACCAGGGAAATTTGAAGACAAATATTGTTTTCGAAGAGAATGGCGAAAATCACAACATTTTGTAGATAATTTTTGGAGACGTTGGATAAAAGAGTATTTGCCTATCCTAACACGACGAACTAAATGGACAGATGACGGAAGAACTCTGAAAATTAATGACATTGTCATAATAGTTGACGAAAATGCTCCACGAAATCGTTGGAAATTAGGGAAAGTTACAGCAGTTTTTCCTGGTCCAGATGGCAAGGTAAGAGTTGCTGAGGTAAAAACGCAATCTGGGACATACCGACGACCTGTAACAAAGCTATGCCGCCTCGACCTTGAAGATAGTGAAGAAAACGACACTGTTCCTCACGATGGGGGAGAATGTTAGGTCGTCATCAAGCAGTGGTAGAAAGTGGGCGCTGCAATCTATTCATTGTTTTTCAGTTAACGACCAAATAACAGCAAGAAAAATGTACAAATATTGTGACAGTCTTTAAAAATAAATAAATACAAATTTAGAAAAGATTTTAATTGATTTAGACGACGAATTATCACTACAGACGACGCAACAATCTCATTTTCTCTCATAATTTTCTTGACAATAGTCTTCTTGTTTTCCACAGAACTCTCGACGTATCCTTCGCAAACCGTAGAAGATCTTCAACCACCGTGTCGTTTTAAAGTTTGCAAGTCTGCACCTCCATCAGCTAACAACGTTGCTGATGATCTTCTAAAACAATGTCCCGTGTACTGTTCAGAATTCAACAATCCAAATTTGACAGCAATTGCTTTTGGAATATGTCCAAATGTATTGATCCCAACTGGCTGCGATGTACATTTCCCTTTTCTGTATGAAACAAAGAATCGGTCATAATTTACAATTGCAGGACGAAGTCGAGCATGTTTACGGAAAAAAATGCAAACAATTAATTCCAATAATATTGCCTTCTGTAACGATAAATTCTCGTGTAATCTTGGTTTTCGTATTCGGAATCACTATTTTAATAAAAGAATCGCCTGATAGTCTATACCAGAAAGCCTTAACTTAGTAAACTCTTCTCTGCGACATGCACCAAAAACTTCAATAATCAAAACCACTTTCATCATCAAGAACTGTTCATCATCTATATCAACTAAAAAATTATGTACATTTTCTTTTGAAAAAATGTTTGATTTTTTGGGTTTATATCCCTCAGAACTTCTTTTAAGATATGCTATTAACTGGATAAATTTACTAATATCAATATTCTTCCTCACAGAAATGGTTGTCCTCAACATTGAATAATGCGTCCATAATGTAGACGGTTTTACACTTTTCCAGAAAAATATGCAAGTAACACCTTTTCTGATAATTCTTTAATTTTTTTCGCTATACACCAATCTTCAAATTTTTTACATTCTAGCTCATACTACTCAGGACTGAAATAGCCCCATTAGCTAGTGCTTCAATATCAGACGGCAGACTGTCTTCGGAATCATCCATTTTCAATAATTTTGTCTCAATTTGTGCAAGCGACGTAATTATTTTGCAACAAACTGACAGATGATAAAATAAAAAATGAAACCTAGATATTAATGAAAACTGAATAACAGCCTACTAATAATAATTAATGTCACTAATAACATTTCTCAATAACAATATTTTTTTTTTATTTCATTGCATATTTACAATCTACTCATGAGTTGAGAGTAATAAGTAAATGGTAAGATATTGCATGTCATGTGGGGGGATATAGGCAGCGCTATTCTCCCAGATATTGTATGTTATGGCTGTGGAGGCTGATGGGTGAGGTCTTGTGGCCAGTTTCGCTGGAGTCTGCGGGCGATTGCGAGTGGGTTAGACAGCTGTTCGATGAGGACATTTTCGTGCCCTGCGAGCTGGTAATGGTAGGTGGTGGCGAGTCTCTGGATTTCGTGTGAAACAGTTGGAATGTTCAGATCTGTGTGGAGTGTATCGTTCCTAATGTACCAGGGTGCGTTAGTGATCAAGCGGAGGGTCTTAGATTGGAACCGCTGTAATATTTTGGTATGAGAGGCCTTTGTGCAGCCCCAAAGCTGTATCCCATAGGTCCAAATAGGCCTTAGTATGACCTTATATAGAAGAACCTTGTTTGTGAGCGAGAGTTGAGAGCGAGGCCCCAGTAACCAGTACATTTTCTTGAGTTTTAGGTAGAGTTGTTTTCTTTTGGCTTTAACATCGGTGCTCCAGGTGAGTATTGAGTCGAGATGCAGCTCTAGGTATTTTACTTTTGTCTTCGGTGGGAGGGGGATGTCGTTGAATCTGGCTTGTGGGCAGATTGCTTGTTTGTTGGTAAAAGTTATTTGAGCAGATTTTTTACTATTAACGGATACCCTCCAGAGATTGGTTCAGTCCTGGAGTAGGTCTAAATGGTGCTGAAGGCGATCGGCTGCAACCTGCGGTGATTCACTAGTAGCTAGGATAGCCGTGTCATCCGCAAATGTGGCAATCATTGTGTCGTTTGTGGTTGGCAGGTCGGAAGTGTAGATTAAGTAGAGGAGTGGTCCCAATACGCTGCCTTGTGGGACTCCTGATGTAATGCAATGGTAGTCAGAGACCTTGTTGTTGATTTGGAGTAGGTCTAAATGGTGCTGATGGCGATCGGCTGCAACCTGCGGTGATTCACAAGTAGCTAGGACAGCCGTGTCATCCGCAAATGTGGCAATCATTGTGTCGTTTGTGGTTGGCAGGTCGGAAGTGTAGATTAAGTAGAGGAGTGGTCCCAATACGCTGCCTTGTGGGACTCGTGATGTAATGCGATGGTAGTCAGAGACCTTGTTGTTGATTTTGAGTTGGAAAATCCGGTCAGCAAGGCCTGTTTTATGTCCAGGAGTGCAGTCGTACAGACCTTTTTGGTTTCAATGCACTCCATTATTTGAGTGACGATTCGGTGGCCTTGGTGTATCGTCGAGTGGTGCTCGCGGAATCTGAAATGATGGGAAGGTATGATCTGGTCGAGGTCGATTGTATCCTTAATACGTTTTAATTAAGAGTTTTAAATTGTTACTAGTGTTACCCCAGCGCACAATGCACTGACAGACTGAGCGTTGACAGAACCGGCTAAATGATGTCACATGATGCATTAGTTCCATAAGGGAGACGCGACGTTAGTGTAGATGTCGCCTCAAGTGAAGCGCGTCTAGCAGAGTTTCATATATATTATAAATTAAAATAATTATTATTAAAAAATCGACGAAGAATAAAAATATAAAAATGGTAGGGACCTTTTATTGAAAAAAAAAAGGTCCAAATTGGTGAAGCGGCAGCCGCTGGAGGAACCGGAGAAAAAAACCTTTGAGCTTCTATATATGTATGGATGGATGTTTTATATTTTAGGAATTTGCAGAATTGAAGAAATTCAAAATAAATGTATCAACTTTTTATAATATGAATTTCCCTTTAAAATTTCAATTATGAAACCCTTGCATCTTCGAGAGCAATGATGGATGTACTAATCCTATACACAAATTTTAATACCCTTGTTGGCTGTCAGAAAGTATTAGGCAAATTTAATGTTCAGCTGCCGCGGAAGACTTCTCGAAATAATGATATCTTTTATGTATACTCGTCAATGCTAATTCAGCTTCAAACTCTCTTGTTCATCGGCTATCAACCACTCTGAATGACTGCTTCGCTAATGCAATTGGATGTCACGATTTATTAAGTAGTACTTACGTTAATTTTAAAAGGGCTGTTTGAACTTACAATGCAACATCAATTAATTTAATCTTTATCTTTATTTTTTTATTAATTTTAGAAAACTTGACAACATATACAAAAACTACATAATTTATTCTTTATTTATCTAATGCGGTAAATTGTAATCAGGTCGAACTCAGTATGGATTTTCCCGAAATTCTCCAAATAAAAATAATATAAATAAATAACTAATCATTCTCATTAAGTATGAAAAATAGATGTTTATATCATATTTCATTTTTGAAACTTGATCGTCTTAGCAAAATTTTACACACAGTAAAAGTATTTTAAATCTCATATCTTTTATGATTTTATCTTTGTTTCTGTTCAGACGCAAATCTAAGTTAACTTATTTTAAAAGTAAAATAAGAAGAGCGACGCATTTTATTGAGCTTGTAACGAACCTATTTCGGGGTTGTCATGATAATATCTGAAGAAGAAGTCTGCCATTTATTTAATTTTACGTATCCCGATCGGGATCCCATAACGCGCTCTACAGTAACCAAAATTGAAACAACGTTTTTTGAAAGGGGTCATGTTATAAACGCTCCACGACGCGACGCCACCTAAACGTGCCAGGAGAAGTACAATTAAATATTTTTTTGGAAATGTAAGAAAATCCGCATAGCACTACACGAGCGGTGGCTGCAACTACTGAAAACATTCAATCTTCTGCTGTGAAGTATTTAAAACAACACAAACGACATCTGGACAAAGTCTCTTTAGTTCAAGAGTTGAGGACGATCCTGATCGAAGGATTGAATTCTGTGATAACATGATGGAGCAATGCAATGCTGATCCTAATTTAGCCAACTGTATTATCTTTTCTGATGAAGCTTCAATTTATCTTAACAAAACAGTTATTAAACAAAATGTCACTATTGGGCTTCCCATATTGCGCACTGGATGATGAAGGCCCTTACCGAATATCCAGAAAAGCTGAATGTTTGGGCTGGCATTTTAGAAAATAGAATTCTAGGGCCTTATTTTATTGAAGGAACACTAACAGGTGAAAAGTATTTAGATCTGCTCAGAAAACACCTCGTTCGTTCCTGCTCTAGCTGTACTGTATGTAGCCCAATTACGACGATCCCGATATCCCTAATAACACATTGTGATATCAGCAAGATGGAGCATCTTCACACTATTGCGCTACTGTTTGAAATTATTTAAATGAGATTTTTCTTGGTTGCTAGATTGGAAGGCGAGGGTCAATTGAGTGGCCGGCACGGTTACCTGACCCCACGCCTTTAGATTATTCTATGTGGGGTTTATTTTAACCTACCAAAATCCATTGAGACGTTAAAGGAAAGAATTCTATATGAAATTCGGGAAATTACCGCAGATATGCTTCAAAATGTTAGACAGGAATTCAGCGATCGACTTGCCGTTTGCCAAAAAGTAAAATGGTCCCACTCTGAACACTTGATTCGAGTTATGTTTTTTGATTTGATAGTTCTAATTGTTTATGAATTGATTGTCGTTCTTTGACGTTTCATCATTGTAAGTATTCATTTGTTAAAAATAAATCCGTAAAAATTCCTGTAAACTGTAACAGTCAACTAGCAACTGCAATTTCTTTTACCATTGTAAGTATTCATTTGTTTAAAATAAACCCGTAGAAATGCCTCGGCTGATTCGATTTCTCATTTTCAGTTTTTCAAATTTTAAATGGCAATATCTCTTAAACTACCAAATCAATATCCCTGCTTTAAACTCAGAGGGTAAAGCCATAGATCTAAAAATGTTCAATAAAGGGGAATCTAATTAATCGCAAATATTTTCCAAATTTACATATCACTCATGTAATTTCTTACTCAAAAATAAATAATTCTTATATCAATAATATTGTGAACAACAACAATTTTAGAAAAAGATATTACTAACTTCTGTTAAATTGAACGAAATAAAACAGACTGAATTTTTCTTACAAAAAGGCTGAAAATATTTTAGTGCTACGCTTGAATTATTTATTAGGGTGTGCTAGGGTCGTGCAAGCGTCTGGAATGTATAAAAACACTCGTACGGATAAAGAATGGGGTTGCCGAAATATGAGAGACGCAGGGCAGTCTTAAGTCAGCGTGGTAAGATAACAACTTCTTTGTGTGAAGTTTAAAAGCCCCCCCCCCCCCCCGGATGGTGAGCACATTGACATGGGGGTAAAACTACATTGATCGGTTTAACAATCGGGTAACCGGTAACCGGCATGATAAGCGTCGCCTATCTATCTCTTACAGATTTTTAGGTATGTCATGTTAGTGCACTGAAGATAAAGCTGCAGTATACTCAAAGGGTTAACTATTAGAGACTACGTAATATTTCCACGAGGTAAAATACCTCCTCCGTAAATAACATATTTTGACCATGTGTTGCTAATGTAGTAATGTAGTGATATTCTGAATGATGAATGTTGGATGCGTCTGAAATTACCATAATAACGAGAAGTAAGTAGTTAGACCAGGCCTGTGCTTTGTCTTTCGAGAATTCGGTTTAGCTGCATCGGTAAATCCGTTAAAGACCTTGGTGAGTGAATAATTATTTATGTATTGTACCGCTCTGTTTAAGTAAATCTGTTTTTACCTATCCCACAAAGTCAAATATCAATATTTTTGACATTTCGTTTGAATGAATTTACTTGCATGCTAGTCAGGTATATTATTACTGTATTAGAAATTAATTTTATTTTTTAGTTTCAGAAATTGCGTACATTTATTTTTGTGTGCACTCTTTTTAATTTATTTTCACGCTATAGGCAAGGTAAATACACGATACGTCCATAACTACAAAAGATGTAAATGGCCAACAACATTCGTTTACTTTTTGCCCTTGACTACGGAACTCAATAGTGTCATTTACATTCCTGGGATAATAATGCTGATTTTAACTGTTCGTTGATATGGTAACAAGCACAGGCAACTTAGCAGTCAAAACGAACTTTTAAAAATATGATTAAATTTCTACCTGTAGCGTGAAAAATTTAATAAGTAACACGGAATGTATCGACTATTAACATTCTCGGCAGGCCACAAGCCTCGGTTTCGCCTCGGCTCATATTTACCTACCTCGAATGTTATTACGTCTTTACATTCCTTGTTACTTAAATAACTATTAAAAATTATAGAAAACTTTCATGTTTTGCTTATAAAGTATTTAATGTAGATGTTTCACAATAATTGAATCCATTTATAACAGAAAATTGTCTTTTTCTTGACACAGTTTTATAATAATAGTCCATAGGAACAAAAAATTTTATTATTTTTAAAGAAAGAATACGTACAATGTCAATTTATTTGTATAACTTATAACAATAAGTAGAAAGTTCTTGTGTTTTTGTAAAGTCTGTATTGTGATGCTTTAGTTTGGATTACCTCGATTTGAATATTAATCCACAAAAAACGTTACTCTGTTTTGTTAGTGTAACTGGATGAAAATGTACTCTGGAATTTAACAAATATGGTTTGTTAATGTATAGAAATTGTGCTTCATTATATGGTAATTTGTACCGCTGCTTACTATTTTGTAATTCCAATTACGTGGGCCGTAAACTCGTGCTAACATGTAACATCATAACTAAACAGCGTTACGTCTAAAGTTTTGAAGCATTCATTTATTGCGCTCAGCTCTTAGTTTATTAGTTAGTTTATTGTGTATGGTTCTATGTAGATAGCTTTTGCGCTTTTGCTCTTTTGTGTACTCCACTAAAGAAGTGCACTTACGTAATTACAAATTCCTGCTTCCTGTTGTTGCCTCCTGTTGTATCTACTGGATACACTTCGATGATTGACTATAAACGGTATGTAATATAAATTGTTCCATAACCGCAACCATTTCGTTAAAAAATTTCAATTAAAAAAAATTAATTATCAAATATACCAAATACTCAAAAACCTTTAGTTATTACAAGAATCAAGTATTCTAATGGGAAATTAATATTTAAATACGTTTTATTTCTGTTGATGCTCAGCTAAAACTTTTGAGTTGTATTTACGTTTTACGTAATTGGATGTACTTTTGTAGAAATTTTGCTTACTATCAGTATTTTTCTTAAAATCAAGAATTCTATTTTGTAACGGGCCAACTTGTTCTTAAAGTGGGGGTTTAGAAAAAGTTAAACTACCTTGACTAGCTCAAAAACCAGGATTTGTTGAGAATAAACAGAAAACTGTGATTTAAAACTTCTATGCAATATTTTATTGCTTTATTATTACAATACTAAAGTATATATGATGTTAAATGATGAAATAAAGTTGTTATATGTCCAATATTCATTTATTAAAGCAAACAAAAATAGCATCCTTCCGCAACGGTACATCACTGCAGTTCTCGCTTGCAACTCGCACTTTACAGGTCTCTCTATTCTCGACCACGGAAGTATGGACCTGTTATTCTCTGACTTCTATCAGTTCAAAACATGAAATGTAAAACGGCTAGCATACTAAATAAGTTTATTTATCTATGAAAGTGGTTAAATATAAATGACGAGAAAACGGATGTCTTTAAAGTTTTTGTTATAAATTATCTAGAATGGCTTATCGTGAAAATGCCACTAACTAATATCTAATATACCAATTAATTAGATTGAAGTCGCTCAAGTTCTCGGGCGCCAGATTTTATAATGGAGTTTACTCTCCGGTTAGATTTCACTGAGTTAAGGAGGTTTTTCTCCAGTTTGACTTCATTTTTTGGTGTAGGCTCTTCCCCAGTCTGACTTCATTTTGTCAGGGAGCCTCTTCCCCAGTCCGTCTGCACGGTTCCCTCATACCTAGTTTTACTTAGCAAAACTATTTGTTTAAGTAATACTAAGAAAACGATTTTAGGATTAAATCACATATATTGTGAATAAAAGCAAACGGTTGATTACAACGGCTATTTAGAAAAATAACTATTACACTACGCCTAAGGTACAAAAGAAATCTAAGCAAAATATCTACAAAAGCAAACGGTAGCAAACAGTATAGCACACGCTAACAAATATGATACCGTAGTAAGCGGTAGCTAATAAGGTACGGTAGCAAACAGTAGCTAACGGTATCAAACAAAATACAGTAGGAAACGGTAGCAATCAAGTGGGCCACACTGAGACGTTATGATGCAAAACGATTTAATTTACGGTTTGTGAGGTAAAAACAGGTATAAAAGACAGCCGGAATGATGACGGGGGATATAAAGCACGACAAAGACAAACAAATAAGTATTGCTTTGTCGGGTCGCCGCAATAAACTTCAGAAATAAAGAGAGAGAAAAAGAAAGAAGCACTGTCTCGTGTCGTACTTCCGCTACAGATTTTATAAAAGCGGATAGAGAGGAAAAAGAAAAAGAGATAGAGTAATAGGCAATCAACACAATAATAAAGTGAATACAAATAACAGTAGAATGGCTCAAGTATTACTCACTCAGTATACTTCCTAGGATTACCTTAGCTAATATTCCTGGTAGTCGGAAAACAAATTTTGGAACTGTTTGTTCTACGGCCTGATTTTCTGCTTTTCTTCCTATTCCAATCAACGCGTGCGTTATAACAGGTGGTGACTCGCATTTGCTTGACTGCGGCATCAGCAGGGTCACGCGTAGAGTTAAATTACATGCTACGGTAAGACATAAATAAAATACATCAACCCTATCATAAATATGCATTATTACAGTAGTTCATACGAACATTTTTTGCTGGTAGCAACGTATACGTATTTCTGCGAAAATAAATGTAAAGCTGTACTGGTGAAAATAATTTTTAAACGAACTTTTTTTTTTTTTTTTATAACATCTATGTTTATTTGCAAGCTAACCTGAGTGGTCATTCAGCAACTTATGTGACATTTAGTATACATGACATGTGAGGCTTTGTCCATTGACGCAGCCTCTTAAGTTCATCTTAGCCTAGACTAAGTTATTTTGTGGCTACATAGAATTAAAAGAACTAAATTAAATTAAATACTTAAATCTAATTGAATCTATTTATTAGGTCCAAAGGTTTTAACTTCTTGAGTCTACGCACTTCACGTCTGTTGTCTAGCAGGTTTGCAACTAAGTTGTTCGGGTGTTCACTGAGTCTATCACGATATTTCACGCTGCATTTGGTTATTTCTTCCTTGACTGTGGTCATCCTTAGGTCTCGATGGATCATCTGGTTAGGAACGTACCATGGAGCGTTTACGATGGTTCGCAGTACTTTGGACTGAAATCGTTGCAAAATTTCTATGTTGGAGTTGCTTGCTGTCCCCCATAATTGGATTCCGTAAGTCCATACCGGTTTTAGGATGGTCTTGTAGAGCAACAACTTGTTCTCTAGGGAGAGTTGTGACCTACGGCCGATTAGCCAGTACATTTTTCTGAATTTGAATCCAAGTTGCTTTCTCTTAGTCCTGATGTGTTTTTTCCAGGTGAGGCGACGATCTAGGTGTATACCAAGGTACTTAGCTTCCTCCGTTTGTGGCAACTGGTGGTTGTTTAGCGTCACTGCTGGGCAGGTTTCCTTGCGCATAGTAAAGGTCACATGGGCGGATTTTGTTTCATTCGCCTTGATACGCCATCTTTTCAACCACTGTTGAATCTTGTTTAGGTGTACTTGTAGGTGGTGTGATGCCATAGTTGGGTCAGTATGTGATGCCAGCACTGCTGTATCATCAGCGAAGGTTGCAACCATCGTTAGTCTTGTCGTTGGCAGGTCAGCTGTATATAGGAGGTACAAAATGGGTCCTAGTACACTTCCCTGTGGTACTCCGGAGTGAATTGAGTGTAACGGTGAGTATGCTTCTTGTTGTTTTACAAGGAAGTATCTGTTTGTAAGATATGATTTTAACACTTGGTAGTACACACATGGCAATGAACTCTTGATTTTGTATAGCAAGCCATCGTGCCATACTTTATCAAAAGCTTGCGATATATCTAAGAACGCTGCTGAGCAGTATCTCTTTCCTTCAAAATCTCTTCTGATTTTTTCAGTTACTCTGTGTACTTGTTCTATTGTGGCATGTTGTTGGCGAAACCCAAATTGATGATTTGGGATTAGGTTATTTGCCAATAGTAGTGGTCTCAATCTTTTCAGAAATAGTTTAAGACTTTTGACAAAATAGGCAGAAGACTGATTGGCCGATAGGATGTTAATTCAGCAGGAGGTTTTCCAGGTTTTGGGATAAGAATGATCTGTGCTACTTTCCACTGCGCAGGAAAGTAGCCCAACCTTAGTACTGCATTAAATAAGATGGTGATAAATTTCATACCTTTATCTGATAGTTCTTTTAACACTTGACCTGTGATTAGATCGTATCCAGGGGCTTTCTTGGAGTTCAAACCAGTGAGAATTGTTGCTCGTACCTCTCGCACTCTGAACTTTTCAATCGGTAAGCTCATTTGGAAAGGCGCCTCCAGGAACTGGTGTATGTCACTTTCTTCTTCCTCTGAAATCTCAGCCGAGAAAGGTTTGAACACATCTGCTAAATGGTTAGCGAATGTCACGGCCTTTTCTTCATCCTTCCTTATCCAGTGTCCGTCTGTTGCCCGAATTGGTGGAATGGCTTGCTGGGGTTGTTTTAATTTTTTGGTGGCTTTCCAGAGGGAGTAGTCCGTAGCTTCTGTAGGTGATAAGTTCTCCAAGTAGCTTTCGATCGCCTGGTTTTTTAGAACATACAATAGGTTTTTCAGATCTCTTACTGCTCGGTTGAATTTTTGTTTGTCTGCTGGGGCTCTAGTGTTTTGCCATTGCCTTCTAAGCCTGCGCTTTTTGGCAATCTTCCCTTTGACAATTGTAGGGCATTTTTCGCGTTCTTCAGTCTGCTTCTGCTCTGGAGTAGCTTGCCAGGCTGAACTTTGGATGGCTCCGTTAAGATGTTCTACTGCACTAGTCACATCTTCCTCCGATTTTAAGGGGATCTGTAGTGATAGTGTGTGATCTATCAGACTTCTAAAGACTTCCCAGTTCGTCTTTTTACTGCTGAGAAATGGAGGTATTTCCCTTCTTATCACCTGCAGGCCAAATGTGATTATAATTAGGGAATGATCAGACGAAAGATCTAGGCATGATTCGACTTTAAGGTAGTTTCTAGCAATACCTTTTACTACGTAGAAATCAATTAGGTCTGGTATTTTATTTCTGTCTGTTGGCCAGTATGTTGGTTGTCCCGTGGACACATGGTACAGGTTGTTGCTTTCCATTGTTTTTAGAAGTTCTCTACCTTTTGGCGTTATCAACCTCGAACCCCATTCGGTGTGTTTAGCATTGTAGTCACCTCCCGCAATAAATTTGTTGCCAAGAGTATTATAGAATTGTTCAAATTGTTCTTTCTTTATGTTATATCTTGGTGGGCAGTATACCGCTGAAATAGTCACTGGACCTTTCCAATCTTCTACTACAATGCTAGTCGCTTGTAGGTGTGCCTGGTTGTATTTGGTGAATTCGTGGTGTTTTATGCGGTTTTTTATTATGACAGCTGTACCGCCGTGTGCAGTGCCGTCCGGATGCTTAGTATCATAACAAACTTTGAACGTAGTTTCTAATATTTCGGCAAATTTGATTACTTGTTAATAAAACTTTCAACTGAGCTTCTGGTATTTCGCCGTGCATGATTTTATTAGTAAGCTTGAAGTTTAACTCCTCCTGTGTTAAATTACGTTAATAATATTGTGCATAAAAATTCAAAATACTGTACAATGAGGCTTTGTAATTAGGGTAGTTAATTAGCACGACTAAGGATTTCTTTCGTCTGTAATTCAACATAAAGTAAAAAAGGTGAGAAAACTAATTGTGTACGGAATATTAATAAACACAACTGACATTTTCTCTTGTCGTTTATCTTAAATCAACTAAAATAAGAGAAATAATAATCGATTTAAGTACAACTAGAGATTTCTCCCTTCGCTGAACTAAAATTGGTTGCATGGCGGAAAACTGCGGATGCCGGTCATACGGTATTCAAAGTTAAGCACTGTCCGCTCTGGTCCCCACTCGGATGGGTGACCAATATAGGGGTATATCTGTAACCAACCGTGCTTCGGATGGGCACGTTAAGCCGTCGGTCCCGGTTGTCATACTAACATCTTTGGCAATCGTAAACCATTTAGTGGAACTTCTTCCCCTTTCGACGGGTAAGGCCAGCCTCCTGCCCGGCATACGTGCGAAGAGGGCTCACAGAACCAGCACTAGTTGCGGGTATTAAACAGGCCATTGGCCTATAATAAGAGGAAGAAGAAGAAGAAGAAGAAGCTGAACTAAAATAATCTAAAATCATGGAAATACTCGGTGCCGCCATTGGATTGAAATTGAAAAAACATAATACTCGGTTTTAATCACAACCTCAGGAGGAAGTGGGATTTCTGGTCAGGATCCTTCAAGAAAGATAATTGATCTTTTTTGAGTAAAGAATCTCGTTTCTACACTGGCGTAATCTGGATGAAGGAGGATTCTTTGAAAAAGAATGCGCGCACATCTAGCAAGTATTCGCCACTTGTAGTCCTACGCCTTCGAGAAATTAAAATAATTTTAGACGAGTTTTAAAACTTGTTGTGATCACAATGACTTGTTACAGTGCAAATAGCGGTATTTTTAAAAACTAACAAACTCTGCGCCAAACTGCAGTGTATCTACAATGTAGCACGCAGTTAAATCGTTTCTTCTCCAAATGGCCACTTATAGCATTCATGCAAGCGCAGCCTTTTTGGGACGTTTTCGACGATTTTATCAATTCATTCCAACAGTAATTCGCGCCAATCTTTCTTTAGATTGCGCTTCAGGGCATGAATACTTGTGTAGGGCTTAGCACATACTTTCTACTCTAGAATGTTCCAAACTGAATAGTTCGTTGGGTTGAGATCGGGTGAATATGGTGGCCAATTTAGTGCAGTGTAAAATTGGGAAAACGCTCACCAATTATTTCTCGAGTAAGGCGAGTGCCTGGTGCGGAACCTTATCACAACTTTCAATTATCTGCTCCAAAGCGTTCTTCAGTCCAAAGAAGTAACCTATGCTCTAGTACTGCTCTGTCGTTTTAACCGTTCTCTGCTTGTTACATAGTGAAGAGCTACTCATCCGAAAGAAAGATCGTTTGCTGACCACTAGCAGAAAAACGTCGCTTAGTGTTGTGCATCTTTTGAGCTTATGACCTTCATTCAGTCAACAAACGGGCTTACTGCATGTTGTAAGGTTCAGGTCTTTGTTAATTTTTTGGAAAGGTGTTTTTCTAATTTGGGTTGCTTTGACAAGTTTTGTTGTCTCTGAAATTTCTCTAGTTATGTGCAGTAATATATATTTTATTAACCAAAGTGTTAATGTTTATGGGATGCCAAGTGTAAAATGAAAATTTGCTGTGCATTTCACGGTATTTAAGGCAGTTTGTCCCAATATTTATTATATATACACACATTTAGCTAAATGCTTTTTATTTTAATAAATCGTTGTAGATTTAAGTAAATTCTTAAACATTTGGTTTAAATATTCCAATATTTAATAAAGCATTAGAGATTTAAATAAATCCTAAAACATTTATTTTAAATTTTTAATTATTTAGTAAATCTTTATGTATTTAGATAAATCTGCACATATTTGTTTTAAATCTTTCAAAATTTAATAAATATTTGCAGATTTAAATAAATTTTTACCGATATAAATAAATCCTTACAAATTTAAATAAATGTTTCAACATTTAATTTTAAGCTGTCACGTTTAATGTTAACCTGTGATATTTATTTGACCTTGGTGAGCCCAGCCGACTTAGGACACCAAGACCGTTTGCACCGGTAGTAAGGCGCAAGGCAAGGTCATGGTGGGAGCGTTCGACGCCTAAACAAAACAGACTAAAAATTACATTCTCAAGGGAATGTTGAGGAAACTTTCATTGTATGAATAATAAATTATGCAATGTTTATGTTGTTAAATATGTTGTTATTGATGATTGAACTAACATTAATTGTACAAATTCTTGAAATACGGAAAACGTGTTCATAATTGTTAAACGTTACCACCAGTGTAAGCGGTCTTAGTCTACTATGTAGGCTGGGTCTACCAAGGTCAAATAAATATGACAAGTTAACATTAAATATGACAGCTTAAAATTAAATGTTGAAATATTTATTTAAATCTTAAAGGATTTATTTATATCGGTAAAGTTTTATTTAAATCTGAAAATTTAAATTAAATGTTTAGTCAAGATTTAATTAAATCTCTAATGCTTATTAAATGTTAGAATATTTAAACTTAATGTTTAAGAATTTATTTAAATCTACAACGATTTATTAAAATAAAAAGCATTTAGCTAAATGTGTGTATATATAATTAATATTGGGACAAATTGCCTTAAGTACGCGAAATGCACTGCAAATTTTCACTTTATACTTGGCGCCCCATAAATGTTAACACTGTTTTTGCGACCTCTTTCAGGATGATGATTGTTGCTTGCGCTTTTTTGGAAACGTTTAATGACCCTCTTTATTGCTGACACAAAAAGATTGAGCGAGAGATCTCGACTTTACTTTTTCCTCTCTAAGTGATTTACTATTATCTAGTACATCTATTATTTTTTTTTTGTACAACTTATAATTATTTTTGTCCTGTAATTGGATACTTTATCTGTTGGGCAATAAAGATATTATTATTATTATTATTATTATCACAGAACTTTGTAAACAAATGTTGATTGTTTGTCTGTTGCTATGCCAAACAACTATGACATGATTATTTCACCCTGCTAAACAATTATAATGTCATATAGCGAAATTTTCGGAAGGGAAAAACAATTCTTCTTGGTAATTGTATTGCGTTCTTTTTTTAAAGAAAGTTTAGCTTAGTGTTATAAATTGGATTAAACGACAACTGTTGTCAAACCCCGTGTAACTTCTGTAATAAGATTGTTGAAGTTTAGAGCTACAACCAAATTCAATAAAACAGTTTACTTTCAGCGCCTACAAAAAAAGCGCAGATTCGTGTTGTCTTTAGTCACGTACACTGATTTTGTTTTCCTTGAATTAAGGCAAGCAATATTGTGTCACTGAGAATTTTTTTTTCTAATTACCTTGTTTTATTATATTATTTACTGCCGGTTTTTTCTTTATAATTTCTGGAAATGGAATTGCAACATAATATGATGAGCTGAACTTATGTTTCTTGGGATGCACCCACACATTTACAGAGAACATCAAAGAAAATAATGTAAACGAGTCTTTATTTTCCCATACCATCCCCATGATTCCATGAAAATTTTCGAAATCTAGATTTTAACGGAAATACACGTTTTGGGGCTCAAGGAACTCAAAAATGTGGTTTTTAAAAAATGTCCATCTGTGGGTGGGTGTGTGGGTGCGTGTGTGAAGCCTCTACAGGCGAAAGTACTGGACCGATTTTGATGAAATTTTAAATGAAGAGGTATATCGAAAATTGTAGTTCTAGTTAATCTTACCAAAAAAATCCAAAACCGGAAACGGAAATTAGACATGTTTTTTGTAGCGTTTTGTTTTTCAAAACCAAATTTTAAAATTGAGGGAAAAATTTAATGCAAATCGAAAACTTTTTTACTGAACTTTCTAGCTTTCAAATGGCACCGCTACAGCTTTCTGACAATCTCGACTTTAACGACCATTTACTCAAAAAGTAGTTGTCTGATCGGGATCAGCTACCACTTATTTGAGAGCCCTTCCTAGGCAGTACACGATGAAATCAAATTAATTTTAAAAATCTAAAAAAAACGACACTTTTAAATGTCAACAACGCGTTTTCTGGCATTTACGTGATTTTAACTACGCCTATCCATTAGCTCGAGTTAAAAAATATATTATTCATTCTTGGCATATTTTTGAAAACTTCCCAAATAAAGCTAATATAGCCATTTTTGTCCGACATCTGAAGCGGAATTTGTAACCTGCCGATAGGCGTGGCGCGGACGCTTACTTTGATTTGGTGCAGGTAGTCGCTGCTTCTATAGGTCCAGTTACAGTACGAAAACCAATTGAACAGGCTATCGCAAATTCAAATTCCCGCTGTTTGTTTTCTTACAAAATCTAATACTCGCTGAACTGTACAACGTTGTAATTATTAAACGTTACGCTTTTGCAAATACGACACCGGCAAGTATTAGTGTCTAGTATTGGCTACAATTTGTTTTTTTTTGAAAGCTTTAATTTTACTGTGTCGCTTTCTATGAGTTTGGATGGATTGAATGGAAGGTTATATTTATAAAATTTACACTTTTGCAAATACGATAAGTTTTGGTATGGGAAAGTCATCTCGAAGTCCACACTTTAGCTTTCTTGTTATCCTGCTGGCGTTTTGCTCCATTTTCTTAGGTATTTTGAAGTACCACTGGTATTACATCTGACCGGAATGCAGAAAAGTATATGAATTTATAGGGTGAGTCGGGTGTTAATTACTAAACATAGTAAGGCTTTGAGAGAGGGTATACGGCGTGTTGTCCGGCTAAGGCTAATACAGTTATCGTACATATCTAAACATAACTTGACAATATCTAACTAAAAATTTAGGTAAAGTGGTTACGAAAATTCGCTAAATATCTATATTTTTACGAAAAAGTTGATCTACTTTTAGTTTTTTTTGTGTCAAAACTGATGTGATACAAAATGTTTGTCACACTATACTATCAGTTAGACCAACGCCACAAGAAGAAAATGCTTAAAATACATTTTTATGTTCATTGCTGAAAACGCTAATATTGCGTTACACGATGACGTCATATAGGTAAAATGTTGGAAGCCGGCACCGGCACATTAGTCACTGCGCCGATGTGATGAGGCTTATGAGTAAGTAGTTACCATATATTATTAACGATTGAACAAAATTTTCTAAATATTAATTATCAACTATGAATAAAAAGGCGTAAGACAGGGTGACTCACTGAGCCCAGTACACTTCAACATTACAATGGACGAAATAATCGAAAATCTACAAAATCAAAGGGGATACAGAATGGGAGACAGGCAATTGAAAATAATATGCTACGCGGACGACGCTGTTTTAGTTGCCGAAACTGAAAATGACTTACAGAGGCTCCTAGTCGAATTTAACAGATCATTTGAGAAATATAATATGGCAATCTCCAAAGATAAAACCAAAACAATGGTTGTTGCAAAAGATCCAATAAGATGTAAGCCAGTTTTAAATGACTCCATAATAGAACAGGTGATGAAAATAAAATACCTCGGAGTGGAAATAACAAGTCAAGGAAATACCCTAAATGAAGTACAGGAACAAATAACAAAAGCAAATAGAATAGCGGGCTGCCTAAACGGAACAATATGGTATAGCCAATTCCTACGAAAAGAAACCAAAGTAAGAATATATAAAGGCGTAGTAAGGCCTATAATGACGTACACGGCAGAAACCAGACCAGTAACACCGAAGACGAAAAAGCTACTGGAAGTCGCCGAAATGAAAACATTAAGAAAAATAATTAATAAAACCAGAAGGGATAGAGTAAGAAACGAGGAAGTAAGGAGAATATGCGACATAAAACCGATAATAGACTGGGTCGATCACAGAAGAACAAAATGGGACAAACACATTTCAAGAATGGAACAAGATAGAATTGTGAGAGTGGCAAGAGATAAATCCCCCCGAGGAAGAAGAAGTATTGGCAGACCCCAAAGAAGATGGAGAGATAGCGTATAAGTCCCATAACTGGTTATGAAACAGGCATAAATACCTATCAAAAAGAAGAAGAAGAAGAAGGAGAAGAAGAAGAAGAAGAACTATGAATAATTATGTTTCTAAAGCTGAGATTAGCTATACGATCAATGACCTTGAAGTAAAAAAATGTTCTGTGGCGTTTTAAGTGAGAATTGCTGTGATTTTATTCTGAAACACTGTAGCAAAACAGCCCAAATTTATGCTGATAGCATTGGTCAGCCCGGTTTTGGAAATGCGCAAACCCTTGCCGTTTTTTGATCTTGATTCGTCTATAAACCAAACATCTGCGTTTGAGTAGGTGATTATTTTCTCATCGTTTCATTCGACCCGTTCTGGTTTTATTTTATCTGACGACATTTGCATCTGATCGCCGGTGTATCCGGAGTATCTTCGTTTGTTTTTAGCCAGTACGTCTCTAGCCTGGCTTCCGCCTTCACCCGTAAGTGTAAGGAAGGAACATCTAGGAGTACCTTTAATGCGGCTGTCGGGGTAGTCGGCATTGTCCCCGTTATAGCTACACAGACCAGCTTTTGTACCTTGCTTATTTTCAACGTGTGTCGCCCTGTGCTACCACACTAAGAATGCATACGTCATTGTAGGTACAATCACTTTCGTGTAGACCCAA
The DNA here is from genome assembly GCA_958336395.1 of Ctenicera cuprea. Lineage (NCBI taxonomy): Eukaryota > Metazoa > Arthropoda > Insecta > Coleoptera > Elateridae > Ctenicera > Ctenicera cuprea. Next base: position 37,827,721 of record OY284495.1, on the reverse strand, counting down.
TATATCGTTTTTGTTTTCAGCCCCGATATTTTGCCAAACATCCGCCTACAGATTCAAAAGGTCCTAGTGGATGTGTTTGTAACATGTACCAGATGTTGTTTGAAGGGTGACGACTCCCGGATACTTGACCTTCTCTGACATCTGTAGTTTTTCTGCAAACAAGAGTTACTTTTTCTCTGCATCACTGCTAGAAGCGCAAGGTTCTCCCGCGTTTACTGAGAGTCCCTCTGTTTCACACCATCTTTAAACGATCTTTAGGGCCACTTGTATTGTGTTAAATAAAATCCGAGCTTACTGTTTGCGCTAATATGGACTTGTAAAAGGACTATCATACCCTTTTTCCTATTTTCGTTAGCGAACAAACCTTGTGGTATAGTTTCATGCGAGCGTCTTTGGGACCATGAAACGTGTAAATTTTTGCCAAAATCGCAAAGTCAATATTTTGATGCATGGAATGGCGTTTTCTAAGGTATACTTATTAATTACATACGGTGAGGAAAGTAAAAGTGTTCAAACAACTTCGCCTAAACTGACTTACAGTTAGAAACTTTTAGTTTCCTTATGTTCAAGGATATTTATGTTTAACGTTGTAACTCCAACAGCAGTGGCAGAAATAAACGGCACGTACAACACTGATCACCTGCAAAGAACAACGCCATACAAATATATCCCATTTGCAGTGGCGGTTTCTCCGTTGCGTCAAATGGTCATTGACCTCCCAATGAAATAAGAACAAATTAGTACTTACTTTTTGTACGTAACATATTAGACACTATAATGTTTAAAAAATATTTTAAGTTAACTTTTGTATGAGATTTCTATGCGAGAACGTTTATTAAAGAGCTGCCGCAGAATCCGAAAACGCTTGAATGTTTGAGTATTTCGCGCGCATTAAACGAATCTATGCGTGGGTCATTTGGCTGTCAGTCCCCAATTCAGCTATACGCCACTGAATATAGCGGCCGGCTTAAAAGGCCTTCAAATGAATAAGAGTGAAATAGAAAGCTCATTGCGGTATTAGATTATACAAGCTAAAAAGGGAAAGAAGCTTGTGCGCATTAGAGACTTCAGGGTCGATGACCCCAGTTTCTGATTAAATAAGTAGAATAACAGCGCATGCTAATCACGTGTAGTGGTATATTTCTTCACACGTTCGTTTTATGTTGGTATAACTTAAGGTTAGTAACAAACGTTCTTTGAGTAGAATAATCGCGGATTTTTCCGTAGAGTGGTCTTGTTCGTGACATGTATATCATAATTGTGTAGTAAATCTTAATTTAGTGCTGTATAATGTCTCTGCAAAAAATAATGGAACTCAAACTCAAAGTGGTTTGAATTTCGAAAAATGTTTAAAGTTAAAAGAAAACGGTCACCCACAACCAACTCTATTTTATTTACAGAGTGTCTAGGAACACCCCGGCCATTTTTATTGCGGCGGTCAAGAGATGGCGCTTTAGCAAAGAAAAATTAAATTAAAATACTGGAAACAACGCAGAATCCAAGACGTTTTAGTTATTAAATACGCCCCATAGTAAATCAAAACAACTAAAACGTCTTGGATTCTGCGTTGTTGCCAGTATTTTAATTTAATTTTTCTTTACTAAAGCGCCATCTCTTGACCGCCGCAAGAAAAGTGGTCGGGGTTTTCCTAGCCACCCTGTATTAAACAAAAACATTGTATAGAAATAAGGAGGTTAACCGGTACTTCAATAGGTCAATGTATACTTTATTAGATTGGATTTGTGGATATGATATAAGAAACGCTTTCTTCTGTTTCCCGTGTCTGTTATTTTGTGATGACGCAATGTGGTGTAAAAACGGCGTGATTGACTTAAGACATATAAAAATTAAAGTACAAAAACATTATTTATCGGCAAATCATATGAAAAATTGTATCAATTTTGCCACACTTGGTAATATGGATATCAGATTGCAATTAGACAGTGCTTATCAAAAATCTATTAAAGATTTTAATGAAATTGTTGATAAAAATAGGTATTGCTATGATATTTAGAGGTGTTTGATTTGTCTGGAGTATTGTGATTCCTGGAGAGCAGTTTTTGAAATGCTTGCTGCAATTCTATTTGTGATTGGAGTTTTATGAACACTGTAAGGTTTTGATACTCTAACTTCTAAACTCAGGGTTGCGTATTTTTGCTATAATTCTTGTTATAAACTCTAATAATTGTTATTTTTCATATGGTTTGTTTTTACTGAAAGAAAATAAAAGCACAACAGATTGATACGAATTTTATTTATGTTGATTTTAATTATAATTTAGTTCAGAATTGTTCAAAAGGTTTAATTTATAAGAAGTTTTAGAGTTACTTGATTTGTGCGTCGATAAATGTCAGTTTGGATGTCAGTGACAATGTCACAAACGTTTTAAAACTCATGGTCATGAGATTTATGTGTTTGTTAAAAAAATGGAAATCGAAGAAGGAGGACAAAAGAAGAGAGATTTTGTTTAGATAGTTACGGCTGGTCTTTTGTAAATAAATACAGAGAATTGAGATCCTCTGGAAGAAAAAAGAGGAAAAACGAGTCTAAAAGCTATATAAAAATAATTACGAGTATATAAGAACAAAATACAACGAAGTATAAGTAAATCCAGAAGTATTACAAGTAAAAGGTGATCGAGAAAGTTTCTTCGTTTGCGATGGTGGTAAGACCAAGTTGGAAATAATATAAAACAAGTCAGAAGAAAAAGGCGAGTATTTTGTGGTTACTTGAGAAACCAACAGAGCGAAATAGAAGTTGAACACTCAGCGTTTTGCTCGAGCGAAGAATATCCTAATAAGGAGACGCTAAGATAAGTGTTCTATTTTAAAAAAAGACGATAGTAATTAGTAAAACTCATTTGATTTTTCGGAAAACACATTTAGAAATTCAGTTATTAAATAAAACCTTATTTTGTAAAGTTGATATCGTTGTGTGTGTTTATTTCTATTAGAAATTAATTAAAATAACTTATTTTACAAGCTAAATAACGACCCTGTGAAAGTTAGAAGAGTCTCATAGAAAGTTTAATTTAATTGCGTGAATTGCAGACAGTTTAGGGAATTGTTTTCTAGTGGTCACAAGACCACGCATATCATTGCAGTATATTTTAAATAAAATTATAGATTGCAAAAAGTGTTGCGGAGTAATATAGAAGAAATTAGGCATTACATTCTTAATAATTTCGTGCCAGCTGCTCCATCGACATGCAGAAAAAGAAATAAAATAAATAAAGATTCAAAACGAATTGCAGTAGAAATTTGCGACATAATTGCATCGGAAGTTGAACATAGATTTAGATTTACGAATCATTTAAATGTTTCGCAGTTATTTCAAGCAAATAAATTCGAGCAGTACAAAAAATGATTTCCACAAAATGCTTTTAAATTAGTCAAGACTAGTTACGCCGTTATAAACAACTAGTGTCCCCCCCCCCCCCCCGAAATTCGACGGCAGACTCAGTCACGTGACGCATTAGTTCCAATAATGACACGCGGCGTTATTGTAGATGTCGCCTCAAGTGAAGCGCGTCTAGCAGACTTTCATATATATTATAAATTAAAATAATTATTATTGAAAAATCGACGTAGAATAAAAATATAAAAATGGTTCATGTTCTATCTGAGGACAGAGACCTTTCATTTAAAAAAAAATGGTCCAAATTGGTGAAGCGGTAGCCGCTGGAGGAACTGGAGAAGAATACCCTTTGAGCTTTTATATATGTATGGATTTAAAATTAAATTAAATTAAAAACCGAACTAGAAGTGCTATATGATCGTGAGGATTTTTAAGAAAGTGCTGGTGCTGTTGCAATACTACAATTATTCATAAACAATAACCTTTATCAGCCTTTTACCGAGAGTATAAAACTTATTAAAATTTTGTGTACTTTGCCGATGACAACGGTGGAAAGCGAGCGTTGTTTCTCTACTTTAAAAATGATATAAAAATTTTTGGATAACACGATGGGCCAAGAAAGGTTAAGTGCGTTAGCTATCGAAAAATCGTTAAATAATAACATTGACAATTTTAATGAACTAGTGATAGATCATTTTTCCAACGCGAAAGAGCAAAGAATCGACTTGAAATATAAGTCTGCCTAAAATTTGGTTGAGTAAGTACATTTTTATCCAAAAATATTTCAAAATGATTCCTCAGTACCCCACACCACGAGCCGCCACTGCCCATTTGTTGCCGTACTACACAAGAATGCGAAAATACCGGTAATTCAATAAACAAGACATAATATGATGTGCAATCAAAACGAATTGTGCCAAAACGCTTCAGCATAACGTCGTTGGCTAGGATTCGTAAAATTAATTTAATTTTTCTGTAAAAAACATTTATTATTTTGATTTTCTGGAACAAGAGTTTTTAGAATTGAAGAAAACGAAGACGTAATAATAAAGTCATTCGCAAAGTAGGTAAAAGAGGGAAAATAACCCCTATTAATATTGCTGCACCTAAAAAGTAAGTTATAATTTATTTCTATCACTTACGAGCAATTTAGCTTAAACAGAAGTGTGTTGTTGTCCCTCTCCGGTTAATAAATAAAAAGGAATAAATTTAAAAAACGTAGAAGCCGTCACAGAGAAATTAGTTGGTTGGGAATACCAATCATATTGTAGTCATCTTTAGCTTTATGACTCCTAGCCTGTTTTTGAGCAATATACTTTTGAAAATATAAAAAATTGTTCTATTTGCAGTTTTAGTAATGTGAAGAAATGGTAGTTTGTAACATTGTGTAAATGTGTACCCCTAGGAATTTTATCATATCAAAGTTCAACCAGATCTGAAAACTAATTTTTGAGTAAATGTAAAATAGGTGCTACAACAAAAATTTTTTTTAATTTATAGCCGTCACCGAAAAACTAGCGGACTGGTACACGAACCAAATTGTAGCTCGTCCTCCGCTCTATGAGGCTACAAAGTTTAAAAATTTTCACAGTTTTGAAAAAAGTTTTTCTTCGCAGTTTTAATAAGTTTTTAAATTTTTGTACATTGTCCCACTAGAGTCACTAGAATTTCAAATTTAATCCTGATCTGGCTACTCGTTTTTTAGTAATAAGGCGTTAAAACACAAACTTTTTAGAAAATCGTAGCGGTTACCATTTTGAACCTAAAAAGTTGGGAAAAAACGCTGCGTTTGCCGTAAGGTCTTCTATAAAATTTCGTTTTCGGATTTGGAAAATTCGTTTTCTGAAAAAATGCCATGAAAAAAAACATGTCTAAGTTTCGCTTCCGGTTTCACATTTAGTTAATCTTATTCTTTCCGATTAATTTTTGATATACCCCTACATTCCAAACCTAATCGAAATTGAACTATCCACTAGCGACCCACACATATACAGGGTGTTAATGAATTGTAGGTACAAACTTCCAGGGCTTGCAAAACACAATAAAGCAAACAACTTTTGTTAATAAATGTGTGGTCAAAAGTGTTTCCTTTCAGGAATAGAGCTTCTCAAAGATTTTTTAAGAAGCGCCTAAATGTAGGCAACTCAATTTACTACCTACTATTTGTTTCCATAACGACGGAAATTAATACAGGATAAATAAGGCCCTCTTTCGCACTTTAATTAATAAAAATGTTTCAAAACTGAGCAATAGAAAAAATCCAAAATTACAAAGCAAAAATCAACTATTTAAAAACTTTACAATAACTAATTCAAAAATTAACAAAATTATCATAAATGTTCAAAATGTCTCCCCCCCCCAGCTTCCACACACGAAGCACACTACACTAAAGGCCCTGTGCGATGGATGATTCCTATTCGGAAAATGTTCTTGGTACAGGCGAGCAGCTTCGCGTGCGTTGCCCCCCCCCCCCCAAGGAGCTCCATACATGAACATCATGTCATGGTGTTCGGCAAAATTATAATTCGCCATAACACAAAATTACGAAACACAGAACGAAAATAACGAAGAAAATAATTATCAAAAAAATCACAGAACGAAAAAAACGAATTATAAAAGGCACAGAAAGAAACGAATGCAAGAGAAGTCAAAAAATATCACAAAAATATCGAATTGTGTAAAAATTGACGTTATTTGAATGCATGTATATCTAGATCGTCTTTTTTTCAAAACTCCGTGTGACCTGTGCAAAATAATTGAAAATGCAATTTGGGTTGCCTATTTTCAGATACTTCTTACAGAATCATTAAGAGGCTCTATTTTCTAAAGGAAACACTTTTGACCACACATTTATTAACAAAAGTTGTTTGCTTTGTTGTGTTTTGCAAGCCCTAAAAGTTTGTCTCTACAATTCATTAACACCCTGTATACATCTATACCCTCGCATCGTCAGGCGGACACTTTTTTAGATTCCTGGAAGAAAGTATTGCTTTCATGAACATTTTAAAATTGACCGGCATACATGTTTTGGATCTCTCAAAACATGTATTTCCGTCAAAATCTCTAATTCTAAAGTTTTCATGAAATAAATTCTTTATTCTAGTAAAAGAAAAGTAAAAATACTAACATGTCCTTTACCATAGAAAATTAGTAATTGCATGTTTGGGTTATTAAATCAATACATAAATTACTAGGGTTTACAAACGACTTAACATCTAAGGTTATATCGCGCCCTATTAATAAGTTATAGTTTTACTTTGTTCAAGTTCATATTGATTTATAAATAAAATAATTTATCTTACTTCAATAAACAAAAGTCGTCTGCAGACATAAATAACCAAGATCAAGTCATCCACTTCTATTAATTGTTCCTATAGCAACACCAACTGTTTACTTTCTAATTTTACCTTTTACAATGACATATAAACATCTCAATATGCGCATTTTTTAGGTTTGAATAAATAAATACTGTTAAAGTAAAATAAAATATTTTATTTATAAGTTATTATATTGCGCCCGTTCAACGGTTCAACAAATTCTAAACTCGCGTTTATAGAAAAATTTATGCCTATTGCCAGTAACGCAAGGCAACGCATCTGTGTTATAAATATTCATCATCATAATTATTTACTATTATACCTTACGGTTTGAGATTCCTATTTACATATACGGGATTTTTATTGGAAGTAATGGGTGCGTTCAACTGAACTTACTTTACGCCCGTCTGTTCTCACACACTTGCCATTTACCATCACCTTTTACGTCATGTCTCTTGTGTGTACGAAAATGTTGTGTGTGGCTTTGTTACTTCCTCTAATTGCCCAATGTTCAGCAGAAACACCGTTAATTACATCCGAACAGCAAGGGGCGAAAAGAATCTGGCACAAACAGCCGGAAAACTTTCCGTTCACCACGGGGATTCAAACCTGCAACTAATGAATGCTGTTTATTACTAATATATTCGTTTAGAAGTAAGCTACTTTGCGGTCATTTAATAATAATTAAAAAGAGATAAAAAAAGGCTTTGTAACTGTAAATCACCTAGTGGCCTTAGTGCATGTCATATCCTGCTATGGCAATTTCCAATTATACCATCTGCAATCTGCATACATAATTATGTCACCAATTTCAAAGAAAACTTTGAACTGAATAGAATGTAAATAGGTTGTGATTTTTGCTTATGCCGTTTTTCTTTTTCAACACTTAAAAGAAATATATGAAACTAAAGTTTACCATGAAAGCATAACTGTTATTTGTAAATTCGATTACAGAAAGGATTGTAAGTAATTCCAATAATAATAGCAACGCCGGTGTCAGAGAATATTTATTGCAGGAGGTACCTGTGATTATAAAATAACACGTGATCAAAAAGTTTTCTAATTGAAGTTGAATGACTATGAATGGAAAAAATTGTTTTAACCAAAAATTAATTAGCCGTAAGCTGTTAATGTGGGTAGGTATAGGTATGTACAGTTAGTTGGCTTTAAACTATTGCAGTTAACAGATGAGTACTGTTAAAGAGCCGAAACTACGAACTTAATTTAAATGTAAAGTGATTTTGCATACGTACATCATATCTGCCACTATCATAAGTGGGTAGGCTCTAAATTATTGCAATTAACAGATGAGTACTGCTAAAGAGCCGAAATTGCGAACTTTGTTTTAAGTGTAAAGTGATTTTGCATAAGTGCATCATATCTGCCACTTTAATAACTGGGTAGGCTCTAAACTATTGCAATTAACAGATGAGTACTGTTAAAGAGCCGAAACTACGACCTTTGTTTTAAATGTAAAGTGATTTTGCATAAGTGCATCATATCTGCCACTTTAATAACTGGGTAGGCTCTAAACTATTGCAATTAACAGATGAGTACTGTTAAAGAGCCGAAACTACGACCTTTGTTTTAAATGTAAAGTGATTTTGCATAAGTGCATCATATCTGCCACTTTCATAACTGGATAGGCTCTAAACTATTGCAATTCACAGATGAGTACTGCTAAAGAGCCGAAACTGCGAACTTTGTTTTAAGTGTAAAGTGATTTTGCATACGTACATCATATCTGCCACTATCATAAGTGGGTAGGCTCTAAATTATTGCAATTAACAGATGAGTACTGCTAAAGAGCCGAAATTGCGAACTTTGTTTTAAGTGTAAAGTGATTTTGCATAAGTGCATCATATCTGCCACTTTAATAACTGGGTAGGCTCTAAACTATTGCAATTAACAGATGAGTACTGTTAAAGAGCCGAAACTACGACCTTTGTTTTAAATGTAAAGTGATTTTGCATAAGTGCTTCATATCTGCCACTTTAATAACTGGGTAGGCTCTAAACTATTGCAATTAACAGATGAGTACTGCTAAAGAGCCGAAACTGCGAACTTTGTTTTAAGTGTAAAGTGATTTTGCATAAGTGCATCATATCTGCCACTTTAATAACTGGGTAGGCTCTAAACTATTGCAATTAACAGATGAGTACTGTTAAAGAGCCGAAACTACGACCTTTGTTTTAAATGTAAAGTGATTTTGCATAAGTGCATCATATCTGCCACTTTCATAACTGGATAGGCTCTAAACTATTGCAATTCACAGATGAGTACTGCTAAAGAGCCGAAACTGCGAACTTTGTTTTAAGTGTAAAGTGATTTTGCATAAGTGCATCATATCTGCCACTTTAATAACTGGGTAGGCTCTAAACTATTGCAATTAACAGATAAGTACCGCTAAAGAGCCGAAACTGCGAACTTTGTTTTAAGTGTAAAGTGATTTTGCATAAGTGCATCATATCTGCCACTTTAATAACTGGGTAGGCTCTAAACTATTGCAATTAACAGATAAGTACTGTTAAAGAGCCGAAACTACGACCTTTGTTTTAAATGTAAAGTGATTTTGCATAAGTGCATCATATCTGCCACTTTCATAACTGGATAGGCTCTAAACTATTGCACTTCACAGATGAGTACTGCTAAAGAGCCGAAACTGCGAACTTTGTTTTAAGTGTAAAGTGATTTTGCATAAGTGCATCATATCTGCCACTATCATAACCTAAAATAAATAGACAGACGGTTAAAGTTAAGACTTGAAAAATATTATCAAAGGCCATTCTAATTAGAAATGATTTGTAAGTAATGTAAATATTATTTAGCAGTAATCAGGGGCGAGTTTAAAAAGAGACTGGGAGAGTTGGAACCTCCTTTTCTTCACGAGAAAAAGCACTTATAAGATACTGCAATTATTTATCTATCTAGCTATCTAATCTGTCTAATATATAAATGCTAATAGTGACTAAGCTTTAAACTATAAAAATGGATCTTTGTACGCTGTATGTAAGTGCTGTAATCGTAAATACATTTCTCCAATTCAATTTTCTATGCAAATAAGAAGCAGAGAACTCTATTTTAGTAACGTATAACTGACGACAGTGTTTTAGTAACACATTGTTTGTTGCTAAAGATAAGGGGTTGCTCTAGGCGAGTTTAAAGTAACAAATATATTTCACGATGTTGGGATTATGTTTACAAATAATCAAACTATACTGATCGGTAGCCAACATTGAAACTAAAATACTGCGATCATAAATTAGATTCAATGACGAGAGTTTATATTATTTCTTATGCTTTTTAATTCCGAAGTTAAATGATTTTTAAAGCTTGCTACGTTAACGTCATTGAGTTAATTAATGCATTCAGCGTTGTAGTTTATCTGTAGAGATTTTTTTACAGTGTTGCACATTACAATTTAATTTGAATATTCTACCACACCGCATGTAGATTAAGTTTTAAATGTTATCAGTCAGATTCCTGTGCTATGTTTGTTCTCTTTATAGTTAGCTAGGATTTAATATGACATGTCCAGTTCCTGCAGCACATGTAAGACACGTGGGCGTCATGTTTTACTCATAAAAGACGTTATACAAAAACATCAACCTTATTTTATTAGCAAAGATTAAATTTACTATACAATATTTCGTAATACAGAAGAACGCTATAAATGCTCTCTATACGTCTGCACTGTCAGTCGAGATTCCAGCCTCGCCGCGGCAGCGGCACAAAATAGTTAAAACATTACACTAATAACATGCGATAATAAAATTTCTTCTGCTTTTAGGAGTCTTGTCGATCCTTGAAGTAAAGCCCACAAAAAAATTTCTGAAGAAACTAATAATAAAGAAAATGCTGTTTGAACAAGGCTCCGATAAAAACAACTTCGATTACATATTTTCCCCGGAAAAAAACAACCCAGGTAAAATCAGTTCCTGGAGAAAATAACCGTAAATAAAACATCTTATAACGCACGTGTATTTCTTGCTAGTGGATCACGGTATAGCAAAGAAGGGGCTTTCCCTGAAAAATAAACGCGTTTTTCCTTGGTGATCGATGTATATGAATACTCCAGTAGCACAAAATATTATTTAAATATTTAAAAACTACATTGTGGAAATATAGGAACAAATGCTATTTTGGAATTATATCCGAAAGTCTAACAAGATTGTCTTGGGCGTATTTATTAGTTCCAAAAACATTATGAAAATCTCTGTTAAGGCACTCCCCTGAAAATAATAAAAAGTGATAAGTTTAACTAAAATTTTTCCGTCCATTTTTTAAAGATTATTTTTCTGGCCTGTGAAAGGTTTTTTTGTTGGACGTGTTTCTTGATGATTTTACGGGTTTTTTCTTTCTTACATTTTTTTACAGGGTTGTTTTTTCCCAGTTTCTTTTCAGGTTTTTTTTGGTTTTCCTCACGGGATTCCCGTTCGGGAATCAACTGTCTATCCCGAAACCGACTCAGCGAAAGAAGCATTCAGAGTTACAAAAAAAAAACGAGAAGCGTAGCTCATGGGTTCTGCTAGTATTCATTAAATATTTAAACGAGCAGAAAAATATCTATATTCTCAGACTGTACGAGGACAGGGGTAAAACTTCGAGGAGCTTTAAGAGATAAACTTTCTCGAAACAGTCTTTCTAATTCCACCCTTAGGTTTAAGGGTTGCCCTAACATTCCGTGAACTGCTAACACATGTTTGAATTCTGCCTGAATGCAAAATGCAACGAAAATGTTTGTTTATGTCACATTTTTCGCGGTTTTAACTCCGTAAAGAAAATACCATAAATTATCGGCCGCTTAGGCCTTTCCTCCCAGTTATCATAGTCGACTACGTAAGTGTGCTCTTAAAAATCCTAATTTTTTGCAATATGCAAAAAATGCGCTTATCACAATTTACTCTCAATATGCACAGTTTCTCCTCAAACGGATGTATCTAGTCTATTCCTTCAACAGTTACATAAAAAATATGCCTTAGGTTGACCTAGTAGTTAAATTCATATTAAGTCCATTCTTTCATTAGTCACTTAAAAAAATATGCCTGCATATATTTTTGTTGCCGTAGCAACAAAGTTATTCCTGTGGGCTGTGCATTTTACTTGGTTCTTGAATTTTTACTTTTCCATACTTCTACTGAAGTAAGGAAATTTATGATTTCATGCAAATTTTCGAATTTCAAATTTTAGCGGAAATACGCGTTTTGGTGTCCAAGGAATTCGAAACAGTAGTTTTTAAAAAATGTCTGTCTGTGGGTGGGTGGGTGCGTTCGTTTCCTCTACGGAACCTCTGGACCACTTTTTATAAGATTTGGTGTGTGGAAGCTTTTTAGTTGCAGGTAGTTCTTTGTAAGGTCGTTAATCGGAAACGGAAATTGGACCTGTTTTTTTTTGGTATAGATGTTTTTCTAAACACTGTTTTGAAATTTTGAATACATAGCGCTGTAGTGCAGCTAAAGAAACATTAAATGCTTTTCATCCAAATGCCGTATCTTTAAAATGAAGGCCACTACGAATTTTTGGAAATTTTAACTTTAACGCCAGATTACTAAAAACAAAATACGCAAGCAATACAAATTGTTATATTATTTGATAGCCCTTGATAAGTATAATCAAGTAATGCAAAAATATTTTGGAAAATATAAAAATTGTAAATATACTAGCGGCTATTGGACATTTTCAAAAAAAATTTCTCAACATTTTTTTAAAACTTTCTGAGCCGATAAAGCTTGCAATGAATCACATTTACATATATTTTTACTAATCTCCCAAATTTCACTCTGACGCCCTCCAGGAATGTTTGAAAATTTTGGAATTGACGCGTTTTCCGGAAGTTATGGGATTTTAACTATGCCTATCAATTAGTTCTAAAAAAAATATGTTTCATTCTTTGCATATTTTTGATAAATCTATAAATAAAGTTATTATAAGCATTTTTGATCCGCGCATTACCTATCGCTTTTATGTAGTCACCGAGCGCGCCCCATACGTAACGAGTCTGGAGCGAGCAGCTTGTACCGGCTTGAGATGACTAGTAGATGTAAATTTCAAATACTTTTTGACGCGAGAATATTTAAAACGTAAAAAGTATGGAAAAGTACCATTGACCTGTTTCGCCTATTAAAGATTGCTATTTTAAGATTTTTTTTGTTTGGTCTTAAAATTCTTAAAAGCTTTAAAATGGGCCACGCTCCTCCCGAAAAAACATTTTCCCTGCAACGCTATTTCTTACTCACTTTTGTGAATTATAGCACTTCTCATTACCAAATCTTGCACCCGCCACTGGCTGTAATCATAGAGTGGTTTGTTATACATAAAGAAGAAAGTCAATGCTAACTTTAATTAATGATAAATTCATTTACAAAGTAAAACAACAGTGTAAGATTCTGTAGTTAGACTAATGATTCGTAAATTTTTTCTAGTTTGGACTGAAGGCGAATAAATGTGAAGGGACGGTGCGTTAAGTATTCCTAGTTCTTATTGCTTTTTTCTGGACAATAAAGAGTTTCACTACTCACGCTAGCATTGTACCAAAATAGAATATTCTATTGAATGACACTGTAAATGCAAGCACCGTGGCCTATGTCTTTGTTACACAAGATGTCGAATTTTTTTCATTAAAAAAAGTATAACAAGATGCAGTATGTAACAAAAGTATGGAATAAATAGAAGTTTTCTTAATCGGAGTTTATCGAAAAAATCCTCGATTTAAGATGAAGATTTTATTAAAAGGCACATTCCGGTGCCTTTCAAAATTTTTTTAATTTATTATTTCCCAGTTAATGTCGTCATTGGTTTCTTTAATGGCATAATAGGTAATTTCTACAATTAGCAGTTACCATTTGTTTTTCTCTATTTCAGTACGTAATTAAATCATATCCGAGCATAAGAATATTGTTCAGAAAACAGAAAATAAAGTTTGTAATTGTGCAGTGCCGTAGATATTTTTATTTACAGATTTTAAAAGTAGTATTCAAAATTTATCAAGTATATATATATGCTTGATTACTTATTTATTTGCGATGATCGGTGTCGGACTTACGTTGTGTTTTAATTATTACTCATGTCTGATTTATCCTGTCTTTATCGAGGTTAAAAAGGATAAGATTTTAAGAATTTATTTATTTATGTGGTACAAATATTGGTGTTATGAGTGCGAGAACCATTTATATAGAATGTGCTCGTCAGTTGTATCGAGTAACGTTGTTAATCTAAATATTTGCCTCAGTTGTACTTATACTGATACTTCTTTTTAGGACTGTTTATAAATGTTGAAAATTGTCCAGTTTACGTAAGTAACTGGATGCTCTTCATAGAAACACCATGTGCTATCACTCATTTGTACGCAACACTCTCAGCCTGATTAGGTCTGATCCTAACAACTGCTTGGCCGCTACGCCTAATTCGTGAAGGACAATAGCGCCGCTTCTCAATACGCTTGAGAACTTAACCCAATAACAGCGATCGATTACGTACAAATGCGTAACAACAACACGCGAAAAGAGCGTCTTGCCTCAACCAATATGGAAATAACGCCGTCACTCACTTCAATCGGCTTCCCCGCAATAGCCCCTCAATTGCTACGCCTAATTCCCGAAGGACATTAGCGCCACTATTGATACGTCTAATCAGGTACACCGACAAGAATAAGCATCTACGCCTAAGGCTATTTGATTTTGGCAAAGTGCTATTCGTAGCCCAAAACCCACTATTATGATACTGTATTTTGAAGTTTAAAGTTCTAGACTTGTAATACTATAGCAGAATGTTAGCAATAATTCTTCCAAAACTGACGTTAAGATTTCAGCGAACTGAGTGATCTTTGAGAATTAGAAGATTGATCCCTTCCTTTACGGAACATACTCTTTTATTCAAACTCATGTCCAACCTCCAAGAGGTTGGACTTGTTTATTTTTCCAATAAAATAACAGCCCCACTCTCAATTAATTTTTAATTGAATAGAAGTATCAATAAAATTTAGTCTCACACTCTCAAGCTTTTTTGAACACTTGTGCAGTTGTGCTAATTAAAGCTGTCAAGTTTCCCCAATTTATGTTAATAACTACAACTCAATATTTACCCTAATCCCTAAAATGTGAGAGCGTGAAATTTTAAATATTAGATTGGCTCCAATAATCCACACAACAGGCGGCAAACTGATTGACAAGTGTCAACATGTGTTTTACGATCATGGATTTACATTTATGTACCAAAAATGTGTGCAGCTGCCCTGAAACGACCACCTGCTTAAGATTAACTAAAACTAAATCACAGCAATTTAGCTAAGTCAAGTGATCACTAATAATATTCCTGTAAATAAGTCACAGTTATTAGACAAGTGCATTACGTCTTCGGGTAGCTCCCACTTTAAAATATAAAACAATACAATTAAATCAAAATCAGATACAAATTATTTATTCTCGGGCAGCGCACCTTTATAAGTTGGAAACCAGTTCGGTTAAAAAAACTAGCAAATCAATAAAAAATTACACAAAAATAAAGTGTATTAATAAGTTCCAGCTTTACTTCGTTAAAATGACTAAGTATTTGAGATTAATTTAATATAACTGGTCAAAATGTTAACCATTCATCGTTAAGACGAAGCAATTCGTTTAATACATTCTGAAAAGTTTCAACATGTTGTTAGTGATAGTGATAATTGGATTTAAGAGCAGTTTCTGTCCAACAATTACCATGCAAATTTTAAAGAATGTGTTTTAATTAATAGTCAATTAATTATGTGGTTAACAGAAACAGAGGAAATTGAATCTTAATTTATCTAAAGACACCCATACGCATTGGCCACCTATCTTTCATGCAATCCCATGTGAACAAAATTGTAAATAAGTTTAGATAAACGAGACATGTATGAGGTCGCAGAAAATACAAGACGTGATGTGATGTTGACAGTCTAAGAGAAACATGAGTAGGATTATAACATCAGTCATACAACGGAACTCAGATTTTTGAAACACAAATTTAACCCTTACAAGTTGCTTCTGGTTCGTGAATTAGTGTAAGACGAATCTGATCACAGACGACAATTTTGCAAAGAGATGAAACAATGGTATAAATTGTTTGAGAAAGACGGTACTTTTAGACGAAGCTACGATCTTCCTAATCGGAACTAAAAACAGGCAAAGCTGTCAGGAGTGAGCAACAGAAAATCCTGACTGGATGTAAGGATGAAAACCTTAATGTGTGGGCCGGTATCACAGGCGATCGAATTCTGTGATCTTACTTTTTACTTTCCCATACTTCTACGGAAGTAAGGAAAGTTATGATTTCATGCAAATTTTCGAATTTCAGATTTTAACAGAAATACGAGTTTGGGGTCCAAGGAACCCAAAAAAGTGGTTTTAAAAAAATGTTTGTCTGTGGCTGGGTGCGTGGGTGCGGTCGTTTACCCATATCTCCGGAACCCCTTAACCGATTTTAATAAGATTTGGTGTGTAGAAGTGTTTTAGTTGCAGGTAGTTTTATGTAAGGTTGTTAATTGGAACCGGAACCGGAAACGGAAATTAGACCAATTTTTTTGGTATACATTTTTGTCTAAACACATTTTAGAAATTTTAAATACATAGGTTGTAGTGCATCTAAAAACAAATCATTATAAATACTGTATCCTTAAAATGAAGGCCGCTACAAATTTTTGAAAATTTTAACTTTAATGCCCGATTACTCAAAAATTAAATAAGAAATCAATACAAATTATTATATTATTTGATAGCCCTTAATACGTATAATCAAGTGATACATAAATATAAAAATTAATTTAGCTAAAAAACTTATATGTATACTCTGTTTATAGAAAACCTACTCAAACAGACATTGCAATACCACACGATTCTCGGCGTTATAAAACATATACATTAGCAGCATACAGGTTCATGATACATAGCGCTTTGACGATCCCTTTGTATGAAATTAATCATAATAGAGATATTTCAATTATTAAGCAAATTTCATATAGTAATGGTTATAATACTAAACTTATTGGTACAATAATTAAAGAAAACGATTATAAACCAGTCATTCAAAAAATTTATCGGAATACCACAACTTCATGCGATACATTTAAAGATGCTTCGGTCCCATATTTTGGTGACAAATCAGAAACAATAGCTAAAATTATAAACAAAACAAATAAATATAAAGTAACTTTTAAAACAACTAAAAACATTTAAAACACTTGGTTTAATGCAAAATCAAAAACAGATGCTTTGCTAAAATCAGGCGTTTTCAAATTAAATTGTTCGCATTGTAATTCGGTTTATACGAGCCATACAATTAGAAATGTTTATATTGAGTGTAAGAAACACGTAGGTTATTACAAATACAAACACCCACATAAACTCAATTATGCTAAACACTTACTGGACCACAATCATTTAAAGACATCTAGTAACACTATAATATGTTTATACTTTTGTAGTGATACACGTAAATTAGATATACTATAAGCTTTTGAAATTTACAAACCTTTACTGTACCGGTAATGAACGAGGAATTTGATCTCTTAAATTCTCCTTTATTGGACATTTTGGAATAATAAATCAAGTCATCTGCAGACGATTGCCGAGAATAATTCAGGAAGTTCTATTATTGCTATAAAAACACTAACTGTTTACTTTTTAATATAACATATGACAATATCAGTGGCGGTCCGCCCTATTAGGCAGGATATGCAGTGCCTACCCATAATTATTAAATACTAAACTTCAAATTCAACGTTTTAATAAAAAAAATTATTACATACAGTTTTTACTTTTAGAAATTGGACGCAAAATAAATAGGGCATTGCCTTTAAACACTGCACTGCATACGCGAGGGCGAGCCTTTTCGATCCCAGTGATTCCCAGCCACGAAACAATCAACTAATCTGTTATGCTTAATACGTCTGCATGCACGTTGGTAAACCAATACAATGATCAGATGCAAAGAAATAGTAGGGATGTCAGGATGCAGTAACTATCGAATAGGCGAGTAGTTCAGCGTTGCCAGGTCTGGTGAAAAATCACCAAATCTGATGATTTGAAAAAAGGGTCTGGTGATTGGTAAAAACTTTTGCAAAAACGCGAAAGTCTGGTGATTTTTCAATCATTGTAAAAAATTTTAAAAATCCACTTTTCATAATTTAATAATAAAATTTAAAAATGTATTTATTCATTCGAGTTCGAGCAGTGGTCGAGTCCACACGCTTAACGACGCCACTCCAGCTTTTAAATGTAAAACGGCGTTTTGACCGTTTGAAAAGACAATTTTAGTGTAGAGTGATCATTAAAGTTAGTAAATTAGTACCTTTTTGTTAGCATATCAGGTAAAACAGGTAACAACGTAGCGCGCCCGCGCCCGGAGAATGTTTGTTTTGTCAGCGCAAAGCAGGTGCATCAGTGACATGCGCCAGCTCTCAAAAACAAAGAAGCGAGAATTACCTGCGGGATTAATTGTACCACCTGGATTACCTGCTGATGTCACAACAGATGAAAGGAAACCGGAAAATGGATAATCAGCAAACAGTTAAAGCTAAGTTATAAATATAAGTAGTAATTTCTAACAGAGAATAAATAGATAAAATCCCCAAGGTAAGTTAAGAACATGCGGCTGTAAGTAGATGTTAAACAATACAAATAATTTAAAAGTAAGTAAGTAAGTAAAGTAGATATTGTTATTCTAGTAGGGTCTGTTAGGCAATAGAGTTTATTTTCGTCCAAACCCGACAATAGAGAACGCCAACAGACGAATTCCTGGAACTCGACGCTAAAGGTCTTGAAAAGGTCTTGAAGCAGGTACCTAGATTTCTAAGGGTCCCTTCGGCTGAAAACGACAAACGAGATAGGTTACAATTTAGGAAAGTTAGAACCAAAATAAATTCACACTCAACAGGCGGGAAAATTCAAGCAAATGAATTCCTTTACGTGCGCCGCGATCTCTACAATAAAGTACAATAATTTTCCATTAGATTAATTGATTTAATTACCGATATTTGTATTGAAAATACACTTTTTTTAGTATTATGTTTGTATAGATGGTTATTTATTATATACTCTAAGGTAGTGATATACACCTAACATTAAGAAACTTTATATATTAAGTTGTAGAACAGAGCATCTGGGGAGTACGTTTATGTTCATGTAATTTTTATTTAAGTAAGGTTTGGAGCGTAATGTTGAATTTAAGGCTCAGAACCGGGTATGTCAAATTAGATTGGTTCTAGTATCTAACATTAACGTATGTTGTCAATCAGAACAACTAATAGTATTAACAGGTACGTAAACATATACACGGAAGTGTACACACCAGCAAACCAACGGAAATCATCAGAAGCAGGAAACACAATACCTACCATGGAACAGGAACTGTATATACAGACAGACACAAATTAACAGTGCGGAAAATCCCAGGAGATGGAAGCTATTTATTCGCCTCAATAGCAGACCAAAACACAAATGTCACAGCAACGCAAGAACAGCTCAAAAAAGAAGCTTTCATCTTAAGCAAAAAATCGTGTCATACATTAGAGAAAACGCACAAAACCTCCAATTGCAACTGGAGGAAAATGTAAGAAACTTGGCTCCGCGCTACGACCATCTAGCACATACCTACGGCCCAGCACTACAAACAGAATCCTACTTAGAAGACCTAGGAAAAGAAGAATTTTGGGGAGGAGCCGAATCAGTAGCAGCAGCAGCAGAAATACTAGAGGCGTCAATAGAAATGCACTGCAAGGCAGGTCCAACCTCCACACACACTCCGGTAGACAACAATCAACCACCCAGGGCAATAGGAAGCCAAAGAAGAAAAGGAATCCATAGGAAGCAGGAATGGAACGCCAAATATGATCATGCTAGATCAAAGAATAGTATTAAGTAGTTTATTAGCTATTAGGAAATTAAGATATTTTCAATTTGTAACCTTAGAACAATAGATATGTGTGAAGTAAGGACAATGTGAAACTTTGATACCAAAGTTTATTAAGTTAAGATGCATAATCGCATAACATTCTTGGTTACGTACTCAAAACCCCCATTGATGCGTAGCTTACTAACTACCCGGTGTTGCAGCAGCGGTGTCTTGCGGTATGCATTGCAGACATGCTAACGCGGTTCAACACCCCACCCGATCCCACCTATCACATAAATTCCTACCCACCTTACTGGCATGGGGTGGGCCTGGCGTAATCCAGGATCGACCCTCGAGTCAGCTCCATGTCAGATGATGATGATGATGATGATGATGATGAAAATTTAAAAATGTATTTATTCATCATAACCCAATAATTAAATTATTTCAAAATAGGCACCATTTGTTAATCCGCCAACAGTTTCGATTTCTGGGATAAGAACCCCAGCAGTGGTGCATTTACAAATACTCGCAACAAAAGCTCGTTAAAAGCGTACAAAGCCGTTAGTGGTGGATTACCGCGCAGGTGCACAAGGCGCTTATCTGGGCCGTGCAGGGGCCTCGCAGCAAATAAAGTTAAACTCAATATTTTATTTTCAAAATTTTTGTTGTTAGTTGCTTCAAGCAAACCATAATTTGCAATTTGTACCGAGTAGCGGCATACGTCGACGCATTACGCAAACAAGAGAGCATGCGCTTTGTCTAGTACAGTGCTGAAGATCCGGTCAGGCCTCGCTACGTTTATAATGCATTGGTGAAACAATGCAGTGCTGCAGACCGTCAGTCTATTTGTCCATTTTAAATTTTTAGTAGGCTTCTCACGCAATTCATTTATGCCTGAGGCCTACAATGATCTTAATCCGCCACTGGGGAATCCAGGATTATTTTGCTACTGTTAGAATTCGGTAATTCCCCCAAATAATAACCTGCCGGACGTATTACAACAGCCATGAGTAGCCGAATCTGAAAATTTATATGAATTCTTGCTTTTTGAGTTTTTCTTTTAGGCATGAGTTCTTATCATTACACAATAGTCATTTACCAACGTACGTCAACGGATTTGAACTACAACTTCAGTTTTCTGGAAAATTTCCACATAGTTCCGACATAGTCGAATAAAGAAAAAAATTACTCAAATGGCACCAAAAAAGATCGATGACGTCATTATCTTGGAAAGATATTTAAAATATAGGTAAGCATTGGAAAGCATCAAATTGTGCCTTTTATTTTAAACCGTCATACCCGTTCGAGGTTTTTTGCAATAAACTTGACGCATTGTACTTTTGTCACGCACTATATAGAAATATTACAATTTCGCTTTTACCTTAACCGACTCACAAGTTTGATAATGAATTTATCTGACAATCAAACCTAAATCAACACCTAAAGTTCCCCGCCGAACTTCATCCCCATTTACCGTTAATACCCGTCAAAATAAACTTCGCAAACGTCTAATCTAACCGACTATTAAAAGCTTTGCCAAAACTTGCCATATATAGCTTGTATAATGTGCCGTAAATATTTCTATAAAATTTCATTGTGAGAACAACAGTCATTTGTTGCGTCTTAAAATTTAATGCGTAATTTAAGTATAAATAACTGGATAGCATTATCCTACCCTTAAAGCAGATGCAATATTTTTAAATACCGTTGGACATTACAAAAAGGGTTCGAATCAACAGTTGAAATCGATATTGTGGTTTTAATAATTATGAAATTTATCTAACGTCTTTTAAAAAAGATGTACTCGCTTTTCTTTCAAATTGGCTTCTGTATTATTGTTTTAAATTTTAATTTTTACTGAAACTTTTGCAACTGTAGTAGTAATTGTCTGTTCTTGATTTCTATTAATAATGATTAAGTATATTTAAAATGTTTTTTTCTACAGACGTTAAAAAATGATGACATTTTTACATTAATCTCAGTATGCAAAATGTCACATTGAAGTTGTTTATCTCGACAACGTGCACGAAGTATTTCGCGCACTAGAGCAAAAAATAGTTCGTGCATGACGACAATGGTAACTTTCTTTTTTAAAAAGGACGCCGACCAAACTTGTTTAGGAAAAAATGACAAATATCAATCAATCAAGTTTTGTTTCCGAAGTAACAAAGAAACAGACTAGATTGCGATAGAATAAATCTTCATGTTTGTTTTATTTATAAATTCCAGCTTAACTTCGTTAAAGTCCATATTTATTGATTAGAGGTATTTCAAATACTTAATTACTTTAACAATATTAATTTATTTTAACCTTATACGTATTTCGGCATGTTTACATTATATATAACCTTTGACAATGGCATGTATACATGCCGAAATACGTATAAGTTTAAAATAAATAAATATCGTTGAAGTAATTAAATATTTTATATACAGATACTCATTTTATTTTTGTATTTTATTATTTTACTTAATTTTTTTAAATATTTTAGTAGGTCTGTAGAAAAAATGTTGTATACAACTCGTGCGCGGAATTTCTTTGTTGCTTTCAAATGATTTTTGTCTCGGCTGCCGCCTCGACAAAAAACCTTTAATTCTCAAGCACCAAAGTATAATTTCGCGCACTAGATACATAAATAACTATTTTGTAAATGGTAATCCAGTTCCCGAGAGTGACAAAATAATTCTAGAATATTACACAACATTTTCTTTGAAGTTTCCAGTCGCATTTTGGAGTAACAAATAATCTTTAAAGTAAATGTATTCCGTATTCTTTTTAAATGTTCCCCTTGATTAATGTTTTAATTTGTAATGTTCACATTCGAAACTGTAGAAGTGAATGTCGGTCCTAAATCCCTATTAAATGGTGTTTGTGTATGTGGTAGGCTCGGTTAGGTTAGTTTTGCCTGAAATACTTTTTACTTTCCCATACCTTCGATAAAGGGAAATCAAGATTTTAATGAAAATACAGGTTTTGGGGCTCAAGGAACCCAAATAACTGGTTTTTAAAAAATGTCTGTCTGTGGGGGTGTGGGTGGGTGGGTGTCTGGGTGACGCCTGGCTAAAGTACTGGACCGACGAAATTTTAAATCAAGAGGTGTATTGCAAATTGTAGTTTTAGTTAAGATTTTCAAAAAAATCCAAAACCGGAAACGGAAGTTAGACATGTTTTTATTATAGCGTTAAGGCAAATGGAAAACATTGTCACCGAACTTTCTAGCTTTAAAATGACGGCCGCTACAGCTTTTTGAAAATCTCGATTTCAACCTTCATTTACTCAAAAAGTAGTAGTTTGATCGGGATCAGTTACCACTTGTTTAAGAGCCCTTCTTATGTAGTATTGATTGATTGATTGATTTTAAGCAGGGTTATAGTTAGGTTAATGAGCCCGATTTGCACTTCGACTCTGTAGCCTTTTGTGCCCCCCTGATCCTTTGTTTAAAGTAGTCCTGTGCCCTCAACGAGTTGCAGGATGTTTCTTACAAGGTGCTCGTGTGTGAAGGTTGGTCCATCCGGAGCTCCCCCGAAAAACTGCTGTCTCTTGCGGTAGAGCGCTGGACACTCAAAGATTATGTGTGAGGCTGTTTCCTCCTCTTCTTCCCATAGTCTGCAGAGTGTGTCTCCTCTGTGTACACCTATTTTTTGGAGGTGTTTTTTCAGGTGGCAGTGTTCTGTAACAAGTCCCACCAATCTTCTGATCTGAGTTCGTCCTAAGTAGAGTACATCAGTTGTTAGTCTGGAGGAAGGTGTCCTAATTATTGCCTTTCCCAGTGTTTGTCCCTGTGTATCCTCCCAGCAAGAAATGTGTTGTGTGACGGTCCACTTTTCTATTGCCGTTCGGATGCTTTTTTGGGTATACCGAATACAGGCTCCGTTCCTATAAACGGGGTAGATGCACCAGTTTTCGCAAGGGCGTCCGCCTTTTCGTTTCCCTCTACACCTGTGTGCCCTGGCACCCAGATGAGTTGAACTGTGTTCCTCTCTGATAGAAGTGTCAGGTGGTTTAAACATTCCCTCGTTAGTTTGGAACTATTACGAGGTGATTCAAGTGCTTTTAAGGCTGCTTGGCTATCTGACAGGATGCTTATGTGTTGTATAGTATACCCACGTTTTGCATTTTCCTGAACACATTGCATTATGGCAAAGATTTCAGCTTGGAATACAGTGGTACCTAGAGGTACACTAATGTTCTCTTTTGGTCTTACGCCATGTATTCCTGCCCCTGTGCCTTCTGATGTGCGGGATCCGTCTGTGTACCAGACGAGCCCTTTTGACAGGAAGGGTGGGGTTCCTTGGGCCCAGTCATTGCGAGAGTATCTCACGCTGAATGGTTTATCAAACGAGTATTGGGGGAGGGTGTAGTCGGAGCCCATTTTTAGAATAGGTTGGCCTTTGACTGCCTCCTGTATTCGTTTGTGTCCACACCGTTCATGGTTGGTGTCCCAGTTACCAGTGGATTTTATTCTATATGCGTTAATCCAGGCCTTCCCCTTTAGATATATATCTAGAGGGAGTCCTAGAAGAGCTTCCATAGATGCAGTTGGAGTGCTTTTCATGACTCCACATATGCACAAACAGGCCAGTCTCTGTATCCTGGTTAGTTTGGTTATAGCTGGTTTTTGTTCGACCTTTGGCCACCACAAAAGGGTGCCATAGGCTATCATGGGTCTAACTACCGCGATGTAGTACCAATGATCCATCTTTGGTTTTAGTCCCCATGTTTTTGCAAACATGCGTCTGCCCATCATCAGGGCCATTTTCGCTTTGTTTGTAATGTTTTCCAGGTGTACGTTCCAGTTTAGTTTAGCATCTAGGATAATGCCCAGATATTTAACTTCTTGACCGACCTGAATTCTTTCTCCAAAGATTGTGAGGTTTTGAAATGCCTCTACGTCTCGTTTCTTGGTGAAAGGTATTAGCGCTGTTTTGCTCGGGTTTACCTTAAGGTTTTCCCTTTCACACCACCTTTGAGCGATATTTAGCACCCTTTGCATAAGCGCTGCAATGATTGTAGGGTGTTTGCCCCTTATGAGGATAACGATGTCATCCGCATATACTTGGGCGTAGAGTCCCTTATCATTGAGTGTCTTTAAAAGATCGTTCACTACCAGGTTCCACAGAAAAAGCGATAGAACGCCTCCTTGTGGACAACCTCTGGCAGCGAGTACCTTGAGAGTTTCACCTCCCAGGTCGGCTTGTATCTGTCTGCCCTCTAACATGGTTTTTATCCATCCATTAGTGGTGTCGTCAACCCCATGTTTGCGGGTAGCAGTTGTTATAGATTCAAAGGAGGTGTTATCAAAGGCCCCCTCTATGTCCTAGAAAACAGCCAGAGCTATTTCCTTGTTGGTTATTGACACTTCTACCCTACTGATTAGGTTGTGAAGTGCTGATTCGCATGATTTACCCGATTGGTATGCATGTTGATTGCGATGAAGGGGGTTGCGTTTTATACCCCTGTCTCGTATATGTCTGTCAACCAGTTTTTCCATAGTTTTTAAACAAAAAGACATAAGGCTAATTGGTCTGCATGCCTTTGGCTGGGTGTACGTTACCCGCCCTGGTTTGGGAATGAACACCACCTTGGTGGGTCTCCACGACAGTGGCAGATAGTTTCCCGCTAGGCATAAGCGAAATATTTTAATTAGTAGCGGTACCAGAAGGTCTATTGCCTGCTGCAGTAGAGCTAGAAATATTCCGTCTGGTCCGGGCGATTTGTAAGGTAGGAAGGATTTTACAGCCCATTGTACCTTGTTGTAGTTGATCACTTCCCTAGCTACCTTCCAATCGTCCCTTGTGGGTTTTCTCAGGAAGTTGCTAGGTAGTGGCTGCTATGTGGTGACAGCTTGGTCAGTCACTATTGATCCTGGAAAGTGTGCTTAGATGAGCATTTCCAGTGTTTCCCTTTCACTTTTTGTGTACCCCCTGTCGGGTTTTTTTCATGTTCCCGACTAGGTAGTATTGGATTAAATAAAATTAATTTTAAATTTGAACAATATCGCAATAGCGCTGCTTCAAAATTTTGAAAACCTTCAAAAACAAATTTCTCAAAAACTGTAGACACGATTTGTTTAAAACTTTCTGAGCCGATAGAGCTTACATTGAACTACAAATTTATTTTTTTACTTATCTCCCAAATTTTACTCTGACGTCATTCAGGAATTTTTGAAAAATTTGAAATTGATCAATTATTTATTCAAAAACGTAAACGCCGATCGTTATAAAATTTTATCAGTTTGATAGACTATTCGAAGTACGTTATTAGGATTTTCTAGAATTTTCAACTATTTTAAAAATTAAGAAAAAGAAACGATTACTTTTTAATATCAACAACGCGTTTTCTGGCATTTACGTGATTTTAACTATGCCTATAAATTATCACTAGTTACAAAATATATTTTCCATTTTTTGCATATTTTTATAATTATAATAGTGTACAAATAAGAAGATAAATAACTAAAGAATGGTTAAATACCTCCAACAGTCATTTTTCTGCGTGTAAATATACACGGGAGTAAACGCAGTGGCCTCTCTTCTCACAGTCATTTCGGACACTAAGCTGTCCCGCTTCCTGCTGCAAGCATAACCTGGCACTATGTAAGAACGAAAGAATGTGTGGCCGCTCACGTAGGCAGCCGAAAGCTGAAACTCGCCGAAATCAGATTTTGTAATAGGTATATAGAAAATTATTCAGTTGAATAAACTAGAGGTATTCTTTCACATAGAAAAATATTATTTTTTTTTAATTTACTGGATTGTAGATTTTCTCGAAAACTAATAAAGGTTTTGGGGCGGGTGTGTGAATGGGTCTGTTCGTTCGTTCGTTTTTTCATATTTCCGGAAGCGCTTATATGATCTAAATGAGTTATGGATTGTGAAATTTATCAAAAATTGATGGACACAGTAATTTTCTAAAAAAATTCCAAACTTGGAAGGGGAAGAGAAACTTAAAAAATGCCTACAAAATGTTTATAACATTGTTTTGTTTTACAAAAAAGCTAAGAGTATATTATAATTTGATGAGTGCTTCAATGCGCAGTTAATAATTTTTAAAGCCTATAAATCGTGATCGTACGCCGTTAGTTCAACTTATCCATTCCAGGGCTTAAAAGATTAAAATGGCACAATAATAGTAATTACAAGTACTTTGACCTATTTTTAGCAGTAAACAAAGAAATGTTGTTGAAAATAATTTTGTTTTAATTCCTGCTGTTCCTAAATGTAAAATTTATTTGTTTTTTAGGTATGGGAAAGTGCAGGTTAATTTTTTAGCCTATTATACCGGTTTTTTCTTATATTACTGTGTGTTAAACTACTGAATGTTAAACAACTGAGATTGGAGGCGTAATGGGAAAAGGGATAAAATGGAGCAGACAAATATTCTACTCCCACCGAAGCTCGTGAAATGTACTGGGTAAAGGCATTGGCGCATCTTTCAGAAAAGAATTAAATTTTTCCACTTTAAAACCCGAGTAGCAGAAATAGGGCGGCAATAAATAGTTATTTATAAATAAATAGAAAAAGATAAAACAGTTTATATAAATCACAATTTTATTGGCAAATTTTGCAAAATGTTAGCTGTTTTGTTTTCAAAGTTATTCTAATATAATGAGCAAACCTTTTGTTAGTTTTACAGTACATG
This sequence comes from Ctenicera cuprea, assembly GCA_958336395.1. NCBI lineage: Eukaryota > Metazoa > Arthropoda > Insecta > Coleoptera > Elateridae > Ctenicera > Ctenicera cuprea. Next base: position 37,800,559 of record OY284495.1, on the reverse strand, counting down.
ATTTTAGTTAACTTAAGGTTTAACAATAAAGTGACACACATAGCGTAAAGAACTGTTCATACTCTGAAAATAAAAATTTATCTGCAGTTGCAAAGCATAGGTAAAAACTAAAGAAAATTCATACCCCTTTATTTCATAAACGGGGGACGATAAAACATTTCCGTTTAAACTATATTGCTCGTGAGTGATAGTGGAATAAGATTCACAACATAATTCTTAGGTGCAGCTTTATCTACGGGGTATTACTTTTTTTCCTTTCGCCTTTTATTTTGCCTTTGATTTTCTTTAAACCAAAGGAATGCTTTTCCAGATAATTGAAAAATCGGTTTTCCCATAAAAAATTTAATAAAATTTAGTATCAAACCATAAATGCGAAGTTTCCGGTAGCATTCTTAGCTCACAACCAGTTTCTTTTACATCTCTTTCTGAAGCTTGGGTAAGATATTTCGTAGACTGAAGTATACAGTCTAACGGCGTTTGGCGCCTGACTGACGCTACTGTTAAAACGAGGCGGCCTCTGCTTCAGCACTGTTTCCGATTATATAGTTAGCGTTTGCGGGACGTACAACGTTGAAAGAAAAATAAATTTGAAAATATCATAAGTAATGATTTTATAGCTAATATTTAATACAATTTTTCCATGTCTTAAGTTTAATAATAAATTACTTGTATGTCCATGTTGAATGTACAGCTATGTAGCTATGCAGACTGTGACTTATTGTCCTCATTTAAGCTTAATAAGGTGTTGACAGAATAAACGCAAAAAATATTATAGAAAAATGATAAATGATGTTGCAAATATTTTGTTTTTTGTAATCTTCTTGATAAAATGATTATTTTATTTTAATTTCAGGTAAGCCTTCCGCAAATTACGGATCAACTAAACTTGATGAACTACCAATTTTTATGGTAAGTTTTCAATACGTTAGTTTGGTATCTTTCTTAGATAATTATACTGGAAGTATGATAAAATAAAGAATGGGGATGCGGCCCGGTCTTTCGTGCGGGAAAGATGGGAAGTGGCGGATGATGTGGTACTGGCACCGTGGATCTACGGGGCGCAAGAATCGGGTGTATAGCTGGGGGACTGGGTAAGCTACTCGTGGAGTAGGGTATCCCAGGTACTCCCCGAAGAAAGCGGCTTAGTCCAGCGGCTGGTGGTGAACTCTAAGTACGCCTGTCTCACTTAATGGAGGCTTGGACACCAAAAGAATCATAAGCGATAGTAGTAGGCTACAGATAATCCACGGCCTCGGTGGAAGCGGCATTGAACTCCTGGCAAGCAATGGGTTGACTAGTTGGGCAGAAACGGCGGGGTCCAGTGGCTAAATGGCCGGGCGTCGAATAATTCAGATAATCCGCTACTGGAAGCGGCGAGAGTATTCGCTCGTTAGGGACGGTGAAGAACCAGAGTGGAGGCAGGGTAGCCCGCGGGTGCGTTGCACGGGTAGGGTTGGGTATGTCGCGTGACAGTTGTTCCACGCGTTTCTTGGTATGTTAGGAATTCGTGTTTGTACGTGGTTAATAACGAGCACGTGGTAATTTGATGTACTGTTATTAATTACTGGTCGCGGATTATAGTCGTGTAGAATGTCTACGGTTAGCTCTAATTAGGATGGTTTCGAATTTGTTAGTTGAAATAGCTGCGCAGGTAGCGCTGTCGGTGATATGTTAATTTCATTAAGAATTATTTGGTTCTTTCAACTTTTTAAAATGCTCATGTTCGAAGAGTTTAGGATGGTTTTAGCGACATTTCTTAACGTCAGCCAAGAGAAATAATTGGCTTTGCGGCGTTTCGGTATTTCTAAACAGGGGCTACTGGCTTTCCGTTGGGCGCTTATCGGATTTGAATATTTAAATTTTCGCTGTGTTAAATAAATTTAAAATTGTGCAAAATTAGGTTAGACCTTCGATCGGGTGACAAAGTTAATATTCGTAGTATATGTATAAGCAAACGTGAGTGAGAGTTAAAATTTGATTGTCTATAAAAAATTCACCTTTAAGATTATTTAGAACTAAAAACAATTTTGAGTTTCTTTTCTAGGTATAATTGCAATTTCCACATTTAAAATTAGAGCATATTTAATACGTTTTTTTTCAACTTTCCAGTTTGCCCTTTTATGTACTATACGAGACAAAATAAAACATTCTAGTTAAGCTGCATTTCTCATCGGTAAAATAGCTAAACAAGGTTTTAAACGTAACAAGTGTTACCCCAGCGCACAATGCACTGACAGATTGAGCGGTGACTGAGCCGGCTAAATGCTAAGTCACGTGATGCATTAGTTCCATGAGGAGACGCGGCATTGGTGTAGATGTCGCCTCAAGTAAAGCGCGTTTAGCAGACTTTTGTATATAAATTAAAATAATTATTATTTAAAAATCGACGTAGAATAGTTGAGGAACTAATATTTTGTTTTCCTTCCAATTCTCTTTTTGATCTCTGATTATCTTTAATTACAAGAACTCTGTTTCCTAAAAATAAAAAATAATAATATTGCAAAAATGACACTACATTTAGAAAAGTTTCGGTTTCTAACTACAGTACGTAATGCAGGCACTTACTGCTGATTGGCGTGCGCTCGCGCTACTGTAGTAAGAGTATAGAAACTGTCGGTACCAAAACGTTGATACAAAAATGCTTTTGAGAGCATGATAAGCAACAATTTCTAATCCATAGGAATGTTTAAGCGAGTGCTTTGCACAATTTTAACGTTTTTTTCTCTAATCTCGATTTCTGTTTCAAGCTTAAAAGCAAAATTTTACAACAATACTATTTTCAATTAGACTTTTCCCAAATTAAACTAACCGGAGCTTGGCTTGTTTATGCCGCCATGTCATTCAATACTTATGTAATAGTATACAAAACCATGTTGACCAGGCAATATGAGATCTTGAGTATTACAACTATTGTAATGTTGTAACTGTTAAAACTAAAATTTTATAACGTCAAGCGTTTAAAAGAAAATTAAAACAAAATAATATCAGTTAGGTAAAGTGGTTCGCAAAATTTTATTAGGTGTGTCAACCTATAATGCTATAATTACTATCATTTTTTACGGCAGTTAAAGTAACTAGCACATAAACTTTAACTATTTCGAATGCGAAAATAATAAACCATTTATTAAAAGTACGACACACAAAATCCAAATGTCCGAATAAGCAGCTGGTCTTGAAATATCCAACTTTTCATATTAGACTACTTCAAACAACTAAGCGTTTCATTCAAAACAGAAGTTTACAACAAAGGAATAAAATTGAGCCAATCAGATATTCCAAGCAGCAATCCCCGAGTATTCAAGTGCAGTCTGAAATGTTATCGTTGAAATAGATTCCTATCAGCGGTCCCTTTACACTGCTATCCTTTGAAATTCTTCGTTTGACGTCTGTATATTTAAACTTATCCTATTTGTTGGCATTCTCAGCTATTTTCCTTACTGTATGTTATTACCGGATTGCATTATATTATTTAACTTCACCGTTCGTTTTTAATATATTTTTGTAATCTTACCACCTTCCAGTTTCCTTTGTGGTTAGTATTTAACAAAATTATAATTCCAGTTATAACATCAAGCTTTAACAAATAATTAATAACTGAACAAAAAACAAGCTTTACATAAACAAATTAATTTAACGAACAAAGGACACGAGCTTCAGATGGTTGTGGTTCGCGTAGAGACCTGGTCGGGGGCTTGCATGTTCTGACTTTGTCCTTGTGTGGCTCTGCTTTGTATAATAAGAGGGAGGGGGAGATTCGGCAGGACCTGGTGTGGCTTTTGCTTCATTTTTAAAGGAGCTTGTGGGGTCGTTAAACTTCGAACCTGTGAGTGGCGTAATGGGTTAGAACTTCTCATTATTTGTAGATCTTGTAGATTGCGGATGTAAACGGCTGATCGAAGACATTTAAAATGATGAAATAATGTCATCTTTAATCATTTACGTATTACTATTTATACTATAGTGTATTACTTAAAATTATTTTAAATGCTACAATGCTGCTATTATTAACAACACTATTGCTATTGCACACTGTGAATAGAATACAGTGTTATATTCACTCTGAAGATGCAAGCTGCAATGTCCTGCGAAACGTTAGTTTGTATCGGTCCACAAGCAGCTAACAGGCATAAGCCGATTAAGTATTACATTGTTCTGGCAAACAAAATACATTAAGATCAAATCTTTGTCCGTCTCAAGGTTTAAATAAACTAAGCACACGGCCCTGTTTAGGCAGGCAGGGCTGACGCACAAATATTGCTCAAACTTCTAGAGCAAATTCTTGTAAAAGCAGACAAGCTACAGGTCGATCCTTACCTAATTATGCTGGGCGTAGTTCTCAAATGACGACGCGCTCCATACGTATTTATGTTTTAATCAAACTTATCGTCACTTCGAAAAGTTCATTCTTCGTCTAATTATCATAAAACAGTATATACGGCTTACATTTACGATTATTAAATTTACGTCGTTTAACACAGAGTCGGAATATAAATTAGCAAACTTAGTAACGGGAATAAACTTTTATCAATTTTAATAAAAACATAATAAAACTTCCAAATTGGCAATAAGCCACTCGAGGACCATAAAATAAAATAAAATTACTTTATACGGCACTTGTCACTTATTTGCGGGTTCCGATACGTCTCTCAAAGCGCAGAATTAATTATTTCACCAAGGTATTCTAAGATAACGCCCTAAGCACTGTTTTAAACAATCTCAGGATTTTTAATTCTGTGTTTTAGAACAAACAAACTTCGATTGCTACAATATTCAAATTAGCAGTAAAATATGGCACGGGCGGTCGGTTTCAAATAACTTTCAAAACTATTTAACGGGTTCTCTGGAAATATTACTAGCTTGTTACAGTTTGCAATATGACGAGATCTGGAGTTCAAACGAGTTCAGCGAAGTTCAAATGAGAAATTCTGTACAGTATCTTGGCAACTCTAAATTCACAGGTGAACGGCAAGGTTGGTAACTCTTGGATTAAATACAAATTCAATGGCTCTGACGGGCGGTCGGGGAAAATATTACAAACGTATAAACGTATAAACGTTTGTAAGTCATGGGTGGACGATAAAGTTAAACATTCGAAATTAAATCAAAATTTAAAGGCCTTGACTGATCCTCCGGAATAATTACAACCGAAATTGTAGTAAGACCGAAGCGGGAGAGCTAGTAAGCTCTGTAAAAACTCAGGGAAAAATTCCTGAGTTTTAGAGTGCAGAAACCGTTTTATAGTTAAAAGGTCCTGGAGAGGGAACTACTCCTACTCTAACTAAATCTCGGGGTGCGCGCTTAAAATCGCAGAATAGAATAGAAAAAGAAGAAGTCAACGGATTAATTTGCGTTAAAATTGAAACTTCAGTAAAGTAAATCAAAATAATTTTAACGAGCAAAATAAGTTCGTTTTTTCAAGTTTTTGAAAATTTTACAAAGTGAAATACAGCATGCCCATTTTTTCGTGTAACACCTTGACTCTGTATAGCTTGCATGTCATATGTTGCATTACTATTAAAATACACTCCCACTATACGTTTTTAGTCATAAATAGTCAAAGAAGGAGTTTTTATTTGCAGCAAACTATAGTTTTTATATAGTACGTATCAAATTATATTATAATAGTAAATCAGCCTATGACATGCAACATGTGTTACCTACTCTGAGAATTCGAGGTTTTAGTACGAGGGCGGGATGATAATTGGTTAGCCTAGCAATGAAAGACCGATTTTATGTTTTAAAATCATTTTTATTTTTCAACATAATCTCCTGAGAGTTGAATACATTTTATCCAACGATGCTCTAAGGCTTCGATCCCATCCCGGAACGTGTTTTCCTCAAGGCCTGCAAAATAGGCGTCAACAGCGGTCTTGACCTCTTCATCGGATGAAAATCTCTGTCCACCTACGAAAATTTTTTCAGCTTAAGGAATAAGTAGAAGTCAGAAGGAGCCAAATCCGGCGAATACGGTGCGTGTGAAAGCAAATCGTTCTTCAATTCGTTGATTTTAGCCATGGCAGTAACACAGGTGTGAGGACGAGCATTATCTTGGTGAAAAATGATTTTTTTAAGCGCTAAACCTGGCCTTTTTTGATGGATATTTTGGCGTAGCTGGTCCAAAAGGTTATCGTAGTATTCGCCACTTATCGTTTTTCTTTTTGGAAGATAATCGATCATCAAAATCTCTTTTGCATCCCGGAACACTGATGTCAGCTGATTTGAAGGTCTTTGCTTTCTTTGGAGCCAAGCCACCAGGTTCTGTCCATTGCTTTGATTGCAGTTTCGTTTCTGGCGTATAGTAGTGGACCCAGGTTTCATCGGTGGTGACAAATCGACGCACAAAATCAGTGATATTCTTCATAAAACGGTCCAGACACTCTTGGGAAATCTGCATTCGCACACGTATTTGATCGAGTGTAAGCAAACGCGGCACCCATCGCGCGGACAGATTTTTCATACCCAATTCTTGGGTTAAAATATTAAACACTCGCTCTTTTGAATGCTCACAACATTAGCTATTTCAGCCAATTTCAGTCGTCTGTCTTTCAAAACCATATTATGGATTTTGCTGACCATTTCTGTTGTAGTGACACTTCTTGGGCGTCCAGAACGGTGTTCATCTTGGATGCACGTACGACCCCGTTTGAACTTAGCCAGCCAATGTTTTACGGTCGCGTATGATGGATCATTTTCACCCAATACACTTTGTATCTCTTCAAAAGTTTCTGCACCTTTTAAATGCTAAAATTTAATAATACTGCACGATGCTCAATATGTTCCATTGTTACAAAAACACAAAACACGTTTTCTCTGAACAGCTGTTAACAACAAACTATTTGACAGATGGCCCATATATTTTCAGTGTTGTCAACTAAAAGATGGAACTTGTAAAATTATGTATAAATATTTTACATGCTAGCGCCACATATGTGGAGGCTAACCAATCATCATACCGCCCTCGTAGATAAAATGTATATTGTAACTATTGAAACATTCAAAACTTTTCAAAATTTTTGGTAATTTGAAAAAGTAGAAGTTTAACATTTTTAAAAATTTTGCATTCTGCAAATGTAAAAATTTCGAATTTTGAAAAATTTCGGAATTTTAAATTTTTAAAAATTTTAAACTTGCACTTTTTCATATTATAAAAAACTGAAAAGTTTTGTATATTTCGGGAGGTGATCTACATTTTGTAATGCAGAAGACGGACAGAGTTGATATGCGTTAAATTACGAAGAAGCTATTTGGTAGAACGTATCCTTTCATAGCTTATTTTAAGATATTTTGGGCAATATTTAGAATAAATCAAGAAAAAGATTTTGGTTTTAATTATAGCTAGGATAGACCACGACATGTTTCGTTCTATTGGAACTCATCAGGTGGACGCAAACCTAGCTACAGTTGAAACCAAAACAGACAGGCAGAAATATACCCAGAAGACAAAATCATGACAGGGGAATTACAAAGTAATGCCCTCTAATGTGCGGCGAGAAAAGTTGCAAAGCAACAAACCGAGTTTGTCTTCTGGGTATATTTCTGCCTGTCTGTTTTGGTTTCAACTGTAGCTAGGTTTGCGTCCACCTGATGAGTTCCAATAGAACGAAACATGTCGTGGTCTATCCTAGCTATAATTAAAACCAAAATCTTTTTCTTGATTTACTTTTGCAACACGGCGTTTCGTGTGCTGTGCCTAGAGGCCGCTAGTGATTGTAGATACTCGCTTAGCGGGTTCCTTTCACAACTATATATCGGTTTGTTGCTTTGCAACTTTTCTCGCCGTACATTAGAGGGCATTACTTTGTAATTCCCCTGTCAATATTTAGAATACTTTCAGTGCAATAAAAAATTTTTTCCACTACTAGCATTAAACGATATCATTATTTACTTTGTTTTAGAGCTAAGAACATGAATTTCTTTCCTAGTGGTTAATAATATTTCATTTTTAACTACTGGTTAATAATGAAAACAATTGCAACCAATCTTTAAATTCACCATAAACTTTCATGTAAAAATCTTTTGATTTTACTGGTAATAACTGTTCACCAACACTTTCTGCACCTTCCCTAATTTCAGGAGGAGTGCAGCTTTCACTCAAATCATCAAAATTGGACATTTTATAACCACTATTATAAAATATATATTTTACATAAATGTCAATTGAAATTAACTATTCTCTTGTTTTCAAGCAAGGCTACTTTATTTTTGTGCATATTTGCATTTGTAATTTTATTTTTTATTAATGTACAATTAATTAATTATAAAAGGAATAACGGTGCTAGTAGTGGAAAAAATAATATATAAGCCACGGCAGAGAAGACTTATCAGCCTCGCAACTTATTTCCCTCGATGCTTCGCATCTCGGGAAATAATTCTGCTCGGCTGAGAAAAATGTCTTCTCTACCTTGGTTTATAATATATTATATTGTGATTTGTTATACTAAAATAATAATTAAACTGCATATATGGAATTGCTACTACTTCATGATCTTATCAAAGTATATACATTGTATATTAATTTATTATATTGATAACAAATATTGATGTAATGTATTTTAAGAGCATGTAAAAGCATTTGAATTGAAGTAATTGACTTTGATGTTTCCTTTGTAATACTGTAGTAAAATTTTTATATGGGAAAGCGTTATTTCTATCAATCAATACGAGTGCTTTGCTGTTCTGTTTGTGCATAACAAAAAGTTGAAACATTTATCGCATTTATTATTCCTGTGAAATATTTGCATGAAAACAATTAGGTGTTGATTAATACATAAAAACCGACCCACATACATTTTTTGACGAATTTATAACGATTTGGTTTAACTTGCATACAGAAAAAGAAAAAAAAACGCGGTTATTGGCCAGGATCAGAGCCATATCGGTTTCATTAGCAGTTGCCCTTTATTACTGGTTCCAATCGATTATCAAACAGCCGATTGGGGTTAAAGTCAAAGCATTAGGGAAGGAACAATAGTTTCCAGCTATTGTTCTATCTAAGTAGAGAAGGACGGATCCTACAGAAATAACCACAAAGCCGAGTAGATCAGAGTAAAACTAATTTTGTCGGCATGTTTCCAGAGAATACGATTGCCGCAAGATAAACCAGAACCGCAATCAAACCAAAATCTACCTATAGAAGTCTTTGGATATCTTATTGTGTAGGCGTTCTACATTCATCTATAATATACATAGAACCATATTAACTAATTTTATTAAGTTCGTGAAATACATAAACGCAAGTATTTTAAGTGTTAACGACTTGGTGCGGGACATAATAAAAAATAGATTTTTTTCGGCTTTCAGGCCAGTATTCCGCAGGAACATGGTTTAAAAAGTCTAACGGACAAACCACCATGAGACCTTCCTTGCATACGCCCGCCGCCTTTTTTCTATTCTCACATTTTACCAGAATATTTTGCTAATTGTGTAAGGAACTTTATTTTCCTATATTTTACTGGAATATTTTCGCAATCGAATGAGAAAACACATTTTACTAGAAGTTTTTCATATAAACGGATGAGAAACTACTTGCGGAGCAAGTGACTGAACTGCTCGTCGTACCTCTGCGCAAACATTAAATTGTTCTTTACAATAAGATAAATCGTTAAATATTAAACAATAAATAACAAACTTATGAAATTTGTGTATAATTAAAAATTTAAACTTTTGTGCGCACAATCCCAATTTATTTTTAGGCATTATTTACACACATATAAACACAATAATTGTCATTACGCCTTGTATAATTCAGCAGTTTAACCTCCGTAATCAGATGTAAGTGATTCAAAGAATGCGACACGTTTCTCTAGTTTACGTTAATATAACTGGTAACTGTAATAGTAACAAGACCACTACAGACCCAGTGGCAGAAAGTCAGCTCTCGAGTGATTTCGTGGTCAACACAAGTCGAAAATAATAAACAAAACTGTATTTTACAATTTTGACTATAGATATTTTCTCAATTGAAGGTTGTCCCTATTGTCATTTAATAGAGTCATCGCAATTTTTAGGTAGAAACTTGTATATTTTTAAAAATCAATTCTATATAAGTTTCCTGCGTTACTGTAGAATTTGTTACAATAAAATGACTATAAAAAATATACAGGCTGTTTCAAATTCAAACCCCACCATGGGGATCTCGCGTATTAGAAGAGATAGAGAGTTGGTTAAATTGAGGCAAAGTTGCCAAATTTAATGCTTAACAATAAACTGCTAATTTAAAATTTAAAGTAGCTACTCTGGTTTTTCAGATATCTGAAAATAACTGAAATTTTGGATTTTTTATTTTCGGCTATAACGCATTTATCATTTATGCTACATATTTCTAGTTAACGCATTATTGAAACAATTTCTTATGCTAAATCTAAATTTTTTATTAGATTTTGTGTAACCATTGTTCAATTTCGACTGTCAACTTTTTTCCCTATGGTCGGTATTTTTAATTTTATATTTTTATATTTGGATAGAGTTTTTAATTCTGATTTCAACGATGTATCATACTTTGCATTTTGGTTAAGTTTTGAGCACTTTATTACAGAAAATAAAAATTTTATAAGAGTGGCATGGAAAGACCACGTCGTTTAATTTATTTTGAAAAAATTCTAGTAGGCCAAGAACTGATGGAAGTAAAACAAAACACTTTTCTTATTTACTTGTACTTTTAGAAACATTAAGTATGCGAAAATTTCAGGAAACTTTGTTTTGAACGTAAGCAGCACGTTAAGGTATTTTTTACAAAAACAAATGAATGACAAAATTGCTAACATACACAATTTACAAAAAATTCCACTTGCAGTTTCTATGTTTGCAACTGACATAACAAATTTGAATAACAGGTTAAATAAACACAACAGATAACACTAGAACCACACTAATACGAACAATTATTAAATAAATGTTTAAAACATTAGACACCTTTGTAAAACATGCTCAAAAGCTCGTCTAAAATAATCTCTCTATTCTGTGTGTTAATAACTGTGTCATTCAGTTGTTTGCGTAAAAAAGAACTTAACCTGCTGCTTACGCTCAAAACAAAGTTTCCTGAAATTTTCGCATACATATTGTATCTAAAGGTAAAAGTAAATAAAAGTAGTGTTTGGTTTTACTTTTATCAAGTCATGGCCTACTAGAATTTTTCAAAATAAATGTAATGATGTGTCATTCCATGGCACTCTTATGAAATTTTTATTTTCTGTAATATAATGCTCAAATCTTAAACAAATTGCAAAGTGTGACACTTAGTTGAAATTAGAACCAAAAACTCTATTCAAATATGAAAAAATTTAAAATGCCGACCATAAAAAAACGTTGACAGTCGAAAATGAGCAATGGTAACAGTTATACCAAATCTATCATGATCATCATCATCATCTGACATGGAGCTGACTCGAAGGTCAATCCTGGATTACGCCAGGCCCACCCCATGCCAGTAGGTGGGTAGGAGTTTATGTGATAGCTTGCGATCGGGTGGGGTGTTGAACAGCGTTAGCATGTCTGCAATGCATACCGCAAGACACCGCTGCTGCAACACCGGGTAGTTAGTAAGCTACTCATCAATGGGTGTTTTGAGTACGTAACCGAGACCGTTACGCAATTATGCAATTTAACCTAATAAACTTTGATGTCAAAGTAGCACATAATTCTCATGTCACACTTATCTATTGTTCTAAGATTACACATTGCAAATATCTTAATTTTTTAATAGTTAATAAACTTAAAATTTACCCCGAAAATTTGTTTAAACTTTATTACTACTTAATTTTAAGGTTCGACAGTTCGATTTTACTTCCTTCTGTCTTAAATTTCCCCTTTGCAGATGACAGGTATATTCATCGTTTTCCCCCACTGGTACGTTTTTCGTTATTCCTCCCTTGTTTTCTCCCCCTTCCTCACCGCCTTTCTGCCTCCTCTTCCCTGTTAGCCTGTTCTTCTTCTTCAATCGAGTCTTGATACGATTCGTCAACTAGTGTGTATATTCTTCTTGGCTCTCTTCGTTTATCTTCTTTTTTTCTTACCCATTGCTCATTGCTCAGAATATGTGCCCAATATCTGATTCTAGATGTCCATTCCCACTTCTCATAGATTCCGTTTCTTCTTTGGCTATGCTGCTGCCATACTGGTTTCAGAAACCGTCTGCTGATGTCCTGTAGGGTATTCTTATTACCCTAAGTGGTTGATTGTTGGCTGGCGGAGTGTGTGTGGAGGTTGAACCTGCTTCGTAGAGTATTTTTATCGACGCCTTTAGTATTTTTGTGCTGCTGCTGTTGATTCGGCTCTCCCTCAAAATTCTTCTTTCTCTAGGTCTTCTAAGTAAGCTTCTATGTGTAGTGCTGAGACGTGGGTATGTGCTAGATGATCGTAACGCGGAGGAAGGTTTTTTTCATTTTCCTCTAGTTGCAATTAGAAACCTTGTGGATTTTCTCTGATTTTCCTCACTGTCAATCTGTGTCTGTCTATGAATGCTATTTCCTGTTCCATGGTAGGTATTATGTTTCCCGCTTCTGGTAATTTTTGTTGTGGTATATACACTTCCTTGTAAATTTTTACGCACCTTTTAATACTACTAGTTGTTCTGATTGACATACGACGTTAATGTTAGATACCAGAACCAATCTAATTTGACATACCCGGTTCTAAGCCTTGAATTCAACAACCTCCAAACCTTACTTAAATTATATTAACATAAACGTACTCCCCAGATGCCTACAACTTAATGTTTCTTAATGTTAGGTTAATGTTAGGTGTATATCACTACCCTAAATTATATAATAAATAACCATCTATACAAACATAATACTAAAAAAAGTGTATTTTCAATACACATATCGGTAATTAAATCAATTAATCTAATGGAAAATTATTGTACTTTATTGTAGGTATCGCGGCGCACGTAATAAAATTCGTTTGCTTTAATTTTCCGGCCTGTTGAGTGTGAATTTATTTTGTTTATTTGCTTAAAATAAATTTGCTAAATTGTAGCCGATCTCGTTTGCCTTTTTCTACCGAAAAGACCCTTAGAAATCTACCTGCTTCAAGACCTTTAGCGTGGAGTTCTAGGAATTCGTCTATTGGCGTTCTCTATTGTCGAGTTTGGACGAAAATAAACTCTATTGCATAACAGACTGCCCTAATAGAATAACAATATCTAGTTTTTTTAATTATTTGTATTGTTTAATATCTACTTACAGCCGCCTGTTCTTAACTTCTTTCATCTGTTGTGACATCGGCAGGTAATCCAGGTGGTACATTAAATCCCGCAGGTAATTCTCGCTTCTTTGTTTTATTGTTTTTGAGAACTGGCGCAAATCACTAATGCACCTGCTTTGCGCTGACGAAACAAACATTCTCCAGGTGCTCGCGCTACGTTGTTACCTGTTTTACCTGATATGCTAACACAAAGGTACTAATTTACTAACTTTGATGATCACTCTAGGAGCGATCTACACTAAAATTGTCATTTCAAGCGGTAAAAAGCGCAGTTTTACATTTAAAAGCTGGAGTGGCGCCGTTAACACGTGTGCACTCGGCCACTGCTCGAACTCGAGTCCGTAACAGTTATACTAAATCTAGTCAAAAATTTAGATTCAGCATGAAAAAGTGTGCTAATAATGCGTTAGATATAGATATGTAACATAAATGATAAATGAGTTACAGCCGAAAAATAAAATCGAAAATTTCAGTTTATTTTAATTTATTCAGAAACTAAACAAGATATATATTAGTGGGCATAAAATTCCACAACTTTAACTCTAATTTAACCATCATCGTACCTCTTCGAATAAGCGAGATCCCCGTAGTTGACACGCAATTTGATACATCCTGTATACTGCGGTAATCGTCGATATTATTCGAACTAATTTTAATTTTAGTTTCTTTAATGATGCAATAAATTCTTCACTTAATTTGTTTCTAATGTCATTTATGACGTCTTGATTATTTAACATAGGTGCGCTCTGCTAAAATAAGGATAGAATTTTTGGTTTACTAAGTGTTAAAATTCGCAAGAGCCTGAAATTCACCGGGAAGTAGCACAGGGTCAAGTGGAATTACTAAGATGACCGCATCCCTTGTCTAACAAAATTGCTTAATTCTGCGTGCAGACTTGTTTTATGGTTTTCTTCTTTATTTTGTTCCGACATTATTGCTTTACTGCGCCAAACAGAGAAGGGATGTGCCAAGGTGATCGATTAGAACACAGTGCTATTAAAAATAGATTTTACGATGTAATTTCGTAGTATGGTTTGAAAACTAAATAATGCTTCGAGAGAATTGTAATTGGAAATAAATTAATTAAATTTAATTAGCACCAAGCTCCCAACGAATGCAATTTCAGTAGTTTCGCTACTTTGCCATAGTAATTGCTTTTAGGTACTGCGATAATAATTGTGCAAATAACATTTAAAAGCTTGTATACGCCCCACTGTTCGTTGCAATAATTTATAAAATATTCTTCTTGCTTACAATTTTCGCAGATGATTTTGACTACGTTTAACTTCCATACTTGTTGCTCTTAGAAAAGTAAGATTGTGTTTTGCACTCTGGCACTTTTCATCACGACAAGCGTTTGTGCTTGAGGTAGTCAAAGATACTGGTAAAACTGCCAAGTTGTTGGGATATTACTACAGATAATATAACTACTCGTCTAATAACAGGTTCAGTAGAAAAATGCCGGAAAACTGAGCGCTATGATTACGAATGGTTATTATATGTAACACATTATTAAGTTATTGATTATATGTATATAAAATACTTAATTACTTATTTATTATAACCTTATACGTATTTCGGCATGCGTACATGCCATTGTCAAAAGTTATATTAGAAAGTAAACAGTTAGTGTTGTTATAGCAATAGAACTTGGTGACTTGATCTCGGTAATCGTCTAAAGATGACTTGATTTCTCATTCCAAAATGTCCAGTAGAGGAGAGTTTAGGAGATCAATTTGCTCATTCATTAACGGTACAGTTTTTAAATGTTTGTGAATTTCAAAAGCTTCTTCTAGTATATCTAATTTACGTTTATCATCACAAAAGTGTCAACATTTTATGGTGTTATTAGATGTCATTGAATGATTGTGTTCTAGTAAGTGTTTAGCGTAATTGGATTTATGTGGGTGTTTGTATTTGTAACAACGTACGTGTTCTTTATACCTAATATCATAATTTCTAATTGTCTGTCCTATATAAACCGAATTACAATGCGAACAATTTCTAAATAAAGATACATTTAGATCTAATCCTTGTCCGCCCGTTGTTTTAAAACTTTCTTTATATTAATTTGTTTGGTTTATAATTTTAGCAATTTTTTCTGATTTGTCACCAAAATATGGGATCGAAGCATATTTAATTGTATCGGATGAAGTTGCGGTATTTGAATAAATTTTTTAAATGGTTAATTTATAATCTTTTTTTAAATTAATGTATCAATAATTTTAGTATTATAACCATTACTGTATGCAATTTGTTTAATAATTGAAATTTCTTTATTATAATTAATTTCATCTAAAGTGACCGTCAAAGCACTATGTATCAGGGGCCTGTATGCTACTAATTTATGTGTTTTATAATGACAAGAATCGTGTGGTATCGTATTGAGTTGATGACAAAAATTCACGAAGAAAACAAGTTTTTAATAACAAAAGTTTTCCTGTTGTTTTGATATGGAGAGATGTCCCGTAGAAGATGGTGATTTTGTATGGAGTTAGATACAACGACAAGAACCCTATTATGTTGTTAACCTATCTCAGACGTACTAGTCTGCGCTATCTCTTTTCAATGTAAAACATTACTACATATCTATCTTTGTTACAATCACTCTTCTACCTCAAAACTGCATTAGGCGAAAAAGTTAAAAATATTAAACAAATTCTGTAGAAACAAAGGGCATCAAACATACATCATAGCACACGAGCTAAGTAGTAAAGCAAACGTTTTTGTTTTTACATTACCTATTTCTTATTGCACACATTATGTTGAGTCAACAAATTTATAAAATAAAGAAATCAAAGTACATTTTGAAGTATCATTTTATTATCATCATACATATACTTCTATACATATAATTAACAATATTTTTATAAATGTATCAGTAACTTCAGTTATAAGAAAGTAAATATTTTGAAACTATAATAATGTGCAGTTGAAGCGCCCCGCCCCGTCTTTTGTTTTGCTTCTATTGATGCGACGTCTATATGGCTACAACTAAAATATTATACTATATCCTTAATTCAAGAAAATGCTTTTTTAGTGAGGATCGGACGTTGATATTAATAATTAATTGACACACCATATAGTTAGAAATAACTGCATTACGAAAGTGTCTTTGGTAAATATCGTGCATATAAATTGAAAAACCGGCCCTATAATTAATTTGAATATCTTCCTTTACAGTAATAATTAAGGCTTAAATTCATATGCACAAAAAGTTTCATAATATGATCATAATATATACAGGATGTATCAAATTGCGTGTTAACTATGGGGATCTCGCTTATTTGAAGAGATACGACGGTCGTTAAATTAGGAAAAAGTTGTGGAATTTTATGCCCACTTATAATCTAAAGAGGAATTTGAGCTATCCTGCTTAGTTTCTAAATACACATAAAAAAACTGAAGTTTTAGATTTTTTGTTTTCGGTTATAACTCATTTATCATTATCTTACATATTTCTAGTTAACCCAATATTAAAACACTTTTTTAAGTTGAATCTAATTTTTTATCAGATTGGGTATAACTGCTACCATCGCTAATTTTCGACTGTAAACTTTTTTTCTTTTAATCGGCATTTAATTTTTTTTTATATTTCAATAGAGTTTTTAATTCTGATTTCAACGATGTGTCATACGTTGCATTTTGTTTAAGTTTAGTACATTTTATTACAGAAAATAAAAATGTCATAAGAGTGCCATGGAAAGTTCACGTCATTTAATTTATTTTGAAAAAATTCTAGTAGGCCATGAACTGATGGACGTAAAACAAAACACCATTTTTATTTACTTGGACTTTTAGATACATTAGGCACGCAAAAATTTCAGCAAACTGTGTTTTGAGCGTAGGCAGCAGGTTACGTTATTTTTTATAAAAACAAATGAATGACAAATTTTCTAACATACACATTTTACTAAAAATTCCACTTGCAGTTTTTATGTTTGCAACTGACATAACAAATTTCAATAGCAGGTTAAATAAATACAACAGAGAACACTAGAACTGCACTAATTAATAAACGTTCAAAACATTTGACACCTTTGAAAAACATGCTCAGAAGCTCATCTAAAATAAACTTTCTGATATGTGTGTCAGTAACTGTGTCATTCATGTGTTTTTGTAAAAAATAACTTAACCTGCTGCTTACGTTCAAAACAAAGTTTCCTGAAGTTTTCGCCTAGCTAATGTATCTAAAAATAAAAGTAGTGTTTTCTTTTACTTCCACCAATTCATGGCCCACTAGCATTTTTTTTAAATAAATTAAATGACGTGGTCTTTCCATGACACTCTTCTGAAATTTTTATTTTCTGTAATAAAATGCTCAAAATTTAAAGCAAATGCAAAGTGTGACACATCGTTGATATCACAGTTAAAAACTCTATTCAAATATGAAAATTTTAAATGACGACCACAAGAAAAAAAAAGTTGACAGTCGAAAATGAGCAATGGGTAACAGTTATACCAAATCTGATCCAAAATTTAGATTCGGCATGAAAAAGTGTACTAATAATGCGTAAACTAAAAATACTTAACGTAAATCACAAATGAGTTATAGCCGAAAACAAAAAATCCAAAATCTCAGTTTTTTTATGTGTATTTAGAAACTAAGCAGGATAGCTCCAATTCCTTTTAGGATTATAAGTGAGCATAAAATTCCACAACTTTTCCCTAATTCAACCATCGTCGTATCTCTTCAAATAAGCGAGATCCCCATAGTTAACACGCAATTTGATACGTCCTGTATATATACATAAAATTCCAGAAATTTGCAATAATTTTTTGTAAAATATATTTTATTATATGCAACACATGCAAGTGCAATTACTAAATAAAATAAATTTTTTCTACTAATAAGTATATGTAAAAATAGCAATTTTCCACAGCTTACTCTACATGGAAGTGATATTTTTTAACTCTAGAGATGAAAAAATATTTTCACATCTAGAGATGAAAATAGGAATGACAAATTTAATAGAAAGAATGCATTTATTGCTATGGAAACGACTTTCCAAACAGTAATTTCAGTAATTTGCATTGTGACAGTTCGTTTTGAATTAAATTGAACTTGAAAGTTTTGAACTTGAAAGTGCAATATCGTAGAAAAAATAGCATTTCCTACTCAAGATGAAATACGTTTTTTTCGTTCGTGAACTTTGTCCACTCGCCGCTAACGCGGCTCGTGAACAACTGTCCACTAACGATATAAACGATATTTTCATGTCTTGTTGCAAAATATACTATTTTACAGTTTTTTATTACCGAGTACAAAATCTCAAAATATAATATTGATTGAGATGTATTTTTTGAATTGGTAATAATGTGCATGTCTAAATATTGTAACTTATTGTCGTTAAAGTGGCTTTTCAAGGCTTTCCTAACTTTCACATAAAGTTTCACACCTATATTTTTGTAATACCCCTTTTAGTTTTCGCAATACAATTTTACCGACATTACATTTAACGTAATTTACAAAATTTGTAAACGTTTTTATTACTTCAACTGAATATGTTAGCGGAACTTTTTTCGTTTGCAATTGATTAACTGGCGTACTTACAAAATTTAACTGACTTTAATAAACGCCAATTGTTTTGGAAGTTGGAATTTGTTCAGTCTATATTAGTTTTAATTCTGTAATAGAATGAATCGTCTCCAAACTCAAACTTCTATAATTTTCCAAAAATTATTAGAATAATACAGACCAGCGTGCAACCACGTACCTCATCTGGTACTGATTTTTAACAATTGCACCCCTAGGGATACATTTACAAATATTCTTTTGCATCACTGAACTAATTGGAAATAATTGCATATCGTTTTACTTTTATCATGTATGGTACAGCATCAGATAACATTAATACTACTTTTTCTGTCGGAACCGACTTCAACAGAAAAAACTTTGTGAAACCTTTATTTAAAAAAGTAGAAATTGTGACACTTTTAGTTTTATCAACATTACAATTTTTTTTTGGTGTAGAGCGCGTCGCTACACCCAGCAAAATCAGGTAAGGACCGACCTGTAGCTTGTCTGCCTTTACAAGCATTTACTCTAGAAATTTTAGCAATATTTGTACGTAGGCCCTGCCTGAACTGGTTGAACTAGATATAACATGGACTTTGAGAACGCATGAGTACTCGCCCCATGACTTCCCTCGTATCATACGTGAAGAAATTAAAACTGAGAAACAGCATAACAACGTAAGCAGAAAAGATGGTTTTAGACAAACAACATACATTAATTTCTAATTTTTGTTCGTTCCATTGTTCAAGGACACGGCTCTGCTTAGGCAGGCAGGTCCCACGAACAACTATCGCTCAAATTTTTAGAGCAAATGCTTGTAAAGACAGACAAGCTACAGATCGGTCCTTACCTGATTATGCTAGGTGTAATTTTCTAATGACGACGAGGTCTATGCCAAAAGTAAATTGTAATAGACAGTTCGAGAAACCACGAAAGCCTTGAAGAATATGCTTTTGGTTTATTAAGTTATTTCGAGCTAATACGGCAATATGTACTAGGTTAGTTTTTAGTCAACATTTAAAATTCTTGTAATTATATTTACTAACGTCCACAATTGACTGTAGTTTTATTTACAGAAAAATACGAGGATCGTTCGAAATGTACGTGGCCTAACAAAGAAAACGCATGTTGTTTGGGCAAAAAGTTATTTTATTTTTCAATATAGTCTCCTGCCGCTCAACGCACTTATTACAACGATGCTCCAAAGTAGCAATGCCGTCTTTGTAGGTCGTTAAACCCAAGTCCTCAAAATAGCCATTTACAGCAGCGATTACCTCGAAATTGGATGAAAATCTTTTACCGCCGAGCCATTTATTCAGGTTTGGAAATAGATAAAGATTGTTAGTAGCCAAATCTGGCGAATAAGGAGAATGAGGCACTAATTCGAATCCCAATTCATGAATTTTGGCCATGGCGATTGTAGAGGTGTGTGCAGGTGCGTTATCTTGATGAAAAGGCACTTTCCTTTTCGCCAAATGAGGCCGTTTCTCTTTGATTTTGTCGCTCAATTGCTGCAACAACTTGACATAATACTCGCCATTTATTGTTTTTCCCTTTTCCAAGTAGTCGACGAAGATAATTCTATGAGAATCCCAAAATACAGTTGCCATAATCTTTCCTGCTGACCAAACCGTTTTTGCTTTCTTCCGTGGCGGAGAACCTTTGTGTGTCCATTGTTTGGTCTGTTTCTTAGTTTCGGGAGTGTAACGGTGGACTCAGGTTTCATCGACGGTTATGAAACGGCGCAGAAAGTCCTTCGGATTGCAGCGAAAACGTGCCAAAAGGTCGCGAGAAACAATCAAACGATTCAAGTTTTGCTCCGGTGTGAGCAAACGCGGCACCCAACGCGCGTAGTATTTTTTTCATTTTCAATTCTTCAGTTCTGTGCACACTGTCATTTGAGATGCCAACTATGTTATCTCGCGCACTTTTACTCGACGGTCATCAAATATGATACGGAGGACTCTTTCAATCATATCCGGAGTAGTAGCCGTTTTTGGGCGTCCACTGCGGGGTTTGTCCTTTGTGCTCACACGACCACGCTTAAACTCGGCAACCCAGTTTTACTTCATACTTCAACAATATTTATTTGTTTTAATCTTCTACGTATTTCGACATGTTTACATGCCATTGTACAGGTACAACTGTCGAATCGACTCATTTTAACTATATCGCAATACCGATACTCGATACTAAAGACAGTATTGCTATACTTTTAACAATGCTTTCTCAATGGGGAAGGAATGGGAAATTTAATTTCTATCTTAGGTAATTAAACCTTGACTCCAGTTGAGTAAAATGCAAACGCGATCGCGCCATCTCGTGTAAAGAAATAAAAGCTGTTTTGTTCACAAATATTATTTATCAAACTGCACTAAAATAATATTTCTAGATTTGAAAAAATTAATTCTTGTAGAGTAATAAAAAATACTTTTTCGACTTCACAAACATTTTTTGTTCAATTTACAAAATCAGTTTTTCAGATTTCATACATTAAAAAAAATATTTGCGCTTCAAAAAAGTCTACAAAAAATGGTTCTAGCCTGTTGATTAAATCATGCGTAGCAGCACACATTTTAGGTTCAGAACATCACTTCTTCAAAACTCCTAAAATCCACACGTCAGCAATTTGTGATTTCCTATTCACCAGGCTTAAGGAACGTTTCTACTTCGTTGCTGTAATTTTCAAATTCGTTGTGGTTCACCTGTTTTTTCTACTGATGATGAGCAATGAGTGATTGCTTAGCAGTCAAAATTTACGTTTAGAGTACAAAAGAAGTTCTTGTGAGAGTTAAAGAATCGCGATAGGCACCGATACTCCATACTTTTTGAAAATCTATCGCGATACTCAATACTCAAAAATAAATGATACACCAGTAACGCGATACTAGTAACGCTATCACTGAATTTTATGTTGTGTTTTTAAGTACGTAAATTTCATCGATATAATTTTGAATGAATTAGAATGTTTTTATCTGTGACATGTCTGTTCGTATTTTTCCCTAGTTCAAAACTATTATTTTCTACGTTTACAAGTGGTGTGTTAGCTTTAATTAACGCATTACGTAAAACAAAATTGATTTTTTCCTCTCCACTAACTATAGACATTCCAGCAAGGGATTCCCGGAACGGAATGTGTAGCAGCTGGAATTTTTGGCATTTGCCTTAATGTAATAACACAGTCTTAATATGCTGACTCATTTGAAAGGTCTTGTCGCTTATTTCACGTAGAAGCCTACATACATATTAAATAAATTTAAAAATTGAAAAAATATAAAGATTGCTTATTCGTTATTACTGAAATACATTTTTTCCCAATAAATAGATAGATTTTTAGGCAAACCTCATCGACTATAACGCAAATTTCAAATGTATCTGATAAGACTTACTCTTTGCATGTCTTGTAATGGTTTGTTATCTCTGCTTGTCAGATATTCGGTTACTAAAGCGTAGCAAAACGAAAACCAACCGTAAGTTTATATTGCGTATTTAGCTACACACATACATTATAAAACGTTGTGTATACGCATTTTTAGTCAAAATTTAAATAACAGCTTTGAATAGTATGATTCACAGAGCCATTCATATCCCACTGTCTACCGAAAATTTCGATAAAGAACTTAGCACAATTAACTATATAGCCCTAACAGATACGGATACACGGAGCAACTTGTAGATAATATTCAGAAAAAACAGAAAGAAAAGGTAAAACGTATTTTATACAGCGGACAAGATACAACAATTGAAAAACAATATGGTCAAAAATCAATTATATTCTAACACGCTCAAAAATTAAATATTAACGTAGCTATGCGCAATCCGAACAAACTCCATAAACATCTAGTAAACAAGAAAAACACAATAGAAAAATATTCAAAAAAATTGTATCTATCAAATAGACTGTTCTAATTGTGATGCAATATATATATATATATATATATATATATATATATATATATATATATATATATATATATATATATATATATATATATATATATATATATATATATATATATATATATATATATATATATATATATATATATATATATATATATATATATATATATATATATATATATATATATATGCAAAACGACAAACTCGCCTCTGAAACTCTACGTTGAAATGTAGAAGTGGCCTCCGATCCGGAGGCGAGTACGTAAAATCGGAGGCGAGTAGGTATCCCCGTGTATAAGTGTATCAATCAATAATTGACGTCACACACGTGTGTTTTACAGATTTTTGGGTGGAGGCCAGTTTGACCATACACATATGCAGTTATACACTTCAGTTGGTGGAAATGATTCTAGATGGCGCGACCATTTTATACACATATACACTTAACGAAGTATGCCAGTAGTACTCGCCTCCACATATACACCGTAGTTTTACGCCTCCGAGACTTGGCAACAGCGCTCGAAGGCCTGTAGCTAGTAATGTATTTAAGTAAATCCAATAAAACCGCATCTAACTGGACATTACACAAATGATATAACAGCCCATTCTTCGATTAGAAAAATTCAGTGTTCTTAATTTTAAGCGCGTAGTATTTAATTAATTAAACTAACTAATTGTAAACAAATTAATTTTTATATACAAAACCGTTAAATGAAAATTACTCAACTATAGAGTGAAAAATTGATTACAAAATTCCATAAGACTAACAAGGATAAAATAAATTAAAATTGTTTTTTGTAAAGACGCTTTTATTTAAATGGACTAAAAAGTAAAAAGTGATTTCATTTTCAGCTCTTATTAGAAACATTAGTTGCATATACGTACTAACTATATTGAAAATCACCCATTTGGTTGCAACCAAATGTCAAAAAATTGTCACATTTTTTTCTAATGAACGAGGCTGTGGTGGTTGTAATATTTTTTACATATACCAACAAATAGAAGTGAGTGCAACTAAATAATACCAATGGTTAAAGAAACAAGACCATTCATAATCGTAAATATACAATTTTTGTATGTAACCTAATATGGGAAATAAATGATTCATTGTTCTTGACATTTATTATTTATCCGATACGAATTATAAACATATTTTATAGCGCTAACAATTCTTGTTTCTCAATAATGAAAAGAAATGTTCTAGTACAGTTGCTCTTTCTGTAAGATATGTGTGTACTGAATTTCAGATCAATATCTTACAAGTTGTCCAAGAAACAGAAAAATAAATAAAATATTTCAATCTTGAAAGCTCTAAGCTCTAAAGCTCTGAGCACATGTTCATAGGAACTTTTCTTCAGAAAATTGCTTTAGAAATCACCCCCTTAATTAGTTTAGCTTACTTAGGAAACACCCTCTATACGCCAAGCCAATTAATGCATCTTTAGCTCTTATTTCTCATTCACCCCGTATAGATACAACTTTGTGCCAGTAGTAAAAATTGCTTGTCTTGACGCAACTATAACAACATACTAAAATTTCATAAAATTTTCAATGGTACCAATTTTTCGTAAGAAAAGTGCGATGTCCTTTAGCGGAAGCAGGTATCTATAAAAAAAATACGACTCAAGCTCAAAAATTATTTTGAAAGAAACGTAATGTTCCCCGGAAAAGTTTGACAGTGGAACAACCAGGTTAGTTAACTAATATAACCGACCGATGAGTTTGAGTAATTTAGCTATAACTGAGCAGTGCATAAATAACAGTAAATTATTAATTTAAAAAAAAATTCTGAAGTACCTGTAATGACTTAAAATACACGCATAAAGTACAGGTGAGATTTTGAAAACAAAAATAGCTTATGTACTATACAGGGTGGGGCAATAGTGCGTGGGAGTTCGATAGCTCGTACACTGTAACAGATAAAAAAATATTTCTAATGCAGATGTAAACTGTGGGTGAATGTGTATACATAGAAATTATTTTCAAATATACAGGGTGTTACAAAAAAATGTGGCACGCTGAATATTTTTACATATTTAACACTTCTCTTGGGATGTTTATTTATATCTAAAATATTAGCACCATCTAATGTCCGGTTTAGAAGTAATAATATTTTTTTCAAAAAAAAATGATTTTTACATTACTCCACTTAACAATTCACTACTTCCGCGGCCGCAGCTTTGAAGACGAAATTAAGTAAGGACCTTATTGTAGGAGGTTGTAGGGTGCTCTTGTTTAAATATCGTAGAGCCACCATATACAGGGTGTCAAAATTAATTTTCAAATTTTGAGAACTTCAAAGTTATTCTTCTCAACTTTTTCAAGTGGAACACCCTATATATTTTTAACGATGTTATGTAGAATTAAATAGCGAACATTTTTTGTATGCAAATATTTATGGGTATTTGTAACCACTTTTGATTTATTGCTAAAAGTACAAAATTCAACAATGTGTATTAGAAAAAATTAAGGTTTTTTCAAATAAAACAAACGAAAAAAATTATATTAAGTGCTCCACATGTTGCCCATTTTGATTGACACACATTTATATGCGCCTTTGAAATGAGGTTTCTAGTTTTCTTAAAATTGCCGGTGTGATACTTCTAAAAGCATGTATTATCCTTTTCTTCATATTTTGGATTGTTGTTGGTGTATCTGTATAAACAATTTCTTTCACGTATCCCCATAATAATAAATCCATTTTTGTAAGATCGGGAGATCTAGCAAGCCATTTAGTGGGTCCATTCCTTCCAATCCATTGATGTGGGTAGATATTATTTAAGTGGTCTCTTACTGCATTTAAATAATGTGGTGGAGCACCATTTTGCTGAAGCCACATCTTATTTCGGATCCTTCGAGGAAGATTCACCAATAATTGAAACAGATAGTTCTCCAAAAAATGAAGATAAATAGCTCCAGTTAATGTACCATCAAAAAATGTGGCCCTATTACATGTTCTCCAATAATTCCCACCCAAACGTTTATAGACCATCTGTGCTGGTTATCAAGTTGCCTGAAAAAGCGAGGATTTTCCGTAGCATAATAATGGAAATGGTGCCTGTTAACAAATTCAATTTTATGAAAAGTTGCCTCATCAGTGAACAAAA